>OY728156.1:794861408-796153908 GCA_963277665.1 Viscum album | reverse complement strand
GTAGAATCAGCGGGGAAAGAAGACCCTGTTGAGCTTGACTCTAGTCCGACTTTGTGAAATGACTTGAGAGGTGTAGGATAAGTGGGAGCTTTAAACGGAACAAGTGAAATACCAATACTTTTAACGTTATTTTACTTATTCTGTGAATCGGAAGCGGGGTTAGTCACCCCTTATTTTAGAACGAAGGCCTACTTTGTGGGTCGATCCGAGCGGGAGACATTGTCAGGTGGGGAGTTTGGCTGGGGTGGCACATCTGTTAAAAGATAACGCCGGTGTCCTAAGATGAGATCAACGAGAACAGAAATATCATGTGGAACAAAAGGGTAAAATCTTGTTTGATTCTGATTTTCAGTACGAATACGAACCGTGAAAGTGTGGCCTATCAATCCTTTAGACCTTCGGAACTTGAAACTAGAGGTGTCAGAAAAGTTACCATAGGGATAACTGTCTTGTGGCAGCCAAGATTTCATAGCGACGTTGCTTTTTGATCCTTCGATGTTGGCTCTTCCTATCATTGTGAAGAAGAATTCACCAAGTGTTGGATTGTTCACCCACCAATAGGGAACGTGAGATGGGTTTAGACCATTGTGAGACAGGTTAGTTTTACCCTACTGATGAAGGAATCATGATAGTAATTCAACCCAGTACGAGAGGAACTGTTAATTCACATAATTGGTCATCACGCTTGGTTGAAAAGCCAGTGGCGTGAAGCTACCATTCATTGGATTATGACTGAATGCATCTAAGTCAGAATCCTGGCTAAAAGTGATGCGTGTGCACATCGCCTGCCCCTTGACCCCTACTAAGGGCCCTTGCAGCCCTTGCGGCACATGTCAAAGGCGGCTCTGGAATGACAGATGAGTCATGTTGGACGCCTTGAAGTGCAATTCCACCCGGGCGGTGGGTTGAATCCTTCAAAGATAACTTAAATATTCAACAAGGCATTGTAAGCGGGAGAGTGGCCTTGCTGTCACGATCCGTTGAGATCCAACCTCAGGTCGCTTTGATTCGTCCCGCCCCATGATTATAGACATCTACAGCCGAAGAGGCTTCTAATTTCCACGTAATAGCTATGCGGTGTTTCCCTCTGGGTCATCCAAACCCCCCCAAGTATGTCTCCCCGTCAATGTTGATGTGTCGCGGTGGGATTGTTGGAAGTGCACAAATGTCTCTAGGGGGAGGCGGGGTCGACGACCACCCCTAGGCGTGTGGATTTTCCTGCATGCCCTGAGCCATTGAAGGACATGTCCGGTGACTTGGAAAACCACCTCTGGACATTTCCATCCTAGCGTGATGATCCGTTAGGGCCTTGGGGCTTGTCTTGTCTGACGTAATGCACCAGAAAAGGGATGAAAATGAGTAGGGGTTGTTCGCATATCAGGTCCTAAGGCCTGAAAATCACTTATAGGAAACGCCGTCCGATTGAGGCGATATGAAGGGGACTCGGGGCTTGTCCTGCGTGGCATGGTGGGACTTGAAAGGAAAGATGTTGGGCCGGGGTTGGTAGCACGTGAGAACCTAGTGTCTGAAAATGATAATTTCATCCAAGCGGAAAGATTCGATGCTGGCTTGGTGCTTGTCAGACGTAGCTCCCTCAAGAAGCAATGGCATCGGTCTGGGGTTTGTTGTGGGTTCTAGGGCCTTACAATCAACCTATGGAAAGGGGGGGGGAGGGGTTGGCGACCCCCCTGGGAAGGGGTCATGTCCTACGTGCCCAGATCCGCCGAATGACATGCCCAAGGACACAGAAAAATGGCCTCTGTATATTTCCATGAAAGCCTGATAATTTTTCTGGTGCTTGGGGATTGTCTTGTTTGGGGTAGTGCGCGAGAAAAGCGATGACAATGAGTCGTGGTTTGTCGCCTGCCAGGTTCTGCGGACTGACAATCACTTCAAAACAGTTCCCTCCGAGCGAGACTATTTGAAGTGGAATTGGGGCTTCGCTTGTGGGAAAGGGTTCACTTTGAAAGGAAAGAATTTGAGCTGGGGTTTGTAGCGAGTGAGACCCCAATGGCTGAGATTGAGAATGCCATCCAAGTGGGATGATTCGGTGCGGGCTTGGGGTTTGCAATCATCCTATGGAAAGTCATTGAGCTGGGGTTTGTCATATGTTGTCATTTCCTGTATGTAAGGACATTCACCTAAAGAAAATTCAATTCTTGCTTGAGGACGGACTGGGGACATGGGTTTTGTGATGTCCCCGGTGATGGACGATACGTCGGACGGATGCCATGATGTGTGGGTGGCCTTCCTGCACTTAAGGGGTCACGTCGGTGGTCATTCCTACGTTTTCATAGGTTTTTCAGTTCCACACGTGTGGTCTTTCATGCGCTGCGCTTCCCTCTGGGACATCTAAACCCCTCAGTATGCCTCCTCGTCACTGTTGATGTTTCCTGGTGGGATAGCTGGAAATGCATAAATGTCTCTTCAGGGGGAGTGGTCAGCGACCCCCCCTGGGCGTGCGTCTTGTCCTGCGTGCCCAGATCCACCCAATGACATGCCCACAAACATGAAAAAATGGCCTCTAGACAATTCCATGAATGCTTGGTGATTCTTCCGGTGCTTGGGGCTTGTCTTGTCCGGGGTAGTGCGCTATACAAGCGATGACAATGAGCCGAGGTTCGTCGTGTGTCAGGTCCTACGTACTGACAATCGTGTGGAGATAATGCCATATGAGTGAGACGATTTGAAGGGGCCTTGGGTCTTGTCTTGGTGGATGCGGTGTGCCTTGAAAGGAAATACATGGAGGTGGTGGTTGGTCATATGCTTTTGGGTCCTGTATGTAAATACAATCACCACCTGAAGAGAATTCATTTCATGCGTGAGGACCAGCTGTGGACATGGGGCATGTCTTCTCGGTGGTGATCGACGATACGTGGGACAGATGCCATGACGTGTCGGCGGCCTTCAAGTGCCTAAGGGGTCACGTCGGTGGCCGTTCCTATGGTTTCATAGCTCTTTTAGGGCAACACGTGTTGTCTTTCATACGCTGCGCTATCCTGCCCTCTGGGACGTCTAAACCCCTCAGTATGTCTCCTTGTCACAGATGATGTTTCCTGGTGGGATAACTGGAAATGCATAAATGTATCTTTAGGGGGGAGTGGTTGGAGACCCCCCCTGGGTGTGGGTCTTGTCCTGTGTGCCCAGATCCCCCCAATGACATGCCCACGGACATGAAAAAATGGCCTCTAGACAATCCCAAGAATGCTTGATGATTCGTCTGGTGCTTGGGGCTTGTCTTGTCCGGGGTAGTTCGCCATAAAAGCTTTGACAATGAGTCAGGGTTTGTCGCGTGTTAGGTCCTACATACTGATAATCGCATGGAGACAATTCCATCCGAGTGAGATGATTTAAATGGGCATCAGGGCTTGCATTGGTGGATGCAGGGTGCCTTGAAAGGAAGGACATCGAGCTGGGGTTTGCCATATGTTGTTGGGTCTGGTATGTAACGACAATGAACACCTAAAGAGAATTCATTTCATGCGTGAGGACCCGCTCTGGACATGGGGATGTCTTCCCGGCGGTGGTCGACAACACGCGAGACAGATGCAATGACGTGTCGGCGGCCTTCATGTTCCTAAGGGGTCACGTCGGTGGCCGTTCCTAAGGTTTCATATCTCTTTTAGGGCAACACGTGTTGTCTTTCGTGAGCTGCGATGCCCTTTAGGTGGTCTAAACCACTCAGTATGTCTCCTCGTCAGTGCTGATGTTTCTTGGTTGGATAGCTGGAAATGGATAAATGTATCTTTAGGGGGGAGTGGTCGACGACCCCCCCTGGGCGTGGGTCTTGTCCTGCATGCCCGGAGCCACCCATTGACATGCCCATGGACATGAAAAAATGGCCTCTAGACAATTCCCTGAATGCGTGATGATTCTTCCGGTGCTTGGGGCTTGTCTTGTCCGGGGTAGTGCGCCTTAAAAGCTTTGACAATGAGTCGGGGTTCGTCGCGTGTGAGGTCCTACGTACCGACAATCACGTGGAGACAATGCCATCCGAGTAAGACGATTTGAAGGGGCCTCGAGTCTTGTCTTGGTGGATGTGGGGTTCCTTGAAAGGAAGGACGTCAAGCTGGGGTTTGTCATATGTTGTTGGGTTCGGTATGTAATGACACTGACCACCTAAAGATAATTAATTTCATGCGTGAGGACCCACTCTGGACATGGGGTCTGTCTTCTCAGCGGTGGTCGAAGATACGCGGGAGGGATGCCATGACGTGTCGGCGGCCTTCATGTGCCTAAGGGGTCACGTCGGTGGCCGTTCCTATGGTTTCATAGCTCTTTTAGGGAAAAACATGTTGTCTTTCATGCGATGCGGTTCCCTCTGGGTGGTCTAAACCACTCAGTATATCTCCTCGTCAGTGCTGATTTTTCCTGGTGGGAGATCTCGAAATGCATAAATGTCTCTTTAGGGGGGGAGTGGTCCATGACCCCCCCTGGGCGTGGGTCTTGTCCTGCGTGCCCAGAGCCACCCAGTGACATGGCCACAGACATGGAAAAATGGTCTCTAGATAATTCCATGAATGCTTGATGATTCCTCCTGTGCTTGGGGCTTGTCTTGCCCGCGGTAGTGCCCCATAAAATCGATGACAATGAGCCAGGGTTCGTCGCGTGTCAGGTCCGACGTACTGACAATCGCGTGGAGACAAATCCATCCAAGTGAGATGGATTTGAAGGGGCCTCAGGGCATGTCTTGGTGGATGCGACGTTCCTTGAAAGGAAGGACGTCGAGATGGGGTTTGTCATATGTTGTTGGGTCCTGTATGTAATGACAATTACCACCTAAAGATAATTGTTTTCATGAGTGAGGACCCGCTCTGGACATGGGGCGTGTCTTCTCGGCTGTGATCGACGATACGCGGGATGGATTCCATGACTTTTTGGTGGCCTTCATGTGATTAAGGGGTCACATCGGTGGCCCTTCCTATGGTTTCATAGTTCTTTTAGGGTAACACGTGTTGTCTTTCATGCGCTGCGGTTCCCTCAGGGTGGTCTAAACCCATCAGTATGTCTCCTCATCAGTGTTGATGTTTCCTGGTGGGATAGTTGGAAATGCCTAAATGTCTCTTTAGGGGGGGAGTGGTCGGTGACCCCCCTGGGCGTGGGTCTTTTCCTGCGTTCCTAGAGCCACCCAATGACATGAACACTGACATGTAAAATGGCATCGATGCAATGCCCTGAATGCCTGATGATTCGTCCCGTGCATGGGGCTTGTCTTGACCTAGGTAGTGCACCATAAAACCGATGACAGTGAGATGTGGTTTTTCGCCTGTGAGATCCTACGGACTGACAATAACATCCAGACAACGACATCCGAGTGAGACGATTTGAAGGGGCCTCGGGGCCCGTCTTAGTGCATGTGGCGTTCCTGGAAAGGAAGGATGTCGAGGTGGGGTTTTTCATATGTTGTTGTGTCTGGTATGTAAAGACAATGACCACCTAAAGAGAATTCATTTCATGCGTGATGACCCGCTCTGGACATGGGTCCTGTCTTCTCGGCGGTGTTGGATGATACGCGGGACGGATGCCATGATGTGTCAGTGGCCTTCATGTGCCTAATGGGTCATGTCAGTGGCCCTTCCTATGGATTCATAGCTCTTTTAGGGTAACACTTGTTGCCTTTAATGTGCTGATGTTCTCTCTGGGTGGTCTAAACCACTCAGTATGTCTCCTCGTCAGTGTTGATGTTTCCTGGTGGAATAGCTGGAAATGCATAAATGTCTCTTTAGGGGGGGAGTGGTCGACGACCCCCCCTGGGCATGGGTCTTGTCCGGCATGCCTAGATCCACCCAATGACATGCCCAGTGACATGTAAAATGGCATCGACACAATTCCATGAATTCCTGAGGATTCGTCTTGTGCTTGGGGCTTGTCTTGCCCGAGGTAGTGCCCCCTAAAAACGATGAAAATGAGATGGGGTTTGTCGCATGTGTGATCCTGCGAACTGACAGTCACGTCCAGACAATGGCATCTGAGTGAGATGATTTGAAGGGGCCTCAGGGCCCGTCTTGGTGCAAGCGGCATGCCTTGAAATGAAGGACGTCGAGTTGGGGTTTGTCAGATGTTGTCGTGTCTCGTATGTAATGACAATGACCACCTAAAGAGAATTAATTTCATGCGTGAGGACCCGCTCTGGACATGGGGCCGGTCTTCTCGGCGGTGTTGGATGCTACCCGGGACGAATGATACTACGTGTCGACGGCCCTGATGTGCCTAAGATGTCACATCAGTGGATGTTCCTATGGTTTCATATCTCTTTTAGGGAAACACGTGTTTTATTTAATGCACTGTGGTGCCCAGTGGGTTGTCTGAACCCATCAATATGTCTCCTCGTCGGTGCTGATGTTTCCTAGTGGGACAGCTGGGAATGCATAAATGTCTCTTTTGGGGGGGAGTGGTCGGCAACCCCCCCTGGGTGTGGGTCCTGTCCTGCGTGCCCAGAGCCACCCATTGACATGCCCACGGACATGAAAAAACGGCCTCCAAACAAATCCATGACAACTTGATGATTCGTCAGGTGCTTGGGGCTTGTCTTGTCCGAGGTAGTGCACCATAAAAGTGATGACAATGATCCATGTTTTGTCGTGTGTCAGGTCCTCCGTACTGACAAACACGTGGAGACAACGCCATCCGAGTGAGACGATTTGATGGGGCATCAGGTATTTCCTTGGTGGATGTGGTGTTCCTTGAAAGGAAGGACGTCGAGGTGGGGTTTGTCATATGTTGTTGGGTCCGATATGTAATGAAAATGACTGCCTAAATAGAATTCCTTTAATGCGTGGGGACCCTCTATGGACATGGGGCATTTCTTCTGTGCGGTGATGGACGATATGCAGGATAGATACCATGACGTGTCAGCGGCCTTTATGTGCCTAAGGGGTCACGTCGGTGGCCCTTCCTATGGTTTCATAGCTTTTTTAGGGCAACATGTGTTGTATTTCATGCGCTGCGGTGCCCTCAGGGTGCTCTAAAACCATAAGTATGTCTCCTCGTCAGTGTTGATGTTTCCTGGTGGAATAGCTAGAAATGCATAAATGTCTCTTTAGGGGGGGAGTGGTCGGCGACCCCCCCTGGGCGTGGGTCTTGTCCTGCGTGCCTAGAGCCACCCAATAACATGCCCAATGACATGGAAAATGGCATCGATGAAATGCCAGGAATGCCTGATGATTCATCCCGTGATTGGGGCTTGTCTTGCCCGAGGTAGTGCGCCATAAAACCGATGACAATGAGATGGGGTTTGTCGCATGTGAGACCCTGCGGACTGACAGTTGCATCCAGACAATGGCATCCGAGTGAGACGATTTGAAGGGGCGTCGGGGCCCGCCTTGGTGCATGTGGCGTGCCTTGAAAGGAAGGACGTTGAGGTGGGGTTTGTCATATATTGTTGTGTTCGGTATGTAAAGACAATTACCACCTAAAGAAAATTCATTTCATGCGCGAGGACCTGCTCTGGACATGGGTCCTGTCTTCCCGGTGGTGTTGGACGAAACCTGGGACGAAGGCCATGACGTGTCAGTGGCCTTCATGTGCCTAAGGGGTCATGTTTGTGGCTATTCGTATGGTTTCATAGCTCTATTAGGGCAACACGTGTTGTCTTTCATGCGCTGTGGTGCCCATTGGGTTGTATGAACCCATCAGTATGTCTCCTCGTCAGTGCTGATGTTTCCAGGTGGGACAGCTGGAAATGAATAAATGTCTCTTTAGGGGGGGAGTGTTCGGCGACCACCCCTGGGCGTGGGTCTTGTCTTGCGTGACCAGAGCCACCCAGGGACATGCCCACAGACATGGAAAAACGCCCTCCAGAAAAAGCCATGAAAGCTTGATGATTCGTACGGTGCTTGGGGCTTGTCTTGTCCGAGGTAGTGCGCCATAAAAGTGATGAAAATGAGCTGGGGTGCGTCGCGTGTTAGGTCCGATGTACTGAAAATCACGTGGAGACAACGCCATCCGAGTGAGACGATTTGAAGGGGCCTCGGGGCTTGCCTTGGTAAATACAGTGTGGCTTGCAAGGAAGGACGACGTGGTGGGGTTTTTCATGTGTTTTTTGGTATGGTATGTAATGACAATGACCACCTAAAGAGAATTCCTTTCATGCGTGAGGACCCACTCTGGACATGGGGCGTGTCTTCTCTGCGGTAATGGGCGAGACGCGGGATGGATGCCCTGACGTGTCTGCGGCCTTCATGTGCCTAAGGGGTCACGTCTGTGGCCCTTCCTATGGTTTCATAGATCTTTTAGGGAGACACGTGTTGTCTTTCATGTGCTGCGGTGCCCTCAGGTTGGTATAAACCCATCAGTATGTCTCCTCTTCAGTGTTGATGTTTCCTGGTGGAGTAGTTGGAAATGCATAAAAGTATCTTTAGGGGGGGGGGGGGAGTGGTCGGCGACCCCCTGGGCGTGGGTCTTGTCCTGCATGCCTAGAGCCACCCAATTACATGCCCAATGACATGGAAAATTGAATCAACTCAATTACATGAATTCCTGATGATTCGTCCCATGCTTGGGGCCTGTCTTGCCCCAGGTAGTGCGCCCTAAAAATGATGACAATGATATGGGGTTCGTCGCATGTGTGATCCTGCGGACTGACAGTCGCGTCCATACAATGGCATCCGGGTGAGACGATTTGAACGGGCCTTGAGGCCCGTCTTGGTGCATGGGGCATGCCTTGAAAGGAAGGAAGTCGAGGTGGGGTTTTTCATATGTTGTCGTGTCCCGTATGTAATGACAATGACCACCTAAAGAGAATTCATTTCATGCGTGAGGACCCGCTTTGGACATGAGGCCTGTCTTCTCAGCGGTGCTGGATGCTACCCGGGACGAATGCTACTACGTGTCGGCGGCCTTGATGTGCCTAAGGGGTCACATCGGTGTCTGTTTCTATGGTTTCGTATCTCTTTTAGGGAAACACGTTTTGTCTTTCATGCGCTGTGGTGCCTAGTGGGTTGTCTGAACCCATCAGTGTGTCTCCTCATCATTGCTGATGTTTCCTGGCGGGACAGCTGGGAATTCATAAATGTCTCTTTATGGGGGGAGTGGTCGACGACCCCCCCTAGGCGTGGGTCTTGTCCTGTGTGCCCAGAGTCACCCAGTGACATGCCCATGGACATGGAAAAACGGCCTCCGGGCAAAGACATGACAACTTGATGATTCATCCGGTGCTTGGGTCTTGTCTTGTCTGAGGTAGTGCGCTATAAAAGTGATGACAACGATCCGAGTTTCGTCACATGTAAGGTCCTCCGTACTGACAATCACGTGGAGACAACACCATCCGAGTGAGACGATTTAATGGGGCCTCGGGGCTTGCCTTGGTGGATGCGGTGTGCCTTGAAAGGAAGGACGGTGAGGTGAGGTTTGTCATATGTTGTTGGGTCCAGTATGTAATGAGAATGACCGCCTAAAGAGAATTCCTTCCATGCGTGGGGACCCGCTCTGGACATGGGGCGTGTCTTCTCTGCGGTGATGGACGATACGCGGGACGGATGCCATGACATGTCGGTGGCCTTCAAGTGCCTAAGGGGTCACGTCGGTGGCCCTTCCTATGGTTTCATAGCTCTTTTAGGGAAACACGTGTTGTCTTTCATGCGCTGCGGTTCCCTCAGGGTGGTCTAAACCCATCAGTATGTATCCTCGTCAGTGTTGATGTTTCCTGGTGGAATAACTAGAAATTCATAAATGTCTCTTTAGGGGGGGAGTGGTAGGCGACCCCCCTAGGCGTGGGTCTTGTCCTGCGTGCCTAGATCCACCCAATGACATGCCTAGTGACATGGAAAATGCCATCGACGCATTTCCATGAATGCCTAATGATTCATCCCGTTCTTGGGGATTGTCCTGCCCGAGGTAGTGCGCCATAAAACCGATGACAATGAGATGGGGTTTGTCACATGTGAGATCCTACGGACTGACAGTCGCGTCCAGATAATGGAATCCGAGTGAGACGATTTTAACGGGTCTTGGGGCCCATCTTGGTGCATGCGGCGTGCCTTGAAAGGAAGGACGTCGAGGTGGGGTTTGTCATATGTTGTTTTTTTCGGTATGTAAACACAATGACCACCTAAAGAGAATTCATTTCATGCGTGAGGACCCGCTCTGGACATGGGTGCTGTCTTCTCGGCGGTGTTGGATGATAACCGGGACAGATGCTATAACTGGTATGTTTAAATAATAATATTAATTGTTTGTTTTTGGTTCGTTAAAACTCAGTGTTGCGTGGAACACAAGCTATTAAATAAAATAAATTTATTTGTGAATAATAATTCTTAAATACTCAGGGTTTTACATTCTACCACCCTTAAAGTTAATTTCACCCTTTAAATTGATCATTCTAATAAAAAAATTAGGATACTTTTTCCTCATCATATTCTTAGGATCTCACATTACTTCTTAAAATTGGTGGGTTTTCCACAAAACTTTGACTAGGTGAGTGATTTTGTTTCACAAAAATTTCTCTATATGATCCATAATATCCACCAGTTTTTCTTATTACAAAATATTTTTTTCTAGTGGCATGAACTATGATTTTAGTACATGTAAAAAATAAGTTATGTACTTCCTTAATAGAGATATATGGAACACATCATGCACTTGAGAGTGGTTCGGTGGAAGCACCAAGCGATAAGCCACCGTCCCCACTCGATCAAGAATCTTGAAGGGGCCAATATTCCTAGGTATCAGCTTTCATTTATCCTCAAATATCATAACCCTATTATATGGATAAATTTATAGGTTAACAATTTAACACACTTAAAATATCTAATCATGCCAATGATTATTAGCATAACTTGTCTATTAAATATGAGATGCCTTAATGTTTTGTTGAATGGATATTACTTTCTCTACTATTTCATTAGCAATCTTAGGTCCCAATAGCTTTATTTATTCAAATTTATCCCTTCATTTTGAATTTCTATACTTCTTTCCATATAGGGATACATAAGGATCCATTTGAATGCTTGAGAAAAAGCTATTATTGTAAGAAGTCTTGACTAGAGGAAGGTGTTGATCCCAACTACCATTTTAAATCTATAGAAATAGATCTCATCATATCCTATAGTGTTTGAATTATTTTACAAGACTTACCATATGTATGAGGATGATAAGATGTGAATAAAATAAACTATATATCCAAATAATGTTAAATAATTTTTCATAAATTTAATGTAAACCTTAGATCATGATCATACAAAATAAAATGTGGTACTTCATCAAACCTTACCAATTCCATAATGTATATCCCAGAAAGATGATCCAAAGAAAAATTTTCTATTATAGCAATGAAGTGTGATAAATTTGTAAGGATATCGACTATAACCCATACAATATTTTTCCTTTTATATGTTTTAGAGAGCTTGATGAAAAAATCCATGGTAATGATTTTCCATTTCCATTTTGGTATGGGTAATGGTTGTAACATCCCATTATACTTTTTTCTCTCAGTTTTAACCTACTTACATACCAAGAACTGAGATACAAACTATGTTATATTTCCTTTAATTACGTCCCATAGAAAATACTCATTCAAATATCAATACATATTTTTAGTTCCAGGATGAATAGAGAATGATGAAATATGGACCTCTTCTAACAAATATGTCTTCGAATTTGGTATGTATGGAACACATACATGGTTCCTGAACTTTATAATTCCATCATATTCAAGGTAAAAATTCAAAAATTTCTCACCTTCTTTTATAGCTCCAAATTTTCCTTTTATGACTCTTTAATATTAAGTTGGAATGATGGTTAAACACTCATTGGAGAATGTTAAGATTTGTCCAATTAATTCATGATTTGTATATCCATACTTTTAAAATATATAAATATTGTATCTTTTTTTATCGTCATCACAGACAATATTGCATGATACTTTCAACTCAAAGTATCCACCACCTTGTTTTCTTTCCCACGGTGGTAATGTATTGAGCAGTCATAATATTTAATGAACTCTAACCATCTTTTATAACACATGTTTAACTCCTTCTGCATAAATATATTATTTAAAATTTTGTTATAAATATATATATCACACTTTTTTATGTTATTATAATGAATTCATATCTTTAATATAAAATTACCACAAATTACTCCAAATCATGAGTTGGGTAAATTTACCGATGAACATTGAATTTTCATGAGAAACAATCTATAACTATGTCATTATATATGATAATGCATCCCAATACCTTATTGGATGCATAAATATTTATGAGACACCCATATCCACTACAGTTTAATGTAATAATAGGTAAAAGGATGAATCTTATATTTATTTACTTAAAATTTTCCTTGAATTCATCTGTCCATTGGATCTCGACCTTTTTCGAGTTAACTTAGTGAGTGGATTAGATGGTTTTGAGAAATTCCCCACAATATTTGGATAATATCAATAAAAACCAATAAAATTGTGGATCTTAGTCATAATGGTTGGTATGATCCAGAATTCAATAACCACTGTTTTTTTGGATACCCTCACATGAGATTATATGACCCAAAAATAAAAATTTTTACAACCAAATTTCACCCTTTGTAATTTTTTCATATAGTTTATCATTCCTTCGGGTATTCAGTAAAATTATAAAGTCATATTTATCCTCTTTCTTTCTCTTTAAATATATAATAATATCATCTATAAATTCTACTAAAAACTAATCAGTCATCTATAAAGACTGTCTAAAACTAACCAAGGTAATATTGAAAGACTATATTCATTAAATATTTGAATGTATTGGGGGAATTAGTAAGACCAAATGGAATCACTATATATTTATAGTATCAAAACCTTCATTGTAAATTGATGTGGGATTTGTTTAATGAAATCCAACCCATGCCTAATATAACATAAAATTAAACCAAAGGTGGAATAATAAGATTTTCATGTTGCACATTCCCAAAAAATTCAACAGGATAAGAACCGTATACTTGGGATCTTATCATTATAACATTAGATCTTTTCATTAATGATTCAACATCTAATAATTGTGTATAATAATGAATATACCTATATACTTTTAATGAAATTCATGGACTCATATAACTAATATCAAATAGGTTATTTAAATATTTGAGCACAACTGTTACCACATCAACTTTTTTGTTCTATATTCAATCCCATAATATAGCTAAAATAGTTAGCATGACCATCATGAATCATTAATTAGAGTTATAATTCATGAAAAACCATTTATAGGATAACTAAATCAGGAGGCCATATTTTCAATCTATGAAATCTTGTCTTAACATAGGCTATTCATGGTCATTATTAAAATCCTTCATGATTGTTTGTAAAGAGTTTTAAAATTTCAGAATCATATCCCTTAGGAGTTTTAGACTAGGCGTGTATCAAGGAACGTTGTCATGAACTAGGTAATGATCGATTATATCTCAATTAATTATTTTCATATTTTTCAACCCTAATTACAATTATTATAGATCTACATCCAATGGTAGTATCTAGACAGAGATATACTTTCTTGGAAACACTCACTCTACCCTTCACGAAAATTCCTTATCAGTTTACTATACTTTGAATTATCCATATAATTATCCTTATATATAACATTAGGTATCTTTTTAAAGTATTCTCATACTAGTTTCAAAAGTTTAACTAAACCTTCATATAATACCGACTGTAATGACCGAGGCTTTTCATACAAATACATCACACATTTTTATCTTCATTTTGAATACATTTCATAAATACACACCGGAGGACCAAAATGATTTAGTGTATTTGGATAATAAGAACACAATATTCTTATTTAATGAAGGATCTTCAACCTATCCCATAAATATCTCCCTCTTTTGTACTCTTCATAAACATACAATACTTAAAACCTTTCTTTACAACCAAGGGAAAGGAAATATATGAAAGTTTGAGATCAAATAACTAGTAAGGGTAAACATGGGAGATATCATTATATGATCATATGAAATCATAAGACAAGAAAAAGGGAAAAAATATTGAACATAACTTACAAATTTCACACCCAACCTATCGTAGATCATGAATCTGAGTCATGGAATAAATAGTTATCATTCCAATAGAAATGACACATAAGAGTGTGTAATAATTTCAATTCATGAACTAGAAGCTCATGTGATAGAATTGTGGCACCAAAACAGGTATATAAACCATTTAATTTGTAAATGTTATCTACAAAGACCATCAAACATAGTTAATCATTCCTTATCACCTGTTTCCCATTGTGGATCAAGCCTGTCGACCTGTTTCTCATTATGGATCAATCCCATCAGTATTTTTATCATTGTGGTTTAACTATGTATACTTGTTTTCCAATGTTATATAATCAGATATAGATCATTATTCTATACCTTGGAGAGTGATAAAGGTACCACCCATCCTTGGTTATAATGTGACCACCATCCTTGGTTATAACGTAACCACAATCCCTAGTTATATTGTTACCACCGTTCTTGGTTATCATGTAACAACTATCACTGAATGAATACCATACATAAGTGTGCCAAAATATCATAAAAAATATTCATATCCTGAACCATGAATATAGAATGTTTTTTATAAACATTCCATCATATCATAACCCATAGAAAGGGAATGAGTCTCATAATCATCTCATCAATTCATACAACATAACCCATAGAAAAAGATTATTTTTCATAAACATATCTTGATCGTAATCATAAACCATCTAGAAAAATAACAACGATAATAAAATTGGATCATATCCTCTAAAAATCCTAATTAACATTAAAGGATGTCATCTTAGATGTAAAATGATTTTGAAAGATGACTCTGAACATTTCTTGATGAAAATAACCTTTCCCTCATTGAAAAGCACTTTTTAATGATACAATTTTAAAAAAATTCAAAATAATTTTATTTAAAAAATAAAATTGTAATATTATAAGGGTTTATGTAAAACATTTATCATTCATGAAGGTGGAATATTCTATTTATTCCATACATGTTAAATCAAATATTCCTTTCACATTTCGTTAAAATCTAAAAGGGACTTGTTTGGAAAAAATAAAGATTCCTTTTAAACCATTTTTTAAAAATTAATACATGAGTAAAAATGTATTTAAAAAATCATTGGAGAATATTACAAACATTATTTAAAACATTTTTATAAAACGTTTATATGGAAGAAAAATGTTTGTTGACTGAAGGGAGGAATAAAGACATTTTTTATTAAAAAAATATTTTTATCTCTTTAATCCTTTAAGAGAGGAAAATGAAAGAAAAAAAATTATTTTCTAGAAATAACCATTGGATAATAAAATAAATTCTATTTTTTAGAGTTAGATTATAATAAATTATCTTTTTAAGTATATCATAAACCATCCCATTGAACAATGAGATTAAAACATTAAAGCTTTACCACTTTTGTATTTTTTGAATCGTTAGCCCCATGAAAGACATAAAAATATATGGATATGTATATATAATAATTATAATGATAATAATCATAAAATACATTCATGGGTAATATGTACACCACACAAAATAAACAATTGGTGTATGAGGCATTTGTCCCAAAGAAATAAATGTGAGAAGAAAATCCCTTACCTCTTTCATAACTTTTGAATAATAATACCAATTAAATAATAAAATTAAACAAAACATTAATTATTATGTAAATATTTATATTCATGATATTAATTTTTAAAGGGTAAGTACATACACCACACAAAATAAACTAGTGGTAAATATGTCATATGCCTCCCAAAAATAAAAGAGATACTAGAAATCCCTTACCTAAAGACCAGAATTATTTCTTACTCATTCAAACCTCCTGTATAAGAAATATAGGTTTATTATAAATATATTATATAACCATAATCATATTTATAATAACATATGTTATTTACTTATGGACCTTTATTACCTGTTTATTAACAATTCCTTGTTAAAATCACATATTAGGTAATAATTGCTTCATTTTTGGTGTATATTTTGGTTTTGTATCTTTGGTCCTTTTATTTTGATCATGGTGAAATAATATATAGAAACTTAAACATGATATTAATATAATATATATTCATTATTTAAGTATTTATAGTAATCCATAAATTCTAGAGATAAAAAATGAATTAAACTGTTTGTGGAGATGGTAGACCGTACATATGCATGAGCGCTGTTTCCTTTTTCTCAAAGGATGGAACAAAGGAAAGTTAAATAATAATTTAACTTCATATAATTATTATGATTTAATATATATTAAATATATTTATTAAATAAATATTTATTAACTTCCATGTAAATCGTAACTAAAGAATGAATCACATCGCTTTGTGAGGCGGTAGTCTACCACACAAATGAGTGATGTTATCGCTTTCCAATAGAATGGAAAGTATTAAGGTGTATATGATATTGTAATTATATAAGTGTAATTATGTCATGAATATAATATATATAATTTATATCCATCATTATATCCTTCCATGATTGGCGGTTAGGGAAAATGAATTACATCGGTTCACGAGGAGGTATTGCTCCGTACAAACAATCGAAGATTTCATTTCCAATTTAATGTAAGTGGATATGGATAGAGGTTATTACACAAATATAATAAAATATCAATATATTTTAGATTTTGGTGTTATTATATGTCATGAATCGAGCCACCATGGTCCAACCCAGTACTATCCCAAGCTTGCCTCTAATAGGCTAGGGGCAGACGACCATCACCGAGTAGGAATATCCCACAAATGGGAGGCATTAGCCGAAAGTACATGTACACAAAAAACGCACATCTCCAAGAACAAACAGTTATGAAATGTATGACAATTGAAACTAGTGAATTCATAGAACTAAGATCCCACAATCATTTATGATAGTAAAATGCTGAAAGTGGAAAAAGGGGCCAAATATAAGCCCAACCAAAAACTATAAATAGTCCATCCTACTCCAATGTGAGGATTAAAGAAAAAATAAATCTGTCGGTAAACACCTCGGTATTAAAAGATCTATATATTCTACACCCACACCCTATCCTCCAAGGACACTGTCAAAAGGACTATCGTCTGCATAAGACAAGACACATGCATGCACAACCCATACAGGGGTGGGCATAACAATACCTAGCAGGACTTCCCCAAAAAACTAAACACAAAGAACCCAATATAGTAAGATAAATAAAATATATAAAAATAAATGTATAACAAAAACAACTTGATATACTTAATAAATACACCACACCACCAGGCATTCATAACCAACTTCAAGCTAAAAGATTTTGTTCGAAGAAACAATCGTTTCAAGAGAATCCACTCCATGAGATATGATATCACCCAATCCCCTCGATGAATAGGTATTGGTAATTGGTCCATGCCCAATAAATCTAAATCATCTAAGAATTCCCTGATGCAAAGATAGAGGGACACACCCAAAACCACCAGGGGAAACCACAATCCCAATTTTGATTAACCTTTTATGTAGGGGGTCATATGTCAATGATACCACCAACCCAACCAATACAACTACTAGATAGAGAATAAATGCCCTTATTAGGGAGTTAATGTTGATTCCACAACCCCCATTAATGGAACATGTATGATAGAGGATCACACTCTAATCTCAAGGAGGGACACCAAAACTCTTTCCGAGACTTGACCTTTAGAGGGGCTCACAATCCTCTGATGTGGATGTAATGTCACACTCTAACCTCTAGGGAATAAACCAGGGGAACAAGCTCAACCAAGATTGGCCCAAAATAAGGAAATGAAGAGCTAAAAATAGTCTTGAAGGGGGTACATGGTGTGTACCAATGAATACACTATGTGTCCAGCTATCCCCATATATGCTAGTGTGGTAATGCCATACCTCACACATAAGTTTCAACCTAAAAAATGTTTATAATAAGTAAAAGACATGTAAATACACATGAAATCCTAACCATATCGTCAGTCCATATTTATTTACGATGGTCGTGTTTGTGTAACATCCCTTATACACATGTCCGTGTCCATGTCAATGTACACAACATGCCACTGGCTGTGTACTTTTTCCTGGGTCCATGTAATTTCTGAAGTACACATTGAGCCATCACATAGAGGTTACACAACATGTGACTGAGTACCACGACATGTGATATTTAACTCTAGGTGGAACCTTAGCCCATATCTAGGGGATCCAACATAGCGTGTAATCCTATAATACATGCTGTATTTCTTGGGATTTTCAAAATCTGTTGGGATCTCTTCGATACTATCCTATATGTCTCTGGAGCCATTGTCTAAACTAGAAATTATAGATCGAGGTTTTTCTAATCCTTACCATCCTTGATTTCTAGGAAACATGGTTGAATCCGCTCAAAAAATCACCACCATAGAGCAACCATTTCCATTTGTCAAAACTAGGTTGAATGGATACTGCAAATCCATTTAAATCCACCTTTGGTCATCCACATTCTTTTTCCACCACATATCACGAACTGCACCCACGGTATTGATCCATTTCACCTCAGAACAGTCACAGAACTATAATAACTGAGGTACTTATAAAATAATTAGTTTTCTTTCATGAAATAAATATTTAATATCATTATAAATTTATAATGAAATATGTAATATTTATAGAAATTAATGAATTAATATTGACGGAATAGTAACTTGACCTTTGGAATATTAAAATGACCATTATGAATTATAATCTATCCAAGTGAATAGTAAGCTCACCTATGAGAGAATAAATAAATTTTTTGTATCTTATAAGTGTAATCTTGAAATATTTATATAGTAGAATAATAAAAAAAATGTTTTGGAAATGATAAATTAAGTGTTGGTATTTTAATAAGTCATAAATATTTAATTAAAATCTTATAAATAATTTAATGATTTAAAATAAAATTTATTTTCATAAAATTGATTCATAAATTATTATTTTGTTTTCTTATGATTATAAGTTAATTTTACGAGACTTTAATTAATTTTTCAAAGTGTTATAAAATTAGTTATAATTTTAAAATAGGTATTTTTGAATAAATAATGATTTTAATTAAAAATTTAATTTATAATGTTTATGAAATTATTTTAAAAAAATGGATTTCATTTTCTTAATTCTACATGTCAGAAAATAGTTGGGGTGAAATTTGAGATTTTTCTCAAATACATGAATTTTTGGTGAACAACAAAATATGATAATTTACAGTATACATACATTATAAGATAAATAAAATATTACTTGAGTTATCAATGATTTAAGTAGAATAATCTAAAAATTCTATTCATTATTTTAATATATTTTATGATAATGATCAAAGTATTCATAGTCTTGAGCCAAATTAAAAAACTAATGAATACAATAATGAGAAAACACCCATCACCTCCTCTATAAATACCACCCATCACCACCTATTCTCATCACAACTCAAAGACTTGTAGCTTGTTAAATTTTAATCCAAATACTTTCCCAAGCCTCTTCCCCATGTAAAATACATTTTTTTCTCACCAAAAGGCCCAAACTATTGTCCTTAAGGAGCTTCTCAAGGATGTGGATTCAAGAGATAAAAATCCTCTTTCATTTTCTTTTATTTTCTTTTCAATTATTTTTCTTTTCTTATACTCTATTAACATCCCATTATCTAAGAGGCATTAAAACTATATTATCTTATACATACTGGAATTTTATCTTGTTTACGTAAAAATTCACCATCATACTTCTTCTCCTCTCCCTTTTATTCTAAAAATGAAATCAATGTCTGTGATGTGTCGATTTACCGACATCATGGATGATGCATTTTCAATTTCCATTACCAACATCAAGGATGGTCATAAAACTAGTAATATAGTTAAATAATATTTTATTATAAATATTTTATGTTATATAACCAGTTTTTATACATAGTATTCTTTAATAAAACAAAATTGGTTCGTAATGACTAAAATTCACCAAAATAAAATAATGTTCAACACTAATGTTTTATCCAAGGATTAATACTAATACCATATAACCAAAATGATATATAAGAACATTTAATATTATGGAAGTTTATTAATAACATTTAATTTCAATTCTTTATTTTTTACCCCTTCTGACAAGAAAATCCATAATAAACCAACCATGGAAACCGAGATATAAATACACCCAAAAAAATGAAAATAACAAAATATTATTATTATATGGGTTGAAATATATTATAATAATATCATATAAGTAATTATATATATGGATATTCTTCTTTAATATATTAATAACATTATTTAAACCATTATATAGGAGGTTTTAACACATTTTAAGTAAGATGAACCCGAGGTAAGGGGATTCTTAACCCAATTTCCATTCTTTGGTTTAACCTTATTATTTATTGATTATGTGGTACTATGATTATTTGAATAATAAATTTTGTTTATACTATTTTTTATTATGTTTATTACAATGTATAAAAAATATTCCTTTCATTATATTAATCATAACTTGAATTATATGATATTTGTAAGGGACTTTTATTTAAAAATATTATTTAAAAATATTATTTTACAAAATTCAACATTAATGATTTTGTGAAATTATGAAAGTTTTATGATTATGTTATGGTTATTGGGAATTTTTTATGATCAATGGTGGGACCTATATCTCCCTCCAATGCATTGGGTATGTTTAAGTTTGATTTTGGCCGTATGGTTACTCCAAGTGTAACTGAGATGGTTACAAAATAAGGTAGCCGTGAGGGTTACATCGTAAGGAATCCATGAGGGTTAAAAATCATTAGAAATCCATGAGGGTTACAATATTAAGTATGTAATGGACCAAATTTCCTTTATAGTTTATTTATTTTTTTTCTATGTTTTATGGAAATCTCATGTTTCCAAAAAGTAACAATATGATACTTATTGGGTGCAAAGTATGTCTTTGTGAAAATTATTTCATAGATTTTTAAGTATTAATGTAATAATGGTTTCTATCCTTATTTTTATATACCTTACTAAGTTTTTTTCCATAATCACTAGTTTTGAATTTTTTTCATAGGGTTTAAGGATGGGTAATAGAAAAGTAGAATCCAAGATGAATGTTGTGAAAACTTTTCATGGATAAAATTCATGTTTTTTTAAAAACATTTTTATTATGACAGAATGGATATTATTTTAGCAGTATCCACTTTTTATGATTACGTGTTGATATGTATTATTTATTTTATTATATCATATAACTCTAAACTAAAAAGATATTTGGGAATGTAAAGAAGTGAATTTTATATACATTTACTAGATTATGTAATGTTTAAGGTTGGGTCCTTATAGTTTTTATCAGAGCATAGTTTAGATAACTTTAGTGGTTAATATGTTGTTAATAAAATATAAAAAATTATTTTTTCCTTATTTTTATGTTGAAATGATATATAATTTTAATATTACCATGTTTCATTATCTAGAATACATCTTTTCAAAATGGTTTTCTGCAGAAGAAACACGGAAGCTAAAGTAGGAAGGAACCAAGAGGATGATATATTTCTTAATCCACAACCTAGAATTGTGGGAATTGGTACTGAATAGTTTTTTATAGTTATATCTCAATTGATGCAGGCTATAAATGAAAATGGTATCCATGAAATTGAATAACCATAGCTACCATAATAAAACACGACGATAGTAGAACATTTTATGAGGAAACACCCTCCAAATTTCAGTGGATCTTCTGACCCAGTGGTGGCTGAAGAATGGATTAAATCCCTTAAAAAGATATTCTATGTCATCATGTGTTAATATAATAAAAAGGATAGAATTTAAATTTATTATTTTCAATTTTAAGAGGACAAGTTGTGGTCAATGTTCAAGAATATCATGGATAACGAGTAGATTGATGCCTTGTAATGGGATGAATTTTAAAAAAACTATTTTAAAATATTTTCCTAAGCTGGTTCAACTTAGGATGGAAAATAAATTCCTTGAATTGAAACAAAATGAGGTGGAATAAGTGGTCATGTATAAAGAAGAATTCATCTGATTCACAATATACACTTGAAATGTTATTTTTTTTATCTTGATAGAAAAACCAATCATTTTTACTTAGGATCGAAACCAAGATATCGAAGGGAATTTGCCTCCCATGAATTCAAAAGTTTTGAAAAAATTATCCGATGTGCTAAGAGGGTATAAATAGAGTTTATTATGATGACATATACTTTGAAAATAATAAGAAGAAAAGGTCCAGATGAAAGGAAATGTGTAAGAATGAATCAAATAAATATGATGGTAAGAAATCCCAGTTTCCAATTTGTGAAAAGTATAGTAAAAAGTAGCTTGGGGAATGCCTTAATGAAAATGGAAAGTATTTTAATTGTGGTAAGTTTGGAAATATGTACTGATATTATAATGAAAATGATATTAAGATTAATTCTGATAAGAAAACTATAAAGTGGTTTAAATTTGGTGTGATGGGTCATTATGAAAATACCTACCCAAAAAAGATCTGAATGATGGAAAAAACAATATTATATATAGGAAGGTGTGGTGATATTCTTTGGAACTATGTCAAAAGATTTCGGGCCACCCAATGAAGTGGTATCAGGTATTTTTTTCATTTACTTAGATATTTATAGAGTCTTGTTTTATATGGAGTCTACACATTATTTTATTTCAGAATTTTTTTCAGTAAATTGGAAATTTCACCTTAAGAAATGAGAATAGAACATATGGTTAAAACACTTAGGGAAATATTAAAATCAAAAGGAATTATAATAATCTTTCAGTTTTTGTCTGTGGAATGACATTATTTGAAAACCTTATTGTTTTCCCCTTAGTAGAGTTTGATATCATTCTGGGCATGGTTTAAATTTTTGTTTATCATGCTAAGATTGATCGTAGAGATAAATAAGTTGTTTTTTAAAAAGTATATTTGTTTGTATACAATAATGAAACCATATAATTGATAAAATATAAGGAAGCTGAGTAACTATTAAAATATGTAAACAAAAGTTATGTTGACCATATTTTTTAAAATAAGGTAACTGTTCAGATTAATGATGTACCATTAGTAAATGAATACCTGTATGTTTTTTATAATGAGTTTCTAGGTGTTATACATCATCAAGAAGTTGAATTTACTATTACCTTGGTTCCTGATTCTAAGATAATTTCAAAACCCCCTTATCTAATGGATCAAGTGTAACTTCTTGAATTGAAAAATTAGTTGCAGGAGTTGCTTGATAAAGACTTAATTCATCAAATAACTTCAATACAGGGTGGTCCTATTTTGTTAGTTAAAAAGAAAGATGGTTTCAAGAGATTTTTCATTGATTATAGAGTTCTTAATAAAATTAATATTAACAATAAGTATCCTTTTCCTCATATCGATGAATTGTTTGATTAGATTCAGGGAGATTAGTATTTTTCAAAGATTGACTTGAGATCTGGGTACCATCAGCAGATGGTAAAGGAGGATGACATCCCAAAAATATATTTTTTGTACTAGATATGGACCTTATGAGTTTTTTTATTCCATTTGGTTTGAAAAATTCCCCTAATATATTTATGGATCTTATAAATAGAATATTCCATTAATATTTGGAAAAGTTTTTTTTTCTATTTTTATTGATGATATTTTGTTCTTTTCAAATTTTTTTGAGCATCATGAAAACAATTTAAGGAATTTCTTACAAACACTAAAATAAAATAATTTATATAAAAAATTTAGCAAATGTGATTTTTGGTTGCAAAAAATTTATTTTATTTGGAACATTGTAAATGAGAATGGAATAATAGTTGACCCTTCCAAAATAAAATTGGTTGATGAATAGATTAGTCCTATAAATTTTATAGAGATTTGTAGATTTCTCAGATTAGCAGGTTATTTCTAATAGTTTGTTATGAAAATTTCAGGGTTGTCTAACCTACTAACTAAGTTAACACAAAAATGGTTTAAATTTATTTGGATAGAAGAATGTGATGTGTATTTTTAGGAACTGAAGAATAGATTGGTGAATTATACAGTTTTGGCCTTGCCTTCTATAAATGGTGATTTTGTAATCAATAATGATGTTTTATTGAATGGACTTGGTTGTATTTTGATGCAGAATGATCAGGTAATTACTTATGATTCAAGAAAAATGAATCCCCATGAGTTAAATTATCTCAAACATGATTTGGAATTACTATATATGTTTTTTTTCTTTGAAAATTTGGAGTCATAATTTATATGAATCCAAATATGAAATATCTACTAATCATAAAAGTCTGAAGTATATATTCACTCTGAAGGAATTAAACATGAGGTAGATAAGATGGCTTGAACTGATAAAATATTATGATTGCTCGATCAATTACCATCCTGTAAAATTAAACAAAGTGGTTGATGCCTTGAGTCGAAAACATCATGCACAATTAACCATGATAAATTTAGAACCTAACCCCTTGATTAATTATTTTATTAATTTTTGATTTGATGTTTTTTGTATAGGAAATTCCTATTTTTTGTTTATGGATTCTTTACAATCATATATATAAAAAAAATTAATAAAATGCTGAAGGAAGACCATGAGTTATTGAAAAATTGTAGAATTGGTTAAAAGTGGTAAGTTTATATAATTTAAATTTTATAAAGATTGTGTTTTATATTTGGAAAGAGATTATGTGTGCCTTGTGATTCATAGTTGAAGAATGAGTTGTTAAGTGAAGCTCATAGTTCTCCATTTTTTGGTCATCCTAGCAGCAAAAAGACGTACAGATACCTTGAGGAGTATTACTAGTGAGATGGAATGAAAAGAGATGTTTCAAATTTTATCGTGAAATGTTTGACTTATAAACATGTTAAAGTAGAGTGAAAATTACCAATGGATATGCTTTAGAATATTTCAATTATAGAGTCGAAATGGGAAAATATATCTATAGTCTTAATGTTGGGACTATCAAGGGAACCTTGAGGTAACAATGCAATTTGGGTTATTATTGACTAACTAACTAAATTTGCACATTTCCTTCCTATTCGATATACCATGTATTTGGATCATCTTTAAAATTGAACCTAAAATAGATTTTCTGGTTACATGGTGTTCCTTTTTCCATTGTATCTTACCGTGAACCTAGGTTCACTTATAAATTATGGAAAGTACTTCAAAAGTCATTGAGAACTAAATTACATTTCATCATTGCTTTTCATCCCATATCTAATGGAAAGACTGAGAGAAAAATTCATACATTGGAGGATATACTTAGATCTTCTCCAATGGAATACCAGAGAAGTTGGGATCAACATCTTTCTTTAGTTGAGTTTTCTTATAATAAAATTTTTTATTCCAGTATATTGATGGAACCTTTTGAGGAATTATATGGAAATAGGTGTTGAACTCTAGAATTTTGTGATGAATTCGTGGAAATAAAGTTGATGGTACTTGAATTAGTTGGGGAAGTGGCTGATTAAGTGAATTTGATCCAACAACTCATGATGGCGCTCCGAGTAGGCAGAAAATGTATACAGATAGTAGGAGGAAAAAATTTCCTTTGGAGGAAAGTGATCATGTTATTATAATAATATCACTATGGAAAAGTGTAATGCATTTTGGTAAGAAAGGAAAGATAAGTCCATGGTTCATTGTACCTTATAAAATCCTATAGAAAGTTGGACTAGTCACTTTCCAAGTAACTTTACCTCTAAATTTATCTTATGTACACAATGTTTTATGTGTTTCTATGTTGAGAAACTATATCCTAGATCCATCACATGTTTTGAGACCAAAAGTATTCCAGTTGGAAGAGAACCTTTGTCGTGAAGAAAAGCCTGTTCAAATTCTTAACCACAGAGAGAAAGTATTACGGCATAAGGTAATCCACCAAGTTAAATAAGTATATTCATTATATAACATTTTAAATAGGTAGTATATAAATTAAAAAAATAAATGAGTAGTGAACATGGAATATATCTCCTAGAAATAAAATAAAGACTAGAAATTGCTTACCTTAAGTCTCGAGTCATTTTGTAATCATTGGAAAATAATATATAATAAATATAAGTTTATTATAAATCTATTCAAGAAACATATTCATATATATAATTCCATAATTCATTTACTTGTGACCTTTTATTACCCATTTATTATAAATTATATTATAAAATCATATTTCAGGTAATAACTACTTTATTTTTCATGTATGTTTTAGTTTAGTATTTTCAATCCGTTTATTATGATCATGGTGAATTCATATATAAAATTTTAACCATGTTATAAATATAATATATATTCATTTTATTATTATTTAGATTAATCCATATATGTTAGTGATATAAAATAATTTACACCATCCCTGGAGATAGTAGACCTTATGTACGTATGATCGATGTTTCCATTTTATTGATGGACACAAGGAATGGAAATTAAAAAATATTTCACCTTTAATGAATAATTATGATTTCATATATAATGCATATATTAACTAAAATTATCCTTATTACCTTCCATTTGAAGCGTAAGTGAAAAATTAACTAATTCGCTTTATGAAGCTATTGTCCGCTGTACACACAAGTGATACTGTCATATTCCGACAGAATGGAAAGTATTAAAGAATAAGTGATATTATAAATATAGAATTAATTTTTTTTATTAATATCATATATATAATTTATATCCATAATTATATCCTTTCTCATTTGGAAGTTATGGAAAAATAATTATATCAGTTCACAAGGTTGTAGTCCATCGTACACAAGATCGATGGTTTTGTTTTCCATTTGATGGAAGAGGAGATGGATATAGGTTATTTCGTAGACATAATAACATATTATTAAATTTTAGATACTGGTTTTTTATTTTTCAATTATTAGGAGATGAATGAAGGTGGTAAGAGAAGAATTAAAAAGAAAGATATTAGTGAAGAAAATTACCTTTACTTAGAAAAACCTCATTTGGATCTCTTATTAAGGACCCTAGGCTTGGTATTTTGAGAAAAATATTAGCTATATAATGTTTATAAGGATGTTGTGGATATATGTTTTTCAGGGTTTATTTGATCAAAAGGTCTTATGATTTGTGAATAATTTAGGGGAGGATGTTCCCTTTTATAATTGAGGAGGAGTGGCTTTTTTTGTAAAAACCCAAAGCTATTAAAAAATGGGAAGTCACTATCATGCCATGTGTCTCTAAATTGTATAAATAAAGGAGTATATGGATGATATAGGATATAAAATCCTTCAATATAAAATATAAACATGATTTAAATATGTATTTGCTTAATATTTATGCTTAGTTTTAAAATTTTATTTTTCACCACGGTAACCAGTCTCTTTTAATTTACCTAGGAAATTTACCCTTTAAGAATAAAATTTAATTGAGAATAATTAGATAATTCATAATCAATGATATTAAATATTAAATAAAATATATTAAATAAATATCCTATGTGGGTGGAAAATTTATTTTAACACATGTTCATGTAACATGAAAAACCCCATTTTAACCCAAACCACATTAATTATTTTTTTTATTTTTTTAAAAATATTCATGAAAAAATAATTTCACCTTTTAATATAATATAAATTATTAATAATTCGATTATAGAATTTATTTTATAAAATTAAATTCATATAAGTGACAAAATATAGTTTAAAAGAAAATCCATAGACTAGACGAAAACACGATTTTCCAAAGAGAAAATTTTCTTAAATATGGAAAGTTTTAATATAAAAATTTAATTTGAAATTGATTACAATGACCTTAATTTGATAAATAAATATATTATTTAGATATTTTTTCTTATAAAATGATCTTAAAATTAATTGGAACTTGTAAATTGTTTAAACAAAACAAAATTTTTGTTAAAAATCATTATTTTTTAACTATTAATTAAAAAATTAGTGTTTTGAGAAAATTATAAAAAAATTAAATTTAAGATAATTTTAAAATTTAGATTCAATAAATGAAGATTATTTTTCAAATTAATTTTATATAGTTTTATAAAATTACTATTATTATTTTTGAATAAAAACATTTTTTGAGAAAATAATATTTTCTAAACATATAAAGACTTTAATAAAAAATAACTTGTTTTTTTCATCAATATGTTTTCTTTAAATAAAACCAAAATAATTAATATTTAAAATATTTTTATTCCCATTCATACAAGAAAATTTAAGTTCTTCTTTATAATTTTCATTTTTAAATAATAATATTAATAGCATATCAAGGTCTGTTAAAACTCAATGTTGCATGTAACAAAAACTATTTAATAAATTAAATTATTTTGAAAAATAAATTACATAAAAACATAGGGTGTTACAGAAGGAACTTTCTTAGATTCACTATGATAGGAATAAAGAAACCATCTATAACATCGGATACCAGCCTCATCCTATAGGGAACCATATCAAGACAGGTCCCTCCTTTAGAAATATAGGGAGTTCGAAAAGGAAGAACTAACTTAGGAAGGGGAGAAAGAACCACTAGATGGGGAGAATAAATAGAAGTAGAAAATATTTTTGCAACATAAGATACTAAATTTGACTAAGAAAAGCTAATCTAATCATCAAATTTTAGAGATAAGAAATATATGCGTATATCAAAACTATTCAGAGAGAATGAGACCTATTACTAAAGTGATTATTTATACATGTTGAAAGTGATTGATTTTGAAGAAAAAATTTCAAACAAAACTAAGTGAGAAGTGTATAAAAAATTTTCTCCCAGGAGGAGATGTTCTCCGAGGCCCAGAGTGAGATGTACATTAGAAGGGGTTTATATAGATCCATTTATACACAAAACCAAGCCCTGAAGGCATCTTGTATATGGAGATTGAAATCATCTAGAAGAAAATTATTTAATGGAAGAAAAATTGGCCCAATTAAATGAAAGACTATAGAAGGGGAGGGGGAAGACTTGAATATTTATCAACACCACCCTAGGGAGGTTCATTACCCAAGTGGACCTCCATCATCCATCTAAAGCAGGTCAACCTCCACTTTCTTAATAATATGGAGATTCAAAACCAATCCTTTATAAAATATTCCCTAGTGGAATGAAAGAATAAGTATTTATGATTAATTATAAAAAACCTAGACTATGAATCCAACCCCAAGACCCTAAAAAATTCTAGAATAATGGGAGTATCAGTTTTTCAAATGAAGAACATTTCTACAAAATTTCACCTATAAAAATCCAATGGTGTCTCAAAATTTCCCTTCATAAAGTTGACCACCAATTATCCATCTATATAATCTGATCATAGATCCTCAAATTTTACCTCAAGAAACTATATAAGAGCATTAAACTATGATAAAATTGAATTTAGAGGAACAAATTCAAGAGAAGGGTCATCTAAAACCATCCTATAAGTTACATGAGGGGATGAACCAACCTGGGGGGCCAAGACACCTTCTCTTATAGTAAAAGATTATGGAGGAATCGTCCCAGCTTCCATAGTGACGGGAGTCACTGAATACTTTGATATGGATGAAACCAAAGCAATGATTGAAAAATTTTAAAATAGGGAGGTGTGTAAAATTCATTCTCTTGTAAAAAAATATTTATTTTACCCTACTGTTGCTTTACAATATTTATAGGTTTTCTCTTATATATTTATATTTATGAAGGGAACATTGATGAAAAATCATAGCCTCAAGAGGGAGTTTAGGATATATATAAATATTTCGAAAAAAAAGTTTCACACATGAGAAATTCTTACATAACATTTTGAATCCAAAGAATAAACTATATTACTTTTCTATAAACATATATAATTTTTTAAAGAAGAAATACTACGAAATATGTGTGAGAATTTTGTGACTAAAAAGGTTCTTAAAGTTATGATTTTTACACTTTAATAACACCCAAAGGTTACCCTTAATGTTATAAATTATTATTCATAAATCTAAGTAATGGATGAGACAATCACCCTGGGCGAAGAATAAAAAATTAGATTGTATCATATTATAATGAAATACTCACTCTCATTGAAGATTAATTAAAATATTTTGTTTATAAGAAGGTAGTGATTGAGAATGTTTTTATTTAAGTGATCCATGAATTTGAGAAAGTACATATATACTCTATAAATATTAATAGATCTTAGGTTGATGTTAAATAAAAGAGAATTAAGGAGTTATAAAATTCCCTACTAGAGGAAAATAAAATGCATTAAGGTCACGTTTAAAAGATGGAAAATCAACCGGACAATGAAAGTTATCAAGGATGAGAAAAATATTATCAACTTTAAGTGGCTTAAAATATAAGGTATGTTGAAAAACCATATAGATACAAAGTTAAATATTCTAAAAAAATGTTAGGATATGGTTAAATAACTTGAATACCGGAAGAACTCTCTAAATCTAAAATGCCTTGAGTTGGAGGTAAAGTTCAAAAATTTGAAGAACACAGAAGGAAAATATTCAAAAAATAATGAAAGAATAATTAATATTAAGAATATTCCTAAAAAGTGTCTTATTTCTAAAAAAAATCGTTCTAATTGAAAGAAGTTATTGAGATTATCTAAAGATAAATATAAATAAATCTCATTCAAACAAGTAAATTTTTCCCATAAGATTCTATTTGTATTAATACAGGTCCATATACTAGTATAGGATCCAAAATAAAATCCAGTCATAAATATGTGAATAATATTGATGAAAAACCCACTCTATCATAAAATATGGATGTAAAAAATAGTATGAATTCTTTTTACCAATAAAAATATCAAATGAAGAACAATAATATCCAAAAATAATAAGATGCCAAGGCATGAAAAATTTTATCATATAATAAGAAATTAATTTTTTCTTTCTATTATTCTTTCTATTGGAGGTTTTGGTTTTGCGCCACTAACTTTTGGAATAATTCATCAATGCATGAAAATTAAACAAGGAAATTATTTTTTGGGAGGGAATTTTTTGTGAAGAGGGATCCTATAGAGTTGATGCATAATGCACAGATCAAGAAGAATCATTCTACCAAGACCAGATTTGGGTGTCTTGATGATTATTGTGATTATTAAAATAAAAGTGGTCATTTTTATTATGGGTGATGTTATATACGAATCATGGACTTTGAATATGTTGATGAGAAGAAAACACCACAATAAATGTAGAATAATGGAAAAAAGTATAAAAGTCATCATTGGGGTATAAATAAAATAAGGCTATCAAGAAAATCGAGAAGTAGGATATTCTCATAAAGAATGAAAAAATGGATATCAAATCAATGAAAAGGTTCTTATACTTTTTTAGAAGAGTCAACATCATGGAACTTTTTAAATAGGTTATAAACACTGATGTTAGTGGAATAAATATAAAGAGGAAAAATGTTTCAATATTAGAAATAACAAAAACGATTGATCTTGTGAATGAAATCCAAGATAAAAAACTCAAATTTCAAGAGATTTTGTCAAACAATGGATGAATCAAATACTGTTTAAGATGTGTGTGGAAGGTGTAAAATGTATTTTCACACTTTTAAAAGTTTCATGACATGGATACCTAGTCAGAAATAGTTGTTTTAAATTATATGGAATGAAGCAATGACTTATTATACTAAAAATGTTGTTGTGATGAAAATGTCTACAAAAAGAAAGAAGGCTAATAATGAACCTAATGAATGTTTAGTTATATATATAGAAATGATATAAATGGCTAGGAAGTTATAGAAGGAATATAATAATTAAATTAAATTTATTAAAAATGTAAAGAAGTATTTTCCATGTAAGATGAAATATGGAGAGATCAAGAAGTACTTGATTCCATTAAATAATAAAATCTGCAAAGTCAAAAAAGGAGTAATCATGAGGAGTTTTCATATAACTAGAGTTTCATTGAAAGTATTTTTTTATGTTTGAGAAATAAATCTTATCCTTGCTACTCTAATTGAAAATCATTTAAGAACCACCATATTCCCATGTATATTTGGAGTTTTTTTTCTTTTGGTGAAAGGATTTGAAGGCAAGGCATGTATTCAAATGAAGAAATTAAGAAATTAATGGAGTGAAAAATTATACACCATTGAAGAAGATATCAATAATAAAGTGATTCATTTCAATTGGTTTCAAAATTACACTTGGATTTAATTCTTGAATAAATCCAATAATGATGAAGAATATGGGTGAAGTTCATCACTCTAAGGGGAGTGAAACTAAAAAATGACTAGATTTGAATACCTCAGTTGGTATCACATAAATATTTTAAGTTCTATTAAGGGATATATCTGATGATTTCAAATGATTAAATACTAATAATTGAATCTCCCCATTAAATATTCTCATTCTCTTATATTTTTGTTGAACATAATTTATGAAATTCAAAGGGAGAAACAAATTATCTAATGAGAAGAGAAATATAGATTGAAAACTGGTGAGAAATTCTTGTATTTAAATGTTTATAATCTTTTTTTGAGATAAAATCTAGAGTTCAATTGAACATATTTTGAATTACCTTGTAATTATGGAATTAGTGTCTATATAAGATTATGAAAAATTGCTAAAATTTTTTTTGTCATGATTGAACACTCTTGTCTTCTACATGTTGTTATCCCACATAGAGTTAGATATAATTAATTTATTACTCATTTATTTATTAAAATTTATCCAATAATACTCTCAATAAGATAAATTTTAATTTCTCTTAAGTGGTATATTGTATAAAATGAGGATATGAAAGGGGAGATGATGAAACATTAAATTGTTAAAGAATGATATGAGTATAATTACCTTATTCTTACACCTTTCCATTTATTATCTATATGGGGGAGAATAAAACATTAAATTTAGTGTTGAATTTTGAATTAAAAAAAAAAACAGATTTAAGAACCCAAATGGATTTAATTAATTGTGTTTTATTTATTTTTTCAATGTGTTTGTAAGATAGGAAGTCAATGTGATAGTTATTGAAGTATGGAGTTACTTTCATTGAATTATTCTTTAGTATTATTCATAATTGGGTAAGGATGTTTTGAATTTAAGAGGTGTTTCCTTAAATAAATCAACATTAAATTTGATGATTAAAGAGCTATTCATAATTCTTAAGATATGTTCCAATTCAATTTTAATAATACACATTGTTTACAATATTTGAAGAATATCTCTTTATGATGATGATGATCATTCACCATTAGAATTGATGAAATGTGAGAAGTAGAGATGATTTATATATAATTTGAATTCCATGTTTTAAAATTTATGATTTTAAGCTATGGTTGTTTCTTGTAATTTATATATGGAATTATTTTATAGCATGGAATTATTATTTGGCTAACACTTTTATTAGAATTTATTAAAAAAATGGCCAACCTTTGGCTAACCAAGGGACCCGTGAACCACTAATTAGGTTGGAAAGAAGGAAAACCTCTACCAGATCACATGGTAGTAGGGTGGAATATCATCTATGAAGTATAAAAAAATAAGTAACACATGTAAGGAGTAGGTAGAAACCACATCACAGGGATGAAATACAGATGAGGGTTCCAACACGGGTTGGTGATAGTGAAAATCAGGAGTAGAGCTAGGTACTTTCATATGGAAGTAATTATTTTCAGGTTTTATTGTTAAAATGAGGAAGGATGGGTGAGTATTATACATGGGATCCAATATTCATGAAGAATGTTCCTCTTTATTAAAAAAACAAATATAACTATGGTTATAAGACCAGATCTTTATATGATGTTTGATTAAGAGATTGATCATATTTAACCCCAGCTAGGTTTTTCTATACCCAACATATGAATGCGTCATGATTTTATCAACTATCCATACCTAATGATCAAAATTATGTATCTTGACATGCTTAATCATATCAAAGCCATGCAATTAATATTTGTCTCTCATGCATGCATCTATTAAGATTAAGGATAGAGACAGACATAAGAATTGAGGTGTAATATTTAAGACCTATATCATATGAAGAACTATTCATGAAGAGATCATGTTTCTTCATGATATTGTGTGAAGAACATCATAAAAAATAATCTAATGTCATGGAAAGTATCCATCACATGAACCCTTCAGTATTAGGTGACTGTGTTTCCGCTGAGGAATTTCATAATGAATAAGATGGAAAAATTTTCTGATCATGAAAATCCTTGACACCAGAATATTCAGTGGTGCATGAGAGTTTATAAAGAAATATTTTTTTAATAATATGATGGAGATTTGTCAGTGTTGTATATCAGGAGGGTGAGTAAGTGAGGTGGTGCATGTACTGAGTTGAAGTTGTTGAAAGGAATGGTTTTCCCAGAATATCATATATTTAGTATAGTGTTAGTACTTTGTAAATACCTAGAAATTCAATCTTTTCTTCATATGAGGGAAATAAAAAACTAGGAGTAGAACCTGAGAGATATTCACTGAAATAGAGAAGAAGTTGAGAGAGAATTAGACTTAGTTTTTTGCATGGCATACACGAAATGAAGATATAGTTCCATGCATAATGCTTATCACTATGATGAGAATGTTTTGAAATATATAAATCATGAAGGGGTTATGCATAATGATTAAGAGTTTTTGAAGAAGATGTGTTATCACATACATTTATTTCACTAATGTGAAGAAGAAAGAATAATGACAGATTTTTTTTCATACACTCTATTATCCGATGAAATGAGATAACCATGAAAAATGGTTTCATGAAGTATGAACTTGTGATGTGTTATACTTCTGTAGACCAAGATACATGACTGATTTATCTGATATACTATTTTTTGAAGAAATATAAAGACTTAATATAACCTCACTTACACAAGGATCTTTGAGTATACAATTCTTGTGATGATATATATGAATAAAGGAAGTATAATCTCATAAGCATGGGACTCTGCAAATGAGAAGTGAAAGGACTATAATTTCTTAAGTTTTGTGAAGTACAATGTATAATAAAATAATATTATTGATATGCATTTATGTGAAGTGAGAGAGTATTTTGAATTAATTACATATGGATTATAAATATTTTAAAAGAGAATAATCAATGAGTTGTGAATGCTTTATTACACAAAGAATACATAAAAAGAGGTTTATATAATTTCATGAGTTCAATATTTCCTTGTAATTTTATTTGTGAAGAATGAAGTGAATTTCACACACATTCTATTTTTATAAGAATGTGTTATGAAAGTAAAATAATTTCAAAATGATGAGAAAACCACACATCAAATATCATTTTCATAAAAATATAATCATACGATTTCACTCATGAAGAACCTTAGAAATACTATTAGCAATATTTTTAGGAGATGAAGTGATAACTTTCAGTAAAGGGAGGAAGTATAAAAATTTTAATATCATGAATATCTTTTAGGTTTTCATTATGATATTAAAATGAGTTAAATTATAAGTGATATATTCTATTTAATCAAAATAATAATAGTCCAAATTTCGTGAATTATTTTTGATTTCTTTAAATAGAAGTTGAAGACATTCAGAGGAAGTTAGAAAGTATATAATTGGTTTATCACAGTGAAGCAATGAGAAATATTAGTTTTGTGTTTCTATGGTATCTTTGAGTTTGTGTGAACTTACTCATTGTTTTGGTGATTTATTTGTATAAAATGGTTGGATTCTAGTATAAATGAAACTGTTGGTATGCCATTATAATTTGGTAAGTGGATATTGAACATACCCAACAAACTATATTTTGTTAAAAGATTACTAGTTGAGAATTATTGTCTCAGAATTGACCCGAACACAAGAAGAGTTTAGTACCCATATTGGGGGGAACCTTTTAAAAACTACTATGTTCTATGCTTCATTTAATTTATGTATTTCATATATTTTTATTAAGTTTGAACAAGAAAGATATATTCATCGCCACATATATAATGTTTTGAGTATAAAAATGGGTTAAATGTGAAAAAACAAAAGAATTTGGTAAAACATTTGGACTCTAATTCACCCACACTCTCAATGTACCTGTATGAGGCACTAATCACTTTAGGTTTTATATTCCCCAATGGTTCATCATGGGGTGAACCCAGACCCTATATCAAAAATAAGGATGGATTGATGTGTCTCTTCATTGATTAAAAAAGATTAATAAAATCACTATTAAGGACAAGTATCCTATACACTGCAACAATGTTACATTGAATCAAATTAAAGGTTCACGATACTTCTCTATTATTATACTTTGATATTTTTATCATCAGTTAAGGTTTAAAATAAATGATACTTCCAATAAATATATATATATGAGGTATATACAATATGATTTTATTATGATACCCTTTGGAATTTTGAATGATCCTTCTATCTTCATGGATATAAGGAATAAATTATATAGACTACCTTGATCAATTTGTAGTTTTCATTATAGATGATATTCTTATATATTTAAAGAACATGGATGAGAATAAATATCCTTTCCAGATTGTGTTAAATACCTCATGAAAAGAGAAACTGTATGCCAAATTTAACAAGTGTAAATTCTGGTCATAGAAAGTATCATTCCTAGGTCATGTAATCATAAGCAAGTAAATATCAGTAGGTCCATCAGACACAAAAGTTATCAAAATATGGGCTAGATAAACCACTTTATCCAAGATCAATAGTTTAATTGGGTTAACAGGACAGTACCCTCTCATGGATATTAAATCCACTTACCAAGTTGACAAGGAAGTGTGTGAAGTTCCTTTGAATAGAAGAATGTAATGGAAGTTTCAGGGAACTAAGAAAGATGTTGGTCACTGGTCCTCTACTTATATTGACCTATAGTGGGGAAGGTTTTGTAATATATATTGATTATTCAAATAAGGCCTTGGGATGATTACTCAAGTGAAATTAAAAGGAAAATGCTTCTACTTTAGGATAATTAAAGACTCTTGAGAAAAACTACCCAATGCTTGATTTGGAGATGTGGGTAATGATATTTTTATTAAATATTTCATTAAATAATCTCTATAAAGATAATAATGATATATATGTATATATATTCATATTGATCATAAGATATTGAAATATATATTCACATAAAAGTAATTGAATTTTAAGAAAAGGAAGTGTTTGAAATTGATAAATGATTATGATTGTTCAGTACATTACCACCCAGGGAAGGAATATAAGGTGGTTGATTCTTCAAGCAGGAAATGCCACAAAACTCTATCCATGATCAGAATTGAAAGGGACCCAATACTCATAGAATTTTAGAGAATTTGTCTAAAATTTATAATGTTAGGACATAGATTCTATCTTTACCAACAAACTGATCAACCTTAAATTCATGTAAAGATCAAAAACACCCAAAAAATATGATGTAGATCTATATAAGACTAGAGTAAATATTCTAGAGTTCAAAATTGATAAATATGAATACATAAGGTTTGGAACCCTAATACGTGTCCCATAAAAATCCAAATTAAAGAAGTAAATCTTTGATGATGCACATATATCATCATTTTCTATTCATCCTAGAAGTAAAAATTTGTATAGAGATCTAAAATAGACTTCTAATGTATTTCGTGAAGATAGAAATTGTAGAGTGAATATCTCAATGATTGGTATGCTAAACATTTAAGGATAAATGAACAAAGTCAAATGACATATTGCAACCAATACACATATAAGTATGTAAATGGGAAACAATTACCATAGACATTGACATAGGACATCCCACATCATCTAAAGGCCATAATTATATTTTGGTTATAGATGCACACCTTACAAATTAGAATATTTTATTTACATCAAAGTAGATTTATTCCTGGATGAACTCGCCAAGATATACATAAGCTAAGTTGTAAGGCTACATGGAGTACCACTATACATTGTATTTGATCAAGATCCTTGGTTTACGACAAGGTTTTAGAGAATTATTTAAAAACATTGGAGATATAGCTTAGTTTTGACACCACTTATCATCCTCTTATCGATGGTTAGTCTGGGAGGACAATTAAAACATTAGAGGATATACCGATATCCTATTAAATGGATTTATAAGGATATAGGGATCAAAAAATCCATCGAGAAGAGTTATCATATAATAATAGTGTTAATTCTAGAATTTGGATGAAACCAAATATGGATATTTATAAGAAGAGATATAGGACTCCAACATACTGGGATGAAGTTGGAGAGAGGAATTGGATAGGTCTTGAACTTTTCCATGAAATGATTGATATGGTTAAAACCATTCAATGAAAAATTAAAGTGAAATAAATTCAATAGAATATAAATCTAGATAATCATGAATAGGATCTAGAGTTTGATCTTAGTGATAAGGTGTTCTTTTGAATATCTCTATTGAAGTAGGTTATGAGATTTGGGAATAAAGAGAATATGATCCCTATATACATGGTCCATTTGAGATCCTTGAACATGTCAAGGTGGTATCCTATACACTAAAAATACCTCCAAACCTTTCTCACATGAATTATGTTTCCAATGTATTATTTTTAATAAGTATATACCAGCTCAATCACATGTATAAATATAAGTATTTTTATGACAAAAAAATGACCATTCGTACGAAGAACAACCTATAGAAATATTGGATCAAAGAGAATATATTATAATAAAAAATAAAACCCATCCAATCAATGTTTTAGATAGAAATCATATGTTTTAGGAGGTTACATGTGAACCTCAAGATGTGATGAGAGAAAATAACCCTCACTTGTTTTCGTCTAAGATTTTTTTTCAAGGATTAAATTCTTCTAATGGGGGTAGGATGTAATGACCCATGTTTTAGTAAAATATTCCTCCTCAAATAAATACAATATTAGATAGAATACTCAACATGAAAAACCAAAACAAAATAAATATATACCATCATAAGGTATCCATATAATTGGAAGGTATAAATAGTCATAACAAAATTATGAAATATATATAAATATTTATAAAAAGGAATAAAAAAATAATGTTCACCCTAAATATCGACTTAAATATTTTAACTAAGAAACAGACAAAATATTTTTTCTAAAATTTAAATATTTTTAATTATAATATATTTTAGTATCAATAATGGGTTAACAGTAGATTAATTTTAATTTATAGCAAAAATATTAGCTAGTATACCAGAAGTCATTTTCCTATAAAAACAAATTTCATTATACTTTATGATTTTAATAAAAAATAAAATTTATAAAATTTAAGATATAGATTTGAAGAAATTAAATTCATTTTTGTAATTATCATGGTAATATTATCTTAAGATTATTTTTTTTAAAAAATATTGGTTTTAGGTGAATAATGCAGAATACATTTTTTTACAAATAACACAACTTTTATGACATTATTATTATATAAATATGAATTTGAAATTAATGAAATATTTTTATAAGACCATATATTTATTTTTTATTGTATTTATAATTTTAAAACTTTTGGGATTAATTTGTAAACCCATATTGACACTTAATAACTTCAGCTATATTTCTTCAAAAAATTGTTTTCAATACATTATATATTTAGTATTTTAAAATTAACTTTTATAAATTTTTGAAATTGAGTTAAATAAAATGGAATTGAAATATGTAATTAGTAGTTATAAATAATTGAATAATTGACAATTTATTTTTTGGAATGTTGGATTAGTTACCCAAGGGAAAATAGAGTGAACACGGTAAAATCTAAAATGGTAAAAGTTAACAATATAATGGAAATTAGTTGAAAAAATGTTTAAAACATCTGTTGGAATGGGTGTATACTTCCAAGATAGAACTTATACCTTTCATATCTACTATTTATTAAATTTGGAGCCACTTTACATGAGATTTACTTCTTATTATTGAAATGTTTGTGATATTTACAACCATTCCATCCCATTTCACTTATTAAAGGGAATCAACTATCCTAACCTAAGCTAACACCACGACCCACTTAGTTCAGCTGAAATTATTCCCAAAAATATTCTACACATTCTTAGAAATGATTAATATGTGTTGGTATTATCAAAATACCTTACCTTATGAGATTAATCACTTTTTTTGAAGGAGATAATCCAAGAAGCGAGGTATAAAATTTTTACCACACCTTTCTCATTTATATTTATTTATGTTCACTTTTTATTCCAAAAAATAAATTAAACCATATTAAAATGATAAAATAAATATAATTATAATAATTTTATGTTATTATAATTATGTTACACACATTAACTACTGATATCGATGGATTACATTATAACGATCATTAAATTTTGTGTAATCTTTGAAGATCTATATTAATGATATATATTACCTATATATATCATATATAATCATAAAATATACACTAAAACAGGTTTTACTTTTAACTACCACCATCATGGATAGTTTTAGTGTATATTTTATGATTATATATGATATATATAGGTAATATATATCATTAATATAGATCTTTAAAGATTACACAAAATTTAATGATCGTTATAATGTAATCCATCGATATCAGTAGTTAACCCAAAACAAGTTCTTCACGGATTTCATTTTCATGAAAGGAAACTAAAAATACCAAGTGATAATATTATAAAATTATATTTTACTATAAAACATAAACTATTTTACCTTTAATAGTTTGGTAGTAGTGAAATTTTGAAAACTAATGAATACTGACACCACTCTGATGAAACTGGTAAAACTCTAAACACCTGGTGTGTGAAAATTGGTAAAAATTAACTAATACACACACATAAATATAATGATTTTAAATTAAAATTATAAATATTTTGAGTTATGAGTATTATTATTAATTTTTTTATTAATATTGTTATTTTTTATACAGGAGTTTGATGTACTTCCTTGGAAATAAATGATAAATTTAAGGGTTTCAATGACTTAATTTCTGATTCATCAGGTTATGGTCTTTCTTAGTTGAATATAATATTCAAGTTTTTTTGATCCTACCATTCCACTAATTTATATTGAATTTATTTATTTTCTATAGGTAAAGTTCTTCCTATCATCAATAAACAATTATTTGATGTTGTTTAAAAAAAGTATAATACTGGTAAGAATAACTCTCATTCTTAAAAATAAATGTTTTCTTCCTTAACTAGATTCTTTTTTCCTCTAAAAAGTTTTTTTCATGAAATATAAATATTTTTTGTTTTTTTTATTCAGCATACTTTCATTTATCTATTTTATTAAATGAAATTATTTTATCATTTCTTCAATATGGGGTTTTATTTAAAATCCCCAAAAAGGATTAATAAATAATTTTTTTGGATTATTTAACACATTTGGATTGATAGATTGATTTTTTTTCAAGGATAATTTATTTGGAAATATTTTTAAAAATATATTTTAAAGCCTTATTTTTTCATCCACAAATGTTTTTAATATTATTTTCAACTCAACTTTTAAAAAAATGTTTAAAATGATTTGTGAAAACTTTGTATTTAACTTAAATTTTTCTTCTAACGGTTATCTTTCATGAGATGATGTTTTGACCACAATATATAATTTAATTTTTTATGAATCCCTTTTTATGAAGAGATAATTGATATCCTATGATTTATTATGTGCATGTTTAATGATTATTTTGAAATGTTTAATAAAAAACACATTCTTTTCCATGGGTTCTTTAAGATATAATTGTGGTTGATTTTAAGTGGGAGATATATGTATAGATGATGATGTTTGAGGTAATATATAACCATCTAATGAATTGGTTTAATTTAATATCTCATTAGATAGTTATGCATGCACATAATTGGTTTTCTCACATTTTTAGTCTTGGAAATAAATGCATTTGTTCACATAGACATGAAAATAATGGGTTTTCTCATAAAGGTTTTCCTATTCTTATAGTTATTCCAAATTTCAAAGTTGGTTATCTTGTTATGCCACATTTCTAATATTCCTTTCATCATCATGATATGCCTTGTTTTCTTTATTATGCGTAATTTTTAAAGTATTCCAAAGTCTTATATCATGTTTAGATTTTTATCATTATTAATTTGTATTTTGAGCCAAGTAATGATTTTTATTATTTATTAATGACATTTATTTGATATTAAGAATCTCTATAAATTTTTATTATATTCATTGATGGTCTTGTGATATTTTTTTAGATATTTATTTCTTCATCATTTTTAATTTCATGTTTAGGTTATAAAACATTATGATATGTTTTCCCTTACTAAGTATCTAATATATCATATTTTTTCCCATAACCTTGGTTATGAAGATGAATATATCATGTGAGAAGTCTAGAAGGGTCTATATGAGTGTGATTATGAAGTATAGTTTTCAAGTGTTGTAAAAAAAATATTATGTATCTAATAATTAACACCCCAAACCTTTCATTCCTTAGGTTATGAGACTATTTCTAAGATATATTATCTAATACATGAAATTAATGTATATTTTTATTAGGTTTAACTTGGTTCCATTTCATCTCACCTTACTCTCTCTCTCTATCTCATTCTACTGTATTACCAAGTGGTATTTTCATCAATAGTGGTTTATTCTTCAAGCAGTCTATCACATGGGTTACCATGGGTAAGGAGAGATACCATTTTATGACTAATATTTGGTTTTATATCAATTTATCCAGTGTTCTTTAGTTGTATTTTAAATTTGGGAATTTTACCAAATTTATGATTTCTACGATTGAAAGTCGAATTGGATGAAGAAATTTGACAAACATGAACCTGATTATAATAAGTAGCTGGCTCATATATTATCACTAAATTATATATGTGTTTATATATAATGTGATTTATAGGTGTGGGTAGTGTCATATGTGTGATTAAACATAGAACCAATTGAGATTTTGGTAATTAATGTTAGATTCTTAGGAGTAGTCTCATGTGGGTATCAATTGGTTATGTCCTAGTTTTGATTTTTTTTATCTTTATAGAATCAAAAATTTCATGTAATTTCATATCTTGTGAAAAGTGCTGGTTAAATAATATTTTTCTTAGAATAATTCATTTGAAATAGAACAAATATGGATTATGAGTTTGTAGGGTGATGATGCTTCGTTAGTGTATCATGGGTGGTGATAACCACTACCATGGGTAGCATGGGACATGATTTTAGGAGGTGGATGGTATTGATTATAATGGATAGGGAAATTATGGGTTTTCAAATCATGGTCATAGGTTGTTGGTGATTTCATCTCACTACGAGGACAGGGCCGTTAAGGCCATGTGCACACAGGACGAGGCCCTTGAGGCAGCATTAACAACTATATGTCGAGTGATATCCCCCATATTTGAGTGGAATAGGTTGGATGATAATTATAATTAATTTATAGAAGGGATACACTCTAGATACAAATTTAAGATATTAGTGGTGATCGAGATAACCATATGAGAGTGGATGCTTATAATGTTTGGGATTTATTGGGATATTGAGACAATAGTTGAAATGAGAGACATTTGATGATGTACATAACGTATCAGCTTTTCTGAAAGTTGAAGATCATTTGTTTTTAGTTTAAATTATTTAGTTTGTCCCTAATAATGATTTGTAATGGAGTTAAGGAGATCTTAGGGGTGTCTACGGCTTGTTTGGAGCCCTGAAATTTGAATAGGAGAACTAGGCAACATGGTTATTAGAAACCATGCCACCCAACCTGCATAGTTTCTTTAATAGTGCATCTTCATATAGTGGGGTTCTAGGGGCCTCATGGTTTTTTTGAAGCCATGTGACCCCAGGCACATGACCATGTGGAATTTTATACCACTTTGATAGTTTCCTTCCACACGATTAGTGCATAGTTTGGCCAACCATGTCTCTAAACCGCATGCCCCTACCTATGTGGGTGAATTTATAAGTTTTCCCCTGAAATGTTCTAATCATAAACCCTCTTTTCCTCATCCTTGATTGGAAAAATCCCATGAAAAAATCCTTCTCCTATCCCCATATTAGTTTTTTTCTATCTCCTCCACCTGATCACAAAATTGATCACCATTGGATCCATCAGAAAGCTAGAGGTAATCTCTTCAATCATCACACATCTATTTCAAGTTGCTCTTCCTCTCTATTACACTATCTTGGTGAAATATCATTGTCATATTTTAAGGGAATTTGATGATTCTTCCAATAACTCTCATTTTATATCAAATAAATGGCTGATGATAGATGAGGGTAGCACTATGGGGATAAGTTAGGTGGTGTAGGTTTTCCCCTTGTTTTATTGCATTTTATAACTTGTGATATTGTGTTGTGAGACATTTTTTGGAATTAACTATAAATTGATATATAAATTCAATTGAGTTTTTTTCCATACCCGTTATAACCATATTGAGTGGTGAATCACCATCTAGGTTGATATCCATGACTTGATCTACCCCTAGGGGTGTTCATGCTCCTTGATAGCCAATATTCCCTGGTTTTAAATTTTGAAACACCGCTTAAGGTGTGTTTCCCCTGTAATGGATTCCTTGAGTTGATAAATTAAATTGAAAAGAATGATGATCCATGATTTAGGTCCTACGCCTTATTCTATAATTGGTTTTATTAATTAAATTCCATGGACACATTGTTAAATCATGTTATAATTTCATTACTTTTTAATGGTAGGGTTTTACTAACCAAATCATACATTTATCTTCTACTATGGGTGATATAATGGGTTCTGAATTAAGGACCCATTAGAAGAGATCAGGGTTCCTTAGTTATAATTTTTTATTGTTTTTTAAATACACTAGGGGTGAAACTATCTATGAATTCGACAAAATCACTGACCGTTTTTCTATTTTACCTCCAGGAAAGTGACACTGGTTCCCTAGGGGTGACCCCATGGATGGGTTTATTGGTGAGTTGGTTGTACCATTCCACGAGGGAGACTCATGCCCCTACATGTGACACCAGGGATATACAATGAGGTTAGTTCGTGCTATCATTACACCATGCATGGAGTGACACTTGGTTTATATTTCTTGCGTCATCTTGGATTTACTCCCTTTACCAATCCCCTAGTGTGATAATTGGAATTATCTTAGTATTTATATGGATAGTCTCAAGGTGACTCTAAATAATCTATGAAGAGGTAAGCTAAATAAAAATAGAATAGAATGTTTCAAATAATAAATGATCCTTGAAATTGGAACTTTAAGGATGTGTCCGATAATAAAAATCACAAGCTTGGGGATAGTATACCTACTTTTATATTATCCCACTCACTTTAATCATGCAGGATCCCTTAGTTTAGACAGACCAACATAGGCCGAAGCAGGTATAATTGGACAGGTTCCCTAAGTAGAACCTAGTCCATTATACTATTTATTTATTTGTGTCTTGTATTTATTAATTATGGAACAATATTAATTTTATATAGAATGATATGGATTGATTTAGACACTGTTGGTGGTAGACTACTGAGTATATCTATCACTCTATATGGGTCTCCATTATAACCCAAGCAGTCTTCATGATTTTAGGGATTGATAAAGGGAAGCATCTTGGTTATGATGCTTGATTACTAGTACTAGGATAGAGTGTGGAAGTAGAGTACGGATGTAACAATCCATCTTTTCATGAAGGTATGACTCATTTTTTATTTCAAATTTATTTCCTTGTCTAGTTTTGGTAAACATGAACTATGACCTAAGGAATGTTCAAGGGGTATCTGAGTCTTGTTCGGAGCCTCGAGTTTAGGAAAATAGGAAAAAAGGTTAGGCCACACGTTTACCACATGGTTAGTAGAAACCATGTGGGGGTAACCGTGCAAGGTACTCTCGAGAAGCTGGGAGGCCACACAGTTTTTCAGTAAACATGATACCCAATGTACACTTCCATGTGGGCTATCTGTAGTTTTTGATAGAGGTTTTTTGCATGGTTTACAGATAGTTAGAAAACTATGTGTCTTAACTATGTAGGGTCTATACTTGGGAAGTAGGCTTTTCACAGTTGGAAAATGGTTTTTCCAATAGGGAGGCCAAACCAAGGACCCTTATATTTGAGGGTGAAATTACTATTTCACCCTTAATGAAATCATAATCCTAATTTTCCTCTCCTCCTCTCTTTCTAATAGATGGGTTTATTCTTCTTCTCTCGTAAGCTAAGTCCTTCTTCAATATAGGTTCCTTGATAACTCGTATGTATGAACACCAATTCAAGATCTGTTAAAGGTGTTGGAAATCTAGAGGTTTGATATCAATTATTCTTCCTTCCATTCTATGTTTATCTTTGGATCCATTACACTATTTAGGTGAAATCTCTTCCACCTATTTTCAGCATAACAGACCGTTTCTTCAATTTCCCAAATATACTTTGAATCAGAGGCCAATATTAAAAGAGGAGTCTTGTATGACCTTAAGGTAGGTGGTAAAGTTTTTTTCCTTAAAAAGAGAGTTGTTTTCATATCTGTGATATTATGCCACATGTCACCCTTTACCACACGTTTCTTTAAGAAGATTTAGTTGATTCTAAATTGATATACACTCATAATTAAACTACCAAGGATCATTGTTTAGTAGCTATAGGATTCCAAAATCAACCATGGACACCCCTTGGGTGTGAAAAAATGAATTAAACTTTCATAATCAATTGATTAAATGTCCAAAATGCCTATAAATTTTTCAACTTGGGTTGTAATTGAAATTTCACACTACCATGTAAATTATTACTGAACCAAATCACCTCATAAGTTCTTGGATTGACTTGTAAATGGAATTTACCATTTAGGTAATTGACCAATTAACAATGGGAACTTCTAATTTCCTCATTGATCCTTGTAAAATGAATTTCCATGTTTTAATAGATTAAAATGAATGAATTAAATTGAATGGATTGTTCATGATGGTTTTAATACCTTAAATAAATTAAATGGTTTAAATGAAATGAATTATAAAGCATGTAAGGGTCATTATGATTGTTTCATGCTTTATAAAATGATTATTTTGGATTGTAATGCTTTATTTGTATTTGGGATTGACTAATATGATTCATGAGAGGTAATGTGTCATGGAAATTATTATAAATTTGATAATTCATTTGATATATCGTCTGTGGAATGATGGTAAGGGTTTTTTTGGGCATGAAAATTCAAACTCCCTTACATCAGTTGTTGAGCATGATGTCTCACACCATTGAATCTATTTGGAATGTGGGCATAAAACACTATGTCCATTGTTTTGGGTGTTGTAAAGAAGACAAAACCAAAATATAGAGTGACGAGCATGATGTCTCTCACTAATTATGAGATTTAGGGCTTTTAACCACTATTGAAGATTATAGGCTCACTTAGGCTAGTTATGGATGACTATGTTATGCCCTGATCTAGCCAACACTTAGTATTCTAGGTATATGTATAGTTACATACACACATAATTATTCCACATAGATGGATGCATTATACAACTATACTATATGTATAGTGACTAATTAGAAACTCATCCCTGCCCGAGACAAAGCAAGTAGAGCTACCACATGTCCTATGTGAACCTGAGCAGGCTAATATTTATTTATTCAACATTTTTTATTATTTTCTTTATAACCACACACTAATTATTCTATGAAAACTTCTTGGATTAATCATAGACACATTTGGTGGTGGCCTACAGAGATTTTATCTCACACCCTACTCGGGCTGCCTTTAGAACATCAGTAGATTACATGTCTATAGCTACAGATAAGGGAAAGTACCCTGCTATAGTAATTTGGTATTCTTTACTTATATATGGAGTATAGAAGAATAGGAACAAAAGTATGATTAAGAAGCTAGTGGAGAAACATTTTGTTATTTTTGTCTTTTTATATATCATGACTGTATATATATGTCCCTTATTCTCTTTTTGTACATCAGCATGCCATGCATCCATGTATATGAAACTCCCTATTATATTATTATTATTATTTAGCTATTGAGTTATTTATTCTTCCACAATTTATTATTATATCTACTGTATGTGTTTCCATTATGGTGGGTTACTGGTCCAGTCTTTTAGTATCTATTTATATCATGCTTCTATTGCAGTTTGTCATTTGTTGTATCTGCTGTGCCACTATGATAAGAGGTTATAGTCTCCTGACTATATCACATTTACACAATCACAACTATTTTGAAGCCTCTGGAATATGTGTAGGAACACTTGAGGCCATGTGACCCACTGGATCTGGGAATGGGTTAAGTGGACCCTGGTTTAGGACGTTACCACTGATCCTATGCTCATGATTCTAGTAGCAACTATTTTGGCCTCTCTTTATTTTTTTATTTAGATATCATGTGGTATATGTTGGTATCCCTTGTTTCCTGTGAACACTTTTGTATAGCTACATTATTATGATCATCATCATACTTTATCTACTTATCATTTTCTTTTATCTGTTATTTATTTATATTTCATGTTTGTTTATTATTGTTCTATTGATATCTATATGTTGACATGAGTACTTTTATGGAAAGTTACTGGTATGTCCATATAGTGTCTAATTTTTATGTTTCTTATCTATTATATTCTTTATATATTACTATCATTCACTTGGATCAGTGAGAGAATAATCTCCCCATAAAAACTCCCTTGACCCTCACTACTAGTTGGAAGCCTTTGGTGTTCGGGGATGTATGTTTGAGGTATTGTGGATCCTCGTATCGGGACACCATTACATAGAATTCGAGGAGGGATACTACAAAGTGGAATATTTTTTTTGTTTTTTATTAATGTTTGGGTATTATAAAAGAGCCTATAAAATTTTAATTTGGTAATGAACCTATTCTAAGGAGTAGCTAACCCATGTATAGTGGAAACCCAAATTTCTTGTGATGGGTAAATTCTGCTACTTCTTGCTGTTTTATGGTTTCACAGATTCCACAATTGGGTGAATAATTTTTTTTGTATTATTATTACTATTGATGTCATTAAAAATGGTTGTTTAGACTTAGCCCATTTATATTAGGGTGTATAAATTCATCATCATACTAGGAACCTTAGGATTAAAATCTCATGCATTATTGGGTAATCTCATGCATTGCTTGCATTTTATGTGCCTGTTGTGGTGCCCTATTTGATATTCCTTGTAGGGATTTGATTTTAATATACAGAATTTTGTTGAAATTCCATACAAGACTATGAAAACATAATTTAAACTTAAAGTGCCTTCTTTAACCTAACAATGATTTCTATAATAGGTTAAAGTAGACACCTTAAGTAGTTGGCTATAGAATGGAGATCCATGTATAATTGGTCTCATGGGATGAAATGTGTTTTGGATAGGATTAAGTGGATACAAAATTTCAATATATAGGGTGTATGATCCCTTATAAATTGTAAATAATGATCCATCTAATTCAAACATTTAAATAGATTTAAATAAATAAATTAACACAAAAATCAAAACTGGTTAATCTTTAAAAAGGATATTGTCATCTAATTTGAGTGATATGTGACCTTGACCCTAACCCGATCTTAGTAGTGGGAAGTAGGCCGTGTATCATATGATCCTTCTATGACATTTTCAGATCACCTAGACATATATCCTAGAGAATGTTAAGGGTTATAATGTTCTTATAGATAGACTTGTACCTGGAATTTTCTTATCACTTTTCCCATCTGTTATAAATTCTATCTGAGGCATGTAATTGTAAATTTTAGAGCTATGCTACCATGATGACCTCATGTGATATTCCAATAGAGTGGTGATGAGCATAATCTTAAGGTGGTGGGCCCTATACCACCCATGAATCCTTCTATAGTGTCTCCCAAGACACCTAATATAGATCTTCCCCTGGGTTCCGATGCTCAGTTTCATGATAGATTCTTCATGTTCAGTAAGACGGTTTAGGGTGCTCCCCTATCTTCCCATACCATGGAAGAGTTTTCTATGGAGTTCCATCTATGGAATCATCCCACCTTCTATGGGGATGGAGGACCTTAGGCTGCTGAGTCTTAGCTTGAGGCCACACAGTCTATCTTAGAGCATATTGTGATTTCCCCAAAGTGATGGGTCATGCTTGCAACCTACATACTTAGTGACTTTTCCATGCCTTGATGGGATGTAATTACTCATGCTAGTCGACATTAGGGTATGGTATAGGTGGACTTATTGACATAATTATTCAAATACTTCTTTCCATTGAACTTGAGTACATACCATGATCGCGAATTCATGCACCTTATAAAAGGTAACATGTCGGTGATGGAATATTCTCCACTTTTGACCAAATTATAGCACTTTTCACTGACCTTGTGCGGTGACGTGCTGATGACTATGAGAAAATTTGAGGAAAGGATTCCATACACCATCTGATCACTGGTAAAAATCCTTCAACCGACCATCATTTTAGAGATAGTGAAACATGCCCTCATCATTGAGCAGAACTTAAGGAAATATAGCAACATGATCCAGGGTAGTTCAAATTCCATGTAGAGAAGTGGTTTATCCAGCGGTAGGAAACATCATTTTGAGGGTACACATGGGGTAGTACCAGTGAGGTGGAGCACAATGGGAGTCTTATAGCATGTCAACAGTGTGGAATATTAGTCCATAACAATCCTCAAGTGTATGAGGAAGCCAATTAAGTGTCGGGATTGCAATGAGATGGGACACCTCCAGCATTTCTACCGATTCTTTCCCCCTTTTCCAAGTGCATGGGGTTCAATGACAACACCACTCTCAGGTCTAGGATCAATGACCCCACATCAGGCTTGGAGTTATTCTTCTATAGGCTATTTGGTCAAAGAAGATGGTTGTGGCCAAGGTAGTTTGGCCACCAAGCTTCAATATCAGTAGAGTAAACCAGCTCATGCTACTCAGGTAGTATCTCAGGGCTGCAGTTCAGGCCACATCTATGTTGGTCAACCTATTCCAGAGGAATGACGTCTAAGGAAATCTACGTTTAGAGGTAATATTATAGTTTCGACCACTATAGTATATTTATTTTTTGATATTGGTGTACCACACTCTTTTCTATCTATTGTAACTATGGGAATTTTGGGCCCAGTGATTGAGTTTTCTAGTGGCATGATGAATCTTTACACATTTCTAGGGGTCGGATAAAAGACTATACACCTATGAAGGGAGCTCCCCCTTGAGATAGTTGTGAACCATTTCTTTGGTGTTTCTTTATCATTGAGATGACTTACTTCGATGTTATTATCAGTATAGATTTTCTTGTTCCTTTATCACGCCCATGTATATTTCTATCACTTCTGGGTGTCTTTCATATCACTTGAGGTTAACATGTATATCCATAAGGGTAAATGGGATATCCAGAAAAGTTGTGATGGAACCAATCTTACTAGGCTAGGAAGAGTGACAACCCTGATAGAAAAGATCCTTATGAGTGATTAGAGGATAAAATATTTGAAATTCCATTCTATGGTGCTTTTTTTTGGAGATGTATTCCCAAACCATTTCTCTAGTATACCTTCAATGTGAGTGGTCAAGTTCACTATCGATATAATTCTAGGTGTGGAATCATTTTCCATTCCTCCATATATTATGTAACGTATAAAGCTCCAAGAACTAAAGAAGCAACTTGAAGATCAAGATGAGAAGGGTTTGATCTTACCTAGCACACCACCATGGGGTTTACCAGACATTTTCACCCAGATGGTGGATGGTACCCTTAGATTATATGTGGATTACTACCAACTGAACTGTATTATGGTGAAGAAGTAGTATCCAAATTCTCATATAGATGACCTATTTGACTATTTAGGAGGTGATTTTTTTTCTCTAAGATATATTTGAGGTTAGGATACCCTCAGGTGCATGTGAGACCATGATACATACCATGTACATAATTTTGAAGTAGGTAAGGATTTTATGAGTATTTTTTTATATTTTTCAGCCTGAATAATACGTCAAAAGTATTATGGCTCTAATGAATAGGGTTTTCTACCCATATCTTGATTACTTTGTGGTGGTCTTCATAGATGAAATATTAGTGTATTATCAAAATAGACACAACTATACCAATCACCTTGATATTGTGATGAATACACTGAGAGAGCACCAAATTTACGTGAAACCAAATAAATGTCACTTTTGGATCAGAAAAGTTCACTTCTTCGGTTATATACTTTCATAAGAAGTCATATCTATTGACCCAGATAAGGTGAGTTCCATGGTTTCATCAGTGAAAACTATGAATATGTTTTATATATTCAACTTATTATTTTTTGTTTTTTGTTAATAGAGATTCAATAAGGATTTATCACTCCTAGAAACACCACTTATAGTATTAGAAAATAAGGGTGTCAAATTTTACAAGATTGAATTTTATGAGATAGGTTTTCGTGAGTTGAAGGGAATATTGAATTCAGTTATGATCCTGATTCTTCCTGAGTCGGGTATAAGTTATATTTTTTTTTTACTTTAATCCATTACGAATCATCTAGGGGTCTTTCTGACATAAGGTTATTGGGTTGTATCATATGGGTCCCTCTAGGCGATAACTCCTAACAATAATTACCCTATCCATGACCTTGAGATAGCTTCCATGATTCTTTCTTTACTAAATTGGATGAACTACCTATTGGGTGATAAATTCATCATTTACAGAGATCAAAAGAGTCTCAAATATGTCTCTACAAAGTGATACTTGAATCTGAGGTAGCAATTGTGGGTATAGTACCTGAAATCCTTTGATTTTGAGATTTCCTATACTCATGGAAGGGGTAATCACATTGCTGATTCCTTGAGCTGGAAGACCCAAAAAAAGAAATTGAGGAGGTATGAAGTGAGTGGAAGTTGATGAATATTTTTTCTAAGATGCACCTGGAGGTTCAAGAGAAGTACTAGAAACCAATTTTAGTTGTTCTAGGGGGGGACAAACTCTTTAATAGAGTGATTCTAGATGTGGTAGTTATCTGATTATGAGGGATCATGTTGAGGGTAAGTGTCATAGGTGAGAACCCACATCCAGGTTGGGTGGTTGATGATAATTCAATCTAACTATTTCATGGGAATGTTTGTGTGACTTCTAATATATGGGAATAGATAATTGAGGAATATCATACCTATGTTTGGAAAGTTCAACCTAGTCTCACGAATTTGTACTGAGACATGCATCATCAGTATTGGTGTCCAAGTATGAAAATGAAGATATAAGGTTTCATCAGGAGGTGCTCCACCTTTAAACTGGTGAAGGTAGAGCACCAGTTACATTCTAGACTTATACAACACCTATCCATTCCTAATTTGAAATTGAATGACATCATCATAAATTTCATGATGGGATTTCCAAATCCCCTTGAGGAAGTGATATAGTATGAGTAATCATCGATAGGTTGAAAAAGATCACACAATTCCTACTAATGTAAGAGTTATTATATGTTTATGTGCTTGGAAATATTTATATCTTAGAGGTATTTCACCTTCATGGTGTTCTAAAATCTATCATTTAAGATCAAGATGCCCATTTCAACACATGGTTCTAGAAAGGGATGTAGAAGGCACGGTGTACATAGGTGATCTTGAAAACATAATATCACCATAAGACCTATGGGTAGTCTGAGTGGACTATTCGGGTTTTGGAAGATATTCTTTGAGCCTGCATCCTTGAATTTTGAGGTTCATTGGAAAAGAATATCTCTATGGTTAATTATTCCATCAAAAAATTTTAGGAAAAAAATCATATGGATCTGTATGAGGCCCTTTATGGTAGGCCATTATGCTCTCCTCTATTCTATTTAGAGGAAGATGAGGTAGCTTAACTGGGTTCCTATATTGTTCAAGAGTCTTAAGAGAAATTCCAGTTAATTCAAAACCCCATAGATATATCTTAGTCTAGGAATAAGTATTATATCGATCGTTATCTTTAACCTATGGAGTTTGAGGTGGGACATTGTGTCTTTCTGCGTGTATCACCTAGATTGGGTCATAGATGAATCAGTGGATAGTGCAATTTATCACCTTGATATGTTGGGCCTTTTGAAATAGTGGATAGAGTCGGACCAGTAGCCTATCAATTAGAGTTACCTCAAATGTACTATTCCATTCATGAAATCTTCCACATATATAAGATTTTATGGTATCATGTCGACCCTTATGATTCTTTTAACCCTACAGATTTTGATTTAGAGGTGGATGTGTTCTTCAAGGAGAAACCAATACATATCAATGATTAGAGCATGAAGGGTATCTAAGGTAGGCTAGTTACTATGGTCTAGGTGAAATGGAATAACATTTATTTACATGATGATACTTGGGTTTAAGAAGCCAATGTATGTGCATAGTGGTGAGAATTTTTCTCAGATGATGTTCTACCACCCATGAAAGGGAAACTCTGAAACAAATTATTTTAAGGAGGGGAGGATGTAATGTCCTGGTTTTTCCCAAATTATAAACCATTTTTTAGTTTAATTCATTGTTTTTGTCCCAGTAATGATTTATAATAGAGTCAAAGAGGGCTTCAGGGTTGTCTAGGGATTTTTGGGAGCCCAAATCTCTAAAATTTGAAGAGACTGACTGAGCCGCATGGTTAATAGAAATAGTACCACCCATCCAACATGATTTATCTAACTCTGTGACTTTATCTAGTGGGGTTTTTGGGGATATATAGTTTTTTTCCAACCATGTGACCCTAGGTTCATGGCCATTAAAAATTACATACCACTTGGACAGTGGCCTTCCACATGGTTGACGCATGATTTTGTCAATTGTGAGACCAAAATATGTGCCTCTTCTTATGTGGGTGAATTTCTAAATTTTCCAAAATTTTAATCTGAAACCCTATTTTCATCCTCCTCTAGTGGAAAAATCCCATGCACATTTCCATATCCTCTCATCCGCTTAGGTTATATGTGATCTCCTCAAATTGGTCACCAAATAACTCACCGTCTAATCCATCAAAAAGATAGAGGTAATCTCTTCAATCCCCTCCCTTCCATTTCAAGTTGATCTTACTCTCTATTTTTATAACTTGGTGAAAGATAATTTTCCCTATTTTTATGGAATTTGAAAATCCTTCTAATAAATATCATTCTAGATAAAATCAAAGGATGGAACTGGAAGTAGGTAGTGCTATGAGGCAAAGGTAGGTGGTCTAGGTTCTCTCTATTTTTTTACATTCTATAACTTGTTTAATTTTACCACAATCTGTACCCTTATGACATCACCTCTAACCTGAAATATAAATTCAATTGAGTTGTTTTCTATTCCAGTTAAGACCATAAATGTGTAAAATCACCTCATAGGTTGATAACCTTGACCTGATCCACCCCTTTGGGTGTGAAAACTCCTCCATATCCTATCTTCTCCCATTTTAAATTGTCAAATTCCACTTGAGGTGTGTTTCCCCTATAATGGATGCTTTGATTTGGGAAATAAACTTTAATAGAAGATGATCCATTAGTTTGTCCCTACAAATTATTATATAAGTGATTTTATTAATTTAATTCTATAGAAACCTTATTAAATCTTATTATAAATGATTTCCCTATTAATGGTATAGTTTTACTAACCAAATCATACCTTTATCTTCTACAACGGGAAATAAAATATGTTCTGAATTAAGGACCCATTGGATGGGCTCATTCTGCCTATGTTATAATTTGTTAATTTTTTGTAAACATGACATGGGAGATTGTAGCAATGCCAAGGATTGGATATTTAATAATTTTCCTTTTTTACCTCAAGATGAGGGAAACATGTTCCCTAGGAGATAACCCAAGGATAAGCTTGATGGTGAGTTGGTTATACCTTGTCATGAGAGAGACTCAAACCCCTTTGTGGGATACTAGGGATGTACTTGGAGGTTAGTTCATGGTGTCATCACACCACGCCTGGAGTAACAATTGGGATATCATTCTTGGGTCACCTTGGATGGAATACCTTGGCATTGGAATTATACTAATTCCCTAGAGAGATACATGTAATTCTATTATAATTTCCATTGATGGGCTCATGGAGACAATAAATAATCTATGAAGAGGATACCTAAATAAAAAGGGAATAAAATGTTTTAAATAAGAAATGAAACTTGAAATTATAAACTCAAGGATGTGTCCACCAAGACAAATCACTAGGTTTGGGACAATCCACCCCTATTATAATCACTTTACTCATATAGGATCCCTTGGTTCAAACACACCAGCTTATGTTGAAATAGGTAGAATTGGACAGGTGTCCCATGTGGAACCCAATCCAATGTACATGTTTATTATTTTTTATAATTCATTTATTAATTATAGAACACCTTTAATTTTATATAGCATGGGATTAATGGATCTAGACACCCTTGGTGGTGGCCTATTGAGTATATCTCATACCCTGCTAGTTCTTCCCTTGGTACCCAAATTTAATTTGTGATTACACATATGGATAAAGGGAATCTGTTATCTTATGATTCTTTATTACTAGTATTAGGGCGGAGTATGGGAGTAGAGGACTGAGCCTATGATTTCAATGTTAGTAGAAAGTATTTTTAGACTTTTTTATTTCTGTATATTGATAGCATGTGGCATATCCCGATATCCCCTATTCTGCATGTACCCTTTTGTATAATTACATTACCTTGATCATCATTATATTGTATCTACATATTATTAGCCTCTTTAAGTTATTAATTTATCTTTTATGTTTGTTTTCTATTGTTTCACTAATATTTATCTATTGATATGGATTCTTCTATGACAATTTACTAGTTTGATCATAAAATGTCTTCTTTTGCTGATTCTTATCTCTTATATTATTTATATATTTTTATTATCTACTCTAATAAATGATGGAATAATATACCCACATACACTCCCTAGGCCCTTTCTTCTAGTCAGAATCCTCTGGCATTCTGGAATGTGCACTTGAGGTCTTAAGCCCCACCGTCTTGGGGCACCATTAAGTAGAATTTCGGGCAGGATGCTACAGTAGACTTGTGGAATGGTGTGTGAAATTATATTCTAGGATTCATTTTTAGTGTATTGGAGTGATAATATGTGATAAAATTGGAATGAATTTTTATATGGTATAGAATTGGTTAGAAGGCCAAGGTCACTTCTACAATGACTAACTTTGGGTACATCCTTCCAATACATCATTTTCCAAAGGATAGTTCTTACCAAGAGTTATCATGTATGGGTAGAGTGGGTTCTTCTTGATAAATTAGTTTTTTTATTTCACTTTTTATATACTCAAGTAATTATGTGTATTATGTGGGGACACCATTGGTGGTGGATTATTGAGTTTATGATCACACCTTACATGGGCCCTCTTGGACATTTATAGTCTTTATAGTTTATGAAATAGGAAATTTTAGGGAATTGGTTCTTAGAACTCAGTGAATATAGAAGTATATATTGCATGGGTTGATTGGTGATGGATTTTGGATCATGACTAGGTGTCTCCTCAGTGCTGTTCTAGCCTTATTTTTGACCTTTCTATGTGTTTATCTGAGATATTATTATACAAGTGATCTTTTTTATCTTTTTTATGGATTGATAGACTGTGTCGATATTGTTTATTCATACCATGTGTTATTTTTTTCAGTGTTATATTATTTGATTATAAAAATTCTTCTGATTTTTTGGTCATTATTGTTTAATATTTAGAGGGTATAGTATCCTAATCACCACCCTTTGGAACCTCACTGCCATTTAATAGCCTATAGCTTATAGGGAGGGGTTCTTGGGGTTTATGGATCTCTAGATCATGGTAAATTTAAGTGATATCGGCTAGGGATTCTACAAAATGGAATCATAACATATTTATGTTAGGTGATATTAAATGACCTTTGTCTATTAATTGGGATATGGCATATAGTGGTTAGAGTTTCATCATGTATTTTGATAGATGTCATTTTATGTGACTAACTATCAAAATTATTGGTTGAAGTTTAAGTCACCAGTGAATCAAGATTTTTTCTTTGGTTTTCATAGTTAAATTTGAGTTATTTTATTTGTATTAATGTGATATTTGAAGTTTTTTATTTATGGGTTTTAACTATTGGAGTTGAGAGGAAAGACATGGTAGTCATGCATGACGATAGTCATGCTTAGCTCCAAAGGCCTACATATTCCTATTTTTGATTGTGAATATTGTTCTAGAAAGTGTTTGGATACATAAAGTATTAATAAAAACATATATGATTTTTTATTATATGGAATCTTATTGGTATTATACACAACTAAAATAGAGTTGTGGTACCTGGTGTTATTGGGTGTACAAATTCTGTATTTGTGTAGTGTGTGTGTTACTTGAAAATGACCTAATAGGTGGGGCTATGAGTCTTGATGATATTTGACTTGCATGTGAGTAGATAAGTGTATGGTTTAGTGACATGAATAGTTTGTTATAGATTCTTTTATTTATTGTATCTAAACTATTAGATTAACACTAATCATGGTATTTGGTTCTTAGTGACATTCCACCTTGATAAAATCCGTTTTATCATTAATAGGGATGAGATGTGGTTCCAATAAGGCATGAACCTGATGGGACCCCTATGGGTGGAGATGAGAATGATTCATATGAGAAGGTTCTAAGGTTGTAATGTAAACCAAAATAAATTTAGGTGATGGGTTAGTGGTTTAATAATTATCTCAGGGATAATCTGTATCTGTTATCTAGATAATTGATAGGGGATCTCAAGGATTTGAGTCATACATGGCATATCTTATGAGTAATTTACAATATTAGAATATTCTATTTCTCTAAGGGAGAGGGTTTACTCTAGAATTTAGAGTACTATACATATTATTCTTAGACTTTTTTGATTAGATCAGGGTGATTATAGAGCGGAGTTTGAATTTTGATGTGTATATACTCAGGGGACCAGTGAAACATTGATGGGATGTATAGATATACATTGGAAGAAATTAGGGGATAACATGGAATGATTTTGTGGAAAATTATTCAGTCACCTTCCCCTAGAGACACTATGGTTAGACCGAGACCATGATTCCATGCACTTGACATAAGGGGATACATTATTTATGGATTATGACTTGAGTTTTATAGGCCTATTATGATTTTTACTGACTTTAGTAGGCGGTGATATCGCCATGGTGCAATGATTTAAGGATCGAATTCTACATAACATTAGGGTATAGGTGGATATTTTTTGGTTGAACTCATTTTCTAAGAAGGTTAACCAAGTATTATAATAGGAGAGGAAATTGATCGACAATATAATGTAGGTTCCGGGTGCAGTGGAAGCGAAGGATGGACGTGGACCCAACTTTGTAAATTTCAATGATCAATGATTAATTTGGGATCAACAAGACAATAAACTCTAGTATCCAAAGACTTGAATCAAATATAAAAGAAAAAGGATAGAACCTAGAACCAAGAAGAGATGATTGACCTATTTTGTTTATAATTAATTTAATTAAATTATAGAATTACCTCTAAGAAGATTATTTCTTCATTGATGAATCCAACCATTGGTCTGAGGTGATACTTTGTTATGATATAGAATCCAAGGATAAGAATCCTCTAGCAGTGATCCACATGTGCTCTACGTATCTTTAGAAGTCATCAAACGAGTCTTCAGGTTCTAGCATGGAAGATACTTACACTTGATATGTCCCCCTTTGACCATCTTTAGAATCACTTCCAAATCATTCTACTTGATATGGTGGAAGAATATCTCTCTCATTCTTGAGAGAGTTCTTGTAGAGGGAATAGTTCTCTATGATTGAGAGTTATTCTCCAAGGTTTTTGTGCCCACAACCATTGGTAAGCTGGTCAAATGACCCCTTGGACTAAATAGAGAATAATAACATAACGAGGAATTTAATTCACTAGGTAATAATAAATAATTTGTTTATGTTTAATTACTTAATTTATTATTCCATGTGAAACCCCATGTCAAATAATAATATCAATGATATTATTTCTATGACATGTGATTAACATGCATGTTACATTTAAATTTTATTTAACCAAATAATATTTAATATTATTTCTCACTGAACCCATAACTTGGTCTTCCAATCCCCCTCAATATTTACTGGGACTTGAATAATGACAATTTATTTATTAAATAAATATAACTACATTATTCTCCAATAAATAAATATTCCCTCCACAATATATTCTCACGAATAACAAGTGAATAAATAAATGCGATCAGACATACTTGAATAATTATTAAACCATAACCAAGAATAATAATTGTTCAACTTGTTAAATAAATAAAATATTTAACTGAGATGGTAGATACACTTAGTGTGTGACCTTATAAGACTCTATCTCATTGTCATTAGGTGGGATTGCTTAAATTCCAAGATTACTATCTAGAAACAGGTCAAGGAACCTAAGAAAAATAAGTTGACATTACAATGACATCAAACCTCATATGAATTCTTACCATGTAATATAACCCCTTTGTCCCAATATCTCTAACCAAGAGGGTTGCATGCAAGTGACATCAACCCATCTGCTTGATCTCGCAGTCTTTGAATTCCCAGAATTAAAATTTCCTAGATAACAACGTGGTCATGGATTTAGTTAGGCTATATCTTTCCATAAAATGTCCAGTCATATCTACTTTTGTAGAAGTTTAAAATCCTTTCTCACATTATTCATTAATATAGTATTACTAGTAACACACCCAATGTATCCTACCTTATAAAAAACATACATCATCATGATTTTCATATGTACATCTAAGTGCGTGATTCATAATACCCATTAATAATAATCTTATATTCTAAGGGCCAATAAACACGTTAGCAGATAAGAACATCCAATGACACTTGTGAATGTGGATTTCCTATAGAAAGGTCATGTTCTCAAAATATCTTCACATATATTACCAAGGGTGAAAACCATGAGAAGGTTCCTCAAAGTTTCATGAGTCCCTAACCTTGATATCCTATATCATTTGTGTCCCTTCAAATGATATTATCTGGCCATAGAACCTATATTCAATAATAGTGTCATGGCACTTCTAGGTTCTGATCATAACAAGGATCCACTATGAAATTTTAATGTGACATCTATTCTTAGGAAATTATCACATACTATGTCAGGAATAAGAATAATAATGATGTTATAAAGAGTTTATAAATATTAATCCAATGAACACAAGTTTATAATAAATTAAAAATAAGTTGTTTTCTAGGGAACTAACTCTAATAGACTCCCACTTGCACTAGAGCCAACTGCTAACTACCTTCAGTCCGACAGCTATCACATGATATTCATGCTTCTACTGAGATATGCCTTTAGTCAAGTGGGTTTCCACCTTCTCTTCCATAGGAACTCTTCTCACTACAACTTCACCCATTTGATATAAATCCCTCAATAGGTGATATTTTCAGAGTATTTTCTTTGTTTGTTGATGTGACCTTGTCTCATTTGCAAGAGCCACCAATGTAGTATTATCACAATACAATGTAATGGGATCCTTACTGCTAGGCACGAAATAAATCTCCCAGACAAAGTTATGAATCTATATATCTTCCTTGTATGGATTAGAAGATGGTACATAATCGGAATCTGCTGTATAATCAGTAACAAATGGATTCTTTTAACTCTTCCGGCTCACAACTCCTCCGTTGAGATAAAAAACATATCCTAATTGTGACTTCTGTCCATTCTGATCTGTCGGAAAACCAGCATCAATATACCCTCTGATAACAAGCTCCTATTCTCCTCCAAACCCCATGAACATATCCTTAGTTCTTCTCAAATAATTAAGGATAGTTTTGATAGTAGTCAAATTCTGTTCTCCTGGATCTTCTTGATAGCCTACCATGCTTAGTGCATTGGAAATATCATGTCTGGTATATAACATGGAATACATGATAGATCCTATCGCTAAATAATATGGAATCCTACTCATCCTATCTTTCTCATGTTGTGTTCGGGGAAACATTTTCTTTGAAATATGTATACCATGTGGAACTGGAACCAATCCCCTCTTGGATTGTTCCATAATTAATCTATTAAGTATCTAGTCAATGTATGTACTTTGACTTAGTCGAAGAAGCCTCTTGAATCTATCACAGATGATCTTGATCCCTAGAATGTAGGAAGTTTCTTCTAAGTCCTTCATATAGAAGCACTTGTTCAACTAGTCCTTGACTAACTGCAAGACTTGTATGTCATTTCCAATAAGTAATATGTCATGAACATACCCAAATAGAAAAACGAACACATTCCCATTAAACATCTTGTAAACACAAGGATTGCATTCATTCTTAATGAAACCAAATCTTCGTATGGCTTTATCGAATCAAATATTCTATGACCTGGATTCTTTCTTTAATCCATAAATTGATATATGAAAATTTCATACCCTTTTAGCATCACCTGGTGTCACAAACCCTTTTGTTTGGGTCATATAGACATATTCCTGAAGGATCTAATTAAGTAATGTAGTTTTGACATCCATTTACCAAATCTCATAGTATTGGAAAGCTCCTATGGAAAGTATGATTATTATGGATTTAAACTTGGAAACTGGTGAAAAGGTTTCATCATAGTGAATTCCGTGCCATTATCTCAAACCTTTAGCCACTAGCCTTTATTTATAGGTACTAACTCGACCTTCCATGTCCAGTTTCTTTTTAAATACACATTTAAACCCAACATTATTTAAATCAATTGGTCCATATACTAGAACCTAGACATGGTTCTAATACATAGAATCCATCTCAGAATTCATAGCTTCTAGCTATCTTACAACTTCTGAGCTTTCTACTGCTTCCTTGTAGGAGATATTTTCATCATTGTACAATAATAATTAGTCACCTTCCTCAGTGATAAGGAAACCATATCTCTCTGGTTCCCTTACCTCTCTTGTGATCATACATAATACTTTTGTTTCAAGAACTACCTCTTCCACGGGGACCTGGGGAACTTGTTCATGTGACAAATCTTATATATCTTGAGAATTAACTTCATAAAAGTTAGTATTTCTCCCACTATCCTTTTTTGAGTGTGTTCTCCTTCTCAATAAAGATAGCCTATCTAGAAAAAATCACTTTCTTATCTAATGTGTTGTATAGGTAGTATCCATTTGTTTTTTAGATACCCTATAAAGATACTCTTCATTCCCCAAGGTGCTAGTTTGTTTCCTGAGAAATCATTAACAAACACCTCACATCCCCATACATGTGTATGTGACAAAGTGGGTTTCTTTCCACTCCATAGCTCAAAGGTAATCCTATATTCTTCCTTAGTTGTTACTTGGTTAAATATATACACTGTAGTTTGTAATGCATATCCCTAAAAGGATAGTGGAAGATCTGCATGACTCATCATCGACCATACCGTGTACAAAAAGTCATGGTTACTCCCCATCGGAAATGTTAGGTGTTAGTCACCAATGGAAAGAGTAGCCATAAACAAACCATTAGCAGCTTGAAGATCCACCACTCCTTTGAAATTTTTTCATAATCTACTTTGTTCAAATATTTGAATATAGATGTGAGCCCCATAAGCGGTGTCTAATACCCAATGTGTAGAAATATAAAGATTTCCCTCGATAATGAGTCCACCTTTAGATTCCCATTTCCTTAGGGTGAAGTTCCTCTTCTAGTGGCCTAACTTGACACATGAAAATAATACTTCCTCCTTTTCCTTGCCATGCCTTTGGATCTTCTTCTTCTTGGTCAGATGGTGCTCAGGGTCTTTAGATTGTTTATAAATATTATTCATCTTTTCCTTGTACTTCCTCTTTATATTCACCATAAGGACTGCAAAATTTTTACACCCCATGTCTTTATCAACTTGAAGAATCAGGGTAAAAATATTTGATATATTATTCTCATTATTGATCATATTATAATTCACAATAAAACTAGAGAAGGTCTTAGAAAGCGATGATAATATGAGATCTATATGCAAGACATTTGGTAATTTAATCCCTAAGATGTCCATATGCTCAATTTAGTCAATAATATTGACTGCATGTGGTCTAGATGGCACAGAATCTCCATGATTAGTATTGAACAAAGTGTTGGAGATCTCATAACTCTCCCGTCTTTCCTTCTCTTGATAAAGATCTCAAAGGTGATACATCATGATATAAAAATATATTTCCTCATGTTGCTTCAAGATATAATTGTTTATGGATGATAACATGAGGCACTGGACATCCATAGCATCATTTAGATGTTTCTCATACACAGAGAGTTCCTCATAACTCGCCTCATTTCCAAGAACAAAAGGTAAAGTCTCTTCCAGCACCTAAAGTTTCCTCTCATGGAGAGGGATAACCAGAAGGTGCCTTTTATACCCTTGGAAATTATTGCTGGGGATAAGGTTTTCCTTCTTGAGTATGGATCACAATGATATTTTTTATATCATTTTGATTACTATTTCTACAAATTAAGATGAAAATAGTTTTAGTACTTTATCTTGATACATATAGACAAATAAATAAATTAATATCTATTAGTCTCCCACTACTTTTTCAAAACCCAACAGGCCTCACCATTGGCTTCGGAATGTCCTTTTTCTTGGATATTATAGAAATAAGGATCCATATTTATCATATAATTTCCCCAACTAGTGTTGGTCAAGAAAATTTAAAGGTTTTAGGTCGGCATTCCAAATTCCAACTGCATTAACTCACAGTTCCTTGATCTCTTGAGTGGGATACACAATCCAGAAATCCTTAATTTTGGATTTCCTCAACCTTTGCCTCTCAGTTGCGCCAAGTCATACTAGGGATGTTAACCATTGATGTAAACTAAGTTTAAATCAATTCAAATCCTTAAATTAGAATTTCTCGATAATTGAAAGCACCCCAACCAGGGTTGGTCAATCACTTTGAGCTGTAGTTTGATTCTAACCGAAGTAATGGAAGGCTATTTCGACTTCATATTTATTTGAGAGATTTTATCCTTTACATGTAAATTGCCACTTATTATCTTTTTACAGGATTGTTAATGTTATGTGGGATATACTTAAGTAATTAATCATGTATCGATAATATTTATGCATAAGCCATTTTTAGGTTAGTTCTATCTTTTATGATTATTAGTTCATTAATTATGTGATCATGTCAAACATACATAATTAATAACCATACAACTGATAAAAATAAAATAAAGGGTATTATTAGGAGATTTACTAATGGTTAGTTTATCTAACAGTTGATAAAATAACCCTAACCTATGGAAGAAACACCTTGAACCATTTAAGTTTCTTGTCTACAACTTTCCACATGTCCACCTTTGTATCTCCTTGGATTAGTTTCGCCTCAAATCCTTACTTGAACAACCACCACTAGCTTGGGAGCTCCATACATTACATATTATTTTAACAAACACACATGTGAGGTGTAAAATGGGGTTTACATAAAAGAAACCATGGGAACGTAGTCCCTACATATTAATGAGGATAAGGCAGACATACCAACAATTTTAATTTAATAAATAAATCAAAAGGGAACTAGTCACATAAAAAGATCTGGTCTAGCTCATGATTATTCACACACATGAAACGAATTAAACATTTTAATAAAACTAGAATTAAATTCTTTAATCATTCTTATTAAGATAAATTATACTAAAATCGATTAATCATTATCTTTAATTAATCAATCATTTTTATCTTAATCCTTTATGAATTTTCTTGAGATTCACATCTATAACCTTGTACATAATTTTCACCTTGGAAGAAAACCAATGAATAGCCATATGAAACCACCCAACATGAATTTATACTTGTATACACTTTATTATTTGTGACATGTAGCATGTATATAGAATTATAATTTTAATACAACTCATACATGATGTGAATATCTTTGAACATTATGTAGATGTAAATTAAACACACACACACACACATATCAAACTCTTATCACATGTTGTGTCCCATATTTACACCCAAACGAAGGTACATGTCTCAAGGGTTACATAATATAATAATAAATTTCTATATCTGCATAATCTTAAATAGTACACCGTGTGTTGATATGACTACATAGCGTGTACCCTCCTCACCGTCCATCCAAAGTACATGCCTAGGGAAATGGTGTGTGAGGTGTACTTCATAAATCATTGGAGTACATGTCATGTCCAGTGGGCCACATGTTGTGTGGACTCCATGTTACACAGTCACCATCCAGGAAAGACGTGTATGGGATATACGACTTAACATTGACCCTAAGGGACTACAGACTATGTCCAGTGGGCCACATAGTGTGTAGTCTGGCTGACCATGTTCCAATATGTCCTGGTCAACATGTGGTGTAGGAATTATCTACACCACATTTCATTAATGATCAAGGCTTGATTAATTTAAGAATTACTCAGGGAACCTTGAACACAACTACACAGTGTGTAATCTCGATTACCCGACATGTGTGGAAGATTACACGGTGTGTAATTACAAATACATGGCGTATACTATCGTGTTACCCAAATAGAATCACCAGATCCTCTTGATGAGATCCTTGATGTAATTTTAATCCAAAAATTATTCATTTTTTAGATTTGTGAGAAATGAAACATGAAGTATATATCATTAAATTTAGATTACAAATAATTAAACATGATTTGACAAACTAAATTACTAAAGCGTAAGTCATCAATGAATTATTTAAATAATTAAAAATAAAAATATACCCTCTTTGATACCACTTTTAGATTCTAGGCATAGAAAAAGTTCAAGATGGGCGTGTACCCAACTTTGCAAATTTTCTTGATCGATGATTAATTCAGGATTAATATAGTGATAAAAACTAGTATCCATGGAATTGAATCAAATATAAAATAAAAAATATAGAACCAAAAAACGTGAATATAAGATCAACATATTTTGTTTATAATTAATTTAATTAAATTATAGAGTTATATCCAAGGAAATTATTTCTTTGTTAATGCATCTGACCATAGGTTTGAGGCGTGGCTCCATTGTGATATAGAATCCAAGGATAAGAATCCTCTAACGGTGATCCACACATGTTCCACATATCTCCATATTTCATCGAAGGAGTCTCTGGGTTCTAGAGTTGAATATCCATGCGCTTGTGATGTGATCCTTCAATCGCCTTCAGAATCACTTCGAAAGCATTCAGCTTGATCTGGTGGAGGAGGATCTCTATCATTCTTGAGAGCGTTCTTGGAGAGGGAAGAGTTCTTTAGGATCAAGATATTTTCTCCAAGTATGTTGTGCACACAACCATTGGTTAGCCAGTCTAATGACACCTTTTATTAAATAGAGAATAATAACATAATGGGGAATTTAATTCACTAGGTAATAATAAATAATTAACACATGTTCCATTACTTAATTTATTATTCCATGTGAAACCCCATGTCAAATAATAATAACAATGCAATTATTTCCATGACATGTGATTAAATTTCATGTTATATTTAAATAATATTTAACCAAATAATATTTAATATTATTTCTCACTAGACCCAAAACTTGGTTCACCGATAAATAAATATTTCGCCTGTAATATATTCTCTAAAATAACTAGAAATGAAATAAATGAGATCAGATATACTTGAATAATTTTTAAACCACAACCAAGAATAATATTTATTCAACCTTTTAAATAAATTAATTATTAAACTGAGATACTAGCTACACTTAGTGTGTGACCCTCTAGGACTCTTTCTTGTTGGGATTAAGTGGGATTTCCTAAAGTCCAAGATCACTATCTAGAAATAGGTCAGGGCTCGCAATATAAAGAATTTGATGTCACAATGACATGTAACAACATACGAATTATTACCATGTAATACAATCCCTTTGTCCTGACATCTCCAATCAAGAGGGTTGCATGGAAGTGCCATCAACCCATGTGCCTGATATCTCATTATTTGACTTCCCAGAATTGAACTTTCCTAGAGAAAACAATTGAAATAGATTAAGTTAGGCTATATAATTTCCATCAAAGGTCCTGAGATATATACTTCCCTAAAAGTGACAAATCCTTTCTCACATTATTCATTAATGTAGTATTACTCGTGATGAACCCAACCTATGCTACCTAACCGCAGACATCTATCATCATATTTTTTGTTAATAAATCTAAATCTGTGAGTCATAACACCCATTAATATTAATCATGAAGTATAAGGACCAATACACACATCCGTAGATAGGAACATCCAATGACAATTTTGAATGTGGATTTTATACTGGCGGGTCTTGTTCTAATAATATCCACCCAAATATTAACAAAAGCACATACCATGAGAAGGTGCCTAAAAGTTTCATGAGTCCCCACCCATGATATCCTATATCATTAGTGTCCATTAAAATAATATAATATATCTTTAGAACATATATTCAAGAACAATGTCATGGAACTTATGGATATTCATCATAGTATGGATCTACAATGACCTTTGATTATGACATCTATTCTTAGGACATTATCACATAATATGTCACGTAGAAGAACAATCAAGATGCGATAATGACTTTATAAATATTAATACAATGAATATAAGTATATCATAATGTAAAAAGAAGTACGTTTCTAGGGAACCAACTCTAATATATAATACCGAGTCAGTCAATAGTATTAGGTGATAATTTTTTAGGGATATAGGTATCTAGAAGTGGGTACATGAGGAGACCCAATAGGGAAATTAGAGTAGTGATAATCATTAAAACCTTGGATTATGTCATCAATGATATTTTATTAGTGTTTATAGATAGGTCATGATCTAGCCCAATGTTAGTAGACATTGAAGGATTTCTAATCATGTGAAAAAAATGAGATATCTAAAGGGGTTTTATAGAATCAACTCATAGTCTGCTGGTGGTTGTAGATTTGGTCAAGAGCATGTTTTTGGTGGAGGCTAATGAGTAGTTCTAAGAGGTCATAATTGGGATTTATCGTCAAATATTAGTCATGGAAGTAGAAAAATACCAATAAATGTGAGTAGTAGTCCAACACAAAGTGTGACTATATTGGGAGGTCATACACCATGGAGAGTAGCTCTAGGTCAACTAAACATAATTGATATGACATTAATATATAATAAATGAGATCCCTTGAATTTTATAGGTTCACAATGAGTGTGTTAGTTTGGATTTTTCATGATTTATATTGGTTCAAAATGTGTGTTATGTTTAAATGGAATGACCTGGTGTTGTTTGAGGTATGTGAATCAGGTATAATGTATCATGACTATGTGTAATGGATAACATATGTGAAATTTAGGATGATAATTGGGTATTACTCCATCAGGTTTTGAGGTAGAGCAGGTGAGGTGAGACTAGTTAAGTGACTCATTTGTTAGGGATTACCCATATTTGGTTTTAATATTTGTGTGTTAATAACCATGGTGACTGGGAGTAGACACATTTGTTCGAAATTATCTTGATTATTGTATTAGCTCTTAAAATCCTTATTTTAATGATCAAAAATCATGTTTCTTATGTTAATAATGATTTCTCTATTTTATTATAGTAAACGTTTTCTCTGGAAAAAATGAAAAACGACTAAGTCTTGAACTAAGCACATGTTATGAGCCATGTGGACACATGAGCAAAAAACCCACCACATGAAGAAATTCATCTAACCTTGTAAAACAAATGACCATGTTCAATTAATTTCAAGAATATATACACCTAAACAAATGAAAAAATAAGTTGTAGTGTCTCAAAAAAGTGAAATTTCCCTAATTAATCAGCTGACCATGCAAGTAGTGGATCAAATACATGAAGTGTTCAGGTGACAACAAGAATTCTTCTACCCACCATGATAGAAATTTGGGAAGGTATTCCATTTCCCACAAGAAGAATTCAACTGACCACCTGAATACTTCAACAGAATATGAAAAATGATATTTGTCTAAGTATTGGGCCTACCTTATATTGCAATCAAACAACCATACAAAGAACTAAAGTGACCGTAGGAAGAACTTGAATGACTACAAGAAGAAATAAACTTACCATAAGAAATATTTCTAAACCTACTATTGAATCATGTGACTAATTGACCGCTTGACCTACTGATCCTGAGATATCAAGTGACCTTGTTTAGAAATAGATATAAATTGACTGTTTTTGATTCAAGTAGTAATGTATTTTTAAATTCTAACAGCTATAATTTGAATTAGTTAATACGAGTCAAAGAATTTAAGATTTTTATATCATAGAAATTAGCAAGAGGATTTCATCATGATTATTTCACAATGGATAATTAAAGTAAAATTTTACTTAAGTGGAAGAACTGATCATGGATAAGTAATGATTGGTTGTCTACCTATCTGACTACTTGACAATATTCTTCTAAGAACTCTAGTTTTTTACATCTAAATTCAAGATCTGCTCAAGGTTTCTCAACAACATATTTAAGGAAAATTTCCACGTGAAGGTAACCATACAGATCAATTGAACTTGATTAGAGATAAAGATGCATCAATAATTTCTATAACTTTAAACTCTCTATTTATCTTGACTTTTGTGTTGTGTTTATATTATTTTTTATACCTTTTAGAAAAAACTTCTTATTTGTATTAAATAGTAATTCATACTATTTTTTTTTCTACTTTATAACTGTTCTCCCATGACCATTGTACCAGAGGCTTGGTTGTAAGTCTCAAATTAGAGATGTTCAGTTTTATATATAAAAACAATCCTTGTTGTTGATTTTTTTTATTTATTAATAAACATTATTAGTAGTGGGATAATGTAAACTAGAGTGTAAAAAGTATTAGCTTGGTACTAAACTCCATTTTTTATTATTCTGTGTGTTTTTCATTATTTTCGTACATTATTTTAAACCTTTTTTAACTTATTAAATATCTTCTTCTACTTTTAATTGAATATTTTCGAAACTGAATTTTGTAAACAACATCTCAGATTATTAAATTTTCTATGTGATATATATCATTTTGTGTGAGTAAAATATTTTCCAGATTAAGAATTGTTTCAAAATGGGTTTAATTGGGTTTTTATTAGACCATTTTGAATATATTTCAAGACATAAAAATATTTATAACCACATTATTTATTAACTAGGATATTTAAATTTAAGGTATTTAAAATTATTTTGAAAGAAATTTTATTTCAGAAACTCATTTCATGCCCTCTCTTGAGATATCCACTAAGATCAACATTTTTAGTTAATGAAATATTTTTATATTCTTATATATTTAACCTCGATCACGTTCTAATAAAATTTTCTCAATTTATTTTATTATTTTTCTACTATTATAGATACAAAACTTAAAGTTCCAGATACCAATCAGTCTCCTTTAATTGATGGTAAAAAATTATTCCCAATGGAAAATAAAAAGTGATATTTATCTAGAAGGCGTGGGATTCGACATTTTGTGTTTAATTGAAGATTAATATGAAAAAAACAAGAATTAAAGAAAGGAATGGGATTCTAAAATCAATGATTTATATGATTTAAATTTTAAATTTTTGAATTCTTGAATCTATTCTTTATAAAAATAATAATTTAGTAGGATATATTCTTATGATACTTCTTATCAGAATTGTGATTCTTTCTTTTTTCCCTAAAGAAACTTATAATGTTAAATAAATAAAATTAAATACATATAATATGAAAAGTGAATATTTTTAATTGAAAATTTATTAGTACATTTTTGATATGTTTTTATATTTAATAAAACCATTTATATGATGAATTCTCTTGAAAAAACCATGATTGAAAAGAAAAAACTACTGAGGATAGTAAGGTGTCTACCTGATAGATAGACAAGCACTATTGTTTCCATTAAGAAATCATACGATATTAGAAAAGTGATAGTCAAATATATTGTTATAAAATTAATGATGTTTGAATAAGAACTAAATCTGGAAAATGAAGATGATGAACTAAAAGAAAAAAACCATAGAATTTATGACATGTGAGTCTAAAGAGATGAATGTGATAAAAAATGATTCACATGGAAGTGAGTCATATTTTGTGAGTGATAAATAAATGGATCATCCATCATGTCGATTCATGAAATTTTACTAAAAGAATAAGTTATTACACCAATAAAACTATATAGTAAAGTATGAGAGAAGAGTAATTTTGAAGGGCTTGAAAAGTGATAAATCCTAAAGTGAAATTAATTACAGAAAATATATAAAAAATAACATATAAATAATGAATATGAAAAGTAGATGTATAAATTAAATTATTATGATAAAAAAGACCAAATAAAGTAATGAAATAAACTTGGAGTGATTTATATGACACCTCCTGTGATTTTTACTATAGTAACAGTGATGTATGTGGACAAGGAATTTTTATTTTTATGACCACTTCATCTGAGGTAAACAATTCCACATCTATATGTTATGGTAATTATTCTATAGAATAAAATTAAATGTTATATGAAGAAAATTTTGAAAAATTCTCTATGCTAGAAGACACAATGAATGAATTGAAAGATATGTATAATAATTTGTAATAGTGTTATGTTTTATATGGTACTATTTAATGTGATGTATCTATATAAAAAGTGAAAACTACCAATCTATTAATAGAGAATAATAATATGGAAGTATAAAATAATCTATTAAATAAATATTTATAAAAAATTAAAAATTTAACCAATACATAGAACATGATTTTAGAAAATCCAAATATTTTAAAATCCCACACCAGTATTGACTATATTTCTAGACAACAAAGGAAGATATATAAAAACTTCTTTGTTCCTAGTTATAAGAATAATAAAATAATTTTTAAAGGTACTTATATATGGAAATGAACCAAATTATATTGTACCTAAGAATACATTTCCTTTAATGTTTCTTGATTATTTTTTCAAACCACCTATGAAACAAGTTTGGATTCTAAGAGCCTTATTTTATACCTTCTCTGGTCCTAATAAAATATGGGTTCCAAAATCATCACTTGTTTAAATTTTTTTAGGTAAAGTTCCTAAAGAGCTCCAGTAAATGATTATAGTATCTAAAAAATATTTTTTCTAGACATATGAATAGTAGATACTTAGGATTCAATAATTTAGTGAAGATTGATTGAGGACATGTCGCTTTCAATGAAAAAAATAAATAATTATTGGACATATCAAAAATGGAAACTATGAAAATAAAATTATTTTTAAAGTTTTATTTTTTTACTGTTTAAATTATAACCTTATTAATATATCTCAATTGTGTGATGATGGTATAATTTTAAATTTGTGAAAAATTATTTCAATATATATTATTTTAAGAATAATTCAGTTTTTAGTATCTTGAAAATGATAATGTTTATGATAAAGATTTATGTTCTTTATTTTATCAAAATGTATCATGCTTAAGTTCCCTTTATAGATAATATTATATATGGTATAGAAGACTAATTAAATCAAACAAACACTCACTTAGAAATCTAACCATGAAAGGATTTTTCAAGGATTTACCAATGGTCTATTTCCCTAAACACAAATTCTACAATCCTTATCAAAAATGAAAGAAACACATGATTTATTTCAAACCAAAGAGACATATTTCATTCTATAAATTCATAGAACTAGATCACATGGATTTATTTGGAACTTTTAGAGTTTCTATCATAGTTAGTAAACATAATTATGATTTTATCTTGGATGAATTATTATAATTCACTTGGGTACTTTTCATAGCTCATTAAAGTGATCATTATTATTATTTTTCAATGTTTTCTAGGTCTGTAGATAGATTTAGTGGACTTACCATTAAATCATTAATAAATGATAATAAAAATGAATTTGATAATCAAGACTTTTAGACTCTGTTTAAAACATTTCTATAGAACCAATTTATCTACACCCAGAAAACCTAAAAAAATGGGGGTTTTAAAAGGATAAACATAACTTATCAAGAGATTTTCCACACCATTATTAAGGAGTATTAATTAACTATTTAATTTCATGATAAAACTATTATTACAACTTTTTATACTATCATGGGGTTTTTTTAATTACTCTTGTTTTAATGTAGTCTCTCTATGAAATATGGAGTATTATAATGACTAAGGTTAATTAAATTATAGTTTTTAGTTGTAAATTATTTATTCTAAACATAAAAGATAGTATAGAAAAATTATCACCTAAGTGTGATTATGGAATTTTCCTTGGCTATTCAACCTATAGTAAAGCATAACGAGTATTTAATAATAGAAACAAATATAGGGAAGGATTTTTACTTATAAATTTTTATGAGAGAGAACCACTTAAGCTTAAAGCTTATATATAAAATATTTAAGATGATAATTCAAATTTTAATATCAACGATACCTATAAATCCTCTGACCTTGCCATATATTTTCATGAAAAATATCTAATAAAAGGCCAATTATACCTACCTATCCATGAGGAAGACTTGTAATAAACAATAATTTCAATCCCTAGAACTGTTAGAACCCATAACGACCACTATTTAGATTCTTTTGTAGGATATCTTGATATAGGAATTCAAACCCATGATTTGGTTAGAAAAAGTGTTGAACCTCAATCGTTGTTGTCTCAGTTTGAACCCAAAAACCTTATTGAAGAAATTTGTGAGAAAAAATAGATGATAACTATGCCATAAGAGTTGAATCGGTTTGAAATAAATAGATTCAGGAAATAGCTGAAAGAATTAAAGGGTTCCTGAATATTGGAACTTAATTGGTATATTTAAAAAAGAATGATATGTCTAGAAAAATAGTTATAAATAAATAAAGTTTGGTTCCATAAGTTTATAATCAAGAGGAAGGTGATTATTATGAAGATTTATTTACACTAGTAGATATACTAAAGGCTATTAGAATATTTCTTTCATATACAACACATTTTAATTTAAAATTATTTTAAATGGATGTCAAGAGTTAATTCCTAACAATTACCAATTTTTAGATATTTTAGTTGAGAAAACATCATGATTTAATAAACCCTCATTATAAAAATTCCATTTTAACCATTATATGGATATTCATAGTTTAAAAGAGGATCCTAGATCTGGGTATGATAGGCTCAACTATTTTCTTATTTTAATTTTTTTAAAAGGAACTACTTATTCCACTCTATTTATAAAAATAATTTCAAATGATATGGTTGTAGAAAAAAATTATATTGATGATATTATTTTTGGTTCATACAAGGATTATTTGTTTATTGAATTTTCAAAAGTGATTCAAAAAGAGTTTGAAACAAGATTATTAGGTGAGTAAAAATTATTCTTTGTTTTTCATATTTTTTAAAACAACGATGAAATTGGTTTAGTTCAATGTAAATATATAGTGATTTTTTTTTTGTTTCAATTGTACTAAAGGTAGTGATAATATTATTAGTATAATCTACAATATATATATAGATGAAACTAGAAAATTATTTTAACAGACTACTTATCGAGGTACGATGGGGTGTTTACTATACATAACTACTAGCCTACCAAATATTTTTATAGTGTTTGTACGTGTGCTCATTTTCAAAAAAATACAAATTAATATAATTTAAATATTATTAAGAGGGTTTTTAATTACCACAATAATAAAAATAATTTCTGAGCATTCTATTATTAAGGGATTTCATTTTAATTAGTTTTTTATTTCGATGTTTATTTCGGTGGCTGTAATTTAGATAATGAAATTAACTTTGTAACATATCATTTTGTTAAAAAAACACTAGTTTCTTGGTGTAGTAAAAAGAAAAAATTTGTTACATTATCAACCGTTGAAGAAATGTACAGAGCTATAGGCAGTTGTTTTACACAAATTATATGGATAAAAGACACATTACTTAACTGTGGATATGAATTTTGACACGTCCCTATAAGTTATGACAACACATGTAATATACCACTCCAAGGATTTATATTTTGATTGGTTGAAGGTGATGCTTATCTTAGGTGAAATTCCCCAAAAATGAAAGGATGGAAATAATTTCCCAGGATATATCACAAGAACAAAAGTGGGGGAAAATTTTCCATTTAACACATCCACAAAACTATACAAAGAAAATAAGATTGAGAATAATAGATAAAAAATGTATGTGAAAACTATATATTATGCATAAGATAAAATTTAACAAATCTAAGAAATAAAATAACAATATCATAATATTAGTATAAATAAAATTAACGAAAATGCTTAAGACTCCAAATAAGTGACTCACTAAGGCACGAAGGTGGAAAAAATCTAAACTACACAACATAACCCAATATCAAAGAACCATATCAAAACATTAAAAAATATAACTATCATGGTACTCTATTAGGAAAGTATGAGACATATCCCTATTCTATATAATAAAATAAAACTTCTATATATGCACTAGGGTGTATATATAATGGTTAGTAAAAAAAACAGAATAGGTAACCCCAAGATAAGTTTTCTATATGCCACTAAAACGAAAATCATGTTAGATCAATGTTTTATAAAACACTTGTATAATTATGAAAAATAGATTAAAGTTGATAATAAAAATAAAAATCAATTAGGAAATTTTACAAAAATAGTTCTAAACTAGATATCTAGTTATCAAAATAGTTTTTCCTCAATTTTTTTTAAAACAATAGAAATGGGTTATCCAAAATTAATTCTATAATTGCACACATTCACCCATTCAAGATCAAACTTCCCAAAATGGCCATATTATCATGCTAAATTCTATCCATGATCCATCCACTAATAGTTCATCTAAAAATATTCACACACAAACACACACACATTTCTGCATAACCTGGACATCAAAAAAATGTTTTGGTGATCATGGAAACTTTTTCTTATGATATAATTTCCAAATTCATAATAATAAACACAACCCATGCTATTATAATATCATCCACTAAAAATATTTTATTTAAAAAAGTTTTCTTTTTAAAAAATGATTAATTTCATTCCCAAGGTGTGTCACCCACATCCCCAAAACCAGGAACTAGAACCAGTTGAAGAAAAAAATAGATTCATTAGAGTTTTGATAATATAATTATTATTAAATAGAACATAAATCATCCAGAAACATGAAAGATTTTACATTCCGTGAAAAGTGGATATAGGTAAAAACTTCCTACCATACATTCACTTGACATAATGGTTCTTAGAGTCTCCTAAATATCTGATCGATTCCTTACATTTATCTATCCAATACCAACACAAACTGATCAAAAATCATTTTATCCCATATATCTAGGTATAGAAAATTTGATTTTTGTATATACTTAAGAAAAAATAAGGATATTCAATATAGGAAGGGATAATGAGGTTCTAACTTTTGATTTCCATGATTAAACACTCAAATAATTTTTATAATTTGAGGTTTTACATCGAATATCTCTGAAAAACCCATATGGTAACCCTAGAAATCAATATCCTAGGTTTGTGGAGTAAGAATGAGACTCTTAAAAATGTTACATTTTAGAGAGTAAATTTTCATACAATTAAAATCCAATCACATGGTTATTCCATAATGTTTGATAAATAGTTTACTATACATGTTAAACCACTTATCCTAAAGAATTACAAGTTTCATGGTTGGAAACATGGTTTTTCTAAACCATGAATTGACTCTGTGCCTACCCAGGGACCTCAAAAACCAATACATGATTAAATAGACATTTGAGAATAGAATCTACTATCTGTTCACAAACTGTGCATCTAAAAAAAATACTTTAAAAACCTGTTGAAAAATTCCATATTTTTTTTTGAATTTTAACCTGAATATTCCATATCTTTAAATAATACTTGTAATAGGGAAATACCTAAAATGGGGGGGGGTGTTATACTCTCCACACCATTGGTATTTTCTTCCTCAGAAATATGGAACAAGTTTGTCCATTTATCTTATGTTAATTTATTTCATTCCCAAGTCTATTATATAATATGAGAATACTTCCATAATTATCATACCAATTACATAACTCTCCCTCATAAAGCCTTCTCTAATATATCTAGAATATGTTCCATTTCTTGGATATATGTCACATCCAGATCATGCGTAACATGATCCCAATTGATCAAATGTCTTAGATCTAGATGATACTTCTTTAGTTTAGATACTGAAAGGTCATTATAGACAAAACTGAATCATAACAACATGGATAACCAATATGAAAGATTTATAATATGTTCAAAAATCTCAAATTGGAAAACATATCATGGATCTAATTTCCCTAGATTTCCCATGATGCAATTGTAATATCCTGATATTTTCATATCAGGTATGGATCCTTTAAATTATTATTAAACCCACATCGAGGTTCTCTTTTATCATAGGCCTGAGAATAGTGTCTTACGAACAATTAAGTTTTCTATGAGAAGGATAGAGGCTGGTTGTAAAGCAAATAGATGACATTAAAAATATTAATGACATGAATTTAATTCTTGATGTTTATTTTAATTCATGATGTGAATCTAATGGTTTGAACTTATGAGTTTTAAATGGTGTGAAATAAGTACAAAACATGAATTAAATTCATAATGTTAATTTTACTATCTAGACCAGGTTTGTTCCATGAAATGTTTTTTCTCAGGGGGCACAAACCTTACATGTTGTGTAAAATATTCATGTCATGAATATGACGGGATTTTTTTAAACAGGGTAGAACCCCCAATATTTTTGAAGAACCATTATTTTTCTTCACCCACACAACAAGTTAGCCATCTGAATATAATATTCCTTACCTAAGCTAGGTTCTTTTATGGATTATTCACACGATCTCTAATCAGACCACCATTCATTACGTTGGAACCATTTTGGTAAGCTCTTTGAACTGCTTCCTTCTTTTTCTAGGTTATATCACTAACTTTTTCAGAAATTTAGTTTGATATAATATGCCCAATTTTCAAGGCGGTTTTATTTTTTAATGGTTTCTTTGAATATAGGATGAATCAGTATCCGATACTAGACTAGTACTCCTCTAACCATAAAGTAGGTGGTCTAGTAATTATCCCTCATGTCTTGTTTCGCATGCTATATTTTTTGCACATTACCTTAAAAATAAACATAACTGTTTCTTAATTTTATATCCTTGATATCAATAACTTAGTGTCTATATATTATTTATTGGATAGATCCCCATCGACTATTACCACCACTTAAGGCGTACCTATGGAAATCCCCCTAGATATTATAAATTCTTATGTGACCAAGCTATATTCTATATGGTTGGGGATTGATTACTAAAATTTAATAACTATAATGAATCTAATGGAAAGTGAGTGGTAATACCACATCACATGATTTTTTAAAAATGTTTACTCCCTCATTAATGTGGATCTCTAAAAAATTCTAAATCCAATTTGACTACTTATGACTTGTCATACTTAGGCCTGGATCCCATTATATCTATGATAATTGGGCATGGTTTCCCTTATAATTGTGATACTTTGGCTTGAGGCCCCTTATACTTGTGATAATCTGTAATGGTAACCCATATAATCCTGATAGTTGGGAATTTCATCCCTTATACTTGTGATACTTGGGCACAGAGACTGATAAACTCAAGATATTCAGGTATGGCATCCATTATAGATGTGACACTAGGGAATAGAGACCCTTATACTTATTATAATTGGTCAAGGAATCCCTTATAATTGTGATACACAAGAATGAATACCCTTTTACTTGTGATACATTCGCGTGTCTTCCCATAAACTTGTCATACTATGGAATGTAAACGCTTATGATTTACTATACTCAGGTACGGTGTTCCCTAATGCTTTATGATACTTTAGTGACTTGACATGGATGCCTGAGTTATGCCTCAAGTCCTGGATGACACTGCGTATGTATATATATGGATATAAGAATCAATAAATAAATATATATTATATATACAAACATAAATATACCCTTATATGAATATGTCAATCGTGGCATCTATTTATATATTTTTCCAGCAAGGGATGAATCAGGTAGTGTTAGCCTAGTGTACTTACAGAATCAAATACAACCCTTTACATTTTTTATTATTGCTTACTATTATTGTAATTGCACACTAGTCATATTATATGAATTGATATGATATTTATTTATACCATTGGTGATTCCCTACTAAGTATATCTCACATCCTGTTCAGGTCACCGTTTGGTACTCAGAAAGACTTCATAGATGTAGTTTGGGACATGGGTAAGTGCCCAGTTGTGAATTATTGATTTGATTATAGCATGGGAGAAGTGGAGAATATTATTGAGCTATGGCTCATGATGTTATCTGGAGATAGACTTTTTGTTATTTTTGATTCATTTGAAACATTTGTATGTATATTTACCTGCTTCTATATTTTCTTGTTCATTTGTTTAGGGACATGAAATATCAGCATTTTTTATAACATACTCAATATTTCTCTTGATGATTGTTTATTTTATTTGGATGATTTATATTTTTCAATTATTTGATACTCCGAATCATCCATTTATTTATTTATTACACTATTATGTTACTCTGAACATGAGGATATAGTCTCCCCACTATACCACCTTAGAACCTCACTGCTAGTTAGTAGCCTCCAGTGTATGGGGAGGCATACTTGAGACCATGTAACCAATCAAATTCAGTTACTATTGAGTGAATTGGGTCTAGGATGTTACAAAGTGGTATCATAGGTTTATATTATATGACTTATTATTTTGGGATGGTAGAAATGAGACTAGGATGTTTCAATTTTTTTTAATGATAATGTCCTTTGGAGTAGATAACCCGTGTACAAAGAAAATCCAAATCCCCATTGATGAGAATTTCTATTTTTGATTCCTATTGTTACAGTTTATTATATTCTACCATTGGGTGACATACATGACATGGAATTTTTATTATTATTATGATTAAGGATTCCATTTTACCATTTCCCTTCAAAAAAATGAAGTGCTGGATCATGGATCATCATAGGCACATTGAGATTCACATTTTATGCATTATGACATTCCATATAGGTGCATCTCATTTCTTGTATTGCATGTGATTTCGATGAGATCTTTTAAAACTATAAATAAAATTATTATAACATTTATTTGAAGGGAATAAAAATAGTAATTAGTTACTTAATGTTTTGGCATTATCCTAATAGTGTTTTCTCGCATAGCTTGATGTCGACACCTTCATTAGTCAATTATTTCATATTGAGTCATGGACCATTTGTTACATTTTATAGAGCATGTTTATGGTTGAGAGTAAATAGATGCCATATTTTAATTTATAAATTGTATGGGACTTTATAAATTAGAAACGGTGAGCTATAATCCAACTATTTAAAAATATTTAATAAAAAAATAAGTACATACTTAAATTAATTTAAATTTTGAAGTGAAATGACCACCATTTAATCTGGATTCCAATAGAAAATTTAGGGATGTCTCTTATATAACTTTAAATTTACATTCTATATACTAGGAATACTTTTTATAGTGGTTAAATTGACTCAAATCTAACCTTAGTTGTGGGAAGTAGGCAGTACCTCTAGCGTTCTTTATGATCTGTATGTCACCCAGAACTAGATTTAAGAGCAGGAAGTGGGGTGTGAATTTTATACGGAAATTATTTGTACCTACTATATTGTTAAACCTATATATTATTCCATTATTAAATATTATTTGAGGCTTGTGATTATAAATTTTATATCTATTCTACCATGATGTCCTTGTGCCCTATTCTAGAAGGGTGGTGATGAAAATGCTTCAAAGATGGTGGGACCTAAAACACTGGTAGTTCCACCAACAATACCTCATTTTATACTTGAATTAGGAACTAATTCCAAATTTTTAGAGAATTTTATATGGCCCATGAAGACCATGTAGGGAGCCCTGCTACATGCCCCTAACATGAAATAGTTGACTTGAAAATTCTATGAGCAACATCCTCCCACATTTTTTATGGATGGTGGTCCTTAGGCTATAGATTCTTGGATAGAGGACATGTGTGTATATTTGAGCACCTTTATATACCTTCTTAGTGGGGAGTAAATCTCCCAAATTATATGGTTCAATATTTTTTTCTAGTGATGGTGGGATATTATTACCTCAGAATATCATCACCTATGTATAGTCTGGGCTAGTTTTCATATAGTCTTCTATGACTATTTCTTTCATTAGATGCTGAGAGGAGACCAGACTAGAGAGTTTATGAATCTATAATAGGGTATTATGTCCATGATGGACTATTGTTATTAGTTCATGGAGCTTTAGTGATTCACACCAACTCTTTCTGGTGACACCTTGGTGAAAATGATATGTTTTGAGAATGGGCTTGTACACACCATATGATCCTAGGTAAATGTCTTTTGGCTGACTAAAATTTCAAAAATAGTTAAGCATGATCTTATCACTGAGAAAAATTTGGGGGAGGATGACAATGTAGGCTAGGGTGGTTCAGAACTAAGATAGGGAAGTGGTTTGAACAGTGGCTAGAAATATCTCTTTGAGATTGAATGTAGGGGTAAAAATAAATAGATGAAACTGACTAAGAGTCATGTAATTTTTCACCCATGTGATAATCTAGGGTATAAGTGTCCTAGTTCCCCAAAGACGTAGTTGATTTCCAAGGCTATGGATGGTTAGGGAATCTTCATCATTTTTTAGGACCTTCCCATCTATTCAAATTCACATTCAATAACAGGATCAATATCACCTATCTAGGAATGTAGTTTGTGTACTATTTACCACTTAGGAAGAGGAGGTGGTTGAGGCTAAAGTATCCAGGATTTAGATGTAAAATTCTAATAGGATAGACTTTTTCAGAGTAGTCATGTTGTATCTTAAGACCCTTGAAAATTCCATATCTGTATTGTGCATCTTTTCTAGAGGAGTAGAGCACAAAACCATCTACAGTTTGAATTACTATCACAGTATCCTCTACTTTAATTTCTACCTTATTCCACACTGAAGCTTAAAATTCATTAATATTTATGGCTATTTAGAAGTTCCTTGGTTTTGATATTTATTATTTATGTTGTATTATCGCACTTGGAACTCCATTGGGAATCCAATTAGAGAGTGTATGTCAGTGAAAGTAATTCCCCATTGAGGTAACCAGTTATCCTTTATTGTGGGATCTCTTCTTCCTCGAGAGGATAGACTTGGATATCATTCTAAAGATGAATTGGTTAATCCCCTATCATGATTATGTGGACAAATATCAGCAATAAGTATCTTTTATATCACTAGAGGGTGATATTTGTCTTTAATAGGGTGAATGGGAGGTCTAGGAAAGTATAGCTGAACTTGAGCATCATGGGTTGGGAGGAGTGAAAAACTAGATTGCTAGATTGTATATGGATGACTATGGAGTGAATCAAGATTATTTCCCTATATAAGTTTACCTCTTTAGATATGTATTTCTTTATGAATTTTCAAAACTGCCTCTTAATATAGAGGCAATGTTTACTATCAAACTAGTTCTATGAGTTTCACCAGTATCCATCACTCTTTATAAGATGGATACTACTAATTTTTAGGATATCAATAGATTGCTAGAGTATTTTGAGGATAAGTGTTTTATATAACCCTACACTTCACCATGGGGTTGAGTCGTCATTTTTTACAATAAGGGAAGTGGTACCCTCAGGATTTTCGTGTATTACCATCGGTTGAACCATTTTATGTCTAAGAACTTATATCCACTACCTCATATCAATGACCACATCAAACAGCTCCACTGAAAAAAGGTTTTCTCTAAGATAGATTTGAAGTCATTCTACCATCAGTTATGAGTTATAATTTTAGTCATAATATGATTTTTTTTGTCAGTATGGTCTTTATGAGTACCCTGTTATGCCATTTTGTATTATGAAAACACTATCTGTTTTCATGGCTTCGATGAATCAAGGTTTCCACTCGTACCTGGATTCATTTATTTTAGCCTTTATGGAAAAAATATTTGTGTATTCACATGATTTACATGACCATAATAAATAAATTGAGATTATATTAAATATACCGAGAAAGAACCATATATACTCAAAGATCACTAAATGCCACTCCAAGATCAACAAGGTTTCATTTTTGGGTCACATTATCTCAGAGACAGAAGTATCAGTTGACCCGAAGAAGGTGACAACTGTTGTTTCTTAGGAGGAGCACACAAAATTATTTTAAATATAGAGTTTCCTATAAATAGATGGATATAATAGAGAATTTATATATGACTTATCATGCCTTACAAAACCACTCACCAATTTGAGTAAAAAGGGTGTGAAGTTATTGTTGTATGAAGCATGCAAGAAGGCATTTCAGGAGATGAAGAGAAGATTGATTTCAACACTGGTCTTGATTCTACCAGAGTTGAGTGGAGTCTATATTGAGTTTTGTGATGCACAAATTATTGGGATGGGATTAGTTTTTATATATTAGGATCAAGTGGTTGCATACGGGTCTCATCAGTTGAGGCCCCATGAGAGGAATTACCTAACACACGATCTTGATCTAGAAGCTATCATTCATGACCAATGTTGTTGGAGTAATTACTTAATGGGAGAGAAGTTTGTGGTGTTTAAACACCCAAAAATCCTCATATATATATTTGTGTATTGCATTAATTTAACCTTATATCAATAATGTTGATTGAATACCTTCAATCCTTCAAATTTGAGCTCATCTATATGCCTAGAAAGGGAAACACAACTACTGATACTCCGAGTTGGAAGGCTTAGACACAATATATTCTAGATTCCAATGATGAGTGGAGGTTGATGGATCTTTTTCCTAAGATGAATCTGGAGGTTTAATAGATTCATGAGTATAATTTATTTATAACCATAATAGTTACATCATTAGTTCTGGATAGAGTTAATAGGAGGCAGTTCTTAGACCCTGAGGGCTTAGTCCCAAGGGAGATCATTTCAGTTTTGGATCCACCACTAGGTTGGTACATCGATATAGATATGATAATACTTATTCATGGGTGTGTCTGTGTGCCTAAAGACTGGTGAGAAGAATTTTGTTAGAATCCTAGGCTTCATAATAGAAATAATTCCTGTGTATTTATATTATATAGCATGACATGTGCTACCAGTATTTGTTTCATAAGATGGAAATTTATATCACTAGTTTTAAGGAAAGGTGTTCCACCTATCAGTATGTGAAGGTAGAGAACTAGTGGCCTGCAAGTTTGTGTCAAATATTAAAGTTCCTAGAATATAAATGGGATGGCATTTCTATTGATTTTGTGATTGGTTTTTTAAGGCCTCCTTGAGGTTTCGATGCAGTTTGGGTAGTTGTGGACAAGCTAACTAAGTTCAGACACTTTATTCATATCAGAGAGACCATATCAGTGGATGATATTGGGAGACTATATGTCCTTGATATTATACACCTATATGGGGTACCTCATACAACTATTTCTAATAGGGATGATGATTTTACATCAATTTTCAACCAAGGGTTATAGAAGGCTGTTAGGAAACATGTGTTTTTAAGAACAACCTTTCGCCCATATACCAAATTCAAGTTAAAACAGACAATAAAGGTGTTAGATGAAATTATTTAGGAATTTTTTCGTGGATTTCATAGGTTATTGGGATAAATATACACCTATTATTAAGTTTTACTACAATAATAGATTCAAAATTACTATACATATGGCTCCTTATGAGGCTATATACTGTAGGTTTCTCCATTCACCACTGTACTGGTTAGAGGTAGGAGGGGCAGTGTTATTGGGACCTCATCTCATTATAGAGACTTTGAATTAGGTAAAACTTGTCAAGAATAATATGGTTAATTCTCATTATAGATATAAATATTATGTATATCACCATAAAAGACCTTTACAGTTCAAGGTCGGTTATCATGTTTTCTTGAATGTCACATCTATATTGAGAGATAGATGGATATGAAGATAGGGAAATCTATCACCTTGTTTTGTCAGAATTTTCTTGATTTTGGAGAGAGTAATCCTAGTATCCTAACAAATAGATATTCCTTTAATGTACTGATCCATGAGTTACATCTTCTATATATCATAGATACATTCATATCACACTGACCCGTCTCATAATTTTGATCCTGAGGATGTGGAGTTTGAGGATGATGCTTCCTATGATGAGTATACAATTCATTTCATTGATTGAAGCAGGAAGGATCTCTAAGGAAGGTATATCACTTTATTATAGGTTCTTTAGAATCACCTCTATGTGTGTGACGAGTCCTGGGAAAGATAGGCTGATTTACGTGCTCAGTGGCAAGAGTTGTTCTCAAATGAAGATTTACCACCATTGGAAGGGAAACTCAGGTAAAATTTGATTTAAGGGAGGAAGACTCTGAGATCCTAGTTTTTTGATATCTTTTTATGGATAATTTATTTTTTGGTTAAAAACTTTTTGACAGTATATTTTTTCTTATAATCAAGAACCGTGTCTTAGTTCTTCTTCAATCAGTTGTGGTAAGAAGGGAGAAAAATTATAGAGGTCAACTATAGAGAAAATACACCAAATGAATTAAATTCATTATCTGAATTTAATTCATGATGTGTATTTAAATTCATTATGTGAATTTAATAGCCATACCCCATGAGTTTTATAGTTCATGATATCAATAAATAGTATGAATTAAATTCCTAACATATATTTATTTCACATTGTGAATTGGTTCGATGAGAACAATTTAAAGCTGTGAAGTGGTTTTACATGGGTGGAGGGTATTGATCTTTGAAATTAATGTAAAATATACACATCATTAATATGATGGGTTTTTTAAAGGGGGAATAACCCCATTATTTTGATAGATCCCTCATTATTCTTCTCCTGTATACCAAGCCAGTAGTCCGAAGCTCATTTTCTAGGCCTAAACTAGATTAATTTATGGAATCTTCATCAAGAATTTGATCAGACCACCATTCATCAAATTGGATGCATGTCAGTATTATATTTGATTCACTTTTTTGTTTTCCTGGTTTATCTCATCGACTTTTGTTCTATTTTATTATGATGTAATATTCCCTATTTTTTGAGGAGTTGTCTACTTTTCCAATTTTTATTTGATCTAGGACGAATCAGAAGATGATAATAGATGATTACCACTCTAACTCTCTATAGGAGGTTCTCTAATTGTTGTCTCTCAAGTATTGTTTCTTTATATTACATATTTTGATTCCACATGACATATTTTATGTTCATTTCCTTAAAATTACACATAAAACTTTCTTAATTTGTTGAACTTGATAACAATGGACTAGTGTCTCTATATTCTTATTGGGACTGATCCCCAAAAACTATTTCCACCCCTTGAGGTGTGGCTGTGGAAATTTTACCCTTGGTATTATAAATTCTTATGTGACCAAACCATATTTTATTTTGTTGTGTCTTAACTCCAAAAATGAAATGACTATAATGAACCAAATGTAAGGTGACTGTTATGAGCACATCATGTGATTTTATATATACAATGGTTAATCCCTAGTTTAAGTGGGATGTTAATAAATTATAACACCTATTTGACTACGGATAACTTGTGATACTTGGGCATAGATCCCTTATAATTTTTAATAAATGAGAAATCTTCAAACAAGAGGTGATATTCCCATAATCCATAAATGTCTATGACGAATTCTTAGATAATATCTTCAAATTCTTGAATTGAACATTTTTATTGGCCATACATCTTAGGATGATATGTTATGGTAATAGAAAATTGAATTTTGAGATCTTATTGTGCACTGAAACTAAGAAGTGAACCAAGGATCCCTATAAGAGATGATCAAAACTACTACTCCGTGCAACTTTTCAACTTCTTGAATATTTAATTTTTTTAAATATTCTACCATATTAAACACTAATATTGGGATAAAATTTATTGACTTGTCGAGTCAATCCATAATCCACCAAATAACATCATGTTTCTTGTTAATTCATGGTAGACTAGAAAAAAATTTCACAACAATATTATCTCATTTCTAGATAGGTATAAAAATATATTGCAGCATACCATCTGATCTCTAATGCACTTCCTTTACCATTTGAGAAGTTACATATTTCCTAACAAAATTTTGAATATTTTTTTATACATAACCACAAAAAATGATATTCCATCGCTTTGAAAATATTTTTAATTCATGGGAGAATAAACCATTTTAAGTGGTGATATTTAAAAATAATTTATTACTAGAATGATTGGGACCCTAATATTTGGTTTTGAAAACAAAAAATTGATTTTGTATATTTTTTCCAATCATTCGTAGTCTCATAACACATTAGTCTAGACCTAATGGTGATGCAATCAGTATTTGATCATTGAGCCTCTTTGGCCAAAATGATTAAATTAGGTACGAGGGTGATTGTGAAGAAATCTATATTATCATCCAGTTCAACATAGTTCAGATGTATATCAACCATAACACTCATCAACTATCATTGGTCAAAAGCCTCCTTGACCACTTCCTTATAAGGCTTTCAACTCAAATCATCTACCATATAATTTCCATTCCCAGATGTATACATCATTTCAAATTAGAGCATATAAAGATATTCAATCAATCTTTGTTTCCTCAAGTTTTTTTCTTATTGATAAATTATATTTTTCAATATAGTATGATCAGTGAAGACTATGAAATTTTCACCAAAGAGATAATGGTACCATGTTTTCATGGAATGAACCACTAGTTCTAATTCCAGTTCTTGTATTATATAATTCATTTTATGTTTCCTAAACTACATTGTTCAATAATCCATGACATGATCACCCTCCATGATATCACATCCAAAACATGATCCAGAAACATCACAATAAACATCATAGCCCCAAATTGTTTTTGGAATTATGTGGATGTGGGTCGAGGTGAGTCAAGACTTAATATATTGGAAGGATTTATGATAGTTATCATTCCATTTGAATGGAATTACACTTATTGTTTACAAAGTCTTAGGAGAACCAAGCCTCTAAAAATATTGAAAGAAGTAATGGAAAAATCCAATAATTCTTAGAAAAGTTCAAACCTCAAATACATTCTTATGTGGCTAATGAGAAATGAATACTTCGATATTTATAGGATTGATGGATATTAATTATTTAAAAATAATGTTCCTGAGGAAAAAAACTTCTTGAATTAAGAATTCAAGCTTATAAAATTTATTATATAGTCAATGACCACACAATGTGATAAAAACAATATATAAGTGCATCTAAAGGTCATTAATACTCTTTGAATAAACTAAAATATAATCTAGAAATACCCAATTTTTTTATCAAGCTGGCTATAGAAAGTATTGTTTATCAAATCAATGAAAACCATTGGAAAATTCATTAGAAGAGTGGGAATGAATATATGTTCATAATGACCATATTGACTCTGAAATATTGTTTTAGGAACATATGATTTCTTAACTTTGAGTTGATGATATCTTGGTCATTGATTAATCTTAGAGAAACACTTATATCTCTTTAATTAATCTAATAGATCATTAATGTGAGGAAGAGGCTATTTATTATTGATCATAACTTGGTTCACCCTATAAAAATCTATATATAATTAGAGTGAAACGTATATCTTCTTTATAAAAAATAATGAAGCATCCCAAGGTATTGTGATAGGTTTATTAAATCCCTTGATTTATAATTATTCAAGATGGATATTTAATTCATGAAATTACATTGGATCAATTATTTATGATGTATTTGAAATAAGACTAGTTCATGTGAGTTGATTGATAGTAAATTAAATTTTCAATACAGGTGTAACCTTGAGATTTCATTTGGATAGACATCCAATTATAAATTCACTTCGACAAGATGATTCCTATTCTCATATTCCTTTATATCCCACAAGTTTAGTGATACTAACAAGATAGAGATGGTTATGTCCACTATTTTGATAGGGCATTTATAAAACCAAATTTTAATGAATATTTTTTTGATAATAAATGAAAAAAATTCCACATATTTTGTTAAAAATGTTTATTTATAAAATATTTGGGATTAAATCATTCATTTGAAAATTTGATGAAAATTCAAGTTCTAACCTTTAAAATTCACTGTAAAATTTTGGATATAAATATTTTTATATATATTATTTGAAGTTAAAATTTTGTAAATGTATTTTTGAATTAATGGGATACAACAGTCATTCAGGACATTGGAGCTAAATCGTGCATTTGATGGGTTCAAATGGGCCATGAAGTCAAAGTTGGGATAGACTCTCCAAATTGGACAATGGTTCTGTATTTGGGATATAACTCATACATCCATGCTTGTATTGGGAAAAAATTTGAAGATGATATTGGGAAAACAATTTTTAACAAATTATACTTCTAGATAGAGAGCTGGTTCACAAATTGTGGTGGTCAAATAGGTGGCTCAATTTGGATTAATTTTTTTTTTTCCGAATTTCCACATTCACACTTGAAACCTCTTAAAACCTAGCCTCTACTCCACTATATAATTAGTGTTTTTATAATTTTTAGGGGTTTGGACGTGAATTAGGAAGTTAAGGGAAGGGGAGAAGTGGATCCACTTGAATTATCCAACCATTTCAGTAAGGTTATATCCTGAATCAAGGATCCCTTTGATGAAGCCTTCTCCTCCTCCTTCGTGTTGTAATACTTTTGTTTGTGTAATAAACTCATTAATTCTTATTTAATTTCTCATGTTTTCCTATATTTTATTCATTTATCTCCCTAATTATTCTTCATCTTTGGGATGGAATTCAATAGTAGAAATGATATTGGTTTATACCCTTTCTAAACCTTTGCACATGAAAAATGTTTCTATGATGACTACACCCTCCATAGAAGCAGAGTTATTTCTTTGCAATCAATCTACCTCTAACCTTATTAATTCATTTATTTTGAATAAATGATATACGTTAATTAAATTAATATGATCTATTAATTGAAGTTTTTAATTATAATAAACCATATAAAAATTGAAAAATTAACACAAAAACATGCGAGGTCCTGAATTTTTGTAAATTGTGATAGTGAAAACTTAATCGGTAAAACAAGAGCATGTGGGAATATTTGTAGAGTTAAAATATATCCCCCACTATTAATTCATCCTCATTTTCTTGAATGGCCATGTTCCTTAATTTAACACTGACCATAAGCTATATTTAGAACATTAATCAAAGTAGGCTGCCTCAATTTCATGTTTCAAAGCTCGCCTAGGGTTTAATTAATTTCATCTTGGTGGTTAAGTTAATTATTATAGGGTTCAGGGTTTAACAAATTAAGGTATCATAATTAAGTGAATATTGATTTAAATGATAATGATAAATAATTGAATTAATAGGTATAGTTGGATCTATTACACCTTTTAGAATATTTTTCTAAAAAAACATATTCTTGTTATGTCTTTTGAATCGAAATTTATTTTAAATATAAAAACAAAAACAATATACAATATTCTTCCAGCAAAATTATTCTAGTTTTATGAATGGTAAAAAAACCTCAGATCCTTTCAAGTAGTTTTATTATTCCATTTTATGTTATTTTCAAAATACCTTTAATAAGTTGTCAAATTTACTTCCTCCTTTGAGAGACGACCTTGGTCAACCACTCTACTGCACCTAAGTACCTAAAAACACTAATCATTTGAGGGATCCCAAGACAACGCCTTTAAAATTGGTGTTGTTTCCTGGGTGGAAAGTAATTATTTCAACCAATTATTGTTATTTTATTTATTTTTATTTTTATTCTCTTATTCACTTATTTCTTCCTTCTTTACCCAATCTGATTTTCTTCTTCTTCATTTATTTTATTCTTCTTTTTGGACCATCAACTCAAACTTTTCATTTTTGTTATGTTCTAATTTCCTTATTTTTATTTTTATATGATTTATGACATGAAATAATCTCAAGGATCTCTTAGATCTTGATCCTGAGATGGAACATGACCTTCGAGCTTGAATCAGACATTCTCAGTCTATGGGAGGTTTCAACATTCAACTAGTTAGATAATTCCTCCAATCAAAGAACACTGAAATTGGAAAAACTTCTAAGTCCAATATAAAATAAGAACCAATGGATGAAAATAATTGAAATGAACTTAACATGACTATTTGAGAATTGGGTGCACCTGATACTAATTATTAACCAAATTGTATTGTATACCAAAATCTCGAATCGAACTTTGAAGTGAAATCAAGGTTAATTCACCTTCTTATAAAGTCTCATGGATTATTTTGTGAGGACCCAAACAAACACCTTAAATAATTTAATGTGGTTTTATCAACCCTTATACTAATAAATGTATCTAAATATCAAATCAAACTAAGAGAATTCCCATTTTCACTTGATGAAGCTATGAAAGACTGGACATAATATTTACAACATGAATATATAACATGTTAGAATGATTTGAAAAGTATTTTATTGCAGATATTTTTTCTAGCATCAAGAACCACTTCCATTTTTAAGGAGATATCTAGGATAAAGAAATCCCAAGGGGAGTCAATGTATGAGTACTGGGAGCATTTCAAGAAGTTGTGTGCAAGCTGATTACATCACCAAATCAGTGAGCAACTACTCATCCAATACTTCTATAAAGGACTCACACTTTTAGAGATGATCATGGCAGATGCCATGGTTAGAGGAGAATTAGTGGACATGACACCAGTAGTTTCACGTGCATTGATTGACAAAATGGATGGAAACTCGCAACAATTTGGCGATCGAGGTACACCATATGTCAGGGGAGTACATCAGGTAAGTCCTTCTCTTGAGAGTAATTTAATTGATTCCAAGTTAGAATAATTGATCACTATGGTGAGGAAAATTTCTTTGGATCAAAATACATCTCAACCCACTCCTTCAAGGCCTTATGGCATTTGCACCGAGACAAGCCACCCAACTGACTGTTGCCCCCAACTATAAGAAACAAAAGATTGTGCAGCAGTTTTTCGTGGGAGACCATATCAGTAGCAGCAACGACCATATCCCCAAAAGAAGTTTGATTCCTTTTCTCCAACATAAAACCAAGGGTGGAAAGATTAATCATACATGAGGTATGTATCTGGACAATATCAAAGGCCCCCCTTTCAACAAAACATCTAGAAGCCTCCACCTTACCCACAAGGTTTCCAAGAACCCTAAAGGAAATTTAAAGCTCAAGCATCAACAATTCAACAACAAGGGAATTATCAACCAAAGGTAGATTCTAATACTGATGATATTTTGAAAAAAAATTGTTATAAATCAATAGAACGAGCTAAAGAGTCAAGGTTCAAAGTTAAAGGAGTTGGAGACACAAATGAGCTAGATTTCCACTACCCTCCAGGAACTGGTAAGTAAGAATTCTATAAATCTACCTTCCCAACATACTCCAAATCCCAAGGGGAAGGTCCGTGCCATCACATTGAGAAGTGGGAATAAAAAAACTGATACATCTGCACCTATCGTTTCACCAGGATTCACCTCAGCTCCTAAGAATCCCCATTCCATACCAACTGATGAGAAATATAAGGAGAAAGATAAAGGTAAGAAAAATATTGATGATATTCATTCTAAACCCCTTCTATTTCCAAACAGAGTTGTACAAACCAAGAAGATGGCTAAAGAGGCGATGAAAAAAGAGATTTTTGACACATTTAAGCATGTAGAGATAAAAATTTCCTTGATCGAGGCCATTAATAAAATCCCAAGGTATGCCAAAATATTAAAATAACTTTGTACCAATCTAAGAGGACTTAAGGGAAATAATAAGATCAATCTTGGAAGGAATGTGTCAGCACTCATTACAACAACTCTAGAAATGCCACTCAAAGTGGAAGGATCTCATGACATTCACCATACCATGAACCATTGGGGAGTTACAATTTTTTGATGGTTTATATGATTTAGGAGCATCCATAAATATAATGCCTCACTCTGTTTTCTCTTCTTTATAGGTTGGAGAGTTTAAGCCAATGAGATTAGTGGTGTTATTTCGAATAGAGATAAAATATATCCAGTGGGAGTCCTTGAGGATATACTTGTTAGGGTAAGAGACATGATATTTCTAGTATATTTATACATGATTAAAATGAATTACAATTAGGTAAATTATCATTCTCCCATTATCTTAGGTAGATGCTTCCATAAAACTGAAAAAACTATCGTAAATGTTAATGAGGGTACACTTTCCATGGAGTATGGAGAAGAAGTTGTGATATTTAATGTCTTGAGATCCATGAAGTACCCCTTGGAGGACCATTCTTCATTTGTTATCTCCCATTTTGAACCACCAAATAAAAACACCATGTAATTTGATTATTCTATGATTAGGGAGATTATGAGTATTGGTTTAAGGTTGATGTCGAAGAGTACTTCCACACTTTTTTAATTAACAAAACTCTCTTAGATTTTATTTGTAAATAGATTCAAATTTCTATTTTAATCATGTGAACTCTGATTATGATTTGGCTGTTGGGTATACCGATGGATTTGATGTTTTATTCTCTGATTGTGATGATTTCTAATATGAAACTGATGCTCTTTGTGCACATATTTCAGTTCCTTCAATATCTCCATCCATACAACTCCCCCTACACTGGAACTGAATCCATTTCCACCAAATCTCAAATACTCATACTTTTTGAGGGGTGAGAAATTACCTGTTATCATTGCTAATAATCTCCCTTTTGAACATGAAGAAAAACTTTTGAATATTTTGAGGGAGAACATCCGGGCAATTGGGTAGACCTTGGATGACTTATCAGGTATTAGAACCTCTATTTTCATGCATAGTATTCTCTTGGGGGATGGGGATAAGCTAGTGAGGTAGACACAAATTATACTCTATAAAACCCTTTAGAAAGTTGTTAAAAAAGAATTTGAGCAATTTCTCAAGGCAGGTATAATCTTTCCCATTTTAGATTCTCAGTGGGTAAGTCCTATTCAGGTTGTACCAAAGAAAATTGGTGTTACTGTTTCTAAAAATGATAAAGAGGAGTTAGTTCCAATGAGGGTGAAAAATAGTTGGCGTGTGTGTATTGATTATAGGAAATTAAATCAGTCCACTCGCAAGGACCATTCCCCCTCCAAATTATTGATGAGATGCTTGAGAGACTAGCTGGGAAAACACAATATTGTTTCTTATATGGATTTTATGAATATTTTCAGGTTCCTATTGCTCTGGAGGACTAGGGGAAGACAACATTCACTTGTCTATTTGGTACGTTTTCCTACCGAAGGATGCCATTTAGACTTTTCAATTCTCTAGGTACCTTCCTGAGTTGCATGAAGAGAATTTTTATAATTTTATTGAGACATGCATGGAGGTATTTATGGATGATTTTATAGTGTATGGATCTTCATTTGATGATTGCATATCTAGTCTAAAAAAGGAGTTGAATCATTTTATAGAGAATAATTTGGTCTTGAACTTTGAAACGTGTCATTTTATGGTAGAGCATGGAATTGTCTTAGGGAATGTAGTTTCAAAACATGGGATATAGGTTGATAGATCTAAGTTAGATATCATTTCATCCTTACTCTATCCTTCATGTGTTTGTGTGATGTTAGATATTTCTTAGGGAATTATTGATTTTATTCGTGCTTCATCAAAGATTTTAGTCATATTGCTATTCCTATGTCACGATTACTTCAAAAGGATTTTGATTTTGTGTTTGATGATTCTTGCATGACTTCCTTTGATGAGCTAAAGAAGTGTATGAACAATCCACCGATCATACATCCCCCTCAGGGGGAGATTCCTTTTGAGATTATGTGTGACACCTCCAACTTCGTGGTTGGAGCTATCTTATCTCAGAGGGTGGAGGGACATTCACATGTGATTGCCTATGAATCAAGGACACTGGATTCAGCCTAGTGAAATTACACAACCATGTAAAATGAGTTTTTTCGATGTTATATTTGCTTTAGATAAATTCCATTAATATTTATTAGTCTCTAGAGTAGTTTTTTGTTCTGACCATGCAGCTCTGAGGTACCTCTTGAAGAAGCCAGATACGAAGACCAAAATTATCCTATGGATGTTCCTTCTTTTGGAATTTGATATTGAGATAAAGGATAAGAAGGGGTTAGGAAACTAAGTGGTGGACCACATGAGTAGGCTTACTAACACACTAGAGGCTGACACCTTGGACCATGTATGTCATTAAGACACTTTCCCCAGTGCACATCTTTATTCCATCTCAGGTACACATCCTTGGTATGCTGATTAAGTGAACTAACTTGTTTCATCCAAAATCTATGAAAATTTATAGAAACATCAAGTCCAAAAATTAAAGAGTGAGTCTAGATTTTATATGTGGGATGATCCCTACTTATGGTGCATTTTCTATGACCATGTTATTAGGATGTGTGTTCCTGATCATGAGTTAGAGTCTATTCTACAATTTTACCATACACTAGATTTTGGTAAACACTTTGGACCTCAATGGATAACTTGGAAAGTTTTGGACTCTGGATTGTAACGGAATAGTTTTTTCCATGATTCTCATGTGTTTTGTAAGTCATGTTCATGTTTCCAACACACTGTTAATATTTCTAGGAGACATGAAATTCCCCAACAACCCATATTATTCTGTGAGATTTTTTATGTATAGGAAATTGATTTTATGGGCCCTTTTCCTAGTTTATTTGGTTTCCTGTATATTTTGGTTGCTATTGATTATGTGAGAAAATTGGTGGAAGCTATTGCCACAAGGACTAATGATTCTCATGTTGTTGTGGAATTTGTAAAAGAATAGATTTTTTATAGGTTTGGTGTACCAAAGGCGATCATCTGTAACCAAGGGGCACATTTTTACAATAACAATTTGGATTCCTTCCTTTGTAAGTTTGGGGTGACACACAAAACATCAACACCATACCACCCCCAAATAAATGGCCAAGATGAGGTTTCAAATAGAGATTTGAAACAAATTTTGGAGAAAACCATGAAACCAAATAAGAAGGATTTGAGAAAGTGATTTGATGATGCATTATGGGCTTATAGGACATCATACAAGACCCCCATCAGTATGTCCCCTTTTTGGGTTATTTTGGGGAAAGTCTGTCATCTCCCTGTGGAATTTGAGCATCAAGCTTATTGGGATATAAAGAAATGTAACATGGATTTGGCCCAATATTTAATCCTAAGGAAGCTACAAATTCAAGAGCTTGGGGGGATTTAATTGTCTTCAGATGAGAACTAAAGGCTATAAAAGGAAAGATCCAAAGCATCTCATGACAAAATAATCCAAAAAAGAGAATTTCAAGTTGGGGAGAAAGTGTTGCTATATAGTTCACAATAGAAGCTAATGCCTGGTAAGTTACGTTACAAGTGGTTAGGTCCTTATGTTGTGAATAATGTTTTCCCTTATGATGCAGTAGAGATCACACAAGAGGTTACTAGAAGGAGCTTTACAGTCAATGGAAAAAGTTTGAAGAAATATATTGAGGGACTTTCTACTGATGTAGTGGGTTTTATCACTCTAAATGGCCCCATTATCACCTGATAATATCAGGCTGTTCTTAACTCTTTCACTTTTTTATTCTTTTTCTTATTAAAATTATACATTTCCTGTGCATATATAATCTCATTAACAATGCGTGTTTTTCAAATTTTGTGTGTATAGTTTTCAATTTTTTGTGTGTGAGTTTTTGAAACTTTTGAGCTGAACTGATTCTTACCACCATTTTAAAATACATATCAATAATTGAAACAATTTATCCGATGAAACAAAGATTAAATGATTTCTAAAAATGAATTCGTTTAAAGTTCAAATATTTAGTAATTTCATGAAAATTACTGTGAATTTAGAATCCCATGCCACATCTCAGTTTCTTCATATTTGAAATCAATTTCTTGGGAGGATTATGAACCATTATTTTCATATTTTTTACATTTACCACACTATTTGAGAGAACCAAACCATGCTTGATTTTACCAGAATTTGATTTATTCTTGTCAAAACCTGAGGGTTTGAGGTACTTATGTTTAAATTACTGAGGCATTTGTTTGGTATTAAATATCCTATTTCAAAGAATATATTCTTATAATGGCCTACCTTGATCATTTAATCCATATATCCCTTAGAATCCATGAACAAATTATTAAGATAACCACATTACAAGACAATTTTTTCTATCAAACCTACTCTTGAAGTAAAATTGTATAATCTAGTTGAACTTATGTGTGGGGGAAGATGTCTTGTGTTGTGCTACCACATTCTATGATAATTTGGTTGGAAATTTAAATTATAAATAGATGTTTTTTCTTCTGAAAAAAATCATTATAATGATCGTTGGGAATTTTCTGGAGCTTTAATGTTAAGGGAAGCTATGCCTTTCTGGAGCTTCTAATAGAGGAAGAAAGTTGTTCTTATCTAGAGCTTTCAAGAAAATAATGTTTGAGAAGATTGTAATTTTTATTATTGAAATGATGAATGGTGTGCACACTCCTTTATTTTTCAGGATGATGATTATGAATTGATTCTATGGGGATTTAGGAGGAGACCATATTTAATTGAAAATTAGATTAATGCAATTTTTCTTCAAAAAGAGTCAATCCATCCTCATTCAGTCTTAGAATTTTTCACATATATATACTACCCACTGAAAGCCATAGAACAACCCTGAAAAGTCCCCATGAAAGACATTTCCCTTGACTCACATTAGGTCGAGGTGTAGGAATTTATCAAGACTATGGTGACTCTTGTGTGAGTTTGGGTGAAAAAGACATTACTGAAAAATTGACATTTGGGTGATAATAGAAAATTCATGTAAGGTAAGTGTTTTGTGCATGGGAGGATAAATGAAGTGAAAATATATGGAATGATATAAATGGAGAACACGAAATAATAGTTTTTTATGAGGCATGATATCTTTTGTTTCTTGGTGTTGTATTTTTGGATCACAAGGATATGTGTTTGAAAATTTGTTTTGATTTGATATTGATGTTTACTTGTCATAATTTTTCATAATAGGTGATATGAGGTCTTCCCCTGGAGTGATAAAGGATAAGTGTGGGGGAGTTGATAAAACTCATTTTTATTGAATATTTTATTTATAATAAAGGATATAATTTCCTCACATTGTGGTAAATGTGTTCCTTTATGAAATATTTGGGATTGGATCATTCATTTGGAAATATGATGAAAGTTTCTATTTTACCTTTTAGAATTCAATGTAGCATTTAGGACATAAATATTTTTATATGTATTATTTAAACATAATTTTTTTTAAATTTTTTCCTAACTTAATTTTCTACAAATATCATTTTGGGAATTAGAGCTAAATCATGCATTTGGTTGGTGCAAATGGGCCATGTAGTCAAAGTTGGGTTGGAATCGCGAGAATGGAAATGGGTTCTATATTTCGGCCATAAATTCATCATTTGGGCTTGGATTATGCCCAAATATTGATAGGAGATCAAGGTTTTGTTTTAGCACAAATCATCCTTCTAGAAGGAGAGCTGAATCATGCATTTTGTGGTCAAATGGACGGTTCAATTTGGATTAAAATATTTGGTCGAATTTCCCTTTCACACATGAAACCACTAGTAACCTAGCCTCCCCTACACTCTATAAATTAGTATTTATCTCATTTGAATGGAGTTGTACGTGCCTTAGAAAATAGGTAGTAGAGGTGAAGTGTTTAACGTCCCGGTTTCGGGTGCCACTCAATGGTTGCCCCAAACCCGGTTCGCCATGTGACCTCAAGAGCATTTCCCCAAATTCCAGAGGCTGCCGACTAGTAGCGAGGGCCTAGGTCTGATAGTGGGGAAACTATGCCCTCAATTGTCAAAGTGTAACGCAGCGGAATATAAAATACACATACAGCAACAACAGAAGCAGTAAACCATACACAACTAAAATAAACAATTGCAGTATATATAACCAACCAGATATATAGATATGATGCAACATGTCTCCAATTCTAAGAAAACAACCAGAACATGTTACATAGAAGTACAATACAATATAGATTACAAGTACAGAAAAGAAAAACAAAACAGATGGCAGTGGCGTCGCGAGCCTAGGCTTAGTCCCATGCCCTCTAACTCCTCAGCAGCAATCATGTACCAGTATAGGTACTCTTGCCCCTATCCATACCTGTAGCAACGTAATCTATTTGGGACGAAAAAACGTGACCCAAACAGGGTGTGAGAAATATATCTATGTAGGCACCCACCCAAGGCCCATTCCCAACTGCGTGTAAGCATGTAACAACAGTGAAATAGTAAAATGCAATAAAGTAAGCAGTACTCACAAGTAACCAACTTAACAGTTTAATTTCCATTTTAACATTCATTTTAATCATTTAATTTTAAAATATCACCACAGTGAATATTCTAAGTAACCGCTAAAAGTATGCAGACGCATAAAACCCAACCCTCAGGTAAAGAGTATCCCACACAAGAATATGCCCTCAGGCATAACAGATTTTTCCCTCAAGAGTAGGTAGTGTCACCCTCAGGCACAGAATCAGCTTCCCACAGGCACGAAAGTAGTTGCCCTCAGGCCGAAATAACTACTTCCCTCGAGCTAAACAGTGCAGTGCCCACGGGCTAATCACAATAATGCCCTCAGGCTAAACAGGTAACGGGGCCATGCCCAACATGTAAACAAGCAGTAAATAAGCAATTCCTCTCAAGGAAATTCTATAATTACTACTTTAAAGGCATACCCTCGGGTATCCTGTCCAAACAGCTAAACAGTGGAACACACCCTCGGGGTGGTTCCAGATCCAAGAAATGATCCCAAACAACAGTTTTACAAATTATTCAATTACCTTTACAATTCTAGGTAGTTAATATAGCCTCGGACTCATCCAAACGGTACCCCAATATGGGTTCGTGGCAGAAAACACACAAAACACACGACAGTTGAAAAAATGAACACAAAGCCACCTACCTTATACGCCAACGAGCGGTATACCCGAACATCGACTCTAGAAACGCCTACGAGTGACATAGATCTGACGAAGAAAAAAACTCGCTTAACCTCAAATAACTCCCTCTAGGGAACGAATTGGTAAGAAACAATCCAGGAGAAGAGAGGGCTTACCCGTGCGGTTCCAACGTGATCGTTCGAAGCGGAATCAGATTCCAGACGAACACCTAGCAGATCTTCAAAGGTCTGGCCGTCCACTCCCGCTCCTTCCACCAGTTCTAAGCCTTCCCTGTGAACAGGGGAGGCTACTGCCCGATTTAAGCAAAAAAAAAAGTACACGACATGTACTTCCAAGTACACGATGTGTGCCCCCTTCATTTAGATGTTCCTCTGGCGGCACCGCCATACTATTCACCCATCGACATGAGTACATGGCATGTACTCTTGAGTACACGGCGTGTACTGTTTCCCAGCTGGTGGCTACTCCACCGCCTTACTATTTTGGCCTGCCAACTAACTACACAGCGTGTACAGGATCACTACACTGCGTGTAGTCGGTTCCTACACCCTTTGTCACCAACATGGTTACAAACCCCGTGTACTCATTCCTACACGGCCAGAAGTACACGACGTGTGGAAAAAGTACATGGCGTGTACTTACAAAATTTAGTATTTTCCCCCATTTTCCATATTTTATGGAAAACACTTAAGGAAAAGAGAAAAGAAGAAGCACGTACCTCAAAGATAAGAACCGGGTTCTTACAAACTTCCCCCCTTATATCAATTCGTCCCCGAATTTCCCTTCCAAGGGTGGTAAAGATATAGCTGTGAACAACTCCGACCACTGAGCACGTACGTCGGTCTCCCGCTCCCAGGTTTCGTCTCGCACTCGGCCATTCTGCTATATCACCCATACGAGAGGAACTGACCGGACTCAGAGAACCTTCGTGCTCCTATCAACGATACAAATCAGATGCTCCTCAAAGGATGCATCTGCCTCTAGCTCAACCTCCTTGGGCTGAAAGACGTGAGATGGGTCTGAATGATAGCAACACAACTGGGATACGTGGAAGATGTCATGCATGGCTCGGTACTGATGCAGTAACCGCAACTGATAAGAAACCATCCCGACTCTTTCCAGAATCTCAAATGGCCCCACATACCATGGTGAAAGTTTACCCTATCTCCTGATTCTCTTGTGTCCCAGCCTCGGAAAAACATGCAAGAAAACCTGATCCCCGACAACAAAATCCAAAGTTCTTCTATGGTGATCGGAATAAGACTTTTTACGATACTGCGTGGTAGCCATCCACTTATGAATCAACTGGACCTGCTCAGAAGTCTCCTGCACGAGCTGTGGCCCCAGCAAAGCTGCCTCACCTTCCTCTATCCAACACAAAGGTGATCGAAACGATCTACCGTATAAAGCCTTGTATGGTTCCATTTCAATAGTCTCCTAGAAGCTATTGTTATAGGAAAACTCGACTAAGGGTATATGATTCTCCCAAGAGCCCCCAAACTCTAGGACACATGATCGCAGCATGTCCTCAAGAACCTGTATAGTACGCTCTGACTGGCCATCGGTCTGAGGGTGATATGTTGTGCTCAGAAGCACCTGTATACCCAATGCCCTCTGAAAACTCTGCAAGAAACGAGACATAAAATGGGCATCCCTATTTGAAACGATAAAATGTGGGACCCCATGAAGACGTACGATCTCTTGGATATACAGCCTTCCGAGCTCGTCAACACCAAAGGTCTCCTTGATCAGAAAAAATTGAGCTACCTTCATGAGTCTGTCCACAACAACCCAGATGCATCTTAGAGAACAAAGCCATGATCCACCACTCACCACTGGCCTCCTGCACTACCTGTATCTGAGTCTTCCTGCTCAGTGCATCAGCTACTGCATTACCTATACCAGGTATATAGGCAAGCTCAAAATCGAAGGACTGAAGGTATTCAACCCACCTTCGCTGTCTCAGATTTAAGTCACACTGAGTAAAGATATACTTGAGACTTTTGTGGTCGGTGAAAAACACAAAATGTTCTCCCAACAGAAAATGTATCCAACAGTGCAACGCATGAAAAACTGTAGCCAACTCGAGATCATGCGTCGGGTAATTCCTCTCATGTAGACTGAATTGCCGAGACCCGTACACAACAACTCGATCGCCCTGCATCTACACAGCTCCCAGCCCAATACCTAATGCATCACAGTAAACTGTATAGCTCTTCCCCTACTCTGAGAGTATCAGGATCGGTGCTGATGTCAACCTTCCTTTCAGGTCCTGAAAGGCTGTCTCACAAGCTTCCGACCATACGAACTTCACACCCTTCTTAGTCAAGCCCGTTAATGGCGCTGCTAAGCGGGAGAAGTCCTGGATGAAGCATCTTTAGTAACCAGCCAACCCTAAGAAACTCTGTATCTCAAACACATTATTAGACTGATCCCAGGAAACTACTTCTCTCACCTTCTATGTGTCTACTAAAACTCCTTCCTCTTAGATGACATGACCCAGGAAGTGAATTTGGTCCATCCAAAGTGGCACTTTGAGAGCTTAGAATATAGACGATTCTCTCTCAGTGTACTCAATATGATCTCAAGATGGGTGGCATGGCCGTGTCGAGTGTGAGAGTACACCAAGATATTATCCACAAGTACTACCACAAAAGAATATAGATAAGGATGGAACACACTATTCATCAGAGCCATGAAAACTGATAGCGTGTTCATGAGTGCGAACGGCATCACAGTATACTCGTATAGACCATACCTGCTCCTGAAATCTGTGAGAGGTATATCAGATGGTCTAATGCACAGCTGATGATATCCTGATCTCAAGTCAATCTTTGATAACACTCGTGCTCCACGAAGTTGATAAAAAAGATCATCAATTCTCGGCAAGGGATATCGGTTCTTAACCATCAACTGGTTCAAATTCCGATAATCCACACAGATTCTAAGAGTACCGTTCGCCTTCTTCGCAAAAAGTACTGGAGAACCCCATGGAGAAGTACTGGGTTAGATGAAACCCTTTGCCTGTAACTCCTCTAACTGCCTCCTAAGCTCCTGAAACTCAGGTGTAGCCATCCTATAAGGAGGAATGGAAACCGGTGCTGCCCCCGGCACTAGCTCAATAGAGAAATCCACCTCACGCTCTGGAGGAAGACCTGAAAAGTCATCCGGGAAGACTTCCCTAAAATGATCAACCACTGGAGGGAAATCCATCTGACAAGTCCCCTGATCATTGAGATATAAGCTCACAATCTGGGCTATGACTCCACCTCTCCCAGGATGCTCTGGTCCAGCTCGACTTGCCTGAACATCCCATTCTCCCTTGTATAGAAACTCTCCGTCCACTGGTGACGTGAAACTCACCCTACGACGCTAGCAGTCCACAATGGCTTGAAAGGGAACCAACCAGTCCATCTCGAGAATGACGTCATATCTCATCATCTCCAAGACATAGAGGTCCCAAAAGAAGTGACACCCACCAACCTCAAGGGGGCACTCCTTGCACTGACGCACACGAGCTGTCCTAGAACCCAACTGAGTGTCTAGCGTTATGATATCAGAAGAAGTAGAAACACAGAGCACAAATCTCTCCACAACGGGTATAGATATGAAACTATGTGTAGCACACATATTGAAAAGTACTGAAGATAAAATAGAAGCTACTAAAATAGTACATCTGACTGTAGAAAGCCTAGGATGTTGCTCCTGCTGGGTCTGTTGCACTGCATATGCCTACCCAGTGCCGCAACCCTACGACACAGCCTGGCTACCCTGAGCTATCCCACCCTGCTACCTCTGGGATCCTGGCATCTGGCTACCTCGGTCATGACCACCATCTCTACCTGCACGCCCTGACGTATTCTAGTTCCCTGACTGGTAAGAATCCACTGGTCCTACTCCTGCACGCAGAGTCCGAACAGAACCCCTCTCATTAGCCATCAGTGGAAACGCCCTGCAAAAGCGCTGCAGATGACCCATCTTGCCGCAATCTCAGCACTCCACTGGGTCTCATAGACATTGCGACCTCTTGTTCCCCTCTATACCACATTGGTAGCACATAACCTGGACACCTAAATCATTCTTCTAACTGGTACTGCCGCCCTAAGAGAAGTCCCCCTATCTATTCCTCTTGTCAGCAGAAAAAGTACTAGCAACTGGTGCTAAACCGCCCTGGCCCACACCACTAGATTATCGAAGGTTCCTCTCTGTAATCAGTGATTGGTTCACAATAGCATGCACAGTAGGAAACCTGAAGACATTCACCAACACTTGGATGTCATACCGAAGACCATCCTCAAAACGTCTGGCTCTCAACGTATCATCACCCACCAGCACGGGTGCAAAGAGCTGAAGCTCAGTGAAACGAGAAGAATAGTCCATCACTGAAATAGCGCCCTGCTGCAGATTCATGAACTCTCAAGCTCTATCTTCTCTCAGCATCTTAGGAAAGAAGAAGTCATAGAATACTACCTAAAAATCCTCCCACGCCATGTCCCTGTGATGATCTAACTGGGTGGTAACATCCCACCACCTCTTGGTGGAATCACGCATCATGTATGTCGCGAACTTGACCCTCCGCCTTAGAGGCATCTCAAGATGCTCAAAAATAGTCTACATCAGCCCTAGTCAAGACTCCACAGCCTGTGGTCTGCCATCCCTTGAAAACGTAGGTAGATGCTGCTGCTGGAAGGTATGTGTCAGCTCAGCCATAGATGTGGAAGCCTGCGGTGCTCCCGGAAAGGTCTGCATGAACCGCCATAAGCCTTCACAGAACTATACCTCCACGCCTATGTCTGGTATAGCTGTTGGTGCCACATCTGGCTCTGCTGGAGGATCAACTGGTAGCCCATGGCCCACCATCTCTGACGTATTCTCGTTGCCGCTCTCCTGGAAAACAACGCGTGGTCGTCTAGGCGGCATGACACTACAAGGTCAAAATCACGCCTTAGATTCAAGATTATTAAGGTTGAAACGAAGAAACCACAAAGGGAACAAGAAGAAGAAGGTATTTAAAAATTTACAAAACAAGACTACATGGCATGTATACTGACTACACGACATGTACTTGACTTCCCTTCCCCTACCTGGGTCCTTCGACACGGCTAATCCAGAAAGCTCCCGTTAAACAAAACTACATGGAGTTTATATAATCTACACGACGTGTATGATGTTATTTTCCAACTGCCCATGTCGTTTGTGACACGGACAACTACTCGGCTTGGAATTACAGGGCATGTTACACCCGCACACGGCGTGTAAACCACCCCGCTTCCCTAGACACATGGCTAAGTCCACACGGTTTGTCCTCGGACAAGACTATACAACATGTCCTCAAAAGTACACAACGTGTTCAAGGAACGGTGGTATCGACCTGTGTTGTTAGTTACACGACCGAGTCCCCAGGTCACACTACACGGCGTGTTCATAATTGACATGACATGTTCTGTAAAGGAGTTCACCGACCCATGTTGTTAATTACATGGCTGGACTCTAGGTCAACACTACACGACGTGTAGATCTGGTACACGGCGTGTTCTGCCCAAGCAATTCCCTACCCCGTGTCACCGCCCACATGGTTTGTGACATGGGAAGAGACTACACGGCGTGTACTCAGAGTACATGACATGAACATAAAAAGTTCATTTTTCTTCCCGAATAGAAGGCCATACACGGAGTGTTTAAAATACTACACGGCGTGTATACTGGGTTTCCGGACAATATGCCTCAGAAACTTCCCCGGAACCCAGAAAATACAGAACAACAACACCTAAGTGTCAAATTCCGACCCATAAGGGCCCATACTCCCCACGAATCAAAGTCTGACATCTTATCTGTGTTATAAAAAAATAAATATCTAATAATCCACCAAATTCCGGTTAGTGAGGGACCATACTCCCCAAAAACTAAAGTTTGGCATCCATTCTATCAATAGGATTAAATAAAATTACCCTATCACGACGCAGGTATTTTCTCAAGCAGCTATCACAACAGTATGCTTTACTACCACAACAACTATCACAATAACATGCAATTTTCTAATGCACCTACATGGCGTGGAAACTATGCATGGAATGTGATTCTAGCATGTTCCTAAATGATGCATGAGATGGAATACACTCATCTCATCGGGTTGCAACTAAATAGAACCCATTGATAAAAGATAAAAAACACAATACAAGTGTGTAACCCAATGGTGAAGTCATATCAACTGTAAAGATTTCAAAATCAGAAAAATTGAAAAATATGAGGTAGACAGGATTTTCCCTATACACGGGTTCGCTACGCCCGGGCACAACTTATTACCAACTACCGTTCGGCCTATCCCTGACTATGGCTCGAAATAGTAAGTCAAAGAAAAGAACGCCCTTTGATACCACTTTGTAACGTCCCGGTTTCGAGTGCCACTCAATGGGTGCCTCAAACCCGGTTCGCCACATGACCTCAAGTGCATTTTCCCAAACGCCAGAGGCTTCTGAGTAGAAGCGCGGGCCCAGGTCTGATAGTGGGGAAACTATGCCCTCATTTGTCGAAGTGTAGCGCAGTGGAATATAAAATACACATACAACAACAACGGAAGCAGTAAACCATACACAATTGAAATAAACAACTGTAGTATATATAACCAACCAGATATATAGATATGATGCAACATGTATCCAATTCTAAGAAAACATACAGAACATGTTACATAGTTGTACAATAAAATACAGAGTACAAGTATAGAAAAAAAAAAATAGCTGGCAGCGGCATCGTGAGCCTAGGCTCGGTCCCATGCCCTCCTACTCCTCAGCAGCAATCATGTACCTGTATAGGAACTCTTTCCCCTATCCACACCTGCAGCATCGTAATCTGTTTGGGCCAAAAAAAGTGACCCAAACAGGGTGTGAGAAATAAATCTCAATAGGCACCCACCCAAGGCCCGTGCCCAACTGTGTGTAAGCATGCAACAACAGTGCAATAGTAAAATGAAATAAAGTACGCAGTACTCACAAGTAACCAACTTAAAGGTTTAATTTCAATTTTAATATTCATTTTAATCATTTAATTTTAAAATATCACTATAGTGAATATTCTAAGTAACCGTTAAAAGTCCTCAGATGCATAAACCCCTACCCTCCGGTAAAGAGTATCCCACACAAGAATTTTCCCTAAGGAATAATATATTTTGCCCTCAGGTGTAGGTAGTGTCTATCTCAGGCACAGAATCAGCTGCCCACAGACACGAAAAAAGTTTCCCTCAGGCTGAAATAACTACTTCCCTCGGGCTAAACAGTGCAGTGCCCACATGCTAATCAAAATAATTCCCTTAGGCTAAACAGGTAACCAGGCCATGCCTAACATGTAAACAAGAAGTAAACAAGCAATCCCTCTCAAGGAAATTCTACAACTACTACTTTAAAGGCATTCCCTCGGGTATCCTGGCCAAACGACTAAACAGTGGAACACACCCTCGGGGTGGTTCCGGATCCAAGAAACGATCCCAAACAGTAGTTTTACAAAGTATTCAATTACCTTTACAGTTCTAGGTAGTTAATATAACCACAACCTTAGCCACACAACACCCCAATATGGGTTCGTGGCACAAAACTCACAAAACACACGACAACTGGAAAAATTAACACACATCCACCTACCTTATATGCCAATGAGCAGTATACCCGAATGTCGACTCCAGAAACACCTACGAATGGTGTAGATCTGAAGAAGAAAAAAAATCACTTAACCTCAAATAACTCCCGACAGGGAAAGAATTGGTAAGAAACACTCCAGGAGAAGAGAGGGCTTACCCGTGCGGTTCCAACGTGATCGTCCGAAGTGGAATCAGATTCCAGAAAAACACCCGGCGGATCTTCAAAGGTCCGGTCGTCCACTCCCACTCCTTCCTCTGGTTCTAAGCCTTCCCTGTAAACAGGGGAGGCTACTGCCCAATTTAAGCAAAAAAAAAGAAAAAGTACACGGCGTGTACTTTCATGTACAAGATGTGTACTCCCTTAATTTAACTGTTCCTCTGGTGGCACCGCCATACTGTTCACCCATCGACATGAGTATATGGCATGTACTCCTGAGTACACGGCGTGTACTATCGCCCAGCTGGCGACTACTCAATCGCCTTACTATTTTGGCCTACTGACTGACTACACGACGTGTACAGGACCACTACATGTCATGTAGTCGGTTCCTACACCCTTTGTCGTCGACATGGCTACATGCCCCATGTACTCATCCCTACACTACCAGAAGTACACAGATTGTGGAAAAAATACAGGGCGTGTACTTCCAAAATTTAGGATTTTTCTCCATTTTCCATATTTTATTAAAAAAAACTTTAGGAAAAGAGAAAAGAAGAAGCCCGTACCTCAAAGATAAGAACAGGGTTCTTACAAAGTGGTTCTTTTCCATTTCAATTAACCATTTAAGGAGCGAAGCTTTAAAGCTAGGATCTCCTCTAAAATGATCTTCTCTTACTCTTCTTTGTTGTAATGTTTTTTTTCTTTCATTAAACTTATTTTTTATATTACATTTATTTTTTTCTATATCAACTTTCTACTTTTTTTATCTACCACTTTGGTCTTGAATTATTGAGTAGAAGCATGATTAAGTTACAACCATTATAAACCATTTCAAATGGAATTCGCTTCTATGATGATTACACCACCCATAGAAGAGTAGTCTTTTTTACTAATCTATCTATCTCTTACCTTATTCAGTCATTTATCTTGAATCAATGAGATAATGTAATTCAATTAATATGATCTATCAATTGAGTTTTCAAGATAAATGAAACTAATCAATCAATTTAACAATTGACCCAAAAAACACACGAGGTTGAGGTTTATGTAAATTGTGAGAGTGTGATCTTAATCGGTATTACAAAACTACACAGGATAAATTTGTAGAGTGAAAATATAATCCCTAAACTCAATTAGTACCCATTTACAGAGGTGATATGTTCTCTAATTAACCACTTTCAATAAGTTAACCTAATAACTTAAATTAAAGTCGAGCGCTACGATTGCAAGTTCTGAAGCTATCATATGGTTTATATAATTTCATCTTTTTGGTTAAGTTAACTCCCATAGGGTTTGGGGGTTAAAAAATTAATAGATTATAATTATGTGGATTTTAATTTAAATGATAATGATAAATAATCAAGTGAAGAGGTATAGTTATATTGATTATGCCTATTAAAATAGTTTTCTATAAAACATCTTCTCATTATGCTTTGTTAATAAAATTTCATTTAAAAATTAAAAAAATGAAATATTCTAACAGCAAACTTATTCTAGTTTTATAAATGATAAAAACACCTAAAATTTTCAAGTAGTGATTTTATTCTCTTTTATTTTATTTTCAAAATACCTTTAAGAAGTTGTTTTAATTTACTTCTTCCTTTGAGAGACAACCTTGGTAAGCCACTCTACTGTACCCAAGTACCCAAAAAAAGTAATCATTTGAGAGTGCCACGATAGTTCCTTTCAAATTTTCCATGTTTTCAAGGAGGCAAGTAATTTATTCAAACAATTATTGGTATTTATTTTATTTTTAAATTAATTTTTTTCTTCTCATATTTATTTCTTCTTTCCCATTTTTAATGTTTTTTTCTCTTACTCTATTTTTTTATTTTTATCAGACCAACTCAAACATATTCTAATTTTATTATGGTCCACTTTTCTTCATTTATTTTTTTATTTGAAATTGATTTATGACATGAACTTATCCCAAAAATATCTTAGATATTGACCCTGATATTGAGAACATCCTTAGGGCTTGAATATGACCTTCTCAGTCTATGGGAAGTATCAAAATTCAACCATTTAGAAAATTCTTCCACTCCCAGAACATTGAAATTGGAAGAAATTAAAATTAAAGCATAAAACAAGGACCAATTGCTGAAAATAATGGAAATGAAATTAATTGAATCATTCTATAATTGGTTTCACCTGATATTGATTATCAACCAAATTTCATTGCATACAAAAATCTCTAATCAGGCTTTGAACTGATATCTGGGTTAATTCACTTGCTTCCAAAATTTCAAGGCCTCTCTGGTGAGGATTCCAATAAAAACCTTAATGAATTTAATGTGGTCTAATCAACCTTGAAACCAAGAGATGTCTCTGAAGATAAAATCAAACCAAGAGCATTCCCATTTTTACTTGATGGAGCTGCAAAGTACTGGATGTATTATTTATAACCTAGATATTTAACTTGTTGGACCAATTTGAAACATCTTTTCTTGCAGATATTTTTTCTAACATCAAGGACCACTTCCAATGTAGAAAGAAGTTTCACCTATTTGGAGAATTCATGAAAAACTATGTTTGAGAAGATTGACATTTTTGTGGTTGAAATGATGAATGTGTGAAATTTCCATGGCTTTTCATGATTATGGAGATGAATTGATACTAAGGGGAGTAAGGAGGATACCATTTTTAAGTGAAAATTAGAATAATTCAATTTTTTATCAAAAAGAGTCAAGCCCTCCTCATTCAGCCTCAGATTTTTCACATCTAAATGTTACCAACCGAAAGCCACAGAACAACCATGAAAAGTCCCCTTGATGAACATATGTCCTTGAATCACATCAGATAGTGATGTAGGAATATATCAATCCTATGGTGACCCTTTTATGAGTTTGGATGAGAAAGAAATTGTTGAAAATTGACATTTGTGTGATAATAGAAAATTTAATTGAGGTAAGTGTTTTGTGTATGGGAGGATAAATGAAGTGGAAATAAATTGAATGATATAAATGGAAAAATTGAAATAATGGTTTTTATGAGGCATTATATCTTTTTTTATTGGTGTGAAATTTTTGTATCTCAAGGATAAGTGTTTTAAAATTTGTTTTGATTTCATAGTGATGTTAACTTGATACAATTTTTCAGAATATATGATATGAGAATTTTCCTAGGAGTGAAAAAGGGTAAGTGTGGGGGATTTGATAAAACACAATTTTATTTAATATTTTATTGATAATAATTGACAAAATTTCCTCACATTGTTTTAAATATGTTTATTTATTAAATATTTGGGATTAGATCATTCATTTGAAAATTTGATGAAAATTCTAGTTTTACCCATTAATATTCACTGAAGAATTTCAGATATAAATATTTTTATATGTATTATTTGAACTTAAATTCTGTAAATATGTTTCTGACTTAATGGTCTAAAACTTTCATTTAGGACATTGGAGCTAAATCATGAATTTGATGGGTGCGAATGGGCCATGAAGTGAAAGTTGGGATGGACTCTCCAGATTAGACAATGTTTCTATATTTGGGCCATAACTACTAAATATGTGATTTTCTTGGGATAAATTGTGGAGAGGATTTATGAAACCTAATTTCTCACAAATCATCCTTCTAGATGGAGATATTTTTCACATGTTTTGGTGGTCAAACATGTCGTTCATGTTGGATTAAATTATTTGGACGAATTTCCCCTTTCACACTTGAAACCTCTTAAAACCTAGACCTCTTTACTATATAAATTATTGTTTTTATCATTTTGAGTGGTTGGTACGTGAATTAGAATGTTTAGAGTAGAGTAAAAGTGCATCCACTCCAATTATTCACCCGTTTCAACAAGGGTAGCTCTTGAATCAAGGATCCCTTCGATAGAGGTTTCTTTTTCTTCTCTGTGTTTTAATACTTTTGTTTGTGTAATAAAATCCTTTGTTCTTATTTAATTTATTCTATTTTTTATGTTTTTTTCATTTATGTTCCTAATTATTCTTCCTCTTTGGGCTAGAGTTCAATAGTATAAATTATATTGGGTTATACCCTTTCTAAACCTTTTCACATGTAAAATGTTTCTACGATGACAACACCGCCCATATAAGCATAGTTCTTTTTAGTAATCGATCTACCTCTAATCAGCTTCCTTTATTTATTTTCAATCAATGAGATAATTTAATTCACTTAATATGATCTATTAACATAGTTTTTAAATTATAATAATCTAATTAAGATATTGAATAGTTAACACAAAAACACGTGAGGTTGATAATTTGTGTACATTGTGAGAGCGCAAACTTAATTGAAAAAAAGACCACGCGAGATAAATTTTTAGAGTTTGAATATAATTTCTAAGCTCAGTTCATCATTATTTTTCCAAAAGGACATGTGCCTTAATTTAACACTAACCATAAGCTATATTTAGAACATTAATCAAAATAGGGTTCCGTGATTTCATATTTCATAGCTTGCCTAGGGTTTAATTAATTTCATCTTGGTGGTTAAGTTAATTCTCATAGGGTTTAGGGGTTAACAAATTAAGGGATCATAATGAAGTGAATATTTATTTAATTGGTAATGATAAATAATTGAATGAATAAGTAGAGTTAGATTGATTATTCCTTTTAAAATATTTTCTAAAAAAACATCTTCTTGTTGTGACTTTTTAATTGAACTTAATTTCAAAAATAAAAACAAAAAAATTAAAAAATCTTCTTCCAGAAAACTTATTCTAGTTTTATAAATGGTAAACAACCCCCACATCCTTTCAAGTAGTGTTATTATTCCATTTTATATTATTTTATAAACACCTTTAATAAGTTGTCAAATTTAATTCCTCCTTTAAGAGAAGGCCTTGGTTAGCCACTCTACTGCACCTAAGTACCCAAAAACCACTAATCATTTGAGGTCTCCCACAACAGCGACTTTCAGTCATTTTATGCCTATTTTAATATCTAAATCCTACTTGAATACATGAATTGTACCATCTTGGGTTTAAAAATCTCTTTCTAAGTAAGAAAATCAACATTTTCTTTAAATTATACTATCCAATCTATTCTAAATATGAGATAAAAAATATCCATATCTTTGAAAATTAAATCCTAGAGAAACTGTATCACATCTGTGGTAATAGAACATGTTGGGTACTTGAATCCTCCACACTCATGCTACCTGATATGTTTCCTAGTACTAATGATGCGATGCATCATCTTGATATGAAATACCAATTTCTTAATCACATGATAATCAAGGAAGGAATGTGATGCACCATAATCACTCACAATATGCATTAGGGTTGTGTTCAAAAGGATGGTATGTCACAACGTGGAGGGACCTAGATACTCTATCAGAGTAGTCTTATCCACTCTATATTGATTACGATTCGACCACAATTAATAGTTCTTTCTTCCCTATAGAGGTGTCGACTAGTCCGCCAAGTTGTTCCTAGAGCTATCCTAGTTCAGTTGATTCTATGGATGAGAACTATTCAAGGGAGATTGTTCTATTCGAACATATGACTCTTGATGATAATTCAATTCATCTCCTCCCATTTAATTCATAATACTTTTACAATACTTTTTAATATTACCTTTAATATAACAATAGTGGAACTTCTTTGGCTGTACAGTACAATCCTTCTTCCTATGAGGATGGGAGCCACATTGAAATCATCCTAGTTCATTTAATTTTTGTGGTGGATAATAGAAAAATTAAGTATTCTATTTCTTTATTTCCCTACTACCTTAGGAGTAACCCTCCCTCTTACATTTTTTTAGTGTACTCGAGTTTCGATCTACACTTGGATGGACAATAGTTTCCCCTCCACTCGGATTTCCTGCCAGATTCATCTCTCCGACTATTTCCTTATTCACTATATCAATATAATATATAAGACATAACATAACTACTTTATATAATACCTCATGCGGTAGTATTTTATGAAATTTATATTCATTCAGTGTCTCACTAGCAAATACCTCTACTAAAAAGTGAAAAAAGTGAGTGTATTGAGTAGCATATTTAATCACTAACATATTTCCTTGTCTCAGGTAGAATAAATATGTCATATCCACCACATGTAATATAGGATAATAAACCTTTGTATAAAATAGATCTTTGAACCCTCCCCATGTAAGTTCCTGACCCATGTTTTATTTAACTGTAGAAACCCACCACTTTAGTGCCAAGTCTTATAGCATTTATTTCACTAACTAGGCATTCATCTTCGACAAGGTTTTAAGAAGTAAAAAATTGTATTTATCTTAATCATCTAAACATCTTCTTTTACTTGTTCTTAATCACCTAAGAATGTCTGTGGATTATTTTTAAGGAACTCTCAAGATAGATTCATGTGAGAAGGTTCCTATTCCCAAGGTTCCTTGTTGATATCTTGAACACCTAAACTATATTCTAAACCAAACACTAGTTAACCTATGGTTCGGGTGGAACCATATTTCCTGATGCACCATCTCTTTGGTTTCTCATTATCCTTGGAATATTTTTTTTTTCTAAACCTAGAAAAATAATTCCTAAATAATTTTATTTTAAATATTTTTATCCTAAGTCTGATATTTTAAACTAATGAAATATAACCACAATATCATTGTATCATAATCAAATAACCATTTGAAAATGAAGTCACAGTGGGAAGAATATTCACTAATTCATGATACCTGACACTCATTGTCTAACCCCAAGAAGATGCGTTGAAAATAAACATAAAATTTTTTTAGAAATTTTTGTACCCATACTACCTTGATATCCTAAAATTCAATATAAAAAGGATAAATATATCTTTTTATTATAAAATTTTCAAGTCCCAAAACAACCTATATTCTTTCCACCATACAAATCTAACAATAGAAAAAATGATTCAATTTATAAAATCACTATTTGTGACCAAGATTGACATATATGCTTTTAAGAATCATGTTATTGGAAATATTTATAGAGGTGTTTTATTTTTTTTGATCAGTGAAACTTAGTTAAAATTTTCAAGTACATAAATCACTTAACTTACTCTGATGATTATGGAACTAGTTTTAATTTTAGAAAACATGATTCAATTATGTTAATAATGGAACATTATATTAAACAATGAAGAATGTCATGAAATTTTTTATTTTTCATGAATTTGATTTGAAGAATAATCCCATGAAATGTAATTTTTATTTCATGAGGAGGTTATTTGAAGTATATGAAATTTTTATTTTTCATGAGGGAAGAAGAAGGAGACCATGCATTATAAATTCATGAGATATCAAATGATGCATGAAGTTCTTTTTAAGGGAATGGTTTGGAATATTCCACATTGATTTATTCTATGTGTTGGAAAAATTGGCAAACCCTTAGCCATCGAGCCTGGGACCATATCAACCACAATTGTGGGACCCTTAGGTTGACCATGTGGGAGGCAGTCAACCTAGATAGTAAGACATTAGGGTATGTGTGATAATAGCTCTCGTATGTAGTGCATATGTGGGTGCTCATGTGGAGGTGCCCATGAGAGATAGTTCATGTGAGGCATGTACCATATAGGACATGGGTGTAGTGTGTCCCAGTGATGACCCTAGTGCAATCTATCAAAGAGATAGTATCAAGGGATCATTTTTTAAGATCTGTAAAACCAAATTATGGTATAATGTGGGATAAAAACAGTGGGTTACTGTTCCATTATTTAAAAACTCATAGACATTACATGGTCCGTCAAATGAAACTAATATGGTCTACCCAATCTCCCATTCCTTGCATGTTTAATGTAATACCATCATCTTATATATTTATCCATGATGAAAGTTCCTATACACTAGAGTTTCACATGACAAATGAATCCACGACATAATCCAAGCTTGAAGGGATGATATCTTGGGATAAAAATGATGATTACTATTTAATGAAATCTATATCATGCATGAAAGATACTATTTAATCAAATGGATATTCATGTAGGATGATCTAACATATATCAATGAAAATATTTATGTGTTCAAAGTTTTAGGGATTATATGTTGTGGCGTTTGATTATTTTCTCATTCTCATTAGATACTGACCACAAAATAAGATAGTCACATTAACTAGTAAATGATGATGTGAATTTAGGAATAAACTTTATTTTATTGAAACCATCATTAATAGTTCCATTTTTATTGATTTGTTTTTATCATAATTTCTATGTGGAAGAAAGGGTGGAGATTAGGTAGTGTAAGAGAATTTTTTCCTATAAATACTAAAGTCTAGAGGTTGAGTGTTGCTTCCGATATTCTATAAAGTGCTCTCATTTTCTCATAGAAAACAAAGTAGTGTGAAAGTTTTTTTTAGAAAGAGAAATTTTAGAGATCCTCTTAGGTCATGAATAAGAAGATTCATGTGCCTTAAAATTTTGTTTCATAATTTAATTGATATGTGAAGAACTAGTAATGATAAGATCGTTGGGTTTTCCTGAGGATCTTATGAAAAAGTGAAAGCCCTTAGGTGAATCCATTTAGATGTTCATGATGTTCTTGCACAAAGATAGCTCATGAACTTGGGATCCTATGTTGTACATACATGAGTGAAGAGAATACAATCATAGTATTATTTGTTCATATTCATACAAATGTGAACAAGAACACATTCATTCTCTTATGAACATGAATATGTGTGAAATAAGTTTAATAATATAGAAGAGATCATGTATTCACTTACATACATGAGGATGATAAGGCAGTGATATACAAGGTAGTATGGTTAAACATAACACATAAAATAATAGATCAATAAATATATATGTTCTAGGCTTTTTGAAGTCATTGGTGTAAATAAATTTCTTGATTTCTAGCATTCATGAAAGTGAAAGAAAAGGAGTTACTTGCAAGAAGTGTAGTTGTGAAGAAAATACATGCAGTATAATAACGACATACTAAATCTTATTTGTGAATATTTCTCTTAGTTGTAACAAAACATTGTTTAATCATATTTTTTTGTGTCATAATCACATGAAAGGTTAATTGATTACAGTTAAATGCTAGTTTAATGATACTCCCTACTTGTTGTATCCACATAAAATATTGTTTTCTAGACCCTTGAGTGGTATTATATTATTCCAAACCATGAAAAGGACTAGATAATCTTATTGAGTAGATAAAAATGTAAATTCCTATGATGATATGGTTGTTCTGATGTTATTTTCTTTATAAAATTGAAATATTAATAATAGGTGGTGGAGGTTATTTGATAAGGATGAAAATATAAAAAAATATCACTAATTCACCTCCTCTTAGTGATCACACAGATTCTAATGGTAATTTGAAGTTTTATCATATGGGGTTCCCTTAAAATAATCTTTATTGATGTTTTTTGGAATAGAAAGCTTCTATGGATGTTAAAAAATATTTGAATAGTGAAGTGATTCCTATATTTAATTTTTAGAAATATTATGTCTGGAAAGAAATAATGTTTCCTTACCTTCTATCCATTAGGTATGAAGTTATTGAAGCTATTATATTTGGTTTTCCACATTCTAAAGGTGTTACATTGATAATTTATGATAATATATATTTATAGAAAGATATGAAATCCAGAAATGCTATACTTTTCTCACTCTCTGAAAGTGAGGTTTTTATATTTAATGTAATTCAAACAACAAAAATCATCTTCTATAAATTGAATAACATATATAATGTGAATAAAAGGGTAGAATGGGAAAAATTCACCTGGCTGAAGGATTTCTATGAAGAACCATCCCTGATCGAGGTGTTACCCCGTGGGACGCACTGTCATATCGACTGGCAATGGCTCCTTCCCCAATGGGGCATCTCCGGATGATCTCTTCATGGGGAGGGTGGTTCTAGAGTGTGGAGGGTTCGAAAAGGCCACTCTCGGCGATTCCTTTTTTTTAAATTATATAATTGGAATAAAACAATGAATAGATAAAAATTAAAAATAAGGAGAATGAATTATGAAGATATTCATACGGGTAATAATGATTCTATAGGTGAATTCTTTACAAGGGAGAATGACATTATAAGTGATATAAAATGTCTTAGTGAGAAACTTGAAGATCCAACCATTGTTGAAAATATCCCATGAATTATTATTGATAAATTTGATTCCAAAGATTCATTTTATAAGATAGAGTCCTAAGATTAAATATCTAGTTGATCTACTCAGTACTCTCACCACTTATAAGATTAGAAGACAAAAGCTGATGAAGAACAAATAAAATATGATCTATAGATTTCTTTCAAAGATTATAAGAAAGGAAAGTCTAAGAACATTCTTGAAGAAAATGTATTTCAATCTGAAACTGTAGACGAGGTTAGTAAATGTTTTGAATAAATTATGTCATTATTTTCTAAAAATGTACAACAAGGAACAAAATAATTAAAAAGGTAACTAGTAACTATAGTTTTTTAGCTATGGTGTTATTTTAAATTTTAAATAAAATTTTCCTTAATGAAAGGAAGATGAATAAAGTGATGATGATGATAGAAATTTGATAATAACCTTCAATAAGAAGTTAAAAAAATCTAAATATGAATCTAAGTGAACGGATAATAAGTTATCCAAATAAAAATGGAGAAACTATTTGTCTAAGTATAAGAAAGATGATGATAGTGATGAAGAAGCGGATAGCCTCATTGATGACGATACTAAAAAATTACTTATTATAAAAGTGAATGTTGAATTGTTCACTAGTAATGAAATAAGTATCTATAAAGGAAAAAAATAAAATAGAATTCATGATGAAGAGAAAGTTGAAAGAATGTGTTGTAAATATTTTATGCCTTGAAAGAGAGAATAAGAAGTTGGAGAAAGGAAATTTTATAGTAAATAATCAAAAATATTCCCTTGAATAAAAATAAAAGTTTCTAAAAGAATCTGCTGCTCCAAATAAGTTTGTTGATCAAAATGAGGTCCTCAATGCCAATCTTGAAGAAGTTTTAAAAGTAAGACAAAACTATTTTGAACCTATTCAACAAAATATTTATATATAAGAGAAAGTAATTTAAGCCTTTCAAAACTCATTTACAGAATTTAGTTAAAGTTAAAAAATTTTCAACCTAAAACGTATCAACAAAAAATTTAATCAAAGGTTGATAAGAAATATGAAGCTGTTCATATTAAAAATAATGTTTAGAAAACCATGTTTATATCCAAAACAAGTAGAGATGAAAGATATATTATTTATAAGGTTGTAAAGTATAAAAAAAGCTACTACAATTATAGATTCCATTGAGGTTAATAATAAAATATCAAAAGGTAATAAAAAACATGGTTTACAAAAAAATAAAAAAGTGGAATTTAGGAAAGTTTATGAAAAGAATAAATACTTTTCTAGAGAGTAAGTAAGTTAAAATGAAAAATATAAATTTTACGATTACTACAAGAATTGTGGAGGATTTGGGAATACATCATATATGTGGTGGTTCAATAAAAAATATTACAGAGAATCCTAGAGAAGCTATGGGAAATGTTTGATGGGAAGTTAACCAACTCATTAGAGACAACCTGATAAAGTTAATCTGAACCTTAAAAATAGATCCCAACCCTTGGAAAATATTTTTGACCTATGCGACCAACTAAGACATCTTTAAAAAGTATATATTGTCATGATATGAACACAATTAAGTTTTTACAAAAAATCTCTAAATTTTCATAAGAAGAAAGAAAAGGGTAAATAAAAATACATAGTTGTTGAAACTGCTCTCAAATAAATTTATGGAGAATGAAACTTGATTTTGGATAGTGGATGTTATTCACATATGATATAAAAATTGAATTTGTTAAAAATACTAAAATATTATAAAGAATTTATAGTAAATTTTGGAAATTATGAGTCAATTATAATCAAATGAATTGTATCTTTTATTGTTAGGGAAGAAAAGTGAAAATCTAAAAGATCCTTGTTTGTTGATTATAAGAGACCCAATTTGTTAAGTGTTTCCCAATTTTGTGTTGAATGTAGAAAATATTTTTTCACAAAATATAGGTTTTTGTTAAGATAATAGAGTATGAGAAAGCTGTTATGAGAGGTTAATGAACTAAGGGATACTTATTCCAAGTTGGTGATGTAGAATTTTCATTCTATCAAATAATGATGAAAGAAAATAATATTTTGCATAAATGTCTAGGACATTAGAGACAAAGGAATACAAGTATGCTAACAAATATGAAAATTATTTGTGAAACTACTAACATGAAAAGAATAATGTATTTGTGCTGCTACATAAGCTATAAAATGATGATTAGAAACCCAGTTCACTTGAAATTTGAGATACAATCAACTCATCCCTTAGAAATGATTCACTCTAAAATTTGTGGGTCCATGAGAAAGCTGTAAACAAATAAGGATAAGTGCTTAATTTTATTATTTATTACTTAATCATATTAGATGTAATAGGTTTTTAAAACATAAATAATATTCTATCAAAATGTTTAAGAGTTTCATGGGAAGTGTAGAAAAGGAATGTGGATACTTTGTGAAGAATACTCAAACTGATTTTAGTGGTGAATATACAAGTTGAGAATTTATAAATTATCTTGAGAACCATGAAATTAATCATGATTTCAGCACACAATAAAATCATAGTAGAAAAACACTACTGAAATATTAAATTGGTTTTTGGTGGATATGGAACAAACTATATTGATAGAAAATTAAAATTCTTGATATTTTTGTAGAAAAGTTATCATAGTAGCAGTTTATGTTCAGAATCATTATTTTTAATAGCCCAAATCTGATATAAATCATTTCAATATATATTAAAAATAAACCCAAAGTTTGAAACACCCAAGAGTCTTTGTAAGTATTTTTATTATAAATCTCAAGTACGATAATATTGTGAAGTTTTATTAGAGAAGAGTTGATGAAGTATTTATTTTTTACTCTCCCTATGGAAGAGGATACAAATGTTATAATAAATAAATAGGAAATATTTTAGACTCAGAATATGTGAAAGTTGTTGAATAGTCTTATGATAATGTTTCACAAAAGATTGAAGATTTTAAATAAATATAAAATAAGGTGGATATAGTTAAACAACATGAAAAAATTTAGAACAATGTTTAAGTTTCTTAAGATAAATATTTTAACTTAGAAATCCAAAGTGAGGAGAAATAACTTCGTTCATATCAAGCTAGGATGAAGAAGAAAGTGAAAAATAAAAACACTATTGGTGATCAACATCAATAGGTTCAATCCTGAATACCTTCTAGGTCAGTTTAAAATACTTCCTTATATTCAAAATTTGAGCTGAAATATGTTGACTAAGCTATTTTTCATCAACATGGGGTTTATTCTATGAATGAATATCTAGATAAGATTGAGAAGAATTATACTTGGGAACTTTTACCCAAACCAAACAATAAGAATGTTATTGGTACAAGGTGGGTATTTAGATACAAGTTGACTGAGGTAGGTGAAGTTACAATAAAAATGGTATTACTTTTTTGTAAATGTTACTCACATTTTGAAGGCATTGACATTGATGAGCCATTTTCTCCAATGGAAAGATTAGAAACTATACAAATATTTCTTACTGCCCCAAAAAAATAGATATATGATTTTTCCAATGTATGAAAGTTATATTTTATTAATGGAGATATTTATGATGAAGTTTATATTGAAAACTTTTGTTAATTAATTCAGGAAAAAGATGAAGGTTTTTTTTGTAAATTAAAGAAGGCGTTGTACATGTTTAATGATTCCCCAAGATCCTGGTATTCAAAATTAGATACTTTCTTAAGGAAGATAAACATCAAGAATGGTATAGTTGATACTAACCAATACATAAAGGAACATAAATAGGTTTCTATCATCTTTATTTTTTATACTAATGATATCATATTAATAGGGATTGATGAAACAACTTTTGAGAAGTTTGATGGTGAAATGAAAAATATTTTTGAGATGTATATTCTAGATGAACTAAAACAATTTCTTGGATTATAAATCTATCAAAACAAGAATTTTTTTTCCTATCTCAAGAAAATTATGTCATGGAACTATTTAAAAAATATGAAATGGAAGATTCAAATTAAGTTTTGAAACCTACTTCAGTGGGAAAAAAGTATCCAAATATGGTAAAGGAATAAAGTTTTATCCTAAAGAGTTTATACATTTGGTTGGGAGTTTTTTATATCTTTTAGCATCAAGTATAGATATAGTGCTTTATGTTACTATTTGTTCCAGGTATCAAAGTACTCCAAAGGAATCACATCCCATGGATGAAATAATAATTCTATGATATATAAAGGAACAACTAATTTTGGGTTGGAATATAACATCACATAAAATATTGATATATTTGGTTATATAGATACTAATTGGAAATACAATGTATAGGACTGAAAATCCACATTTGGTGAATTCTTTTTCTTGGGGGAAATATGTGTTAGCTGGAATACAGAGAAATAAAATTCAAATAAATCTCACCATAGAAGTAGTTGAGTATGTTTCTACCACTCATGTTTGAACACAAATTACATGGATGAAGATAAAGTTTGGAAATTTATTTTTTAATGTGACGATTCCCCTTCTCTTGAGACATACCAATCAAAGTTCTATAAATATCACTAAAAATATTGTGAAACATTATCATTATGAGAAAATTGATATCAAGTGTTACATTATTAATGTATATGTGGAGAATAATGAACTAAAGATAGATTATGTTCCTTTAATGAAGAAGTTAGATGACATTTTTAGAAAACCATTGCAAGAGTAGCCATTCAAAAGTTGTGGTAGATCATGGGTGTTTAACCTCTATCTCTCTAAGGATAATGTATGTAATTATACCTCCTCTATCTTCTTGTATTTAGAGAGTGTTGTTAATTGGGAGAATAAATTTGAAAAATAAATCCATCCACTGGTATGTGTTTTTTATTTCATTGGAAATAGTGTATTTGGGGGGGGGGGTCTTAAAATGGGAAAGTTGTGATTCTAGTTTGTAAAATATTCTAATGGTTCCTTTAATAGTTTGTTTAAGTGTTTATAAAAAAATTTGTTCTTTAAGGATGGTTTTTTATAATAACTTCCATGTGAAAGAATAAAGTCTTATTAAGAGGTGTATGAAAAAGTTTCTTTAAATAAAAAATTATGCATATGATGGAATTTCTTTTCAATTATTCTTATTTCCTATATAGAGTTTTCTCACCTAGGATTAGAATTGTTAGATAATTAAACCATTTCATGAGTTTTAATGTTTTAATGATTTATTTTCCTTGATTGAAAAAAATACGAAGGGTGATATTTTTGGGACTAGGAATGATAAAGATGTTTTTAAGATGTAGGTTATTAGAAAGATTACATGAGGTGTTTTATTTTATTGATCAATGATACTTACATAAGTTTGTTGTGTTCATAAATCACTAAACTTACCTTGATGATTGTTGAACTGATCTAATGTTTAGAAGACTTGTGTGAATTATATCGAGGATGAACAATTTTCTATAATAATGAAGAGGATCATGAAAATATTTATTTTCTTGAAGATTATTTGAAGAATAATACCATTAAATATAATTATTATTTCATGAGGATTTGATTTTAAGGCTATGAAATTTTTATCTTTCATGAGGGATGAATAAGGTGACCATGAATTATAAATTCCTGAGATATAATATGATGCATGATGTTCTATTGAGAATATAGTTTGTAATATTATGCTTATATTTATTTTAAGTGTTGTAAAAAAAAATTCCAACCATTTTCCAACCAACTAGGGACCACATAAACCACACATATGGGGCCCTTGGGTTAAGCACTTGAGATGCAGTCAACTTGGATAACTTGACTTGGTAGAACAAAGAAGTGGGAGCACAACTCCTGCATGGTGTACACAGGTTGGTGTGAATCCAGAGGTTTCTAGATGGTATAACATAGGTGAGGTGTGTCCTATAAAAATCGTGGGTGAAGTGTGTCTGATTTCAAACCTCAGTTTCATGGATTAAAGTGATTGTACAAAGGAATCATTTATTAATCACTGTGAAATCAAGCACTAGTCTGATGTAAGATGTGGATAGTGGGAAATTGTTCTTATATTAAAAAAATTATGTATATAACACGAGATGTAGGATGAAACAAATTTGGGTTATCAGATCACTTGTTCCATTCATTTTTAAAGAATCTCCATCACCTTGTACCACTAGACACACTAGATGTTCGGGTATACTAGAGTGTTTCATGCCTAATGCCACTATGAAACAAGAAAATATTGAATAAATGATATCTCAGGATAAAAAATATGAGGAACCATTCATGAAATTTATATCTTTTATTTGAGATACCCTTTAAAAAAATTGATATTCAAGCAGGATGAAAAAATATAACAGTGAAAATATATATGTGTTTGGATGTTTGAGGGATTACATGGTGTGGCATGTGGTTATTTTTTCATACATGTTAGACACTCTCCATGAAATAAGAGCGCCTCATCATGTAAGAAAAATTTATGTGATTTATAGAATAAATTTGAGATTATTGAAAACATCATTAATATTTTCATCATCCTTGACATGAAATATTTCCTGGTAGATCGACACGACATAAAATATAGAAATGGGGTGGTGAAATATATGGATGTTTTTCAATTAAATTCTAAACTTTAGAGGCTGAGAGTATCTATTGATATTCTTGGAATAAATTTCCTTTTATTAGTGAAAAAAGTGCATTGTGAAAGTTTGTTTGATGAAGAATATTTTATATGAGAATCTTATCATGTGAAGAATATCCATGGGCCTTAAAATTATATTTCTCACTTGATGTACTACATGAAGAACCATTAAGTTTAATCCTTTTTGGTTTTCATGAGGATCTTATGAGAAGGTGAAAACCCTTACATGAAGCCATTTATATGTGTGTGATATTCTTATAAAAATATATCTCATGAAATTTGGATACTATGTTTCACATACTTGTATAAAGAGAACAGGATGCATAACACTATTTTTGCATAGTCACATAAATGTGAACACGAATATGTGTGTGATCACCTGCACATGAATATGTGTGAAAAAACTTAAAGAATAATAAAGAGATCATGTATTCACTTATATACATGAGGATGGGAATATAATTATATACATGGACGTACATGAAACCATAACACATAAAATAATATATTGGTAAATATATATGTGCTAGGGTTTGTGAATTCATTAGTGTGAAGTTATTGCTTCAATTATGTAAGTTGAGAAAGTGATATAAGAACATTTACTTGTTATAAGTGTTGTTGGGAGAAAAATACAAATTGAACTGTAAAGAAATATTGAATCATGTTGGTGAAGGTTTCTTAAAGTAGTTAAAAAACATTATTACATTATATTTATTGATGTTAGAAGAGAAAACACTGTTAATTGATTAAAGTGAAACACAAGTGTAAGTATACTGCCGAAATTTTTTAACCGCATGGAAATGATTTTTTTCTAGTGGGTTTTGTCAAATTATATTGTTTCCAAACCAAGCTTAGGACTAGATACACTTACTGAGTTGTGAACCTTGTAAATGCCTATGTACATGTGGTTATTCTTGTGTTATTTTACATGGAAAAGTCATGCCTATTTAATAGGGGTGATGGTTTTTTTGATAAGGAAGAAAATATAAAAAGAAAATATCACTAATTCTCCCTCTCCCATAGTGATCACATAGATCCTAATTGGTCCTTTAAATACCCACCTAACCCATTTTATTTTTCAAGGATATAGGTGCTTCTAAGATAAGGTGAAATTCCATGGGCAGTAATGGTTGGAAAGAAACTCCAAGGTTTTATCAATAGAATAGAAGGGAAAATTATATACCATTTAATTCATGCTCACAACTATAAATAGTAACTAAGATAAGGAAGAACAAATTAAAAATGTAGGTGAAAATTCTAAATGATGCATAATATAATATCCAAGAACTCAAAGGTATCAACAAGACAATATTAGAGTATCACCAAAAATAAAATGAACCAAATATAGACAAGACTACAATGTATTGAAAAACTCAAGAACCAAGGTGTAACTAATCTAAACTCCAAGACATGACGTAACGTCCAATATTTAACTATGTACATCCACGAAAACCACTATAATGGTGTTACACTACTAACGTATTAAACCTTTCCCTTTTATGTATCATGGAAGAAAATGTCTACATATGCACGGAGGTTAATATTAAAGGGTGAGTATAAGAAACTAGTAGTAAAACCCAAGATACATTTCCCACATACCACTAAATACAAGATATCATAATATCATAGTTTTATATAATAACAAGAGGAGTATCAAAATAAATTTAAATCCAATTATAAAAATGTAAATATTTTAGTGGATTTTATTAAAGAACTTATAAACCAAACATATACTAATGAAATTAGTTGTTTCCTAAAATAAAATTTTATTTAAGAAATAGAAAAATAAGTTTATCCATCATTAATTACATAATCACAAACACACATTTATATAATCCCAAACCTACCGAAATTTTCCTATGACCATGGTAACTTCCATCTATGGTCCACCAACTAAGATTTAATCTAAAATAACTCTCTCTAACACACAAAATCCCAGGAATAACCTAGGATTCACAAATCAGTCTTATAATCATAGTAAATTCCATCCATTTTATAATTTACCAATTCAAAATAACACACAGAAGCCATGCATTTCCATGAAAAACCTATAAACCTCTTTAAATTAACATAATTTTCCTATTTCAATAACCATTAATTTTAATCTCATGCATTGCCACCCATATCCCCAAAACCATGAATGAGAACAACTAGAAGAAAAACTAGTAGATATTCAATAGTGTTTTGGTAATATAATTTTTATTCAAGAGAAATGAATGAATAAGAATCTTGAAATCCCTCACATTCCAAGAAAAGTGAAAAGAAAAAAAAATACTAACTACCTCATATTTTTTTGAATAATGATTACAGATGCACCAAGAGAACTAACTTCTATATCTCTTTCCAATAATATGAAAATATGATTAAAAATCATGTTATCCCATAGATCTGGGTATAGAAACTCTGATCTATGATTTTTTAAGAAAAATTATGGAGATTCAATATGGGAAGTAAGAACATGGTCCTAAAATTTGATTTCCCTAATCAAACACTCAAATACTATTTGGAATTAGAGTTCAGACACTGAATATCTTCATAAAACTATTAATGGTATTAAGAACTGTGCACTGAGCATGAAAATAATTTCTTTGGTTAATTGTTTTGTGAAGAAGAAAATTTTCATATTGTTAAAATTATTTTACATGGTTTGGATGCAAGGTACTAAAAACTATGAACTAACCATGTGAATAAATTATTTTCTGAAGCATTATAAGTTTAATACTTAGAAACACTATTTTTCCAAATCATACACAACCCATATGGTTTTCGAGTGACTCCAAACCACTTGTAAGGTTTCATGAATACTTGAGAAAGATTTCTACTAATGATTCTCAAAATATGAATCAACATAAATATTTCCAAAATCATCCAAATATATTCAAGAAACATACCAAGTCTTATCTCAAACAATCCATAACATTAAATAATCTCTAAAATAGGTGAATATATCAAATTTGGGTTATTACAAAAAAAATTGATTAATATTTATATGAATCATATTTTTCAATCCTGGATTGAGCATATTGATATAAGACATCACTTTTTAAGTGCTCATTTTTAATAATGCGATATTACTCTTGATTTCATAGGCAAAAAAATTTGTGTGATAATATTTTTACAATAATTTTGAATATTTTGATTTTTATTTATATCAAACATGAATTAGAAATGAATAATTAATCCTAAACTGCTTATTTCTATTTATAAAAAATTTGATTTATTATTTTAATTATTATATTTTAATTCATGATTTTAAAGTTCACTTGATTTTTAATTATGATATATAACTTAATTTTTTTTTATTTTTTAATATTTATCATTCTTTGAGTTTAATTTGGTGGTTTCGCTATTTCGGTCTCAATTCACTATAATAAAAGTTTAAACAACCTGTTAAGTAAACATGACGATTTTTTCATAAATTAAGGTAAGGAACGTGACATTTTTTTTTCATATGGTTAGTTAAGTAACCTTTTAAATTTGGACATGTCATTAATAAACCTACCATGAACATTCCTAGTTACTGCAAGGCTTTCCATACAAAAAGTAAAATTGCACCAACTCACATAAACTACCACAATATTGGTATTACGATTTTTTAACAAAACATTTCTATTAGATCCTTAAAATAGTATTAATATTTTAGTAGTATTTTTTAGTTTTTAATTATATATATATATTATATATTAACATAAATAATTGAATAAAACCATATCTAAATTTGAATCAACACCCCTTTCTATTTCCCTAAACTCTTGATCCTTTCATTTTCAAATTGTATTGTCATAATATTTTAATCTTGAAATAGAAACCTGACCTCTATATTTTCTAATCATGGTGAAAGGTAGTTTGAATGAAATGATATTTTTGACTCAAATTCCCTACTACATCACCTACCTATAAGATATCAAAGAAGAATAAATCTATCTCAATCATTTCAATATAGACTCATAATTCTCATTGTTTAGATTAAACAATGTGTATAATAAATGAAATCACTATAGAGTGGTTATGATCAAGAAAATATTTAGTTTGGAAATCAGTTTAGAAACAAGGATGTGTTGAGTGGTTTAAAGAAACTGGTAAGCCATTTTATCCTTAGTTAGTAATTTTTTTGAATATCGAGTTTTAATCTAGAGAATTATGCGATTATTTTGAAACTAGTGTGAATGGGAAAAAACTGATATTTTCATTGAAAATATGTTCTGTGATTTAGAATATTTCATATAAGGGTGAGTAAGAGTATTATAATAGATCTTATCCTATTATTCATGCTCATATTGAGATTGAAAGTTCTCTTGAGGAGACAATAGAAACTGGAATAACTAGAAGACCTAATGCTATAGAACTAGATAGTGTGTTCAGTCTGTTGGTTAAGTTTGTTCAATAATTTTTTTAATATCATAGAGTTTAATATTTTTTGGAATAATGTCATATTTTTCCTAAATCAGATGATAATTAGAGTACAAATTATCTTTTTTAGATTCATTATGAGTCACATAGTAGTGTTATGTAAAACGTATTTAAAATTTACTCCCTTTCCATATCCAAAGTATATTTTAGAATTTCTAGAGTACAATTGTTTAGTTCCTATAGGAGGGGAAAAGATAGTTTCATATTGTAAAGACCCGCAAATTTCAAGGAAATTTTTTTCTTAATTTTCTTTGGAATTTTACAAGAGCGCAGCTTCAGACGGCACCTGATTCCGAGGCCCGGTGTGCCCGGAATCAATTTCCGAAGTTTGGCTCGGGTACGTTCAGTGAACGGACGAGCGGGTTTTTCTATCTTTTGAACCGGTGCCCGGAATCGAATTCTGAGGGCACCGATGAAATCGCAGCGCCGGTATTTGCTTAGAAACGCCTCTTCCGGAGTTGCGTTTGCTCAGACGTGGTTTTTAAATTTTACGGCTTTAAGTCAGAAATAAAATAAAGTTTGTGCGACAACTTTATTTTATTTCACTTAAGCTGCTTGGAAGCCACTTGAAGTCACTTAAAGATGGCTTGAACTGAGTTGAACTGGATAGGATGCTATCCAGAAATATCCTACCCCTTGGTAGGATATTTGTGCGGTGGGACCCGCACGAGCCCCGCCGTTTCTTTCGCTAAGTAACGCACCCGCGAAAACCCGTTAAAGTAACTGAAAAGTCAACCGACGCGTTTTCTTTAATTCTTAACAGACCATTTAATTGGGCGGTTTATTTCGTGAATTAAATGGACTGTTTCTTCGTGAATTAAATGGGTCGTTTCTTTCGTTGAATTAATTCAACGAATTGATGGATCGTTTCTTAACCGGTTTCGTGTTGGCATGTTTATAAAATAAGACCAACATAAAAATCCTTGGAAAGGATTTGAGAGAATCTTCGTTCCTCCACCCTCTCCGCGAAGAACGCGAAGAACGCGAAGAACGCGAAGAACGCGAAGAACGCGAAGAACGCGAAGAACGCCGGCGACCGGAATTCGACGACGCACACCAAGATCTGCGACGTCGACGAGATCTACCCGCGACGTTCTTCGGCGACGCCTCTTCTTCCGCGGCCGACCCTCGTTCGGCAACAAAGGTGAGAATCAGATCTTTTCTTCTCCCTTTTTAATTTCAATATCAACGGATTTAAACTAATTAAATCCGTTGATCTTGATCCGGAGATTGGCGACGCGACGAGCGATTCCGCGACGACGCGGCGATCTCCATCTTCCGCGACGAGCAATTCCGCGACGACCCCTCATCCGACGACGACGATAAAGTAAGGGTTGATTGGAATATTTTCCTTCCCGTGATTTATTTCTTTTAAAGTAAGGAAGCATGATCTTCGAACAATTTTAACATTTAAAATTGTTGTTGATTGTTTTATTGTTCCTCCCGTGGATTATGACTAACGCGGAGGGTGCGGGTCTAACGAACAAGACCCGGCAACCCTCCGCCGATCTCCTCTTTTTGCGCGGATTTGGCGGACGACGACGAACCGTGCGGCAAGGGCAATTTGTTGGCTCCGCAGTGAAGATCGTCCCCCGGGAGGAGCATCGGCGCAGACGGGAAAGAAATCGGGCCACCGGAGCATCTCCGGCGGCCCGCGGAAGGAGGCGGCGGCGCGGGTCGCCGGCGCGGCGGCGCCGGCGACCGGAGGCGGCGGCGCCAGGCGCGCCGCCGTGGAAATCCCCCGCCGCGGCTGAAGCCGTGGCGGCGGCGGCAGCCGGTTCCGCGGCCGCGCGGAACCGGGACGGACGCGGCGGCCCGGCCGCGTCCGCGTGACAGGCGGCCCCCCGCGGGGCCGCGGTTTCTCTCAAGCCGCGGGTTCAACCCCGCGGCGGCGGCAGTTCGGCCGCTCGGCCGAGGCCGAACCGGCCGGTCCGGTCGGCCGGGCCGCGCCCAGGCCGGACCGGACCCGGCCGAGCCGGTTCGGGCCGGGTCGGGCCGACCCGGTTCGGCCGACCCCAGGGGGCGGTTCGGGCCGGGTCGCCCCGGGCCCAGTACCCCCGTTTCGGGCCCTCTACGGTCTTTCGCCCATATCTTGGGCCTGGGACCTCCGATTGACGAACCGTCAGCGGCTACGCGATCCTTGGATCGAGACGGTCGTTTCGGTATATTATACTCAAGGTTTCGGAAGACTTTGGGTTCGGCCGGGTTGGTTCGTACACGAAGCCAACCGGGCCCTCGGAGCGGAAACGCTCATAACTTGAGCTACGGACGTCCGAACGACGTACCGTCAGCTGTGGTAGTTTCCTCTAAGTGAGACGGAACTTTTGGCATACTCCGCCCGAGGATCGGATACAGGCGGAGTACGGTCGGGTTGGTTTTGCCCTAAAAACCAACCGGGCCCCTGGGACGAAAATGCCAATAACTCTCAGACCGGGCGTCCGATTGACGCGCCGTCTGTCGCGTTGAGATCCTGTTGTCGATACGGAACTTTTGGATACATCAACTTCGGACTACGTGTCAGTTGATGTATCAGCCCCTCGGCTCGTGGAGCGGACCCTCCTAAACGAGCTCGCTACGTGCGGGAACCCTAGCGCTGGCTGTGACCTCGACGACAGAGCAGAGATCCTCCGTGGACTGCGACGACGGCAGAGCAGAGATCCTCCGTGGACTGCGACGACGGCAGAGCAGAGATCCTCCGTGGACTGCGACGACGGCAGAGCAGAGATCCTTCGTGGACTGCGGCGACGACTGTGCAGAGATCCTCAGTGGACTGCGTCGACTACTGCACTCAGCGATCCTACGCGGATCAGTGCCCGATCCTATGTGGGTCCTACTACCGGTTCTGTGTGAGCCACTGCCTACCGGTTCTGTGTGAGCCACTGCCTACAGGTTCTGTGTGAGCCCGATCCTGTGTGGGTCTACTGCGGGGGTTAGTACCTATCGATCCTTCGTGGGTCCGACGACTTAGATGGATCAGTGATCATCTTTGACGTCATCTGAAAAAGTATACCTGGTTGAGCTGAATCTTATGTTACTCTCCTTTGTGGATTGTGTTGAACCATCCTTTGTGGATTTACTGTTTACTCTCCTTTGTGGATTTGGGTCTTGCTTTCCTTTGTGGATTGAGTTGTTCTTGAGCTCGTGAGCAGAGCTAGAATTGGGGACTTAGGTATATGTATGGGCATATACCTAAGTCGAGTCGGATGTTATTTCGTGATTGCATCTTTCTTTTGTGCTATATCCTTTGTGGATTTCGGGAGACCTTCGGGGGTCTCGGGGTCCTTACTGAGTAGTTGTACTCACCCCTGCACGGGCTATGCCCGCACCTTGTTGTGTTGGTTGTAGACGACGGACAGCGCTGATCACGGTTGGGGCGTGGAGCAGGACGGTACCTGGAGGTGGACCACTGGACGGAACGTACTCGGAGCGGACGTGGGACCCGAGGAGCCTGGAGGCTATCTGTACCCACCCTTCAGGTGGGGTTTCCAGTGGACGACACGAGGCCGCCGTCTTTTCTTCAGTTGCTGTTTTTCTTTTCAGTTGTACTTTACAGTTGGGCTTGTATTTCCGGCCCCCTTTACTTTCTGCACTTTACTTTCCGCTTGCTGACTCTGTGTGGTTGTTACTTATAAAGGCAATGCCTTCCCTGTTTACTGGGATTTTACGCCTTGGTGCTAGTCGCCAGCCCCTGGCCTATGGAAGGCGGGCTTGGGGTAGTCACGGCACGGGCCCCGAGGACGGGTCGTGACAAATTGGTATCAGAGGCGGTCGGTTCTACCGCAGACTCTGATCGTCCTTTCTTTCTATGTGAAGCAATAGTGTTTAGTGTATTGAGTGTGGTTATCAGTTCAGGGAGCCCAGTGTTGGTGCGGCGGCCGACGTATCCGTACACCAGGACCCTGACTCCTGATTTCCGACTTAATGCATGAAAACATTGATTGCGTGTGTGTTTCAAGTTTTCTTTGTGATTACTTATGTCAGCTCACCGGGTATACTGATCTGCTTTATGAAAGTCTCAAGTTTTCCTTGTGATTACTTGTGCCAGCTCACCAGGTATACTGTTCTGACTGTGGTGCTCTTGTTCTCCTTTTCAGGATGGCCCCGCGACGACTGCCAGCTAGGGTTCCGAGTGTAGGGCGCGACGGCAGCCCACCGAGCGACGAGGCCTCGGTGCAGGGCCCTTTGCCAGCAGTGGCACCGGCGGTAGCCTTACCCGCCGAGCCACCGATGCTTCCAGTACCAGACGCCGACGATGCACGTCGCCTCAGGGCACTGCACGAGTTTCAGAGCCAGCTACCGCCCAGGTTTCGCGGTGAGGCGGACCCCCAGGCCGCCGAGGACTGGCTAGAGGCGGTGGTACGAATCTTCAGGCTAGTGAGGACACCAGAGGATCTCATGGTGATCCTCGCAGCGAGCCTCCTGCAGGCGGCGGCAGGACGATGGTGGAGCCTGATGCTCCAGGTTCACGATGAGGCATCCCTGCTCTGGACGGACTTCGAGAGCCTCTTCCGCTCTGAGTTCGTCCCGGCCACCCTCCGAGCGGTGCGCATCCAGGAGCTTCTCCAGCTGCGCCAGGGCAGCATGACGGTCGCTCAGTATGCGGCGAGGTTCACGGACCTATCTCGCTACTCGACCGACATGGTACGGGACCCCTTCTTCCGGGCCCGGACCTTCGAGCAGGGCTTGCGACAGGAGATTCGTGCGTCGCTGATCTCCCTCAGCATTCCGACCCAGGCAGGAGTGCTGGAGCGAGCCCTCCTGATCGAGAGCTTCCTGGCAGAGCCTTCTTCAGCGGCGAGACCTAGCGCAGGGCGGCAGGTAGCTGAGTCATCGGTACCAGGCAGCCGACGGATGACTCACGGGTCCAGGCAGACCAGACCCCCTCGCAGACGGCCTCAGGACACCGGCTCAGCGGTGCGGGGCACACAGCGGAGTGCCAGCCTTTCGAGAGGCAGGCTGTGCTACTCTTGCGGCGGGCAGGGTCACATGGCTCGTGACTGCCCGACTCGCCGACCAGAGGAGCAGCAGACGGTGGAGGGGCCACCCAGGCAGAGGCAGAGGGTCGACCGTGGCGGTCCGCAGGGAGGAGGCGGACGAGGCAGAGGAGCTGGCCGAGCAGCGGGTGGTGGGCGACGCTTCCAGGCTCTACCCCCACCACCACCAGGAGGGCCACCTCGACCACAGGGAGCCGGCGGGCAGGGACAGGCCCAGCTCCAGGCAGTGGAGGCCTACGACCCCGACATGCCAGAGATGATTCGAGGTACGATCTGTGTCTATTCCACCCTTGCTGCAGTACTTATAGACACAGGAGCGAGTCACTCTTTCATAGCCTCTGCCCTTGTTCGGAGCTCGGAGATTCCGACTGAGCCGTTGGCTCGATCCTTACGGCTAGAGACTCCTACGGGAGCAGACTCGACGATTACGCACTGGTGCCGGCAGTGTGAGCTTACTCTAGGAGGCGAGAGCTTCGGCTGGGATCTCCTTGTAGCGGCGTCGAGGCCTTACGACGTCATCTTGGGCATGGATTGGCTATCCACGGTTCATGCCCAGATCGACTGTTTTAGGCGCAAGGTGCGATGTGTTCGTACCGACGGGAGCAGGTTTACCTTCACCGGCGAGAAGGGAACCTTTGCAGCACAGGATGGACTTCCGCGGAGGAGAGTGCAGCCCATCTCACATCAGTTGGCTAGCCTCATCCTAGGAGCAGTGGACGTGCGGAGTCCGGCTTTTCCTGCAGTGGTGGACCAGTACGTGGACGTCTTTCCCGACGACGTTCCAGGGCTACCTCCTCGTAGAGAGGTAGACTTTTACATCGACTTGTACCCCGGGACAGCCCCGATATCTACTCCAGCATATCGGATGGCCCCCGCCGAGCTTCGAGAGCTGCGGGTACAGTTGGAGGACTTGCAGAGCAAGGGGTTTATCCGACCCAGTGTTTCACCCTGGGCTTCCCCGATTTTGTTCGCCAAGAAGGCGGACGGGAGCTTGCGACTTTGTGTCGACTATCGTCGCCTGAACCAGGTGACAGTGAGGAACAAGTATCCGCTGCCACGGATTGATGACCTCTTCGATCAGCTCAAGGGAGCGCGGTGGTTCTCGAAGATAGACCTCCGGTCAGGCTATCATCAGCTCAGAGTTCGAGACGAGGACGTGCAGAAGACGGCCTTCAGGTGTCGGTATGGCCATTATGAGTTCTTGGTTATGCCGTTCGGCGTAACCAATGCTCCAGCGGTGTTCATGAGCCTCATGAACAGGATCTTCCAGCCATACCTCGACCGATTTGTCGTTGTCTTCATTGACGACATTTTGGTATACTCGACGACTGAGGAGGAGCATGCCTACCACCTGCGAGTTGTGCTAGACACACTCCGAGAGCACCAGCTTTATGGAAAGCTCTCAAAATGCCAGTTCTGGTTACGTGAGGTCCATTTCTTGGGGTACGTCATTTCTGAGGCGGGAGTTGCAATGGATCCCGCGAAGATCGAGGCAGTGCTAGCTTGGGAGCCACCCAAGAGCGTGACAGAGGTGCGGAGCTTCTTGGGCCTAGCGGGATACTATCGGAGATTCGTGCCAGACTTCTCCAGAGTTGCAGCACCACTCTCAGCCTTGACGAAGAAGGGGAAACCCTTCGTGTGGTCAGACAGATGTCAGCAGAGCTTCCAGGAGCTGAGACAGAGATTGACCAGCGCACCTATCTTGAGGTTGCCTGAGGAGGGAGTTGGGTACGTAGTTTACTGCGACGCATCAGGGACTGGACTCGGGTGCGTCCTGATGCAGGAGCGGGCCGTGATCGCCTACGGATCACGTCAGTTGAGGCCGCATGAGCAGAACTACGCCACTCATGACCTGGAGTTAGCAGCAGTGGTCTTCGCTCTGAAGACTTGGCGGCACTATCTGATGGGCGAGCGCTTCACAGTCTTTTCTGACCACCAGAGTCTCAGGTATATCTTCTCTCAGAAGGACCTGAACCTGAGACAGCGGAGATGGCTTGAGTTCCTCCAGGACTATGACTTTGAGATAGTCTATACTCCTGGGAAGGGGAACGTGGTAGCCGATGCCCTCAGCAGGAGGACGGGCATTCAGCTGCTTGAGGAGGCGACGGAGCAGCTAGCCTCCTTGCAGATATCCTTAGTGGATAGAGACGGAACAACCTTTCTTCAGTCTCTCACAGTCTCTCCTCCACTTCTACAGCGGGTCAGAGAGGCTCAGCGTGGGGACGCTGACTGTGAGACCCGGCGTGCACTGATATCCTCAGGTCAGGCGCCTGATGGTTTCTCCCTTGGAGCAGAGCACGACATCCTTTTCAGAGGACGTACCTTCGTACCAGTCGCTTTACGAGAGGAGGTGCTGAGAGAGTTTCACACTTCTCCCTTGGCGGTACATCCCGGAGTGGCGAAGATGTACCAGGATCTCAGGCGACAGCACTGGTGGCCGGGTATGAAGAAAGCTGTGGCAGAGTTCGTTTCACGATGCCTCACCTGCCAGCAGGTGAAGGCAGAGCACCAGGTACCAGCAGGTTTGGTACAGCCCTTGGAGGTCCCGGAGTGGAAGTGGGACGGCATATCTATGGACTTCGTGACTGGACTTCCACGCACTTCCAGAGGTCACGACTCCTTTTGGGTGATTGTCGACCGACTCACCAAGTCGGCACACTTCTTACCCATCAGAGAGCAGGGCTCAGTAGAGAGCTTGGGACGTCTTTACGTCCAGGAGATCGTACGGCTTCACGGTGTGCCATCGTCTATCGTCTCCGATCGAGATGCTCGTTTCACTTCCAGGCTTTGGAAGGGGTTGTAGGAGGCGTTCGGGACGCGGCTCCATCTGAGCACAACCTTCCACCCTCAGACGGATGGACAGACGGAGAGGACCATACAGACACTCGAGGACATGCTCCGTGCATGTGTTCTCGACTTTGGTCGCAGCTGGGAGGACCACCTACCCTTGGTGGAGTTCGCGTACAACAACAGCTACCACTCCACCATCGGGATGGCACCATACGAGGCGTTGTACGGCAGACCCTGCAGATCACCGTTGTGCTGGACAGACCCTGGGGAGTCAGCACTCGTGGGACCAGAGATGGTCCGAGCCACGACAGAGAAGGTCCAGATCATCCAGGAGAGGATGAGGACAGCTCAGAGCCGGCAGAAGTCATATGCTGACAGGAGGCGGAGGCCACTGGAGTTCAAGGATGGCGACCACGTCTTTTTGCGTGTCTCACCTCGACGTGGTTTACGGAGATTTGGCCGAGGCGGCAAGTTGTCTCCACGCTTCATCGGGCCCTTCCAGGTCCTCAGCAGGATAGGAGAGGTGGCTTATCGCCTGGCTCTACCACCTCAGTTGCACCGGGTGCACGACGTCTTCCATGTGTCTCAGCTGAGGAGATACGTGCACGACCCGACGCACATCATCGACTTTGGGGAGCTGGACGTGGACGATGGGGCGACTTTTGCGGAGGTTCCAGTGGAGATCGAGGATCGACAGGAGCGGGTCCTACGTGGGCGGTCGATTCCTCTTGTGCGCGTCAGATGGCAGCACGGGAACCTCCAGGAGAGCACTTGGGAGCGGGAGGCTCAGATGCGTGCTCAGTACCCCCATTTGTTCCCCTAGTTTTGATGTATCTTTACGGGGACGTAAAGCCCTGAGGTGGGAGTAATGTAAAGACCCGCAAATTTCAAGGAAATTTTTTTCTTAATTTTCTTTGGAATTTTACAAGAGCGCAGCTTCAGACGGCACCTGATTCCGAGGCCCGGTGTGCCCGGAATCAATTTCCGAAGTTTGGCTCGGGTACGTTCAGTGAACGGACGAGCGGGTTTTTCTATCTTTTGAACCAGTGCCCGGAATCGAATTCTGAGGGCACCGATGAAATCGCAGCGCCGGTATTTGCTTAGAAACGCCTCTTCCGGAGTTGCGTTTGCTCAGACGTGGTTTTTAAATTTTACGGCTTTAAGTCAGAAATAAAATAAAGTTTGTGCGACAACTTTATTTTATTTCACTTAAGCTGCTTGGAAGCCACTTGAAGTCACTTAAAGACGGCTTGAACTAAGTTGAACTGGATAGGATGCTATCCAGAAATATCCTACCCCTTGGTAGGATATTTGTGCGGTGGGACCCGCACGAGCCCCGCCGTTTCTTTCGCTAAGTAACGCACCCGCGAAAACCCGTCAAAGTAACTGAAAAGTCAACCGACGCGTTTTCTTTAATTCTTAACAGACCATTTAATTGGGCGGTTTATTTCGTGAATTAAATGGACTGTTTCTTCGTGAATTAAATGGGTCGTTTCTTTCGTTGAATTAATTCAACGAATTGATGGATCGTTTCTTAACCGGTTTCGTGTTGGCATGTTTATAAAATAAGACCAACATAAAAATCCTTGGAAAGGATTTGAGAGAATCTTCGTTCCTCCACCCTCTCCGCGAAGAACGCGAAGAACGCGAAGAACGCGAAGAACGCGAAGAACGCGAAGAACGCGAAGAACGCCGGCGACCGGAATTCGACGACGCACACCAAGATCTGCGACGTCGACGAGATCTACCCGCGACGTTCTTCGGCGACGCCTCTTCTTCCGCGGCCGACCCTCGTTCGGCAACAAAGGTGAGAATCAGATCTTTTCTTCTCCCTTTTTAATTTCAATATCAACGGATTTAAACTAATTAAATCCGTTGATCTTGATCCGGAGATTGGCGACGCGACGAGCGATTCCGCGACGACGCGGCGATCTCCATCTTCCGCGACGAGCAATTCCGCGACGACCCCTCATCCGACGACGACGATAAAGTAAGGGTTGATTGGAATATTTTCCTTCCCGTGATTTATTTCTTTTAAAGTAAGGAAGCATGATCTTCGAACAATTTTAACATTTAAAATTGTTGTTGATTGTTTTATTGTTCCTCCCGTGGATTATGACTAACGCGGAGGGTGCGGGTCTAACGAACAAGACCCGGCAACCCTCCGCCGATCTCCTCTTTTTGCGCAGATTTGGCGGACGACGACGAACCGTGCGGCAAGGGCAATTTGTTGGCTCCGCAGTGAAGATCGTCCCCCGGGAGGAGCATCGGCGCAGACGGGAAAGAAATCGGGCCACCGGAGCATCTCCGGCGGCCCGCGGAAGGAGGCGGCGGCGCGGGTCGCCGGCGGGGCGGCGCCGGCGACCGGAGGCGGCGGCGCCAGGCGCGCCGCCGTGGAAATCCCCCGCCGCGGCTGAAGCCGCGGCGGCGACGGCAGCCGGTTCCGCGGCCGCGCGGAACCGGGACGGACGCGGCGGCCCGGCCGCGTCCGCGTGACAGGCGGCCCCCCGCGGGGCCGCGGTTTCTCTCAAGCCGCGGGTTCAACCCCGCGGCGGCGGCAGTTCGGCTGCTCGGCCGAGGCCGAGCCGGCCGGTCCGGTCGGCCGGGCCGCGCCCAGGCCGGACCGGACCCGGCCGAGCCGGTTCGGGCCGGGTCGGGCCGACCCGGTTCGGGCCGACCCGGTTCGGCCGACCCCAGGGGGCGGTTCGGGCCGGGTCGCCCCGGGCCCAGTACCCCCGTTTCGGGCCCTCTACGGTCTTTCGCCCATATCTTGGGCCTGGGACCTCCGATTGACGAACCGTCAGCGGCTACGCGATCCTTGGATCTAGACGGTCGTTTCGGTATATTATACTCAAGGTTTCGGAAGACTTTGGGTTCGGCCGGGTTGGTTCGTACACGAAGCCAACCGGGCCCTCGGAGCGGAAACGCTCATAACTTGAGCTACGGACGTCCGAACGACGTACCGTCAGCTGTGGTAGTTTCCTCTAAGTGAGACGGAACTTTTGGCATACTCCGCCCGAGGATCGGATACAGGCGGAGTACGGTCGGGTTGGTTTTGCCCTAAAAACCAACCGGGCCCCTGGGACGAAAATGCCAATAACTCTCAGACCGGGCGTCCGATTGACGCGCCGTCTGTCGCGTTGAGATCCTATTGTCGATACGGAACTTTTGGATACATCAACTTCGGACTACGTGTCAGTTGATGTATCATCCCCTCGGCTCGTGGAGCGGACCCTCCTAAACGAGCTCGCTACGTGCGGGAACCCTAGCGCTGGCTGTGACCTCGACGATAGAGGAGAGATCCTCCGTGGACTGCGACGACGGCAGAGCAGAGATCCTCCGTGGACTGCGACGACGGCAGAGCAGAGATCCTCCGTGGACTGCGACGACGGCAGAGCAGAGATCCTTCGTGGACTGCGGCGACGACTGTGCAGAGATCCTCAGTGGACTGCGTCGACTACTGCACTCAGCGATCCTACGCGGATCAGTGCCCGATCCTATGTGGGTCCTACTACCGGTTCTGTGTGAGCCACTGCCTACCGGTTCTGTGTGAGCCACTGCCTACAGGTTCTGTGTGAGCCCGATCCTGTGTGGGTCTACTGCGGGGGTTAGTACCTATCGATCCTTCGTGGGTCCGACGACTTAGATGGATCAGTGATCATCTTTGACGTCATCTGAAAAAGTATACCTGGTTGAGCTAAATCTTATGTTACTCTCCTTTGTGGATTGTGTTGAACCATCCTTTGTGGATTTACTGTTTACTCTCCTTTGTGGATTTGGGTCTTTCTTTCCTTTGTGGATTGAGTTGTTCTTGAGCTCGTGAGCAGAGCTAGAATTGGGGACTTAGGTATATGTATGGGCATATACCTAAGTCGAGTCGGATGTTATTTCGTGATTGCATCTTTCTTTTGTGCTATATCCTTTGTGGATTTCGGGAGACCTTCGGGGGTCTCGGGGTCCTTACTGAGTAGTTGTACTCACCCCTGCACGGGCTATGCCCGCACCTTGTTGTGTTGGTTGCAGACGACGGACAGCGCTGATCACGGTTGGGGCGTGGAGCAGGACGGTACCTGGAGGTGGACCACTGGACGGAACGTACTCGGAGCGGACGTGGGACCCGAGGAGCCTGGAGGCTATCTGTACCCACCCTTCAGGTGGGGTTGCCAGTGGACGACACGAGGCCGCCGTCTTTTCTTCAGTTGCTGTTTTTCTTTTCAGTTGTACTTCACAGTTGGGCTTGTATTTCCGGCCCCCTTTACTTTCTGCACTTTACTTTCCGCTTGCTGACTCTGTGTGGTTGTTACTTATAAAGGCAATGCCTTCCCTGTTTACTGGGATTTTACGCCTTGGTGCTAGTCGCCAGCCCCTGGCCTATGGAAGGCGGGCTTGGGGTAGTCACGGCACGGGCCCCGAGGACGGGTCGTGACACATATGGTGGGGTTTACCTTAATTATAATATTCATAAAAAAATTATAAAAAATTGGAACCCATTGAAGAGAATAATTATGGCTAATACTCAAATTATTTGTTAATAATATAGTAATTCCAAGAGAAAAATTTGATCCATTTGTAGAACCTGATGAAATTTATAGATATTTTAATGAAAATAAAGATGTTATAGTTATGGAATAAGAAGTAGAGGATGAGGCTACAGTTATTAATAAGTAATAAAATGAATAACATGATGATGAAAATAATCGTTCCCCTACTATATCTTTTAGACATTCAAATTTACCTCTATCTTCACCTTCTCAAGAATAATAGTTGAATGATGATGATCTTGATGATACTGAAATATCCATCAATTATATTTCTAAATAAAAAGTTTTTTAGGATAGTGATTCTAATTTAATATAATGAAATGAAGATATTAATAAAGAAGAATATAATTTGAGTCATGTGATTGGAATTACAGAAAGGTCTAGTTTGATGGGAGCACCCTCTTAGGGGGAGGAATCATATTTGAATGATAGTGGTGATTATGGGGGTAGTCCACCTGGACATGGTGGACTTACCCTCTCAACTATTCAAAGATATTCTAAAGTATCCTTAATTTATGAAATTTATCTTCAAGAAATGATATCTCCATAAAGATTATTATTTCATTTTGATGATCTAAATTTATCAGTAGAATATATTCATAATGATATGTTTGGTTCTGCACATATAAAATATGCTGAGGATTATTTTAATAGTGTTGAGACATAAATTATTGTTCTATTCAAAAATAAATTTTTGAAGGTATTAAAGAAGAGGTTGTTGAAGTAAATAATACCATGTATTTTAGACCTGTTCTTATATTGATTGAGCATGAGTTGGATGTCAGGAAGTCTACTCACCAAAAATATGTACCACAAACACCTTCTAATATTTATTCATCTTTTGTAACTAAGGAATATGTTATTGAGTTCAAAATCAACTTGATTATTATGATGAAGATGTTTTCCTTGGTTTTGGCAGTTATTTTGAACCCATTAGAGAATATGACTTCTTAAGGATATTCTGTCTTATAATTTATCACATTTAAAGAATGATATTTCTCATGATAGATCTAATGAATAATGATACAGAGTATTTAAGAGGTCATGTTAGAGATATCCAAGTAGGTATGAATGACACCATTGTTAAGATGGATCAATGGTTTATGAATTCTATTTTGTGATCATCCTACTCTACTGCACCTCATATTATGTCACCTCCAACTCCTCTAGTTAATATTTTCATATATGGGAATATAATAAAAACAATTATAAATGATTATGTGAATGTTTTTTTGATTAATATTCTAATACTTGAGATATGGTGCTAGATAGTTTTTGAAACATGCTTCTAGGACACTGAAATTAGTTTTAAGAGATGTCGAAAAATCCTTATAGGATAGAGAAGTTACCAAAAGATGCAATTAGTAACTATGTAGGATTTTCAAATATTCATATTTGATGAAATTTTTTAAACCCATAGACACTAAAATTTATATTACTTCATTAAATAAATCTTTTAAAACTCATGTTGAGAAATTGTGGTTGAAATCACCTTTGCTAAAATAATTCATTAAGGAGAAGGAATATTATTTTCATATAATAGAACATGGATATCAAGATTTTAGTGAATTTAATCAGCTTATAGAACCTTAACATTACATTGAAAATAATAATATATTATATCCTCTCCAAGTCAACTTATGTCATCAAAACCAACCTTTACCACTTCTTCTTTATATGGCCCTTTTGGGATTAACCAAACACAATATCTTCAACACCTATGACTAGTGAAAAAGTGAATTAATATTCCAAGACATCCTATGTATTCCACATCTACATCTACTCCATAGACTTGTACAACCACAGATAAACAACCCATGGATCATCAAGCCATTCATGAACCATATTCTTATTCATATTAGCACACCTAGTATGAATGTGTTGTTCATTATTTTCCCTATATCCATTGAATTTTATCTCTTTGTTTTTTTGTTTATTGACTATATCATCTAATATTTTTTTCCTACATCAGAATCCTGAAAAAATTGATCCTTCTTTTTTATAATATGAATAGATACAGTATAATATAGTCATTCATATAATTCTATCATTAATGATTTTACTCCTTTATTTCATGATTATATTACTAACCTAACCTTATTTTTCTCAAGATTTAATCTTCCATGATTTTGATCATCAAAAGGTATTTTATTGTCTTAGCCCATAATTTCATCATCCTAATTATGAAAAATCGAGATTCTTATATCATTAATGATTTTTTGTTTTATGATTGTAAAGTGTTTCTATAGAAAAAAATAAAAAATGGATAAGTCATGAACTGACCATATGTTGTGATCCAAATGACCACAAGAGTAATCAAACCATTGCAAGATTAAATTCAAGTGACCGTGAAGGAAAAATGACTATGTTGAACTAACCACAAGAAGATGTCTACATGAATGCACAAATAGAAAAGTTATCATGTGTCATATTAGTAAAATTTCTCTAAGTACTCAATAAACCACATGATTACTAAATAGACCACATGAATCGTTTAAGTGATCAGATGAATATTTTTTTCAAATGTGACAGAAATTTGAAAAAGTATTCAACTGACCATAAGAAGATATAAATTGACTACAATAGGAATTCAACCAATCATGGATATAGACAATTATATTTTTCTAAGTGTTGGACCAATCAAAAATTGAGATCTACTGGCTGCATAAAGACCTCAAGTGACTGCATGAATTACTCAAGTTACCACATGAATACCTCAAGTGACTAAAATAATAAATAAACTCACCACAAGAAGGATTTATAAAATTACCATATAATTAAGTGACTACATGAATACTTGACCAACTGACCATGAGATATCATGTGACCATGTCTAAGTAAAAACATATTTTGACCGTGTATAATTCAAGTAGTAAATAATATTTAAATTTAAATGGTTATATTTTGAAGTAGTTAATGAGATTAAGAGTATATAAGAATTATATATTAGAGTAATTAGTATGAATATTTAATTTTGATTATTTAATAATGGATAATTATAGAAGGATTTTATTTTAGTTGAAGACTTGATTATAGATATGTTGAGATTGACTTTCTATCTATCATACTACTTTATTATTTATTTTTAACAATTTTTTTAGCATACCAATATTAAATATCATCAAAGTTTCTTAGGGAAGTATTTAAAGACAATTATAATGATAGGTTAACCTTACTTATCAACCAAACCTTGTCAGATATTAAGCTACACCACTCATTTATATTCTTTTTCTCTCTATGTTTCTCTTTATTTTCAATTTCTGATTTCATTATTTTTTTATATCTATTATAACATGTATTAAAGAATAATTTTCATTTTTTTTGCTTTTTCATCACACTTGTTCTCCCAAAGATAAAGTGAAGGAGTCATAATTTATAAGCCTAGATTAGTTGGTGTACATTTGTATTTGTAAAACCTGATCTAGGTTATAAATCAATTTTTTGTTAATTAAAGTACATGGAATTAGTTGAATATCAAGTGGAAAGGACTATGTTCCATATTAGACATAAAACTCTTATTTTTCTTTTACTGTGATTTTTTATTTCATTTATTACTCTTTTTGTGCTGTTTTTTAATTTTTGTATATTTTCTACCAATTTTTGAAAATTATTTTATAAATCGAGCTCTTTACAGAATATCTATAATAGTTAAATTTTTTATTTGATATATTTAATTTAGTGTGAGTAAAATATTTTTGAGAGTTAAAATTACATAAATAATATTTTAATTGGGTTTCAATTAGGCATTTGAGAATTTATTTGTAAACATAAAATTATTTATACTAACCTAATTTTTAAAATGTGCATCTCTATATTTAGGGTATTTCAAGTTGTTGTAATATATTTTATTTGGAATCCCAATTAACTATAATCTAGGGATATCCACTGGGGCCAAAATTGGTATTTTGGAAGTTTAGTGAGTGGGACACTCATGTTTCAATAGAGTTTGGTCAATATCTTGTCTTGAAATAGATCTTGGATGAGTTTCCATATAATAGAGAAATTGTAACATCCCAGTTATTCAAGTTAGATAATTTTAGTCTAATTTTGGTCAAAATTTCTATTTATTAAAATGTTTGAGGTTAAGATGTTGTAATCATAAGAAATCAATAAATTTTTGGAAATATGGCCTAGGGTTATGATAGAAATTATATAAAAAGTATAAGACCATGACACAACCACATGAATTGTGGAATAATTATCAGTTGTATAAGAATAGATTTTTAGGGTTGATCAAGGATAATGATGCATCCAAGGGAATTATAGTGTTGTGGGCTGTTGTGTGAGATTAAATTATTCATTATGTAAGATTAATTTTATAGGACAATAGTGGATCACACTATTTTTGGTGAGAGTTTCACTATAGATACCCTTTGTATGGTATAATATTTTTAGATGATATTTCATTTCAACCATGAGGGATGGAGTTGTGAATCCCTATACACATAGGGTACAATTCCATGATGGGTATGGTCACACCATAATGTGACCCTAGGTAGGAGATTCCAATTTTTAAGTTGTACATGTAATATGGTTTTTCATTAGGAACCCAAGATACCAAACCATGGTGGAAATTTTTTCTAGTAATTTTATTTTAATTATTTTTAGAATTAATTAAAATAATTAGAAATTGTCCTCATTTGAGCCAGTAGAAATGGGGAGATGTCCCTACACATTCTCTCTCTTTCTCTCTCATTATGATCTCTTACCAAGTAGGATATTTATTGATTTTGGTATATTCTTAGGGTCCTCTATTAGAGGGGGTGAATACAAGTAAATGAAGCTATATTTTTCTAATCATTATCTATTTCTCCCCTAGTTTCTCTATTATTCACTGGCTGTAACCAAAATTAGGTATTTTCTTTAATTTCATATGTTCTCTTAATTAGATCCGAATCATCTAATGATATTCAACATAGAGGCTCCAAATTGTACCAGGTAGGTGGTTTCTAGACCTATCCTATATTATATATGTGTTTATGCATCATGTGATTTGTTATTCTAGGTTTGGATATGTGTGTGATTGGGTATGAAAAACATATTGTTTCCTTAATTAGTGTGAAATTAAAAATGATCATTTTGTGGGGGTATTAGTGGGTTACACAGTGGTTAAAGTATGTTATAACTTGATGGAAATAGGTTTTCATGAAAATACATGACGTGTGTAACATTTTGGATCATGTGATGTTTTTCTTGGTGAGGTTATTTTAGAATGTAATAGATGTGGATTGTGAGTATGTGGAGTGATGAGAAGTCACTAGTGTAGTACAGGAGGTGATGATCACTACAATGGGTGATGTGAGACCCACTGAAATTATGCGAGTGATTTTGATCACCGTGGATAGGGGAAACTACAGTTATACAAGTTATAGTTGCATGTTTTTATATAATTTCTACCCATGGTGTCCTGAGGCCATTGGGGTTATATGCACATAGTCCATGACCCATAATGTAGTTTTGGAAACTAGATTTTTGTATGTATCCTTTTAAATTTAATCATATTTGTTTGGAGGATTTTGACAAATGATTTAGAGGATGGATACACCATAGGTATGAATACATGATAAGGGTGGTAATTGAGATCACTAAATGGGATCAAGTGTTCACCATGTTTTAGATTAATCAATAAGTTGAGTTAATAGTAGGAATGAGATATAGTTTATGATATAATCGTGTATTAGTCTCTGTGTAAGGCTTTAGGGTATCATTATTAGTGTCTTGGAGCATTTTTGTGAGATATGAGTGGTCATGTATTACAATGTGGTATGGAATTGGTTATAAGACCAAAGGTGTTTCAAGAATAATAGATCTTGGGTATTTTATCCCACTTTGAAATTGGATAAAGAAGTAAAGCTTCTCACTATGTTTCTTGGAGTGTGGGTAGAGTGGGTTATGCTTATCATGCTAGTTTCCATATATTTAACTTTGGATATAGATGTATATATATAGATATTATTTAGGGATATCATTTATATGGACATATTGTATTCATACTATCACCCCACATGGGACCTATGAAATATGTGAAAACTTTAGGGTTCATGATATAGGAAAGGTTGAGGGATCAATGTTTGTAGCTTAGTGAATAAAGGTGAAAATTTATTATGGGCCTAGTGGTGATAGATTTGGGAGATAGACAAGGTGGTTCCTTAGTGTTTTGATCGGATTTTTTTACAATATTGGCCTATGAGATATCCTATTAATTTTTGTTTGGATTGACTAACTATGTATATTGTGTGTATATATACCATGTGTTATGTTCGATCTTGTTATGTTGTTAGATTATTGATATGATTCCAAAATCAATATATCATTATGGTTTTATTTTCACAGGGCACAGTCTCCCCTCTATCACCCCTTAGACCCCTAATAATATTTTTCTACCTCTAGAAAATAGAGAGGTATGCCTAAGGACAGTGGGCCTCAATACTAGTTTTTATTTGGGAAATATTGATGGATTTTTATTCTTATCCATTGCACCTCCTGCATGGGAGAGCACGTAGGGTTCTGGCTTCATCATGACACCAACATGGAAGAATTTAGTGCATAGGGTTGATATCAGGGATGAAATTGGGTTTGGAAGTATATTGTGAGAGCACTTGAGGATGATGAAAATGTGATGAAGGTGATATGGTTTCATATAAGGGGTCATGGGGATGATAAAATGGGGGAGGGTGTGATGTAGGTAGTTCCCTTTGGTGGTGCGGGCGCAAATGGATGATGGTAGGATGATGAAAGGGATGTCGGTGGACTCTGATGGTGTGGGTTTTGGAAAGAATAGTGTGGGGTAGATGAAATGTTTTCTAAAACCAAGGTTCAATGGGTTTGGGGCCTATGGGCCTTGTTATGGGATTTCATGAACCATGGTATTTCAGGCTAGTCTTTGTATGGTCTCATGGTTCATGGGTCCTTTAGTCCATGTAATGACCTCTATACCACATGTTTCATATTCTATTATGCCTTTGGGCGTATGTAACATATAATTAGTTCTCTATAAACCTAGTGAAAAGTTGGATTTATTTCATTAATATAAAGGGGATAGACCCTAATCTATTTGAATAGGTTAAGGGGGAATCACTCTCAAATATTATAGGCGAACGATGTAGCACCATCATAATATATCCATATGAATAATCAATATCCAATATAACATCCCTAGAAAACTATACATTACACAAAGAATGATGCATCACCTAACATGGATTGATGATACATCACCACTATCCAGGCTCTGGTCGATGGCATACCACCATTAATAGTTCAGTTGAATGAATCACAATATCAACCTGACCTCTAATAACATAGATCCAGAGTCTAATTTATTACATTGTCATATGATATCAAGAATCACATCCCAAATGACCAAATATTTTATTGTGTTGATAAACTAGAGACATATTTGACACTTATGTTATTATTGACAACATAAAATGCAATTTTTTTCTTTGATAACTCCATTATTCCTGAAATCATTTCCCTGCATTTCTATCGCAGAACTCTTCTAGCTATCCTAGGGAAAATGAAACACAATAAATGGGCATGGTACGAGGCTAAGTAAGGGTAAGAATATAATGGAATATATCATGAGTAAACAAGTAAAATCAGCATGGTAAGATAAATAACTAAAACACATTACTTTTCGTGAATAAACGGAGCATAATATGATAAAAAATAAATGATGATCAAATAAGTCCATATAAATAATTAAATAAGATTGAAACACATCCAATGATATTTTATCTAATCAGAAAATCATATGGAAATAATTGATCTAATAATGAGGGAATGAGTACTTATAGACATATGAAATTATTATTACCCTTCACAAGATAGTTTAAATTTGTGTGTAGAAAACCAAATAATTGGGCTAACGAATTTATCTCATGAGACCTGCCAGTGCATCAAAGGGATATCTATTTCTAGGACCCATCGGTAACGTACTATTCCCAATGTGTTCTGCAAGTAAAAAAGTTTATACATAATCATCAAAAAAAATTTGTGAGAATAATAACATATAAAATGTTAATACTTACCGCAATCAACTAAACATAATCATAAACCATTCAGAATAATATGGTGAATGTTAATAAAATTATACATCCTTAGTCAAACTGATTATAAACCACCCAAATATAGAATAAGGATTATATCAATACAACCTATCCCAAGTGGATCATAATTACTATAATGGGTTCATGTAATTAATTAATAGAAATACCATAAAAATGTTATTAAAAACGTTTTTGAAAAAAATAACTTTTTTCCCTTTGAAAATATTTTTTTAAAAAAGTTCATAAAATAGTTTGGAAATACTTTTATTTTTAAAAAAACATTTTAAAATTGTAAAATATGCTTTAAAATATTGATTGGTCATGATGGAGTTAAATTATATTATTGCTGTACATGTTAAAACAATGATTCCTTTCACATTTTCGGTAAAAGAAAAACATGCCTTGTTTTGAGAATGACAAGAGGATCCCTTTATGAATTTTTTTAAAAAATTAAAAATGGGTAATATTACCTCAATAAATCGTTTTTGAAATGTTAAAAACATTTTTTAAAACATTTTCAGAGGACAAGTGTTTTGATGAAAAAGGATTTTCAACCAAAGAGAGAAATAAAGTTGTTTTTTCTTAAAAACATTTTCTCACCAATTTTAAGTACCAAATTGGGAGAAAATGGTACTATTAATAAAAAAAATCACGAATAACCATATTAGAAAAAAATATATTAATTTTTAAGATGAACATATCAAATAATTCTCCCAAATGATAGTCATGGAAAAATAATCCTGAATAACGATGAAATTGTGTAATAAACCCCTACCATTGTGGTTACTTTTTAATCCTAAGCCCAATGAAAGAATTAACATAAAATTAATATTTAAATAAAATTAATAGAAATATATTAATGATTTGACATATCCAAATTTTACGTATATACACCACATAGAGGAATAAGTTGTGAATATGACGTATGTCTCCCGGAAGTACAAATGAGATAAGAAAACCTTACCTCAGGTTCAAATTCATTAATATGTGTCTGAACCTCCTGTATAATAAATATAGGTTTATTATAAATCCATTATAGAAACATAATTATATGTATATTTTTATATATGATATTATTATAGTCTTTTATCGCCCATTTATTTACAAGTCCTTTTTAAGACCTCAGTGTCAGTTGACTATTTCGTTGTTTTTCACGTAAGTTTCTATTTTGTAATTTTGGTCCTTTTAATTTGATAATGTTTAAATAATATAAATAATTTTAACCATGATATTAATATCTTATAAATTTTTTAAATATGTATTTATATCAATATTTTAATGCTATAGATAGAAAATGGATTACATTGTTTACGGTGACGACATGCCGTACATACGCATGAGCACAATTTCAATTTTTTCAGCTGATGGAACAAAAGGAAAATAAATATTAATTAATATTTGGAGAATAATAGTAATTATATATATATATATATATAATCCACATTAAAAACATCCATCCTTATTACCATCCATGTAAATATAAAATTAAAAACATTTCACATTGTTATGAGGATGCGAGAGTCCACATGTATACATGGGTAACATTATTGTTTTCCAACAAATTGGAAGGTAAAAAGTAATATGTTATATTATATTTATATAATTAATTCTATATCATAAATATAACATATATTCATTAGTTCTAACTTTAATACCTTTCATGTAATGTGTAAGTGAAAAACGAATCTCTTCGCTTCGTGAGGCAGTAGTCTGTCGTACACACGAGTGAATTTTTCATATCCCCCATGGAATCGAAATTAAGAATGTATATGTGATATAAAAATAATAATATTATAATAATTTCATAAATATCATATTCATATGTTCAATCCATTATTATATCCAACCTTTAACGGTGGTGCTGGAAAAGAAATTACATCGGTTTTCGAGGTGGTAGTCCGCTGTACACATGATTGACGATTTCATTTCCCAATTAGTAAAAGTGGAGTTAGATATATTATATTAAATTAATATTATAAAATATAAATATATTTTATAATTTTTTTTAATTATATTATCAAATTTTAAGAAAATTATAACGTGTTTAAAGAATAATGAAAATGGAGATCCGTAGTTAGAAACATTACCTCTTCTTCATAAAACCTCTTTATGTTTAAAATAAATCATTTATAGATTTTTTATGATCTAAAAAATGAATATATGATGTGGTGAGGGTTGTAATTAATGTTATTGTTTAGTTATTTTATGAATAAAATGGGATTAAAGGTATGAAGTGGGAGGAGCGGGTGTCCGTTTATAAATGAGTGAGAGGACCCACATGTGATTTTTGAAAAGATAAAATGGTTCCTATGTGTTCCTCATGAAATAAGCCTAAAAAATGGGTTATTATATAAATTTAGTGATTATAGAGAAAAAAAAGTTCCATTAAATGGGTTTTGGAAACGTTTTAAGTCATTTTAACCCTTATCTTTTTAGTTTAACTCTTAGTAAACCCATTTTTACCTTAACAATGGTAATTAATTTTTAATGTTTTCTATATTAATTTTTGTGAAAACTTATGTTTAAATTATTAGATTATATAATTTATTATTATTTTAAAATTTTAATCCAATTTTCCAAATTCAATTAACATAAGTGGTACAATTCAATTTAAAATATACTTGTAGAGGTGATGAAGGAGAAATTTTCTAAATATAAAATTATCATAAGTATGAAATGTTTTAATATAAAAATTTAATATGAAATTGATTAAAATTATGTACCGTAGTTAAATTTTAATATAATAAAATTAATTTTTCTTTAAATACAATTAAAAAGTAATTTTACTCTATAATTAATTTAAATTAAAGGTAGTTTTCAATAATAATAAGTATTTTACCCGTTTATCCAAAAATTAATCTTTTTATAAAATTATAAAAAAATCAACCAAAAATAATTTTAAAATGTAGATTTTATAAAATAAATTTATTTTTTCTAATAAATATTATAAAAGTTTGGAAAATTCATTTTAAATAACGTTCAAAAAGAAAGAATAAATATCCTTTTAGAAAAATATTGTTTTCTCGAAAATATAAATTTCTATTTCAAGTGATTATTATTTTATTTCAAATAAAAGTATAATCATTGATTTTTTTTTAAAAGTTTTAAATAGATAATTTTCATAATTTATTTGTTACTAATATTTCCAACCATCTTTATAGATAGGTTAAAATGGGCTTGTTTAAATAAAAATATTTTATTAGTGTATCACATTTTGTTCAAACCTAGTGCTGCATGCATTAAAAGCTAACAAAGGAATTGGATTTATTTAAAATGAAATATATAATAAATTATCATTATGTTATATTTTATTATAATCATAGTGTCTCATTTCATACATGCTATAAATCATGATGGACATCTTTAAAAATATCAAGGTGTTACAGAAACCACCAAACATATAAACAAGGAGGATGATATACCATAGATAGAAAAGTCTCAATGTGGGTGATGAATCACTAAGAAACCATCTTTAGGTGGAAAATAAACCACAAATAGCATATTTTTACAAGAAAATATACCACTAGTATCACTATCACATAAAAATTGGTTGATACACCACATGCATCAATTATTAGGTAGATGATATACTACCAAAATAATTCCTTGAGTGGATGATGCACTACTAGGACAACTGTCATAAGTGAAAATTAAAGCACCAATATAGTACCTCATATGGATGGTATACCACATGTATGACATTCAAGGGGAATGTGGTTCACTATTTCATTGGACACATTATTATTGATGTATCATTACCTCTATTCAGGTGGACTAGAAACCACTATCCAAATCAGAGTTATCGATATACCACAAGCACACCACGGGTGGATGAGATACCACATCATACCTTGAAATGATCAATATAAACAATTCATTATTTAAGAAAAATAAAATTCAATATAAATTATCAAAGAAATCAAGGTCTATGCTCTCCATCCATCAATCCACATAAAATTACTATTCCTTGGCCATCTCACCCCAACAAAGCACTTTATCAATTTAAACCTTACTAAGGAAATATTATGGCTCTACACTAATCCCATAGGGCTATTTCATAGTCATATATATCTATCTTGGTTAAAAACTACTGGTGTCCAACTAAATGCATATAAAAATTAGTCATTGGTGACCAATAGTGTTAACAAACATCTCCCATAGACCACTCATATCCGTCTAGTGTTCTAATAATATAATTGGTAATTAAGAGAACATATTTGGTTTAATTTAAGACATATTTTACAAGTTGTAATTTCTTATATTTAATTGGTCACATTACATGAATATAAACTATATGAAAATCTAGATAATGATGACTTTAGACTAGGAAGATCTTGTTCGAAATAAATCACCCATTTATTTAGCCTCAAATGGTTAGAATCAAGAAATATAAAGAAATCAGTAGAATTTTTATAACAATTTATCCATGGATAAAAAAAATGAGAAACTTAAAACAGATAAAATATTGGTTGGAGCGATATTAGTGATGGCATCCTATGATTGATAGAATTTGAAACAAACGAATAATGCAGTGACCTAGGACTTGGAAGAAGAAGAATTATAGAGGAAGAGGGGAGAAGGTTCAAATTTTGTAAGAGACAAAGGAAATACACTTTTCATTTTAATAAAATGTAAACAATAAATATATAAAATAAATTATTAATAAGAACCAAGTATTCACCCATTGGGTACCTGATGACAAACTTTTGGGTACTTGGTGGGAACTGGGAAGCCACCCTAGTGTTGCTGGTGACTGAGTGGCCCACTTAATAGAATTTCCCCCCTTGACTCACCCATGATGTACTCGATATCATCCCACCAGGTAACTGATGACATCTTTGAAGGGACTGACGTCCCACCACCTATACAGTTCTCCCTAAATGAGCAACCTGGCTCCGTCTATCATCTCAGACACTAATAATTTATTAAAATACTAAAGGTTGGATGAAATTTATATAAAAATAAATCTTATGGATATATAATGTTACAAAATCCCCACCATAAAACCTCTCTTCCATGAGATTCATCATCGAACATCATTGAGCCACATTAATGAAAATTTTTGGCCACTATATCTGAATACTGGAGTCCCATTCCAAATTCTCCTCTTAGATATGAATTTAAAACCACTATACTCATACCAGAGGAATTTTCTTCCAATGAAGAGTCTTCTCACTCCAATCCACTATAGAAACTAATCGATACTCGAATGACGCATCCAAATAAAACTCAACCGCACTATTATTGATCACATGGGAAGGGGATGAAATTATATCTCTAAACATGAGACACATGAAATATATCATGTATAAAACTGTATCTCAATGGAAGTTCTAACTAATATTCCATGGCTGAAATCCTATTAAAAAACTAAAAAATTCCCTATAAACATGAGATATAATTTATCCTAACATAAAATAAACATGTACCCTAATCAAGAGACACTAACAGAAATACCTGGTCTCTTACATAAAAATATAGAGGATGATATGAGTAACCATCATATGATCTCTTCCTAATTTGAGCAGTTTATAACCAGTTTTGGATCAAATTAATATTCTCTGATGTCTCCCCAATAAGACTCATCCCAAAAACCATTTAATCCATAGACTTTATCCCACATAGTGGAAATCAACAGGGTTTACTATATATGCCCATAAAAGGTGTAATTGGAATTTATTCATAATAACTATTATTTTTTGCAAACTCCATAAGAACTAGATGGTACTTCCGAAAACTAATAAAATTTTGGATGCATTCCCCCAACATGTTCTGCAACACTCAAATAAAATTATTATACATACCATTGGTCAAAGGATGGTATCCTCAAATATACATGTTTATCATGAACCTTTTATAGTCCTTTCCAGAAGTTCACTAAAAATTGGTTATCTTGGTCAAATACGATGCTCTTAGAAACTCTATGTAGATGAACTATATCTTGAAAATATATCCATCCAAAATTACTGATAAAAAAATAATCTTGGATTGGTTAGAAATTTTAGACCTTCCTGAATATATCCAATATAAAGCATACTACATTAGTATCATGGAATAACCTCAAGGATCACATCACACAAATCCATGGTAAAATCACCCCTCTTCCACTTAGAAACATATAATACCAAAATAAAAATATGAGTAATTGGTTATCTAATTTTATTAGGTGTTTGGTAAAGGATAATGAAACCAACCATTTGATTTCAATTTTCATCCTAGTATATCAATATAGTTTATGGATATCATTATACATATCCATAATCCCTGAGTGAGAAACCTATCTCAAAACATGTGAATCATGTATTAGTTCTTCACACATGTTTTTTGGGACCCCCGTACATGGGAATATGTAAAGTACCTCATCGGTATCAAGGAAAAAAATTAGGATTTATGAACCTACCATATATATTATACCTAATATCTCAAAAAACCATGTTAAATAGACGACTCTTCTTCACTCTCTCAAGGAGTGAGGATGTAATGGTCAAGGATGTTAGGGTCGATCTACCATGACACTTTTGAATTCCAAGGTATATCTTAGTGAATAGATTTATCATATGAAACTCATTATAATCAACCTTCACCACTTATTCCCAAGTCTTACTTCTCAATTTATAAACCATGACATTCCCTTTACTAGGGTTACATGTTATCTCAAAGTTGAATGACTTTTAATACTATAAAAAAATCCTTTTTCAACTATTCTAGTCCCTCCAAGAGAATATATACATGCGATTATAATATTTGATATATAACAAATTCCTCTCACCCCTAAGGCAATGAAATTTATATCTTATCATGTGAACCATAAAAAAGTCTAAATCTTGAGTTGGGTAGTTATGCTCATGGAACCTCATCTTTCTAGATCCATAAGCTACCACTCTCCCATATTTAATCAAAACTGCCCCCAATATGACTTCAAAAGTGTCAAAATACAACACGAACTACATACACAACTCATATAAGGATAGAATTGATGTATACATCAATATCCCTCTATTTTTTCTAAAATGATATCTTTTATGATTAAAACTAAAAAAACATCACCCCATCTTGTTTTGGGTTATCATTAGCATTGAAAACATATAAAATTACTGAATAAATGAACATAGTAACTTTAAATGCCCCAAAAAATTTGAATATAAAATAATTTCTTAGGAAGATCCCATAAAACCACAACCTTGAGCTTCTATAGGTCAACTAATATGCCTAAATCAGATATCACATTTCCCAAGAAGTGTACCTCACTAATAAAAAACTAACACTTTGAGATCTTAGAATATAACCAATTCCTCAGAATGATCTCTAAATAGACAGTGTGATCCTCCCTTTATTATTAGAACACTGAAATATCATCGATGAATACAACCATGTAGGAGTTCATATGAGGGTATAATACACTATTCATTTGGGATGTAGACATTACTGGCACATTCGTTAACTTGAATGACTTCACAAGGTACTCATGTAGATCGTACCTACTCCAAAACATAATAAATGAAATATTAGTAGTCTATACTCATAAATTATGAAATCCATATCTAATATCTATCTTAGAGATCCTTATAGACCCTATTAACATATCAAATAGATCATCAACATGAGGATAGTAATTCCATTACTTAACTATCTCATGGTTAAACCTTAAATAATCTACACATAAACACATAGATCTATCCACATTCCTAGAAAACCAAATAGGATTACTCCAAGGGGATTTGGTTGGGTTCTGGAATGTTTCATAATATCTCAAAGAAATGTTAGATAGTTGGGTGATGATCACCACTGAGTATTGATGGTTAGGTCCTGATCCTCCTACCCCGAAATCTCACTCTCTAATATGGGTATAATTTTCACCCTCTATATTGGTGAATGATAATTTTTTATGATAACTGTCTATGAGTTCTTCATACTTGATCAACCAATCTATCTAGTGGATCATATAGATACATTGCATCTTCTATAAGAAGAATTCCCAGAGAAGCCTATATCTAGTGATTCATATTTCTCAATTTGGACATCTTTATTACCCTGATATCACACACTTAAGAGAGTATCAATAGAAAAAAATTACTATTATGATATTCTATTATAATTCAAAAATTACCGAATTTCCAAGATGATATAAATGAGTGTGAAACAAATGTATAAAATTAAACAGGGGATAGGATAAATTCCAAAATATCTATACATTACAAAATATATGGATCTCCACCTTGTATAGTATAGGTCTACTCAATATCATGAAGCTATTAACATCCTCTATAATTTTCTCATGTCAATTGTTTCCCCAAAGGGAATACATACTTTTAGAATTGTTTTCCTTGATTCTAGGTTCCATGAACTCCTCTATGACTTGAATGGTGAGAGGATTGTAGAGTGACAAATTATTACTATGTTCTTATACTTTCCCTTGAAACCTACGTCTGATCAGATCCATTCTTTCCATCTATTCATGATGTGATGCCTCAATAACTTTACGGATTTACAAACTCATCATAGGTATGAAAATAAATTGGTTTCATATAAAAATTAAGCTATATGTGGACCTAACGATCGATCTGATAATACTCATCTAATGATATACCAATAAATAGAAGAGTGAAACCCCTTCTTTAGCTTCTCTACCTATCTATACCCTAGTGAGGCTCTTGAAACTTTTATATTCCACCACCTGATGAATCTATGATGACCTCAATAGATGATGTATGTTTCCTAGATAATCCACGCTCAGTATAGTTCAAATTTGTAATCTAGGAATGATTAATGACTTTAAAAAAGATTTGAGACAGAATATGTTCATCTGTTATAAACAAATAATGGATTAGTATATTCTTAAAATGGATGAATATGAGAGTCTCATCACTCACTGTCTCATGTGAGAATCATAGAACAACGGTAAAAATGGTGACATAATCCATCACTAACATTCACAATATTTTATATTTATAAACTCTATAACTATGTAAGGCCTCACAATATCTTGGATTAATTTCTCAAAAAATAATGATAAAAATACCTTTGAGGAAAGTCCCACGTACTATTCAGCATGGCCTAGAATCCCTCTAATGATTCACTTGTCCTCAAATCAAATAGGTGGAAAATATCCACTACCTCTTAGGAGGTGAATCAAGGTGATCAAATATTTTATATATATACTATGTTCAGAACTTTAAGTCTTGTGGTTCACCCTCATCTAAAATGTGTAGTGTATGTTGTAGCTGGAACTCTTGAGCCAACTCTTACATGGTCAGCCTGGTCCTTGGTTTCCCATGAAACATGAGCTATATGACCAGAACCAAAATCTCTATGATCTACTAATCAATAATAGGAACATGTGAAAAAGATATATTTGGATCCATTTTGAGTTTTTAATGTTTATCCCTACCCTCACGGAGCTTAATTGAAAGTAATCTAGGTGGAATATTTCTCTAATTACAAGCACATAACTAAGAATAATATTTTTCAGAGGTAAAAATATCCTAGTTTATAGTAAAAAATGAAATGTAAAAGATGTACAACCTTAAATAAACATAGTATGATATAAGGGTCCCACATATTGGCTCGAGTCTAGAATAAATGATTAAATACTAGGTCAGGAAAAATATCTCAAAGGGGCCACATAACTATCATTACATATCACATTGTAACCAACACTCATGTGATGGTCAAGTAGAGTTCCACCAAGAATCCATATAATACAATTCTATATAAGTGTTTGGTGAGACTTTAAATAAACCAACCCTATATCATAATTAGAATATCAATCAAAAGAAATTATAAAATTTTTATATGGGCTATACATAACTAAAATGATACATTAACACATGCCTCTTTCCACCTTTACCCAAGATTATAGACCCCTAAATCATAAATCAAAATCAATATGAATATTTATGTAAAAGTATCCCAACCATAAAATAAAAAATCAAGAACCTTAGAACAAAACCTAGTAACATAAAATTCCCTTATATGTGTGTTAACTAATCCCATGCACAAGATCTATACCAATCCACCTAAATAGACTATTTATTTTTAATCATATCATAATTAGTAAGAAAATATAAAAAAAGTCTCTAATCACACTTTGAAGTGTCCCAGACCTTGTTCACTTCCACTATGATTGAACAGGGTTCTATGCACCTCATGTGTGCCTCAATATACCCCATAATCTACTAAATAGTGGTGAGGGATTATATATACCAAGTTGGGATACTATAAAACAATTTTAAAATATACATTTAAACCCAGTGTAAGTAATAAAAAAGAATATTAACCTTATTTCCATAATAATACCATCCAATAATAAATATCTACACGTACTATGAAAAAAATGATATGTTGTACCTGTAATATGAGTCATTCAAATATAAAATAGATATCCCATTGTATATAATATACAATATAGTTAAAAAATAAATAAAAGTGAAGGAGAAATCCATAAATGGCCTCAATTTATACTCTAGATCCTTCTACCGACTCCAAAAAAAGCTTCATTTGGGAGCCTATTCAAAACTATTAGGTCTTTTCCCTTACCTGGGCCATGAAACATAAATTCTGCTCCAATACCTCATTTTCCATGTAAATGTGAGTGTAACATAGTAGTACACAACCAAAAAATGTACCTAAAAATTCTAGAAAATACATTTAAATGCTGGATATTATATTGAAATGAAGCAATATATAAAAAGATTTATAATCCCATGGAGTGCTCCCACTAAACCTTGTATTACCATAGTTTCTTAGGCCGATACATGAGTGGGATGATATACCAATGTCCTTAATGTACCTTGATTGTAAATGATAGATCACTCCTAATATAATAATCATGATGAGTGATTTAGACCATCAAATATGCTAGTTCAATGATACATCTCTATCACAACCCATATTTGTGAATGATCCATCACCAATATAATGTCATCAGCAATCAATACATCACCCGGTGAATGGGGAATCCAAAAAATAAGGTGGAAATTACACCACCACTATCCAATATTAGGTGGATGATATTCTACAATTATATAAATTGGAAACAGGACACAACCAAACCATCTCAACCGGATGGATGATACATCACAAAGAATATGGATGGTGCACCTCCAAGACAACAACCAAAGGTGGATGATTCACCAACAATACCATTATCTAAGAGGGTGATATTCCATTAGAATTACATCAAAAATTGTTTATAAACCATTGGTATAAATACTAGGTGGATGGGTTACTACCAAAACATGCCACTGAGTGGACGATGCACCATTGGGATATCCCTCATAAGTGTACGATGATCCACCAATATAAGAACTCAAGTGGATGATATACATATAGTATGAAATTATAATGTGGACAAAATTCCACAATTTCATTTTCCTTATAGTGAATTATAGATCACAAAGCCTATTAGTTTTGATGATATACCACCAACTAACTCAAATTGGTTGATATGCTACGAATACACCAAAGGGGGATATTCCTAACCTCATAATAAGAACCTATCAGTATAAAAAAATATCTTCTTTAATAAAAATAAAAATAATTTTAATTACCAAACACATCTAGTTCTATTATATTTATAATCAACCCACCTCGTTATCATGTTTCCAAACCCACTAACCCGTATCATAGAACAATATCATGTTAAAACTTACCATGGAATACACTAGGGTTCTAAAATAGCTACCTAGGGTCAGTTCTCTGTCATAAGCACCCATCTCTGATCTAATGTATTTTTTTCAAACACCAAATTGGTCATCACTAACCAAAGGTGTCGACCTAAATCTCCCACAAACCACTCATGACCTTACTTGGTTACACTCATAATGTAGGGAATTAAGGAAATGAAGTAAATTTCATTTTTTAGAATAAAAATTGTTTTGAATTTCCAAAATTTCATATGATTAATTCCACACATGTAAAAACCATATATGAAGAAATGTACCACCTATATATGACTAGTAAGGTCCTACTCATTGAATAGAACATACTGATTTTGTCTCAAATGGATGGAATTGATAAACACAAAAAATTATATAAAATTAGGCATAACCATGAAAAAAATGAATACACTACAAGATAAAAAGAAATATTCAGAAGAGGAGTCATATAATTACAAGTGATGACATCCTATGAAAGAAAATCCAAAACTAATTATGAATGAAAGGATTTATAACTTAGAATAATAATAACATAAGTAGGATAGGAGAGAAGTTTCAGATAATGTGTTAAAAAAATGTGAGATATTACTCATTTTAATAAACTTATAACAATTAATTTATTTTAAAAAATCATGAAGGAATCTATCAGGTACCCACTGGCCAACCACCAGGTACCCATTGGGAACCAGGTACTTCTTAAAGGGTCTCCAACCACCAACTGGCTCACCTAGATGAATTTACTTCCCTTCTTTACCAAATAGCTTCTTATTACCAGTCTATTAGGTATGAAACAACATATGAAAAAGAAAATATGTCCTAACACCCAAACAATTATACTAAAATGACCCCTAAGCCTCCATAAACACCTCCAACAATCTTTAATTATCAAAATATACAAGGTTTCATGAAATTTAGAATGAAAAAGTACCTCATATGGATGAGATGTGTTCCATTTTCAAAATGAATGGTTTTCAAATTTTAACTTCAATATGAAATATCATATTTAGATAGAGGTTCAAAATAAATGGAATATTTAAACTTTGGAAGACATGTATAGATCCTACTCTATGATATTCAAAATAGCGAGGGATTAACAAATTCCTATAATTGAGTTTGTGTGAAATATCATCTTTAATTGAAGAATTCATATATCCTCATATGAATATATTTACTTGACTATATAAATAACTATAACATACTGAGATAAAGTTGGAGTAAAAAGTCTATCAGGACAGGATATGGTTAAAGAAATGGCTAAGAATGTACAAGCCCTTCAACAACATATTAGAGATGGATATAGTTAATAAAAGAGATATGGTCAAAAATATTGGCAAGACATGAAGGTTTATGTTAGATATAAAATTTTAATTAGAATATATCTTTTAAGGGATTTATGAGGTTTGGGAGTAATGGTAAAATAATCCCTTGGTATATTGTTCCCTCGAATATTCTTCATAGTGTTTGAGATATAACATATTAAATAACACTTATAACAAACCTATATAAATAACATAACATGTTTCATGAATCCCTTTTGAATAGGTATATATATCCCTTTTAGAAAATAAATATGGCGGTGGTCTAGTAGTAACATTATATATTTTATGAGGGGTATCCTATAGAGATCATAGATCATAGACATAAATCCCTAAGAAATAAAAACTCTAATCTTATGAAAGTACATTGGTGAAATCATAACTATGAAAGGGAAAATTGGGAACTTGAAGATGTAAGGAGACAAAAATAACTTTGTCCAAAATACCACAATTGTGGACACCACTATAAAAAAGAATAAAAAATTATAAATAATATAGACATTTTATAAATGACTTCTGTAGAACTTTGAGATAAAATTTGGTGAATGATTAATGGTGTAAATAAAAGATATTTATAAGAATTATATAAATAATATTTTCATTTGTAATATGATAGGTATAATATTTAAAAAAATCATTATAGTTGTAACTTGACCATTAGAAAAAAATACTAACTACTAGAATAGTAAAATGTTTGATAAATAATACTTAACATGAATAAATAAATTAAAATAAAATGTCTTTTAAAAACCTAGAATGATTTAACAAATTTTAAAAGTTAAATTATTTATATGAATAATTTTTTAAAAAGGTCTTTTGTATATTATTATGAAAAAAAATTAATTTTTACAAAAATATTTAAATATTATAATTACATACTTTAGAAATTTATTTATCTATATTTGATCTCATTTTTATAATTAACATGTAAAAATAAAATAAGGGTTAAATTATGATTTTTTTGGGAGGAATTGAATTTTTGAGACTAATAGTAAAATATCAGTTTTTTTTCAAATACATTATTTTCTATAGAATCAATATGTTTTAAAAAATTATTTAATAATTTCTAAATTTTTTTTCATGAATGAAAATTTATTTATTGAAAAAAAATAATGTATTTAATAAAACTAATTTTATTTTCTAAATATATAAATCAACTTCAAAAATATTAAATTATTTTTTATTCTAATAAAAAACTATTTTTATTTCTTTACTTTGAATTGAAGATTCCAATGATACCATTTTGTTTTAAGAGTGTTTAGAAATAAATAAAAAATATTAATCAAGTACTATTAGCATTCAAAAAAATTAATACTATTCATTGTCTTAAAAAAAGTAATAATTTATTAAATATTTTTTTTAGAAATTATAATCACCTTTTCCTAAAAATACATCCATCTAAACTTATTTTTATTTAATACAAAAACTTCTTACTTTTGTATTGATATATGAAATTACATTTCCTAACCCTTCTAGACACTATTTTTCTTAACCATAAGTATATTCTAAAGGTGGTACCTCAAAGGTCAAGAAAATCCTTTCAAATTCTGATGATTTAATTTTTATTATCCTCTTACCACCTCTTAATACAGATGTTATAATTCATAAAAATATAAAATATTAGTATAATTATACTTTGATATATTTATGGAAACCATATATTAATTTAATTTTAATTTTAATTATTCTTAGAAACATAGTTCACCCCAAGTAGGTTTATATTACCTATTTGTACAACGGAATATTATTTTTAAAATTTTATAGGAAAGCACAGTGAGTAGCACTTTGGTGGAGGTGATTAATTAGTGATATCAAAATCACAAAAAAATTCAACCTCACTGGTGTTCTCATGATGGGTTTGGACAATATCTATGAATGAAACCAATCAGTGATGATATGGGATAGATTTTATCATCGAGACCACAAAATATAAGTATTTTTAAAAGGTTCGTACACTTTTTTTATCAAGAAGACAATCCATGATTTTAAGTATTTGTAATCCCACTATTCATGATCTTACCTTATTACCAAAAATTACTATTAATGAAGTATGAATATGACCTTGAACATCAATTATAAGAAATATTAAAATGAGTGGAAAAAATTAAATAAATATTTCTATTCCTTCCAAAAGTTCCTCTACAGTTATATTAAGTGTGTACATCAATTTCACTAATCAAATATAGTAACCTTCTCTCTATAATTATCTCTAGAATGTATGGAAAACGATTTCAATGTTTTTTTCACTTCATTATTTTAAAAAATATCACACACACACACACATAAACCAATCTCAACCATTCTGTAATATATTTATCAATAGTGTGATGCATTTCATAAAGGATAGATATAAAAACCATTAAGATATATCTAAGACACTATTTATAGTTCAATATAAATTTTCATTCCCCTAAATATATATTTCACTAATTCCATGACATTTTGATTAAGATAATATCATTATACTACAAAAATATTTCATAAAAGTAATTAAATACATGGGATATTTTATCTTAAATATAGAAAAAGAAGAATTTTCTTTCAACCACCATATCAACCGCACCTATTTTGTCCATATATTATCATGGTGAAAACTTAAATCTACCAATTAAGATGAATTTTTTAACTATATCCTTTTTTTAAATATAAAAAAAACACCATAACATAATATAATTATACCATATAATAAAAATGGAGTTTTTTTCATTTACCTTGACATAAATATTCAAATCAACCTTTCCCTTCTTGAAATTAATTCAATTTAAACAATTTTCCATCTTTGAATACGAACCTTGGGTGTCTGTTTAATCTCATATAGTGCCTTATTCATCTTATGAACATAAGAACCATCATCATCAAGGATGAAACCTTCTTATGGTATAGTGTATACCTCTTAGTCAAATTCACCATTCAATAATGAAGACTTATTATCCATTTGTATGATTTTCTCATCTATTGGGAATATATCACCTAAAAAATATGAATAATCTCAAAACACCCATAAAAAAAATTATCATGAAGTCATATACCTCCAATTTTGTAATAAACCCTACATATATTTTGATTTTTGTCTTATTCTATTTCACCCCCTCATTTATCTTATTCTAAAAAAACCAATTTGTATCCTATAATATTCATATATTTGGGACATGAAATAGAATTTAAAGTATAATTACTTTGAATTTTATTTAGCTCTTCTTACATTTAAATAATAAAATACTCACATTTCAATGATTTATCAATATTTTTAGAATAACTTGTGAAATAAAGGTCATATGATTTTTTCCTCATAATTTTTCATGTATGAAAAATTTAGTTTCTATATCAAAGGTAATTTTATGGTTTAAAAAGTTTTTAATTTTTTTTGACTTAGTTACTTATTTCTCTCAACCCACCTCATAATTAAAAATTTTACAATCAACATAATAATATTAATAAAATAATTCTTCACTCAACATTGTCTCTTATTTTCTATCACAATATCATTGTGATTTATTAATATCATCATCAATAGAAGATTACATTATTAATGGAACATAATTTTAAATTTCTATAAAATCAATATTGTAAATTTTTTTTCTTTAAATTAATTTTGTAACATCGATAACTCTTTCCACTAAGCATGTTTATAATAAATATCTCCTCATTGACTCCCTCAAAAATATTTTCTAATTTTATTTATTTAATCTCTATGTAACATGGGATACCTTTTAAATTATTTTATTTGGGAATATTATTAAAAAATATCATAATTCATGTTGATCAAATTTGGATATAGAAGTCATTGGCTGATAATATAAATAGATATTATGGTGGTGTATATCTAAAATAATTTTAAAGTGACGTGATTTAATAACATGGTCCTCCCTATATCTTCTAAATGATGGTTCTTCCAATCAGTCAATCAATTTTATTGAGGTGAATAAGAATTATAATATTGATTAATTATTATATTATTATAAAGATATGCATCAAATCATTCATTCATGTATTAAAGTTCATTTTCATACTTATTTTTTTGAGAACACATACCATTTGATTCACAGTTCCCATAAAAAATGATAATATCTTTTAAGAATTTATGATTTTATTGACATGAAGTAAATAAAAATTATAAGAGAAAATTAAAAAAATAATTAAAAAAATAATTATCTTCATTGGTTGATTTTGAGCTCATTAGGGTCCACATATCTAAGTGTATAAACTCAAAAGGCATATTTACTTTAATTTATTCTAGATATTGGATCTTGGTTATTATATTTACTTTATTACATATTTGGTAGGTTTGTTTCCTATCAAAAATTAGTATTAGTATACTTATAATGTATTCATATTTGAAAATTATAACTATGTAATTATTTACCAAATTTTATATTAGTCTATGCTAAATATCATTCTCTTATTTTATTCTCATATAATAATTATTTTTGTCTTTTTAAATTTTGAAAAAATTTCCACTCATACATTATTCCTTCATTTTAACTACACCATAATTTATTCTCTTAATCTTACATACATTAATTTGATATATCACCTCATTACCATTGTTACAATGTTGAGAATAACTAAAGATGTTTTGTCTCATTCCATCAATAAAAATAAAATCACTAAACTAAAATTAATTATCATTACTTTTTATGCTTCCAAATTATTTCTCATTAAGTGATAAAACATTTCTAAAATTAATAAATCATATATTATATATTTGAATGTCCTTAAAGGGTTATTTATTTTAATTCATTTACAAGGACATACCACTATCTAATAACTAATGATTTCATCTTTTTAAATATTGATAACACACCTCAACCACCGTGGTTTCCTCAAAATTAGTCCATATATTGAGAAATTTAGAGTTTTTAATCCTATTAAACAACTATAGTTTCATCGTAACACATTTCATTTTAGTGTGTCCAACTTTAATACACATCTAAAAAATTTATCAAGGAGAATTGAAATAAATTTTCCATTTTTTATTATATTTTATATGTTGTCTCAATTATACATTTTTTTCTTTATCTTATCTCTCACATAATTCATTGCCTCTTTATGATCGATAGAGAGAAATACTATATCAAAAAACATATTATTTTTGTATGTACACACCCAAAATCTAATATATTCCTTAAAAAATAATAAATCATAAGTAAAAAATATTCTTTCTCAAAATATAATCATTTATGAAATCTAGGATTTGAGTATTTATACTTCTAAAAATATTACTCAAGCTTATAATATCCTCTGAAAACATTTATTTTTCCTTTGGCATGACCTGAAATTGATTTTAATTATTCACCATTTTTTATGATTTATAGGACCATTAATTAGTATAATGACATTATTTTTGTCTCGCAAATAGGGTCTTTAAAATTTACAATACTCTTAATTTTTTGACTTATTTAATTAATAAAAATTATTTATAGAAATATAATAATATAAATAGAAGACATTTAAGTAGAAATACATGAGTAAAAATAAAAATATAGAATTATAAATAGATAAACACAAAATCCAAGACCCAAATTAAAGGAAATTACTCAAAATATTATCTTAATGCTTCTTTCACTATTATTAAAGAAATTCATAATCTAATCTTATGATCAAGATCCAATTTATAATTTATTATTCACAATTATTCAATTTTGTGAACACATTACCTAACTAGAGACCTCAAGTACACTAAATGTGATGATAATTATCAACAGTGCTCTAAATTTATTTAGGATTATTTTACTAAGTGGCACATATGGGATGTCCTAGGTTATCTATATTAAAAATCATTACCATCAATCAATCAAAATTCCAATTCATTTTATTATAATTTTAGTATTATTTATTTTATAATAATGAAAAGGAAAATGGGTGAAATTTTTGTGATAAATATATTAATATGAATATATAAGAGAGTCATAGAAATTTAATTTAAAGGGAAGAAATAAAATGATTTTTATGAAAAAACAAGGAAAGAAAAAAATTGAATTAAAAAATATAAATGAAAAAAGTTGATTAAATATACCCCAATATTATTCATTAATCATAATCCCATTATGTAAATATATTTAATTACAATCCCTTAATTTTGGTAACCCTTGAACCCATACACAACCACTGAAGTAGGAAGAGTTGACGCCCTGGTTGATTTCAGGACTTCCAATCATGGAACCCATCTTTGATTGTGGTAAAAAATCCAACTTGATCCATTGAAAATTAAGAAAACATATCCAACCAAAAAATGTTAATTATTTTTTATGGGGATTTAATTTTATCCCTATATATTGATCCCAACGTTGATTATATGTGTAAATTAATGTCTTTCTCTCACAAATCACAAAAGGATGACATCAAGATCAAAATGAAAATCAAACAGGTATTCAATAATTTCAATATTCAATTATATTCTATAGAAAAATTAAAAAATTTAAATGATTAAGAATTAGATTGAAAATGAATGGGAAAATTATTCTATGTGTGGATTTGTTATCATGGATACATTTTTCACAGGCAACAGTTGTAAATTGTTAAACTAAATCTTGGATCTAATCACATAGTCTAGATTAAAACATTAAAATAAAAGAGAGATATGATTATAGAAAAAACGGAATGAAAAATATATTAAAATTGAAAAAAATAAAGGAATGTCAAAGAAGAATATGAAAAACTCTTGTAATTAAACCTTTCACGTACAAATTCCCTCTGTCAATTTCCCAGAAAAATCAAAGAAAACCACTCTATATGATAATCTATAACATCCCATTATTTTAAGAAATATCTTATTAAAAATTAATTTAAATTCATTGATAGAATTTTTTACACTCAATGAATAGTTTAGATTGCATTGTATACAACACAATGTTTATCTCGTGCTTCATGTAACATTGAGTTTCTTTTATAACAAGTGTTATAACCAAGTCTTAGTCTTACCAAACTAAAATATACTATTACTATCATTTATTTAACATAATAGTTATCACCTAGCCACTGGAATAGTGAGAATAAATATGGTTAAAGAGATTTTGAGTATATAGTTTATAAATTTTATTATAATGAATCCATTGGTAGCCATTTTATTATAAATGCAAATAAAAACTAATTCAATATAAAGGATGAGTTTTTATGAAAAACTATATTTATGACTAAAATGGAATTTTATCTTAATAAATTAAATTAATAATTATCATAGAATTATATTAATGAAATGTATAATTTTTATATTTAATATTTTTTTTAAATTCATCAAATAATTTTTATAGGGTCATTATAAGAATAAATCTAAATTTAAGTATAAAGAGTTGTATATTTTTAAATGAAATTTTTACCACCGTTGAATGTAAAACCTATTTTAAATATATATTTTTACAATTTTATATATTTAACCTGAAAAAATAAAATTCATATTTGAAATAAAAACATGAAAAATTAATTTTGGTAAATTTTTGGTATCTTTTTGAGAACTTTCATATTTTGATGAATAGTGAATGACACAAAATTTTAATTGAAAACTACTTTTTCATTATAATATTTTATATTCATAATTGTATTTTAAATCGATTTTAAAGTATAATTATATCGATTTTATATTATTTAAACTAGTTTAGGTCACTGGAATAAATTTCACATTGAATTTAGATTTAAAAATATAGAAAACTCTTGAACATATTCCCATTAAAACCCCATTTCCATCCCTTCTGCGAGATTAATTTTAAATTAATTTTTACACTTATGTTATAAGAATTTTTAAAAATGGATTACATATTTTGAATCTTAATAATTTATAATTATAATAAATCCAACTTAGTTTTTTACAAAAAAATATTAGTGAAAATAATTAGCATTAATTACAGTGATAAAGGTAAAATGAGTTTATTTAGTTGTTAACCATTAATTTTAATGGTCCAAATCACAAAGAAAAATGTTGAAAATCCTTTTCTGGACATTATTCTTCTATATAACCACCTTATATAATTTTTTTATTGGGGTAACATGATGTGAGTTATACCTCCTCACATTGTTTACCTTTTTATATTAACAATAATTCCACTCCATCTCTACTATAAAAAGACACTCACCCTCCCCTATCTTCACACACCTCAATCCCTATATTCTAATAAAAAATGGAAAATAAGATCTCAAATTCCCTCTTATCATCCTAGAAGCCTCATTTTATATAGAAAGAAATCTGATGAATTCATTTTGAGCAAACCAAATATAGTTACCTGAAAAAGAGGTAACATTCTTCAACGATCTCTTTTTTTATTTCTAAAAACACTTAAATTATTATTATTACATTTTTAAATAATGACATAAATATCCAAAATATACTGATGTTTTTTTATGTTAATGGGTTTTAATACACCTCCACACACTTCTTTCAAATGGGATACACAACCATTATTCGTGTGTATGGCATACTACCACCTCACGAAATGATTTCGTTCATTATTCCATTTCCACATCTAAAGAATATTAATAATGACGGAGTTACTATTTATATAATATATATATATATATATATATTATTTATGATTTATTAATACTTTATTAATTATTATATAATACATACATTCATGCTTTCCATTTTTTGGGAATACGATAACATCGTTTGTGGACGTTTGGACTACCGTCTTCTCAAAGCGATGTGATACGTTGAAATATTATATGGAATTTATTAAGGATGAAGTTAATAAAAATATATGATATAAATGAAATATTTATAATATTCAGAAGGGTTTTATATATTTTTTCATATAACATATCGTTTTCTTCTTTCTTTTTCTCATATCAAAAAAGTGACAACATCGTTCATGGACGTGAGGACTACCGCCTCATCGAAGCGATGTGATTATTCCATGTTTATAACTAAATCACATGAATGATATATATTAGTATATATAATTAAATAATAATGTATTTATAATATAATTTATATTTTTTAATGATAAACCTTTCATACATACTTTCCATAATGATCAATAAAAAATGGGAACATTCCTCATGTGTACGTACGACCTACCGCCTCCATGATCGCAACGTTGGTTTATTTTTCATAACCATATTTAATATTTGATCTTAAAAGTATAATTTATGAAAAAATTTGATAATTTTTAGATGGTTTTTATTCTTTTAATATTCAAATTTTGACCTTACTGGCCGTAGTCAACCTATCAAAGTCAGTTTTCACACATAAGCTGAATATGGTAAAAACATCTGATTTAAACATTTTGGATTAAGAAATTGAATATAACTTGTTTATAATTGAAATAAAATTATTAATAAACTTGTAAAAGTTTCTGATGAAATTAAATAGTCAAAATAATTTTATTATTCAAGAATTTAGAGGACAAGCATGAAACATCGGGCTCAAGGTACAAGGGTTTCATCTCAATTTACATTCCATTGAGAATTATTTGTTATTATGAAACTAGTTACTTTTTTAGAGTGTATATAATTCCCAATGAATTTTTATAACATGTTTTTAATTTATTTCATTATATTAATTTTTTTAATTCATTATATTCTTTCTTGGATCTCATGATTTAAAAGTTACTCTAGAAGTAAGGGATTTCTTAACACAACTTCCATTAATTGGGTTAAACTTCTTAGTAATTGGTTATTTTATTCCATGAATATGAATAAAATGAAATATAATAGTTTTATAATGTATTTATAATTTTATTGGGTGGATTTACACATGTGACACATAATTATTTTATTGTTTTATTATCACTCCAATGACACGATCTTTGTAAGTGGTTTTCTCCTCTCACTTTTTTTATGTGAGATATATTCCATATACACTACTTATTTTTGTTTTTTGGTGTATATAATACCCATGAATGTATTTTTTTTTATTATACTTAAAATTATGGGGTTTTAAATATCCTTTTTAGGTTCTCAATTTTACGGGGTTTACGGTTTCAATTTTACGAAAGCGACAATGGATTATTGTAAAAAATTTCCTTCTTTGAGACAATTGTTTTGTTATGAACCTGTATTCTTTCATGAGGTGTGTATAATTATCATTTGGAATGATATATCATGAATTTACTTATTATCATTATATTATAAGTTATATTTAATGTCATTCCTTCATGGGGCTTAATGATTCAAATGTTTCAAAGTGGTCTGGGACACTATGGAATGATTAAATATTATTTTTATCTAGGTGGTTTTAATTATATTTTAAGGTCATTTACATTCATCAATATCAGAAAACCTTGTTATTTCTTATCCTATTCTAGGGATATTTTGTATTGACACCATCCTTATAATTTCTTTGTATGGATTATGTTTTTTTTCTAAAATATTTTTATTGAACCGATTTCATTTCCGTGGGTTCATCATGTTTCCAAGAGATTGTTATGAAACCCGTGTCTTTTACATGGGTTGATTACCTTATGCAAATATTGTTATGAAAACCATTTATTTACCATGGGTTTACTATATTCTAAATATGTTTTTATGAAACCTATTTCTTGTCCATAGGTTGATTATGTACTAATGATATTGTTATGGAATCCACTTCTTTTCTATGGGTTAATCATGTTTCAAAGAGATTATTATGTAACCCATTTTTTCTTGGGGTTAATCATTTTCTAAAGAGATTATTGATCTAGTTCACTACATGACATCTGGTATGCCTCCCCATAAACCATATACTGACGACTAATAGTAAGGGTATAATATAGACCATAGGAAGACTATACCCTATTTATCAAAGTAATACCATAGAAAAAAATAAAAAATAATAAAAATATGAAATGATCATAACTAGAACAATACTTGTATGAAATTATGACCAAAATATTAAATAAGATATCCAAACTAAACAATAGATATATAAATATATGTCATGCATCAATAAGGAAAACACAAAATAAATAAAGACCTGGAAAAATCCCAACTGGGTCCAGATACCAAGTCCAATTACCTCATATCTTCTCGACCCCATATTATCCATCTAACATAGGATACTTTTCCTTAACCTATACTCCAACCATGAAATTTATTCGAGTACCAATCAGGAATCCCAAGTAGGGTGTGATTACGACTCAGTTGGACACTACCAATGACATCTAAAACATTATCTAATAAAAATAATTTATATAGTGGTATAAAGAATAAATAAAAGAAATAATTAAATAGTTTACATTTATTTAATTATTCAATATTTAACTACACAACTCTCGAGTTTATAAGGAAACATATACCACAATAACTTCTTCATCCCATTCTAGAGTCTAAACCAGATCACATATTAAATTCAAAATTCATTATAACATATGTTATTTCATTATCCATTTCCTTACAATTCATAATATAGAAATTTGGAACCATGGTCCAATGCCAACATTTTGGGTGTAGGTTTCTATGCCTATGACCCTTTGGTATTTTGATGTAGTTTTCCATGTCCCACACACATTTATCAAAAAAATTACTATTCAACTAGGAAGAAACATACCTTGTACCACACAAGTTTATCAAACAATTTATCACCATGGGCTTTAGAAGTTCCATCCCTAGTCTTAAACACAAATATCAAAATATTTATTACTATGGGATTTGGAAGTAGTTGACCATGTCCCACAAACAAATATCACAATAACACATATATCACATCATCAGACCACTTATGTTTAGTCAAAATTAACCTTATTATCACCTTTCATAAACAAAACATATATTAATTAATTGAAAAATTAATTAATCCCTTTCAATAGATCTTATAATCAAAACAATTTCAATTTATTAATTCTATAATAAATTAATCACATCAATTTCTTGATATCAATATCCCACAATTAATTCAATAATTAATTATTAAAATTCACAATCCCTTAATTAATTAATTTACTGAATTAATTAATTAAACATAAGAAATTAAATTTCTAATCATCCAATATTAATTGTTATAATTACATACAAGTAATTGAAATCACGACTTTGGGAATTGAATAAAAGACTACCCACCTCACATTTGATAATTATCGATTACCAACAGATATACCCAATTTTATGTGAAACAACTTAAATCATGAAGAAGAACATGATCTAGATCTAAAACCTAGATCCAAGATCAAATGATTCAAGATATAAGAAACCATGATCTAGATATATAACCAAGAATGTATAAACATACATATTTTGACTAAAAAGAGGAGTGGGGGAGCGAGATCTAAATGGGGAGAAAATAAATACTCGGGGAGGCTCAGATCTTCAATACACCATTTTATTCAATAAGAACTAAAGTCAAGAACCCAATGAATTCATCCATAAGCCTCTAAAAATGATAGAGAAATTGTAGTTCAGATTGTGACTGATTAGGGGACAAAATGAGGGAGTTCAGAAATTTTAAATCTAATTTTCAGACTAATTAAATACATTCACATAGTTTCTAGGTAAGGGGCACATGGTTTTACAAACTATGAACCTTAACCATGAGCCTCTTTTAGGGGAGGTGTATGATTTCTCCAAAATGGGAACACAGTTTGAGAAAACAAACACAAAAAATGTGAACCCCCTCTATTTGGGTTCACACAGTTTGTCCAGATAGGGTGAATGGTTTTGAAAAACCATGCACCACCCACGAAATACCTCTCCTTCCAAATTTCTAAAATTTCACTAATAAAATCCTTAAGTAATAACCCAAATAGAATTAATCAAAACAATGAAAAAGAGTACCTATGAATGATCCCAATAAATCTCCAAAAAATGTTAGGATCTTATAATCTCCTACCTTATAAAATCCCACTATTGAGCTTTACTCCTAAGAATCTCTAAGATTTTGAGTCCAAAAGATCAGGACACTGATTCTACATGTATAATTCTATTTACCATTTTTCCTCCTGGAACAATGTATGTTTTCTACAATACAAAACTGTCAACACAACCTTTCCCCAAAACTATTTATCACTAAAATACAACACACATATCAGATGATTCCAAAATGGTGCATCATGTTTAAGAATAACACCATCCACATAGATCAAATGATATGGGTTGGGGTGATGCCGATGAAGTTGTGACACATGGAAAACACCATTCATAACACTGTATCTCTATGGAATATCCATTTGAGATGCTACTGACCCAATTCTCTCCACAACCTCAAATGGTCCAATGAAAATGGATTCTAACTTTACCATAATTCGTATCCTATAGTGACCCAACCTAGGTGAGACGAGAAGGGATGCATGATCACCCTTTTTAAATTATTTGGGTTGTTTATGTCTATATTCATATGAATTATGTCTAATTTGATCCATAACCATCTGTTTCAAAATAATATGAACCTGCTCTGACTTCTCCTTCCCGAGACTCAGTCCCAAAAACTCTGACTCACCTACCTTTATCTATCATAGAGGTTCTCTACATGGCCTACCATAATGATCCTCATATGGTTCCATCTATATTGTTTCTTGATAACTATTTTTATTATAGAACTCCACTAAAGGTAGGTTATTTTCTCAATAACCATTTATGTTTTAGAAACAAGCCCAAGACATATCATTAAGAAACTATTTAGTATTCTCTAACTATCCATCTTCCTATACGTGTAATTCCATACTCAAAAAAACTTGCATACCCATCATATTTTTGTAATCCCTTCTCTAAGAACAAAGCAAAGTGTGAGTCACTTCTTAAAACTATAGTCCATGGTACCCCATGTAGATGGACTATCTATCATACATACATATCTCCCAACCAATTCACCAAGAAGGTCTATCACACAAGTAAGAAATTAGATACCTTTTTCAAATGGTCCACAACAAAACAAACATCCTAATTATTCCGAGGAATCCCCAAGATACCCACCAAAAGTCCATAATATCATCGTACGATTTACATTCTGGAATGGGTGACATCTTTAATAAACCACCAGGTCATTTATGATCAGTATTCACATATTTTTAGGTGCATCATGATGTCACAAACCATCTTATCTTCTTTTTTATACCCATCCACCAAAACTTTCATTGTAGGTCATGGTACATATTTTTCGAACATGGATTTACCTTCCACTTCAAGGCATGCAACTCACACGTCATCTGATCCGGAATACTTGTAGAAACAACTACCTGATTACTGTAATAGATGATTCGATCCTCATTTATAGTCTAATTTGGGGGTGACTCTACACCTTTAAGGATTTCCCTCAAGGTAAAAATTTATGGGACCCCATACTGTGTATCCATGATTCATATAAAAAGTGTTGACTCAACTGAAATAGATATGAGAGTTATCTACTACTGACTCTCCTAAACCACAACATAAATCTCCGCTAGTAAATTCATCATATTCCAATCAGTACTAGACTCATGAACTTCCTGAGTAAGAGTCTTCCCTCTTAAAGCATCAACAACACTGTTTCCATTTCTGGGGGTATATACAAGATCAAAAGTTAATGAATTCATATACTCAACCCATTTCTACTTATGGATATTCAAATATCATTTTTAAGAGATATAATTTAATCTCTTATGATCTTCAAACAAAGAAAACTCTTTATATAACAGATAATACTGCCAACACTACAGGTCCTAAATAACTGCTGCTAACTTTAGGTCATGCATAGGGTAATTTTATTCACGTGGCCTCAATTTACATGACACATACACAATAAATTTCTCTCCCTACATTAACCCTTATCCAATACCAATCCCAAAAGCATCAAAATACACCATATACCCATCAACTAGCCCAGGTAGGATCAATATTTGCATCAATGTCGAACTTTTATTCAAATCCTAGAAGGAATTCTAACATGATTACATCCATTCAAAATTTATCCTTTTTTTTGTTCAAGTATGAAAGTAACACTTCCAGATAGGAAAATTCATATATAAACCACTGATAATATCTAGATAATTCTAGAAAAACACTGATATCAAAAATATTATTGGGCTTCTCCTAAGAAACCAATGCCTGTACTTTTTCTCAGTCTATGGACACGCCTTCCCCTGAGATGATGTGATATAATAAGTGTAACTAATAAATTAAAAATCAACACTTAGATATATTAGAGTATAACCGATGCTATCTCAGTGTACTGAGGATGATATCATGTTGTTGGGAATGATCTTCATGATCCTTGGATTACACTAATATTTTATCAAAAAATACAACAACAAACTGATCTAGGTACGGATGAAAGATTCGGTTAATTAAGTCCATACTCACTTTCAGTACATTTTCCTACCTAAAAAGAATTATGATAAAATATTAATGGTCATACCTTCTTATAAAGGTAGTCCTTAGCATATATATAATGCCCCTACCCCTCTAGACCGGAGCTAGTGCATTAATAATTACATTGGCATGATTACATGGAATCAAATCCTGAAGGAGAAAGTTGTTTATTAGTTTTGAAGAAACTAGATAAAAACTTGTAAATCATATTACATTGGGAAAGGTAAAAAAATACAACACATTACAAATACTTAAATACTGCATCCATGAGAACTAAATAAATGGTATCCTCTTCATAACCTTTTGAAGGTAAACAAATGAAAGGGGTGAGATAAAATGCTCAGAATGGGTTACAAATAGCAGAAGCATGAATAAATAATAACTAAATCATAAAAAATTAGGCATTGTTAATATGCCATGGTGAATAAATTAAAAACAGACACCTTTAATAAACTGAGAATGAAAATACATCCATAGGTTTTGTCATAGTGAAAAACTCATGTATAGTAATAACTGAAAATGAATAAAGAGAATGCTTATTAATTGGATGTCATGTATTTGGAACATGATACCACAATACTGTCAAAGCAGTTTAATTCTATGGGTAGAAACCCGTATGTTTTTTTGAAACAAACTCGAAGGGTTTGTTGCCAACTGATTTTTCTCATGAGACCTGTCGATACATCGAGGGTCTATAGAGGGCCCCAACCACCAATTCATGTACAAAGCATTGTTTATATATAGATTTAATTCAAGTAAAATATGCCTTCAAAATATCCTTATATATTTGAGGATACAGATTCATCAAATGATGTTTACATAAATAAAGATACTTCAAATGAGTCCATTGAAAAATTATTGAGGAAATAATCCATAAACATTCTAAAGTGTCCCATACCATCTTGAAACATTCAAATAATAATCCCTTATAATATCATGAGAATAAAGAGACTCTTGATATGATATAAAAAAAGTTAGTACATATACCACAATAATGAAATAAGTGGTGAACAATGAATATACCTTATAAAAGTTAATGTGAGATGAGAAAAATCCATTTTTTACTTTGGAAAGAAGTGTTCTTTTGGAAAATACTTTGTATTTCTCATGAAATCAGTTTGTGAAAATGAATATCACAGAAAATAAAATGATATAACATTTAAATTATATTTTAGGCATGAATGAGTTCCCACTAAATAGAAATAATGTAAAAAGTGATTTTAAAGAAGGTTTAGAATTAAAACATTTTAGGGCTGTTTAAAGAATTCATTAAATATATTTTAAAGAAAAAAGGCATGTTTTATTTCATAAACCCATAAATTAACAAAAATATAATTTAAAATGAATGGTTTAAAAATATAGACATAGATTAAAATATATTATAGAGTGAACATCAAAATAGTTAATAATTTTAGAGGTTCCTTGAATCAAGCTTGCATTTCAGAGGAATTTTTGAAAGATTATTTTAGACATGTAAATTCCCAGAAAATAAAGAAGGATTATGATTAGTACACATATATAGGAAATTCACACAGAATTTATGAGGATTAAATAATAATAAATAATAATTTCATTAAGGTGAATATAGAATAAGGGCAACCAGAATGAAAAATGGAGGTTTGGGTGGAAAACATCCATCACTTTGTAATCAATAGATTTGATTGCCCTGAAATTAAGAGTCATACAATGATACAATGAATAACATGATAGTAAATAGATTCATGATATAAAAAATAAATGGGAAGTATACATACAACATAAACAAGTAAGAGTAGTGAATACGGAAAATCTCACAAAAATGGAAGTGAGAGGAAGAAACCCCTTACATTTAGTCCGAATGTGTTCTGCTCTTGAACTTAAGGTAATGAAATATAAAATTATACTTATTAATAAATTAATTCATAACCTATTAGATATGTATTTATTTTATCACAATTCTGTTTATTTCATTTATTCCCTTATTGATATGTTATTATATTGAGTTCTTTCGTTTCAGAGTGTTCGTTTTCTTTATTTTCATAATCTATTCACTTGATCTTAAGTAATGTAGTTCACGTGGAATGTATTTAAATCAGAAGAGTTGAAATTATAAAATATTTATGAATATAAATAATTTTTAATGGTCATTTATATCATTTTTTTTCATGTAATGAGAATGAATCATTAGATGAAAAATTAATGACATTCACTTAAATTATTTTAGCGATATTTTTATTATTAGAAACTAGTTTGGTCATTTGATTTAATATTATGTACATATACTGGTTCCTGAATATTAATTAGGTTATAATACATATATTATAGTCTATTTCAACCATATAAATTATTTCATGAACTGTAATGAAGGATAAATTTAAGAAAGAAACATCGTCATCCCCGAAGTTTATAAATTGTAACCTCATGGACGTTGATTTCGTTTATAAAAATAAAAGTGAGGGAGTAATAATATTGTTGATGGTTACTAAATTTACATGATATAATTACAATATATAGATGATACTAGAGTTATCATGGTCATTTAGACAGAAGAGGTCTGGAGGGAAAAATAAAAGAGATGGAGTTGAAAATAAAAGAAAAGTTTAGAGATCCCTTATGAAAATTCGGCAGCCTAATAGTGTCGCTTAACATTTCATAAAATGAATTGATGAGAGAAAAAGGGTATCTCATCATATGGAAATAAAATTCACATTAATAGGAGTACATAATATCAAACCCCAATACATATAATGGAAATTCAAAGAGATAACATAAAAGAAGTGTTGAATAAAAGAGGAGGGTGAAAGGTTCCCTTACTTTGTAGAGTAACTCCTAGAACTTGAAGGTTGGGACCCGGGGGATTAAATACACATAAGGAGGAATCCTAGGGAGGTAGAAGCATAATATCTTTGAAGATTATGTATTTTTAATGAATGATAACGAATGGATGAGTGGGTATTTATAGCAATAAGAGCGAGTTTTTTTAATAATTTCAAAGGGACACCTCATTAGCGGTTTTTGAAAAACCATGGTATTGACCTTGTTATTTTCCCATGGTTTTAGCAATTTTGGAACACCTCATGTCATATTTAACTATACAAAAGTCTACCAGCCTTTTATTTTAATTATTATATCATTTTGATGTCATTAAATTACCAAAAACTCAAAATCGTGTTTTTACTATTCACACAAAATTCAAGTATTTTAGAAAAATCCCCAAAATTCACCCTAACCATTTTTTTTGTGTGGAAAAAAAATGAAATCCATTTTTTGAAAATTATTTTCTAAATATTTTTAATTTAAGTTTTAAATAAAATCATAATTTATATGAAAAAAGACACTTTAAAACTATAACTTGTTTTATAGGACCTTGAAAAATTAATCAAGGTCCTGTAAAATTATCTTATAATACTAAGAAAATAAAATAAAAATTTTTGATTACATTTTATGAAAATAAATTTCCATTTTAAATTATTAAATTAATCAAAAATTTTTAATTTAAATATTTATGTCATACAAAAAAACCAATACTTATATTATGATCATTTTTTCACTTTTAAGATGTCTAAATCGTATTTATACATTCCTAGGTTATGTTTCTATTTTTCATATGTTTTACTATTAATTAAAATTCATTAAAATTCATAAGGGTATGTTACTATTCATAAGGGTATGTTACTATTCACCAAAAATTATGTTTGTCTTATCAGACTCTAAATATCTTACTAAACACAACCGTGTATGTCAGTTTTTCAAAATTCAAAATCACAGTGGAGGAAAAGTTATGTTTACTTTTCTAGGTTATAAAAAAGTGGTGTTTGGTAAAGACTCAGTGTTTCATGTATTCTTTAATAAATCTATTTTTAAATTGTTGGGGTGTTACATTATCCCTTCCTTACAAAAATTTCATCCTCAAAATTTGAAATTGAACTTAAAAAGTTAATGGTTAATACTTGAAAATTCCTATGTGGGAAAACCAAATCAAGAATATAGTTAAAATATTATATTAATAATAGGAAAGGGAAAATAATCAGTTACTACAAAATAGTGCATTCTAATTTGAAAACATGGTCATGGAAGAATAACCAAACCTTAATGTAGTGACATTAAACAATAAAACACATAAAATGATCAACTTAAAACTATTTTGAAAATGGTTAAAAATTACAAAATATAATTATTCAACACATTAAAATGAAGGCCACTAAATTTTCAAGATGAAATTATCATTAACCCTTAATCAACAAGAAGCATCTCAACAATTCATATTCCAAAAATGTGAATTACATCATCATGTATTCTCTTGAAATATGGGAATAACATGAATTACCATAAAAACGACATCAGAAACATGTATTCTTTTGTATTCCTTAAGTAAGATACATGTAATTGGATGCATTCCTTAAATTAAAAAGTTCTGTAAACTCCATCAATGATATCATAAACCACTTCTCAATAAGTCAATAATCAGTTCCATAGTAGTCAGTAATTATCTGAATCAATCAATTCTTCATCATTATCTCAACATGAGATACATATTTTAAGGGAGTTATTTCCCTAAATCATGTGTTTTCTAAAAAGTTTAACTTTATATTGAATCACTTTTCTTTTTTACCATTCACCATATGACCTCAAATCCTTAAATGAAATAGTACTTTAGTACAATACATATAAATATCATAATTCTTAAAACCATTAAAATACTGAAAAAATATTACAATGATATTATTTTTGACTATAAATAGTAAAATTTTTACTTCATCTATGGTAGCATCATAAGTTGATCATTATCCTAAATCACCATTTAGGGTATATTCCTTTGATGATTGGGACATTAATTCACATATTGTCCCATCTCCTTGTAGTTGAAGCATCATACATTGTAAACCATTTTCTTACCCTTGAAATCATTAAATTAGTGTCATTTTTCTCCACACTTATAGTAAACTCCCATTCCCTTCAAGCACTTACCATAGTGATTCTTTACACAATTTTTACAAGTGAAAAAACACTTCTTTCCCTTCTTCCCTTTAACCCTATATTTCTCAGCCATGATCTCATTCTTTTTATTCACTTCAAATCCATAGGACTTAGAGAAGACATTACATACCTTTTTAACACATGATATTATTTATTCATATGATGAGGATACTTGGGAGACAAACTTCCATTGGAAAGATGGCTTAAGACCATTAGAGATATAATCCTTCTTATGCATCGCATCACGTGCATTGATGAAGTTTTAATTCCTTCTGATAGGTGCCATTTCTAATAAATTTTCATATTATATATTAGCTCATAAAATTATGAACTCTCTATAACTCTAAACATGTTATAAAGCAAAGATTAACTTTAAGCATCGTAAATCCTAGAATCATATCCTTTGGTCACTTTGGGGCATAAATCCTTCACAAAGGTGGGTAAATAAAATGTGAATTATCCTATTTATATCCCGCAGGAGTGTCAAACCATGATTGCAGCAAGGCCCGTTGTCGTGTACTAGGATACCCCAGGTCAAGCCCAAAACTCATTATTGGAGTTTTCACTCCTAGGTACATCTGTGCCAGAGCTACCTCTACTTGTTTGTATCGATACTGGGATGCACTTTATAGAAAGATCCACATAATATATTCCTTACCAAAATTATATGATGTTATTATTTATTTATTCCCATAGACCATGTAAGGGAATTTTTCCCTAACCTACATTTTCTAAATCTAGTTCCCAAGGTTTCTAATAAACTTTCTCTGATACCCACTGTAACACCCTGGCCCCTCTAGAATGGAGGAAGTGCATTACTAATAACATTGGAATGATTAAAAGGAATCAAATCCCAAAAGACCAAGTAGTTCAATATTCTTTAAGAAATTATATACAAACACTTAACTCATATTACATTGGGAAAGGTAACAAAATACAACACATACCAAAAACTAAAAGGTTGCATCCTTGAGAACTCAATAAATGGTCTCCTCTTCATAACCCATTGAAGGTAAAAAATGAAAGAGGTGAGATCAAATGCTCAGTAATGGTTAAAAATAGCAGAAGCATGAATCAATAATATTTGAATCATAAAAAATTAGGCATAGTCAATATAGCATGGTGAATAAATGAAAAACACACTCCTTTAATAAATAGTGAATAAAACTACATCCATAGGTTTTGTCATAGTGAAAAACTCATGGATAGTAACAACTGAAAATGAATAAAGAGAATTATTATTAATTGGATGTTAGTTATCTGGCACATGATACCACACTACCATAAAAACAGTTTATATTTGTGTGTAGAAACCTGTCTGATTTTTGGGAACAAACTCAAAGGGTTTGTTTTCAACTAATTTGTCTCATAAGACATGTTGATGCATCAAGGGGCTATAGCGGGTCTCACTCACCGCTGCATGTCCAAAGTATTATTTTATAAATATATTTAATACAAGTACAATATTCCTTCTCAATATCAATATATATTTGAGGATACAAATTAATCAAAGTATGTCAACATAAATAAAGATACTTTTAAATGAGACCATTGATAAATTATTGAGAAAATAATCCTTAAACATTCCAAAGTGTCCCATACCACCTTGAAACATTAAAATCATAATACCTTAGAAATGTATACATTTGATATGATATAACAAAGGGTAGTAAAAACAACACAAGAATGAAATAAGTGGTGAACAATTAATATATCTCATAAAAGTTAATGTGAGATGAAAAGATTGTTTTTTACTTTGGAAAGAAGAGTTATTTTGGAAAATCATTTGTATTTTTCATAAAATAGTTTCTAAAAATTAATATCCTATAAAATTAAATACTATGACATTGAAATTATATTTTAGGCATAAATTATGTCCCACTTAAGTGAAATCATGTAAAAAGTGATTTAAAGAAGCTTTAGAATTAAAACATTTTTGGGCAGTTTGAAGAATTCATTAAAGTGATTTTAAAGCGCAAAGGAATGTTTTATTTCATAAAACCATAAATGAACCAAAATATAATTTGAAATATGTGATTTAAAAAGAAAAACATGGCTTAAAACAAATTATCAAGTGAATATCAAAATAGGTAAAAATTTTAGAAGTTATTTGAATCTAGCTTGCATTTCAGAAGAATTATTGAAAGATTATGTTAACCATGTAACTTGTCACGAAATAAAGAGGGATTATGATTGGTAAATAGATATAGGAAACTAACATATAATTAATTAGGATTACATAATAATAAATAATAATTTCATTGAGGTGAATATAGAATAAAAGCAACCCAAATGAAAAAGGAGGTTTGGGCGGAAAACATCCATCACTTTGTAATCAATTGATTCGAATGAACCACAATTAAGAATCATAAAATGATAAATTTAATTCCATGATAATAAATAGATTCATGATATGACACATCAATGGGATGTATACATACTACATACAGAAGTAAAAATAGTGAATATGGAAAATCTCACAAAAATGGAAGTGAGATGAAGAAACCCCTTACTTTAAGTTTGAATGTGCTCCGATCTCAAATTTAAGGTCCTGTAATATGAAATTATACTCATTAATAACTTAATTCTGAAAATATTAGATATTTATTTAGTTTATCATAATTATTTTTAGTTCATTTAGGCCCTTATTTATATGTTATTAAATTGAATTCTATCGTTCCAGAGTGTTCATTTTATTTAGTTTAATTATCAATTCACTTGATCTTAAGTAGCAGAGTTCATGTGGAATGGATGTAAATATCTAGAATTGAAATTAAATAGTATTTATGAATATCCAAAAGTGTTATTGGTCCTTTTATCATTTTGTTTACAAGGAATGAGGATGAATTATTAGATGAAATATTAATGACATTCACGTAGATTATTTTAGCGGTATTTTGATTATTATGAACTAGTTTGGTCATGTGATTTAATATTATGTATATATACTGGTTTCTGAATATTAATTAGGTTATAATAAATATATTATATTCTGTTTCAACCATATAAATGATTTCATGACCATTAATGAATGAGAAATTGAAGAATGAAACTTCATCGTCCACGAAGGATATAAATTGAACCTCATGGACGTTGATTTTGTTTATAAAAATAAAATGGAGGGAGAAAGAATATTGATGATGGTTATTCCATTCACATGATATAATTATAGTATATATATGATATTGGAGTTATAATGGTCATTTGGATAGAAGAGTTTAGGAGTGAAAAAGACAATTGAAAATAAAAGAAATGATAAGAGATCCCTTATGAAAATTTGACAGCCTAACAACGTCACATAAAATATCATAAAATGAATTAATGAGAGAAAAAATGATATATCATAATATGGAAATAAAAATTATAGTAAGAGGAATACATATTATCAACCCCAAAATATGATAATGGAAATCCAAAGAGATAACATAAAAGAGGTGTTGAATAAAAGAGGAGGGTAAAAGGTTCCCTTACCTTGTAGAGTAACTCCTAGAACATGAAGGTTGAGACCTTGGGGGATTAAATACATCTTGGGAGGACTCCTAGGAAGGTAAACCACAAGATATTCTAGGATAAAGGATTTGGAATGAAATATAATGAATGGATGAGTGGGTTTTTATAGAAAAGAGAGGGAGTTTTTTTAATAATTTCAAAGGGACATCTCATTAGTGGTTTTCGCAAAACCATGGGATTTCCCATGGTATTTTCCCATGGTCTTATCCAATTGGGACACCGCATGTCATATGTTACTATGAAAAAGTCTACTAGTCTTTTATTTTAATTATTATGTCATTATGATTTCATTAAACGACCGAAAACTCAAAACTGTATTTTTACTATTCACGCAAAATTCTAGTAGTTTAGAAAAATCCCGAAAATTCACCCTAACCATTTTTAATCATGTAGAATAAAAAAATAAAATCCTTATTTTGAAAATAATTTTATAAATATTTTTAATTTATGTTTTAAATAGAATCATAATTTATTTAAAAAAGACACTTTAAAACTATAAATCGTTTTATAAGGCCTTGAGAAATTAATCAAGGTCCTGTAAAATTATATTATAATAATAAGAAAATAAAGAAACAATTTGTGATTAAATTTTATGAAAATAAATTTCTATTTTTAATTATTAAATTAATCAGAAAATTATAATTTAAAAGTTTATGTCATATAAAAATACCAATACTAATACTATGATCATTTTTTCACTTGTAAGATATCTGAATCATATTTATACTTTCATGGGAGAAGTTTATATTTTGTATATATTTTACTATTCATTACTATTGATTACTATTCATATATGTATGTCACTATTCATAAGGGTATGTTACTATTCACCAGAAATTAAGTTTGTCTTATCAGACTCTAAATATCTTACTGAAAGCAACCGTGTATGTTAGTTTTTCCAAATTAAAATCACAGAGGTGAAACAATTATGTTTATTTGACTAGGTTATAAAAAAGTGGTGTTTTGTAGAGACTCAGTGTGTCATGCATTATATAATAAATCTATTTGTAAATTCTTGGGGTGTTACAATATCTGAAGGCCAAACTCTCAACTGATGATACCATGATCTCAATTCAATAATTGAGAAGACTTAATCCCTCCTTAATTGGACAAGTAGATTTTCAATACATGGAAGTGAATACTGGTTCCTCATAATTATCAGGGTGAATATATTGTAATTGAAACATAAGAATGAAGTTCCATCAAACGTTTTATCAAACAATAATTAAGAACCCCAAGGAGACATACTCGGATGGATAAAACCCATATCTGTCAATTATTATAGCTAATTATTGATCTATTGAAGATATTTTGGTTCCATTCTATATGGTGGAATAGAAACCATCTCAGCCGCCGACATAGGCTCAATTATAAACTCGACATATCTCTAAAGTGGCAACACAGAGGAGTATTTAGGAAATAGGTCCTAAAAAATCTCCACTACATGTGGAAATAAATCTAATTTACACATACATCATACAACAATAGAATTGATATGTGGGAATAATCTACTCTAGTTTCTGGTGAACTGGACATGCTCAGCCTGCCTGGATATCACACTCTCCATGTTGAATATAACTGTCAACCTAAGGAGACATAAAATTTTCTCTCTTGTGGTAATAATCTAGGTGGGCTCAATATGCGACCAAATAGTCCATGCCCATAATTTGGTCAAATACTGACATGTAAGTGATGTAAATATCCAATATATATTGACTCTCCAACCTTGAGAGAACAACCCTTGTACATACTGATGTCCCTCGACCATTCTCCCAACATTAAATCTATCATTATAACCCCACTGACGAATTCCACCAGAAGGCTCAAACCATTTACATGTTTTTTAGATATAAAATAATGAGAGTGAACAATATAAAATAAGGAACTAGATAACATAGAATCTATAAGAATAATACCTATCATAGTTAAGGATCCAGCCTCACAATCCACAAATATAAGCTGAACTACATGAAACTATCCCACACCTCTTCCTTATGATGCAGTATGATTCCCCTGAGTTTCACGACTCTAATGAAATGAGTGCTGCTTCCTAGAAGTATTTCATCGACTACCTCTATCACCACAACTAGTAGAACTTCATCTACTATATAGATAAAAAGTAGAAGACCGCCTGCTACACTCTGGATATGTATATCTGCTCCATCGCTACCTATCTGTCTTTAGTTCTTACAGAACCTCTATAGATTCCCCATCATACCATATCCTCAACAATATACTAGTGGTTGAGGGAACTGTCTCAGTAAGTTTCCCTACATACCACACTGGTGACTGATCACATGAATATGTTCATGTGTAAATGGCCATTCACCCTGAATACTCTTATTACTATCACCCAAGCTAATATTCTATTAGTGATACTTACTACTCTCAAAAGTCATACCTATTTACCATATGACAAAAAACACTTATCCTCCACTAGAATCCTCTTTCAGGTTCCCCATAAATATAAGAGCACGATTTACCACTTCTGAAAACTTATTCTTCCTGAAGATATTGACCTGGGACTTTATTTCACATTTAATTCCATCTTGAAATCATTTTGCTGAAGTAGCCTTATCCCCAACCTATATTGGAGAAAAGAGCTTCAAATATACAAAGAATCAATCACATTCCATCATTGACATACTCCCCTAAGTTGACTTCCTGAAATCATCTACTCTCTCTTGCATGGGCGTCTCAAGACAAAATTTCTCCAAGTACTTCTCCTCAAAGTCTTTCCACTCCATAGTCTCCAACTATCCATCCTAAGTCTGGATGTCTCACCAATGATTTTATTGACCATATAATATGTAAGAAAATAATTTTACTCTATTATCAGTTGGATTATTCAATTGTTAATGTATGGTATGTATAGACTGAATCGAGCACTCAGTTTCCTCTGGTCCACCATCTTCGAAGAAAATCAGAGGGTGTGGTAACTGGAACTCCGTCACCATATCAGATTTTATTTTCAAAACTTGAACTCGGTATCCTTACATTAATTTATTAAAATGATAAAAGATCTCTTAGAACTACTCTCCGAATTCCGCACCTTACACGATCGATGCCTCAGGTTCTACTACTGCTAGAGTATCTCCAGCTATAACCACCAGTTGTCCTCTCAATAAGCGTCATCAAGGTGGAATATTTCTAAAACTCCAAAGACATGTAACATTACACATGAAACTACATTAACATATTTACTAATAGGGATTCACACAAGGATATAATAATTCATTCCCCCTTTCCCCTCCCCACTGTCAAAACTGAGGGTCTATCTGTACCCTTAACCATCCTACATCTAGGTCATGGTTAACAAGGCATAAACTCACACTCAAATATTTATTTTTTATGCATGTAAAAAATTATTCATGTCACAAAATAGTCATGAGTGTCTAGAATGGTGAATTCATACTAAACTCTCATTCTATTTTGGTCCAAGAGTAAAATATATGAAAATGCCAACAACAACCATCATGTCACACAACAAGTTCATCACCCATGGTAAAATAAATTGCAACTATATAGAAAAAATCAACAACAACAATACCACACTAAGTACTTGGGTTTTCTACCCTATATGGGGTAGTTACTCCCATTCATTAGATCATGAACATGGCCAGAATATTCATTGTATCTTGTCTACCTTTCCCAAATAGTAAGATAATAGAAAAGAAAATAAAACTAAGCTCTCATACCAATTTGTTACCCTCTAACTTGGGTTCCTCACATAAGTTCTCTGAAAGGGTTCACTATTTGACATCAGACATTCTTCCTTGTATGCCATAGGATGTTGACTATGAGTGAGGGATTAATATCGATAATGGAGAGACTATACCCTCTTTACTAGAGTAACACAATAACGGAAATAAAATAGAATAACCATATAATATAACCATAACCATAAAAATACCAGTATCATTGGATGACCAAAATAAGAAATACGATATCCAAATTGAAAATTAAATCTGCCAATATGTTTCATGTGTCAATAAGTAAAACTCAAAATGAATAGACATAGACAACTCCCAAGAAGGTCTTGACACCAAGTTCGGTTCCCTTATCCCTACTTGATCCCATATCATCCATATAAAATAGGACCCTTGTCCCCAACCTATCTTGAAACCATGGAATCTATTCAGGTACTGATTAGGTAGCTCGAGTAGGGTGTGAGTACAACCTATTTGGCCACCACCAATCCAGTCAAAATAGTGTATTTAGTTGTATAATGAATAAATAAAATCAATAAGTAAAAAAGTTTTCATTTTTTCAATTATTCTTTATTTAAGTACTTAACTCCCATGTTCCTGAGGACACCCATACCTCAACACCAGCTTCAACCTGGGCCTGAGTCTGAAACATATCACATATTCAATTCACAATTCATTACTACATGTGGGATTTCATTTTCAATTTCATTTGAATGCATAATACGGAAAATTTAAACCATGGTCCAATGCTAACATTTTGGGTCTATGTAACCATGTCTAGGACCCCATGTAATTTTAATGTATCATTATATGTTTCACAATAATTTATAGAAAAATCATTACTATTGACTTTGGAAGAAACCGACCATGTCCCACAGACATTTATCAAACAATTTATCACTACAGGCCTTAAAAGCAGCTTACCATGTCCCACACAATAATAACAAATAATTTATCACTATGGGATTTGAAAGTAGTAGACTATAGGCCACACCAAAATATCCATATCACACATATATCACATCATCAAATCATCACATTATTTAGGGTTAATCAAAATTAACCATCTTATCACATTTCAGAAAAAAATTCTATTAATTAATTAATCCAATTAAATCAATTTTATAATCAAAATAATTTCCATTAATTGTTTAAAAAATCAATTAATAACTTCAATTTCACAAATATAAATATATTATAATTAATGAAACAATTAATTATTAAAATTAATAATCCCTTAATTAATTAATTTATTAAATTAATTAATTAAATTTATGAAATTAAATTGCTAATCATCCAATAAATTCGATAATTAAATACACATAATAAAAAACATGACTTTTGGATATGAATAATAGACAACCTACCTCAAGTTTGATGATGAACAATTTCCAACATTTTTACCAAATTTTAAAGAAAAAAACTAAAATAATGATGAAGAACACGATCTAGATCCAAAACCGAGATCCAAGATCAAAAGAATTAAGATCTAAAAAACCATGATATAGTTCTAGAACCATTAGTGGATAAAAATATCTATTTTGAATGTGAATAAGAGTGAGATAGATAGAGAGATCTTAATGGGAATAAAACACATACCAAAAGAGGTGCATATATTCACTCTGCCCTTCAATTCACTAAGAACGGTGGTCCGGAAAAAAAATAATTCATTTGTCAGCGTTAAAAATGATATAGAATGTTTATGGTTGAGGTAGGTCCAATTGGGGGATAAAATTGGGGGGGGGGGGTGGTTTGGGGATTTTAAATACAGTTTTCATATTAATAAAAAACATGCACATAGTTTTTTGGGTAGGGGCGCAGAATTATCCAAAACATGCACCTTAACCACGCTCCTCTTTTGAGGGGGTGGGGTCCATGATTTCTCATAAAAAGGTAAAAAATTTGAAAAATTTCATGCCATCTATGTGGATCCCTTCTTTTTTGTTCACACGGTCTTCCTAAACCATGTGGAAACTATGAAATACCTCTCCACCTTTCAAGTTTCCCAAATTTCTCCCAAAAAATCCTCAAGTAATAACAAAGGAAATTATTCTAAAAACATTAATGGACTAAGAATAGTGTATATTAATATTACATATTTTTAGATGAATATTCATTACATTTTAAAAAGTCATCCAAAAGACCTTATTAGTTTAGTGCCTTTAGAAACATGGAATACATTCTTCTAACTTGTGAAAGATATTCAATATCTCCCATAAATATGTTCCCCTTTAGTACTCATACTTATAAGATTTATTTACAACCTAAGGAATGGAAACATAATAAGTGATGATCTCAAATACTTAGTAAGTGTAAACAAATAGAAACATGAACATAAATTTTAAAAACCATACCATGTAAAACATATATCAAAATTATGTGTCATGGAATAAATATTGGTAATTCATAAGGAATAAATAATAAAGGAACATGAGCTATGAGAAAATAGCATTGGAATAAAACATGTAATTATTAAATACACATAAGGATATTAAATAATTTCCATATATGCTAAGGATGTTTTCCAATACCCTTATAGTGGAAAAAGTCCATTTCTAAACTTGGTTTACATTCTGTTCTAGCCCCGTATTACTAAACCAGATTTATTTGTTGTTCTAGATCTATATTACTGAAGTAGTTTTACTTACCATTAAATTTATGTATATATTCTGAGTTATTAATCTTTACCCAATTCATTTTAGGGAGATATAGGTCCCACCCATCTCAATATTAAATCATTCATATGTGTTCCATAAAACATAAACCATTCATCAAAGCATAACCCAAGGATTTAAATGAGTTTCTTAAACATCATTTAATTATAACATAATCCATGTAAAACAAATGGATTTCATAAATATAATTCCATCATAACCTAATACAAATGCAGGAGTAATAGGAATTTTATACTTGAAATATAACCGTATTAAATAATTCTTTTTTAGATGGAAAATATTTTTGATAGAACACTTGAAATTAATTCTGGACGAAAATATCCTTTCTTCTTCAAAAGAATTTATTTTCTTAAAATAATTGAAAATTTTAAAAGGTAATAATTTCTTGGAAAAAAATATTGAAATATTTTAAGCTAATATTTTATGTAAATAATTTTTTTAAAGTGTAAAAATCCTTTCATTCCGTATAAGTTAAAATAAAACATTCTTCTCATACATTTTTTTAGAAATTTTAAAAGTACCTCATATCAAAAATGACAAAAGATTCCTTTCATACTATTTTTAAAAAATTCACCAATGGGTAAAATTGAATTTAAATATTAGTATAATAATATATATAATATTTTAAAATACATATGCATAAAAGTTGTACATGGATGATAAATATACCCATGTAAATACTTACTTATAAAAATTCTCATATAAAAATGAGATTGAAAAATTATCCCTTACCAATTTATAATAAGTTGAATCATATGACTCATAAAATAAAGAAAATTATATGCATATGTAAATATCATAACCTTCATAATAATAATCATAAAAACATTCATGGGAAATATAAACACCACACAAAATAAATAGGTGGTGGATAAGACATATGTCCCACCAAAATAAAAGTGAGACAAAATAATCCTTTACCTTACATATGGGTTCCTTCGTACATGTATGAACCTACTATAAAAGGATTTAAATTATGTTATTAATTTATTCTAGAATCATATTCCCTTTTTACAATATCACAAGTGATCATATTTTTACTCATTAGTTAATAACATTATTACTCATCCATTGGGTCTTAACTGCTTTATTTTCTTACACATGTTTCATAAGATATGTTCTTGTTCATATTATTAGATTACAGTTATATAATTTATAGAATAATATTAATAAAATTTATATCATATTTTTAATCCAATACATTTACATAATCATTATTTAATGGATATCATGTATAATTAATCACATCACATCATGAAGATGGTAGGTGGTACGCTCGTACGAGCGACGATACCATTCACATAATTGTGAATTGTTATAAAAGTGGTTGGTATATATTTTTTACCAGAATACATATTATGTTTTAATGATCATATATAGTTATTATATTCATTATATCACCCATCCATGTAATGTGGTATTGAAAAAAATCTTACACTACAGCGTGGAGATAATAAAGAGTACGTATGAATGCGTGGTGATTTCTTTTTTCATAGGATAGATAAAAGGTAGAATATGGTCATTACATAACCATAATAACATCTATGAATATATTTTATACCTGATTTATTACATTATAATTAAAAAACTTAGGAATATGAAATATAAGAAGAAATGAGTTTGAATGAATCGATAAAAGAGATTACCTCTTCTTCGACATGCTCCCTCAAGATCTCCTCTTAAAGGTACTAGAGATGGTCTTTTTAGAATAAAAGAATATCTATAATGTAACTATGAATGTTTTTAATGGAAATGGGAAGGGTATGGCCTATCTTGAAGGATCAAACTGAATTTAAGAGATGAGGGAGTAGGTTCCTTTTTATAATTGAGGTGATGGGCACTTTTGGAATCTCATAAAATATTAACTTATAATAAAATCAAAACCCATTAAAAATCCTAAAAATATACTAAAAATATACTATTATATGAGATAAGGTGGTAATATCATCAACCAATAATTTTTATTCATGTTTTTATTTCATTTTAAACATTTTCATTTCATTTTACCCTTAATTATTCTCTATTAATTTTAAATAAGGTAACAAATTGTTCAATATTGAAATAGTGAAATTTTTACTTATTTGATATCAATTAGACTACAAATGAAAAATATATAACATTTTAGAGTAAAAATAATAATTTTATTTTTTTCAAAATTTTTTATTTTTTTAAATAATTTAATAAAACATTATTTGGATAAAATATCAATAGTGTCAATTTTGAAACTATTCATTTAATGGATTTTTAAATATATCAAGATAAGGTGTTAATTCAGGAAATATATATATTATTATATCTATAAGGGGTCAAGGTCATCTATTTTTTTTGGATATATTAATTATCCAAAATTATTTTTATTTTAGTATTTTCAATAATATTAATTTGATATTTCCATTATTAAAATAATTACTACATTAGTTTTATGAAACTATTTAATATAATTAGTTGTTGGGTAAAAATTTACAATAATATAATATGATTAAAATAAATCCTATATGTTTCATAAGAATACTTATAGTAGAATGCATTTTCTATAAAATCAAACATTAAAAATGATTTATTTATTAAAACATGAATGCGACAACATTAACATTATTTTCAGTAATACATTATAAGTGTCATAATAATTTTTATATGGATCCAAATGGTCCATAACTAGACACTTGGAGGATTATAGTTGAGATATTTTCTTCCATAATATTTGGTCATGTTTTTTTGGTTTTTTAATGGTTATTATAATTTTAATTAAAATTATTTTGTTTATTTTTCGTCAATTGAATAATTTCTACATCATCGTTGTATAAACCTTTAAGGTAATTATTTAATCTCTAAAAATTATAAATAAATTACGATGATTTATATAATTTAATTTTATTTCTATATACAATTTATTATCTAAGTGTTCTCATTTGTATCACTATATTGAAATTATTTCACTTATAATAAATAATAGGGTGACATGTTGTCACTTTCTTTTATTTTAATAATATATATGTCATTTTCATTGAAAAAGTCAATTAAATGAGTCCATTATAGTTCTTAAATGTTATGGGTCAACTTACAATCATTCAATGGATTTTTTAAGGTGTTATGGTAATTTTATTTTCCTTATCATATTAATTTGTCACCTAAATTACCTGATTTACCTTTAATCGTGTTAAATAAAAATTACCGCAGTTACTATTCATAATATCCAAAAAATAAAATTAATACATTAACATAATTTTTGAATGAATGATTAAAAATATGGAATCTAGTTTTTAAAATTTTAAAAGCATAAATCTCATTTATTAAATTAAAATTAATCCCATTGAGGTAACGAGAAAACAAGTTTTTTAAAAGTACAATCCATCAAAAGATTGACTTATGTTTATATCAAATTTCAATGTGAAATTACTTTCAATGAAAAATATTGGATTAAATTATAAAAACATAATATAATTTTACTTTAAAACTAATTACAATGATAATATAACAATATAAATAAATTAGATTAAAAAGCAGTTTTGAATTAAAATGTAGTATTTTTCACTATTCATAAAAATAAGAAACTTATCAGAAAAATACTAAAAATTTATCCAAAATAATTTTTTTATTGATTAAAAATAATAATTATAGTTTTCTAAATATAATATAAAATGTTTCAAAAAATATATTTAAAATGGGTGCACCATAAAAAGCTGGAAAAACTGCATTTTTGAAAAATATATCTTCTATCTAAAAAATTGACTTTCTTCTTATATAATGTCTATAAAACATATAAGATGAATTTTAAACATTATATTTAATGTATTACATATATATTTCCTTAATAAAATCCATAAAAAGTGATTTTATTATTTTATAAAATCACTTATTTTCATTTAAATTGTTTTTCATAAGAAAGATAATACTGTTCATACCTACCATTATAATGAATAGGATACATGGTAACATAATAAAATTTATTTTTTCACATATATTTTTTCCTTCATGAAATTAATTCTATCAAAACAACTTTAAATTGTGTGTAACACAATCCAGTCGTAGTGTCGTGTATACCACAAGCTTAGTCGGTGTAGTGTATAATGCAAGATTATTTTGGTGTAGCATCCAATCAAGACATAAAATAAATTAAAAAAAATCAATATCATAAAAATATTAAGGTGTTACAATATAACCCCTATAAAATTAATTTCTCCCTCAAAATTTTTCTGGGGTATAATAATATTAATACATGAATGTTTTTTCATAGAATCCCACATCAAAAAAACAAAGACTAGAACTTCCTTTTAAAAAAGGAATTGCTAGAAAATAACAGTTAAACAAAGTAAATCATAACTAGGTATCTATGTAGGATAACATATGTGAAGATATGGGCATAGAAAAAATGTTTAAATAATTATAGAGATTGATAAAGATGACTAATCACAAGAAAGTTGGCGATCTAGAGAAATTTTACAATCACATAACCCTAAACAAAAGAAGCATGATATATGTCATTGATATCACCAAAAATGATGATAATAAGAAATAATTCTACATCATGATACCTTTTACTAATGTTGAATAGTTTTTATAAGAAAATATATTTACTTGATTTTAGTATAATCTCACTGTTGGTCTTTCCTTGAACAATTCTCAAATTCTTCTCTTATTCAAAAAAAATAAAGTTTAATTATTCATTCCTGAAGAATTAGTAGATCATATGATCCATAAATAGAGTTATAGGTCATTACACATGTAATTATCAAAAACAAAAAGTTCACAAAATTATCAAATATGAATAAGTCCACCTATAGTGAGATAATAATTTAATTTAAAAAATATCATCTGGACTTTAACATTTACTATCCATAAATTTATAACCTTATAATCCTTATAAAAGATGAAAATCAAAAATTTTGAAAGATATAACATAAATCATATTAAAATTTATCCCCCATATATCACAAGGCATTTCTTGTTGTTCACATTCAAAAGATGTGAACACCTTCATCATGTGTTCTCTTAAGTCATGGTAATAACCTAAATTACCTTATATCCTTGTTGAAAACATGCATGTTTACTCATTCAAAAAATTATTGGATATATTCCTTAAGACCAAAAAAGTTTTATACTTCATCCATGATAGAATATATCTCTTGAAAACAAATCCATTATTAATTCACAAGAAACTAGTATCATCCATTTTTCTTATTCAAATCTAACATATGTTTATCCAAACATCATTATCTTAACATAAGGGAAATATTAAATATTATCATTCCATTAATCATGTGTTATCAAAACCTACCACCTCAACCTTAAATCATTTTTCTATGAAATTTGAACTATTCAACATATCCTTTCCAATCCTTAATGAAAAACTTATACCAAAAACAAATATATATTTCATGATTCGTATAACATAATCTTTGAATTCCAAAACATATACACCTCAATCATTCAACCCATTAAGTAGGATCCCTAATCTCAGTATTTACTAAAATATGAATCTTGTATTAAGGTTCCTCAACCTTAATATGACAAAGCTTATTTGTATTAAAGTAAACAAATAATGCTTTGAACATCCCACGCCATTCACATGTCATTTACAATCTATTTATCCTCAGTAGTTTAACCGATACTTGTGCCACCTTCATGATTATATTAATGATATTTTCACTTAGGAAATCAATTTACATAATAAAAATACTCTTCATATCTAAAAAATTAAATGTTAACGGTGTTCTATCTAGTTCCTACTATTGACTAAGACATGATAGCAAAGGCTGAGAAACAATTATCATAGATGAAAATAATATTACCAAGGGAAATTACTTAAAATTTTTCAATATATGAACCTTTCAGTTTAATCCTTGATTATTCATGGCTGTTATCATAATTTTAGGATTCTAACCTATATTTAGACTTATCCTTAAGGACATACTTAGACACACCTTAGAAATATCTCTCAGAATTTCACTAAATATTTCACATCCTAGTTTCTGAGCTTTTAATAAACATTTCCTCTGATACAAACTATAATGAACCAAGAATTCTATATATGAATATTATATATTTTAGATGAATATTAATTACATTTCACAAATATAAACCTAAGGACCATAATAGTTTAGTGCCTTTGTAAACATGAAATACTTTTTTATAACTTGTGATAGATATTCAAAATCTCCCATAAAGATCTTCCCCTTTAGTAATCCTACTTAAAATCTTTTTTATAACCTAAGGAATGAAAACATAATAAATGGTGCACTCAGATGCTCAGTAATGGAAAAATGAAAACATAAACATAAATTTTGGAAATCACACAATGTACACCATATATCAAATTATGAGTTATATAATAAATTTTGGTAATTCATAATGAAAAAATAATAAAGGAACACAAGCCATGAGAAAATAGCATTGGCATTAAACATAGAATTGTGGAAGACATATAAGTATAGAAAATACTTTCTATACTTTCCAAGGATCATTCACAAGACCATTATAGTCGATAAAGCCCATTACTGAACTGAGTTTACATCTTGTTCCGGCCTTGTACTACTGGACTAGATTTACATACCATTCCAGCCGTGTATTACTAAACCAGATTTACTTATCAGTCTAGTCATGTATATCTCATTAGATATAAATATTCACCCAATGAATTTTAGAGAGATATTTATTCTACCCATCTCATAATTAAATCATTCTTACATGTTCCAAAAAAACATAAATCATTAATCAAATCATAACCCAATGAATAAAATGGGTTTCTTAAACATCATTTCATCATAACATAATTCATGTAAAACAAATGGATTTCATAAATTGAATTCTTTCATTTAATGATCAAACTTTATGAATAATAGGTATATTATTCTTGAAACATAACCCTATTAAATAATTAATTCTTAAATGAAAAATAATTTTTATAGAATAATTGAAATTGATTCTTGATAAAAATATATTTTCTTCTTCAAAGAAAATTTATTTTCTTAAAATACTAGAAAGTTTTAGAAGAAAATAATTTATTTGAAAATAACATTGAAATATTGTAATGTAATCTTCATGTAAATAGGAAATTATGAAATAATAAAAAATCATTCATACCATATAATTTATAAGAAAACAATCTTCTCTTATTTTTTTTCAGAACTTCAAAAAGTACCTCATATCTAAAGTAGAAAAAGATTCCGTTCATAATGATTCATAAAAATTAATCAATGGGTAAAATTGAGTTTAAAAAATATTATAAGAACACAAATAATATTTTATAATTCATATATATAAAACATGGTCATGGATGATAAATATACCTTAGTAAATACTTACGTATAATCGATCTCTGATGAAAATGATATTTTGAAATTATCTTTTACCAATTGATTATCAGTCAAATATTATACCACATAAAATCAAGAAAATTATATTTATATTTAAATATCATTACATTAATAATATTAATCATAAACTTTTTAATAGGAAACACAAACACCACACAAAAGAAAAAGGTGGTGTATAAGGCATATGTCCCACAAAAATAAAAGTGTGACAAAATAATCCCTTAACATAGGTATGGGTTCTATAATACATGTAAAAACCTCATATATAATTGTTTAAAAAATGTTATTAACTTATTATATAATAATATTCACTTTTTATAATTTCATAAGTGATCATATTATTGCCTATTTTTTAATAACATTATTACTCATCCATCAGGTATTAACTGATTTATTTTCTTACGCATGTTTTGTCAGATAAGTTCTTATTCCAATACATAGATTATAGTTATTTAATTTACATAATTATATTTACATAATCTGTATCATATTTTTTTAATTCAATACATTTATATAATAATTATTTGATGGATATCATATAGAATGAATCACATTACATCGTGGAGGCGGTACGTCGTACGTACACACAAGTGACGATATCATTCCAATAATTGTGAAATGGTATGGTAGTGTATGATATATGTTTTTTTCCATAATACATTTAATTTTATAATAATCATATATAGTTATTATTTCCATCATTATACCCATCCATTTAAGGTGGTAGTGAAAAACAGATTACACCACGACGTGGAGACAGTAAGTCGTACGTACAAACGCATGGTGATTTTGTTTTTCAAAGGATAGATAGAAGGTGGAATATGGTTTTTAAATTACCATAATAACATATTAGAATATAATTTATAATGGATTCATTAATTTATAATGGAAACAACTCATTAAAAGAAAGTTGAAGAAGAAAGATGTTTGAAATAATTAGTAAAGAAGATTACCTGTTCTTCAGCGTGCTCCCTGTAGATCTCCTCTTAAAGGTACTAGAGATTGGGTTTTGAGAATAACATAACCTATACAATTTAACTAGGAAATTTTTTATGGAAATTTTCTTAGTATGAAAGATCTTTAAGGCTCAATATGAAGTCAATAGGTGAGGGAGGGGAATCCCTTTTATAATTGAGGTGTGGGACACTTTTTGTATCCCAAATTATATTAATTTATAATAAAATCAAAACCCATCCAAAAACATCCAAAATGTACTTATTTATAATATTAGCTGATATAAGGTTTTAATATAATCATCCAATAATTTTTACGCATTTTTTTATTTCACTTTAAACCTTATCATTTCATTTTACCCTTAATTATTCTCTTTTAATCTTAACTAAGGTAACAAATTTTCCAATATTAAAATTGAGTAATTTTTACTCATTTTATGTCAAATAGAACATAGATGAAAAATATAGAACATCTTAAAGTAAACAATAATAATTTTATATTTTTGAAAATAATTTATGCTTTTTAAATACTGCAATAAAACTTTAATTTGAAAAATTATCAACAGTATCACTTTTGACACTATTCATTTAATGGATTTTAAAATATATAAAGATTATATTTTAACCTAAAAAATTATTTTATTATATCTATATGGGGTCAAGGTCATATATAATTTTTGATATATATTAATTATCCCAAATTATATTTATTTTAGCATTTTTAATAACATTAATTTGATATTTCAATTAATAAAATAATTACTACATCAGTTTTGTGTAATTATTTAGTATACTTATTTGTTGGGTAAAAATTAGAAATAAAATACTATGATTAATATAAATCTTATATAATTAATAATAATACTTATAATCGATTATATATTATGTAAAATAAAACATTAAAAGGTTATATTTATTTAAACATAGATGTGAAAACTTTAACATAACTTTTATTAAAATATTATAAGGGTCATAATCATTTTCAAATGGCTATAAATTGTAAATAACTAAACCATTAGATGATTATGGTTGATATATTCTCTAAAAACAATATTTGGTAAATTTTTTTGATCTTTTAAGGGTTATTATCATTTTAATTTAAATTATGTTTTATATTTTTCATGAATTAAATAATTTATGCATCATCATAGTTTAAGCCTTTAAGATAATTATTTAATCTCTAAAAATTATAAATAAATTACCATGATATAAATATTTTAATTATATTTATGGATACTATTTATTACATAATTTATATCATGTTTATCACTATATTAAAATTATTCTACTTTTAATAAATAATAGGGTGACATGTTGTCACTTTATTTTATATTAATAATATATATATGATTTCATAAAAATAATCAATTAAATGAGTCAATTAAAATAAATAGGTGTTAATTGTTGAATTATATTCACCCAATAGAATTTTGGAAGGTGTTATGCTAATTTTATTGTCCTTATCATATAAATGTTTTACCTAAATTACCCGATTTTCCTATAACAACATAAAATAAAAATTACCTTAGTAACTATTCCTAATATCAAAAAATTAACCTATTAACATAATTTAGAACTAATGATTAAAAATATTTAATCCATTTTTCAATATTTGAAACCTAAATGTTTTAGTAATTAAATTAAAAAAACGCCATTGAGGGAACAGGAAAAGAAATTATTAAAAAGTAAAAACCCTCAAAAGATTGACATGTGGTTTTGTCAAATTTCAATGTAAAATTAATCTAAATGAAAAAAATTAGATTAAATGATATAAAAATAATCTAATTATAATTTAAAACGAATTAAAAGGATAATATAACAATATAAATAAATTAGATGAAAAAGTAGTTTTCAATTGATATGTAGTATTTTTCACTATTTATTAAAATATGAAAGTTATCAGAAAAATACCAAAAAATTATCCAAAATAAATTTTGATGTCCCAATTCGAAATAATAATTTTATTTTTTTCAAATTGATTTTAAATTTTTTCAAAAACTATATTTAAAATGGTTATGCCATCAAAAGGTGGAAAATTGGATTTTTTAAAAAATACATCTTTTATCAGAAAAATTGATTTTTTTTCTTAAATCATGTTTAGAAAACATATAATATGAATTTTATACATTATATTCAATTTATTATATAAATATATTATTAATAAAATCAATCAATAGTGCTTTTATTGTTTTATAACCTTAACTATTTTTATTTAAATACTTTCTCATAAGAAAGTTAATACTCTTCATACCTGCCATTATAATGAATAGGTTATAATGTGACATAATAATATTTAGTTGTTCATGTAGACATGGTCTTTTATAAAATTAATTCTATCAAAATTAATTAAAATTGGTTGTAACATAAGTCAAGTCTAGTGTTGTGTATACCACAAGCTAAGATGGTGTTGTGTAAAGTGTAAGATTATGTTGGTGTAGTGTCCAAAACAATACATCAAAGAAATTATTAAAAAAATATATCTCATAAAAATATGGGGGTGTTAAAAAATCAATGAAAGAGAGTACTTTTTTATGAGCCTGAGGCATCTACAAAAAATTTCGGGATCATAGACATTGGTTAATCATGTTTCAAAGATATTGTTATTGAACCTATTTCTTTTCCATGGGTTAATCATGTTTTGAAGAGATTGTAGTGGATCCAGTTTCCATTTCAGGGGTTAATCATATCCTAAAAAGAATAAAGGTTGTTTCAATGATTTTTGAGGAATTATATATGTATTTGTCTCTTGTACATTATAAATTATGGGTATTCCTAGATAGAGTCATGTAAGCCCGTTATGTCTTACACGATGGGTGCGACCAAATAGCACTATGATGCGTTGAGTACTTTGGAGATGGAAGTCGACTATATTGGTAATTAAATTTGTAAGGGTTATATAAGGGTTCAATGATATGATGTTCCAAGATAACAATATGTTTTCCTTATGATTTCTATTTTTTATAATATTTTTAATGATCGAGATTGATATCACATGGCTCATGATTTATTGATTCCAATGACTCTTACCTTTCCCATGTTTTCATGTTTCATGATGTAGGTATTGATGAGTATGGATATTTATATGTTAAACTCATGAATTTTGATTGTTTCATCATACCCTTATGATCTTCTTATATTCACTAATGAAATTTATTTGTTAATGATTACTTTTTCCCTTACTGAGCACCTAATATCACCTATATAATGTTTTCCTTACCCTGAGTTTCAAATTATGATGTTGAACAATTTATCTCTATAAAGTATTTCACAAGGATGGTGTTTATGACCTATTTTGAAATAAGAAAATACAGGTTAAAGTGGATAGAGTTTCTTTTTATGAACTATAAAATGTGTATTTAAGAGTTTTTCCTAAATCTGTAAAAATATTAACATAAAAGGCCCTCCAAAATTTAGCTTATCTAAGTCATCCTTTTTTATGTTGAAAAGTTTTTATATAAAAATTTGGGTCACAATTATTGGCATTATAGTTGGAAATGTAAAGTTATGGATTTCTTCATAGGATCTAGATGTGCAGGTCCTTGACTGTTATATATATTATCACAGGTCGGTTTAGATAACTTTTAAGATTAGGATGTTTTCATGTGCGGTTATCCTTAGAGTTATGACTACCGTCAAAGGTTTATAATCTTGAGGATGATCATAATTCCAAAGAATTAGACACCCCAATGAGGTTTCAAGAGATGATATATTAAATAAATTTTTGGAGATTTTTTTAGATGAGGTATTTTTTAAACCCTTTGATCAAGGTGAAGTGTTTTTAGGTTGGAATTAGATTTCATGTTTTATGAAAAATAAGTAAAACTTTTATTCTCGATGATAAAGCACTGCATTTGATAGGCGGAAGGGCTTGAACCCATGACCGAAAAACGATATTATAATAATTTAGATAAAAACATGATATTTTGGTAAATTATAAAATTCACTTATTGAGTAAGTATATTTCCTTATGCTCTTAATATAGACTGTGAATGAATCCTTCAAATTTAATAAACAGATATTGAAATTAAATGTTATCCTATTACCATATTTTCTGATGATATTAATGACCTTATCCACACCTATTTAGTTTGGGGTTTTGTATTTATTGACTTTATCTTGACCATGTTCTCTATCTTTCTCTATTAGTTCATGAGATTTAGTTTTTCCTTCTAAATTAATCATTTAATTTTCCACAAAAGACCCCCCATGTTGAATACTAGTTATGCATAACATCCAGTGACTTTAATATATCCCACCTTCCTATTTTAAGAGGATGTTACATTGACCACTTTATGATGTGGGTTTCAATAATGTAATTCTAGAAATTATAATTCCTTGATAACTATGAATAATTTCAAGGGAGAAATTCAATTTATCTGGGGTATGATTTAACATCCCAAGAGTTTAATAAATATCTTTTTTGAAACTCATTTAAATTCTTTGATAGATTGTGTTATAAGAAATGAAAATTTTATCTTGAATCTTATTCAATACAAAGTTTATCTTGAATTTTACATAACATTTAGTTTGTTTGATAACATGTGTTACATGCAAGGTTGAGTCTTACCAGACAAAAATATACTATTAATATTATTTATTTAACATAATAGTTATCACACAACTATTTGAATGGATGGAATGAATATGATTAAATATATATTATATATATATATATATATATATGTTTTAAACATGTTTATATAATGAATAATTTGATGTCCATTTTATTATAATTGAAAATAAAAACCAATTTAATATAAAGTTTTTTTTTGTGAAAAAACTATTATTTTACCAAAAATAGTATTGTATCCCAATAAATTAAATTAATATTTTTTTGGGAAAGAAATTATTTAAATTTATATGTTATATATTTTATAATTTTTTTTAAATTCATCTAATATGTGTGATAGGGTTAATGTAAAAATAAATCCAATTTTAAGCATAAAAATATATGTATTTTTAAAAGCAATTTTTACCTCCTTTTAATGATGCACCTATTTTAAATATAATTGTTAAATATTTTATAATTTTTATTTTTGAAAAAATAAGATTTATTTTTCAATTTTAAATTCCAAAATTTATATTGGGCTAATTTTTCTTATTTTTGTGAGAACTCTCATATTTTTATGAATAATGAATGACACCGAATTTTAATTAAAAACCGCTTTTCCTGTAAATAATGTATAGTTTTGAAGTATATTTTTAATTAATTTTAAAGTATAATTAGATCAATTATATATAATTTAAAACAATTTCATTCACATAAATTAATTTTACATTTAATTCAGATATAAAAACTTATCAAACTTTTGAATATATTCACTTTGAAAACCCGGTTTGTCATCCCCTCTCTGGGATTAATGTTAAATTATTTTTTTCCAAAAATGTGATATTAATTTGTATAATATGATCCCATACTTTTATTAAGAATAATTTATAATTTATAATGTGTTAATCTTAGTTGTTTACCAAAAATATTAATGAATGAAATTAAAATTAATTACATTGATTACGGTAAAAATGTGTTTACTTAGTGGTTAAACATTAATTTTAAAAGTGACCAAATGACCTAGAAACTTTTCCAAAACCATTTTTATGGAAATTATCCAACCCTATCTCCAATTTTATCTAATATTTTTAATTATTTGGGGTAAGAGGATGGATGGTAGATCTCCCAATTGTGTTTACATTTTTATATTTACAACTATGCCACTCCCTCTCCACAATAAAAAGACTCTAACCCTTTCCCTCTTTTAACATCTATCAAACCATTTTTTTCTAATCCATAACGTGAAAAAAATAATATCCTAACACCCATAATATCATCCTAGAATCCTATATTTTGGAATAAATAAATCGAAGGAAGTATTTTGGTGTAAGCAAAAAAGAGTTACATGAAAAAGGTACGTTCTTCTACGATCACTTTTGTTTTCTTTATTTCTAAAAATAAATCAATTATTATTATACCATGATTATATAATAACCAAAACACCATAAATATAATAAGATGTTTTTATGTTAATGTTTTTACATACAAATTTACACATGTTTATCATATGGGATATAAAATCATCATTTGTGTGTATAGAAGACTATCGTCTCGTGAACCAATATCGTTCATTCTTCGATTACAACCTCGCAATGTTGGAAATAATGATTTACTTACTATTTTTATATTATATATATTATATTTATGATATATTAATACTTGTGGAATTATTATATAACATATCCCTTACCTCTTTCCATTTTTTGGGAATATGATAATATCATTTGTGGATGAGTGGACTATCGCCTCTTCAAAGTGATGCGATACATTAACACTTTAAAATGAATGGATTAAAGATGTATTTAACAAAAATATATTATATAAAGGATATATTCATTATATTAATTACATACATATATATCATTTCATATATCATATCATTTTATTCTTTCCTTTTTATACACTGAATAAGAGATAATGTTGTTCGTGGCTGTGCGGACTACCGCCTCCTTGAAGCGATGTTAATATTTTTTTTCATCACCAAATAAAAATAATGATATACATAATGATATATAATTAAATAATATTTTATTTAGTTTATAATTTTCATTATTTAATGAAAATAATTTCGTACCATATTTCTATAATGATCAATGAAAAAATGGGCATGTTACACGTGCATATGTACAACCTACCGTCTCTAAGATCACAACGTTGGTTCATTTTTCATAACCATCTAACCTATTAGATTTTTAAAGTATAATTAACATAAAATTTTTATAAAATTTTTATTTTTTCTTGATATATTTAAATAATAACCTCACAGTCCATAGTCGACCAATCAAAGTTAGATTTTACACATAAGTTGAATATGGTCAAAACCTTTTACTTAAAAATTATTGATTAAGTAATTGTATATAACATGTTAATAAGTGAAATAAAAGTAATAATAAAATTTTAAAATGTTATTAATAATGTAAATGATTAAAATAAGTTTGTTATTTGGGAATATATAGGCAAATAATGACAAATCATATACAAGGTAAGGGGTTTCTTCTCAGTTTACATTCCATCAGGGCTGATTTTTTATTATACACGTAATTACTTTTATATGGTTTATCTACTTCCCTATGAATTTTTATCTCACGAGTTTTGATTATTTAATTATATTAAATGTTTAAATTGATGTTATTCATTAATGGATCTCATTATTCAATGTTACTCAAGTAGTAAGGGATTTCTAAACCCAATTTCCATTCATTGGGTTAAACTTCAATATCATTGGTAATGTTATGTGAAAAATGTGTGTAAAATGACTTATTGTTATTCTATACTATATTTACACCATTGTTTTTTGGATTTATACTTTTCAAACATAAATATTTCATTTATTCATTCTCACTTCAATGATATGTTCTTTATAAGGGTTTTTATCTTCTCACTTTTATTTTTATGAGGTATATTCCATATTCCCCATTTAATTTTGTTGTTTGGTGTATATACACCCCATCAATGTACTTGATTAGTATTATACTTAAATATATTATTTTATACATATCCAATTTATGATCCCTCTTTCATGGGGTTTACGATTTCAAAGTTACGATAGAGGTAATGGATTTTTGTCATAATTTTCTTTCATTAAGACGTTTGTTATGTTATACACTTAAATTATTTTACGATGTGTGCATGCATATACTTTAACAACATATTTCATGAATCTAATTATTCTCATAATATTATATATATCATTTAATGTTATTATTTCATGGGTTTAGTGAATCAAATGTTTCAAATTGATATGAGATGCTTTGGAATATTTAAAAATTATTTTCATCAAGAATGTTTTAATGATATTTTAAAGTCATTTACATTCATCAAAATCAACAACACTTGTTGTTAATTATCATCCAATGGGTATATTTTTTATTAAAAACATCTTCATAGTTCATTTGGATGGATTATATTTTTTTTATAGTGATTTTTATTAAACCCATTTTATTTCCACATGTTATTCATATTTCAAAGTGATTGTTATGAAACTCATATATTTTACATAGGTAACTAGTATTCTACATAGAATTTTTGAAACTCATTTATTTTCCATGTGTTGATTATTTCCCAAAGATATTTTATGAAACCTGTTTCTGTTACATGGGTTGATTATGTCCTAATGAGATTTTTATGAAACCCACGTTTTTCCTTGGGTTAATCATTTTTCAAAGAGTTCATTTTGTAACACATTTATTTTAACAGGGTAAATCATGTTCTAAAGAGTTTGTTATGGAACCAAATTATTTTACTTGGGTTAATAACTTTTCAAAAATATTTTTACCGAACCCATTTCTTTTCCAAGATTTTATCATGTTCTAATGAGATCGTAATGGAACATGTTTCCTTTTCACGAATTAATCATGTCCTAAAAAGAATAAAACTTTCTTCAATGAGTTTTGATGAATTTTCCATGTATTCAGTTCTTGGATATTATAAATGATGTGTGAACCTAGATAGTGTTGGGTGATCCTGTCATAGCTTATATGATGGGTGCTTCCAGATAGTGCTATGATGCATTGGGTAGTCCCAAGATGGAATTTAACCATTTTGGTTATTCCATTTTTAAGGTTTATATAGGGGTTCAGTAAGGGTTCTATAAGGGTTTAATGAGATAATTTTCCAAGATACCAATATGTTTTCCTTATGGTTTCTATGTGTTTATAATGGTTTTAATGATCTATATTGATACCACATAGATCATGATTATTTAATCTAATGACTCTTTAACTTTTCAATGTTTTCATGTTTCATGATCCTGTTATTAATGGGTATGAATACTAACATGTTTTAATCATGAATTTTGATTATGTCATCATACCCTTATTCTCTTCTTATGTTCACTAATACCATTCATTTGTTAATGATTATGTTTTCCCTTACTGAGCTTCTTAGATCACCATTCTTGTGTTTACTTTTACCTAGGTTTTAATGAATGATGATAAGTAAATTAGTTCTATAAAGATTTCAATAGGATGATGTTGATGACCTATTGTGAAATAAGAAAAGCGAGGTTAAATGGAAGAAATGTTCATTTTATGTCTTGTGAATTATTTATGCAAGAGTTGTTAATAATTATATAAATATATAAACCTAAAAGGTAATCCATAATATAAGTGTTCCATGTTTTCATTTTTATGTATTAATGATTTTATAGAAAAATTTGGGTCACAATTATCAACATCATAGCTGGAAATGTAATGCTGTGGATTTTAGCACAGGATCTTGCAGTACAGGTCGTAGGCTATTACATAATCACTATCCAATATATGATCATTCCCCACTAAAGGATTAAAATAATAATTTATATAATGTAGGGGAGGATGGTTCCTCAATAGTTTAAAAAGGAAAGTAAATAAACCAAGTCAAAGAATCCCTTTTTTCATACCACAAGATTTACCTTCAAAAAGACCACACTGAGAGAGGATCCACTTGAATGAAATATTTTCTTTTTATAATATAATTGTTTAAAAATTTCATCCCAACTTTAGAATCGATGAAGGCGGTGTGACCCATGAATTGAAGGTGTTTCAAGATTAAAAAATCTAGTCTATATTTGACTTTAGGGCCAATTATCACAACCCAAAATTTTAACCCAACTCATTATTTTCAAAAAAATATTGTAAACCATGATATTTATGGTTATATTAAAACTTTTAAATTAAAAGTAATCATATTTAAAATATTATCTTAATAATTTTGATTTGAATCTCAAAGGTAAAAAATATAATTTCATGTAGTTTCAAAATTCATTCTATAATTACAATTACCAATTAAATTATCCCTTAAACTATATGAATTTATTAAATAATATCAATAATTAATAAAATAAATTATAAATCCGTAGTTATACCATTTTCAAAATTAAATAAAATTATTCCTTTATTTTTAATATATAATAACTACCCTTGAATTAATATATTGGTGGGATTTAATCCATCAAAATTCAAAGTAAAATTAATGAAAATATCATATCTTTTAGTTCCCACACATATAAAAGGTTCACTTATAAGAAATTTTATATTATTCATATAAAATACAAAAAATAAGTAGTGATATAGTTTCATAAGACTCTTTCAAAATAGATTTTTGTTTGATTAATATATGAAAAAATCCCATTTATTTTCCTCTCAGACATTTAAATTTTTTCAACCTGAAAAATCCAACAATTACCCAATTAAAACTTACCACACTTCTATTTTTTTCAATTTCTAATTAAGATTTTATTAATTTATTGTTTTTCTCCAACCTAAATTACATGTAACAAACAATTCGATTTAAAGTAATATAATATCTACCCATAAAGACAAAAATAAAAATCAATCATAAGGTATTTTCATTAATTTTCAAATGATTTCAGAGGCTTCATTTTGGTGGAAAAGGATGTGAAAAAATATAATATTACTGAAAAGGGAGGTTGAAATATTAAGTATAATAAAAAATAAATGAATTATTATTAAAATAAAATTACTCATCCAAATATGATAATGTAATCTTCCCCTCCCAAAAATTCAAAGTGGGTCATGAATACTAGAGATAATAAGGTATGATTTACCATATTATTATTTTTCATTTTTTCTATTTTTTTCTATTTTTTTGAAATATTCACTTAGAAATAATATCACATCCCCCAGTTAACCCCATATTATCTTAAGATCATTAGTTTAGTAATGGTGATTTTTGAACTACCCAAGTCGTAACCCATGTTTTTATCTCTTTTTAATTTTTATATATTTGTTTTGATTTTTTTCATTATTTGTTTTTCAAGAGGGGTGGACAAGAATATATAATAAATGATAAATCATGTAACCTCCATAAATTAGATTATAACTCATCACATATCCTCCTCATCATTAAAAATACATTTTTACCATATTGAATCTATCCCCCACAGATATCCTAAGGAATATAATAAAACAATACCAAGAGATGATTAGGAAAAAATAGACTTATAATGTGTCTATTTCCCATAAAAGGTCATTCATTATTATATGTTCTTAGTAGGAATAAATTTCTATATAGATCTAAGGATAAAGGTTTAAATAATTAAATTATTTAATCATTTAAAAAGTAGATTTTGTTCAATCAAAGATTTGATAAGATTACATTACATTTCTAGTGGAAAACATTCTTGAGATTCTTTCATGAAATGAGTATTAAAAATGAATATGAAAATATTTGTTTAGAATACCTTATATAGGATGAGAAAAATAAATTAGGTCAGTGCTTCATAGGAATGGATTTGAAAAATTGGATAAACACATAATAATGTTTGAAAATAAAATTATAGGTAAAATTTTACATATCAATAATAATTTAAAAATAAATTTCTATAAAAATCAGGTCAAATATCTCAAAATCAATTCGAGTGCTAAAAATTATAGAGAATTTTAAATGATGTAAAATGTTCCTAAAAACCCAATAAAATAAATGGAAAATTCAAAACATGAAACCCTAAATTGGTTGGAGCCAATAAACCAAAATTAAAATGTTACTACCCATTTTTATTGAAAAATTGTTTTATCTGATATTTATGTAGAATTTTATTAGGCAATAAAATAGTCATCGGAGAAATGAATGATACAACCTAATTTATTTATAGTGAAAATGTTGAGTTACGTTCCTAGGGGCTTCCCATGAAAAACCTATAAGTAATAGAAATAAATAAGATATAATATATTAATTAAATTAAAAATATATGATTTTTTTTTAAAATATAATGTAAAAGGGATTAATCATGGTTTAACTTCAAAGTGGGTATTCGGTTTTGATGGCCTTCAGGAAGGAGGTTGCAATTGTTATCCAAAACTGGATAGTGGGTGGGGATCCATTGATAATAACCAAAAAAATACATCCTTTACAATGATTTTAGGCTTGTATAACTTGAGATAACCACATTTATATATTATATAATGTACATCACATTTACAGTAAGGTATAACTTTCATGAAGGGGGTATGAGAGAATATGATTCCTCCTCCTCTGCTTTGGACACAATATAATTATCCAATTCCTCAACATAAATTTTTTTATGTGCTACATAGAATGATTAAATAATGAAAAAGTTAAAGAATATTTTAATTTATTAAAATAGAAATAATATGCATTAATATCAAAATTATCTACCTTAAAATTGTCATCTTTTGATGCAGTTTATCCAGTAATTACCACTAGGAATTCTTTGTCATAAAATTATAATATCTCATTATCTTAAATTGTGACTTATTCAGATTGTTTATTACTATCTAATTCAGTGTATTGGACTACAAAATGTAGGTTTTGATCACCGAATTAGTGATATGGTGATTCTAGTAAAGGTAAATAAAATGTAAGTGCATCTAATGAATCCTTTTATCCCTTGAGTGATTTTAATGAAATCTATTTCTCTTCAATGCATGATTTTTGATATATTTATAAAGGAGAGTGAAATTAAAAATATTAAAATGTAAAAAAAATACGGAATAAATTTATGAAATGTGTGAAGGAAGTAAATACACTCCTTAGGTTAATTGGTTGTATATTTATAAATCTACTAGAAGTACTTGAAGAACGTAGTAACTTCCTTGACCAGGAATTCTAAAGCTGGTTGTTCAAGGTCCTCATTGTCCTCAATGATCTATTTGAATTCCCCCTCTCCATAGATTATTTTCCAACCTACCCTCACTTGCATAAAAATTAATGATACAATCTCATCCATAGGTGAGGTGAGTAAAAAAGTATTTTTTAAAAGCATTAATTTGAAAATAGTAAAAATTTTAAAAAATAAAATGAAATAATGTGTGAAATAATTCTTGGATCCCTAGAAACAGATATAATTTATTGATAATTATCATGGGTGTTGTTTCTGAAACTTTCTCCAAGGCACACATTCATCTATGGGGACACACTGTATGTTTCCCCCTATTCCTGCTCTCCAATGGCGGCGAAATCTGTCACTTATTCAGGGATGTTCTCTCCTTGATCAAAATGAGATGATGGGATTTAGGTCTCTCCTACAATTGATTCCTCCTCCGAATTTGTCACCTAGTCTGGGTATCCATCATAGATTTGAGTCGTTTTTTATGAATCTAAATTTCGGTGCCACATCTTTGTGGACCCCAGTAAATTACACTGCTTCTATCAGGATAAACAAGGGGTCAATTCAAGTGTGGAGGCCAATGTTAAGGAGGACTATTTGTGGCCTTCCTTTGACCCTCTGGTGGTAGTGAAATGTTTGATGCCATAGGAGGATGAGATGTGGGTTGTGGATGTGTTTTCCCATCTAAATGCGGACTTTGGAATTCATGAGACAACTATGGATGATCCTGTAGCTGTGAGCTTGTCAGTGAGTGATGTTCAAAGTCCCTAGGCTCGAGGCTAGGAGGACACAAACCTGCAACCTCAGTTTATGGGAATAGGATATGAACATCCCACAGGACTGGAGTTGATGCACAGAAAATACTTCTTGTCGGCTACAACCGACTCTCAAAGTGGACAGGGAAGGATGGAAGGTGATAATATCTTGAGACCCTTGGCCCCAAACATCCTCATAACCAACCCCTATGGTATTAGGAAGGCTGGGGATATGGGGAAGGGTTTGGTTTGGGGAATAAATCAGGTAAGGTGTCTCTATGTAGGTAGATGAACCACAATGCTGGAGCGGTAATAGAGTTGGGGAACCGTTTTCATGGTTAGGAGGTCCATAATCCACTAGTATCTCACGAGGAGGAGTATTATGATGATGATGATAGTCACAGTAATCCCTTAGTGGATATATTGGACTAAATTCAAGGGAAAGGACCCTATATACCTAGAAGGAAGAAGGGGGAAAAATGCATGCAAGACTTAGGGAAATGCATTGTGGCTCAGGGGAAAAAACCAACGGGACGCAAGGACTACTCATACTTTCCAAAACCAAAGGAGACTCGGTTGGTAGAGAAGGGTATAAAAAAGGATGGTAAAGATGTTTAGAATGGGGAAAGTGAATAATCAGGAAGGAATTTAAGAGAAAGGGAAGAAGAAGATGTGGAGTGCTTGAAACTTATCTTGAACTCCAAGGAAGAAATTATTGTTACTAGTATCCAACCCAATGTCTCAGAAGAGGAGATCAAAAGATTCTATGATTGTTTATTGCAAGTTGATTCCAATGAGGAGCAAGAAGTGTAGATAGAAAAACAAGACCACATATTGGCCTGAGGATTCAATCAGATAAAAATCAACATAGAGTAATTTATTAATACAATGGAAAGGATGATCAATCACCTTGAAGAGATAATCATCGAGGATCCCAAAACCCAGGTTAGCATGCTGCACTGGGGGCTTTATAGAGTTTCCAAGTCAAGTAATCTTAGCTTGGTGTTTAATCATTTTTCATCTCTTTCAGCATGTTGTGATTTTCTTTTGATGAAAAATGTTTGACCATTTTTCCTTAAAATGGATTTTGTTAATAATTTTTTTTTGATTTATAGTGGAGGGGATTAGTCACATTAGACATTGTTGGTGCGTCTGGATGTTGAAACACAAGTACATAAGAATTTCTTCCCATATGATATGGCTTCATGATGGTGGAGAATCCCGAGGAATACCTTATTGAGTGTGGGGAATTTTATGCCATAGGCATGTCCCTAAGGTTTTTCTCAGCCTCCCATGATTAACATGGGGTATTCCGTGATTTTAACATTTGAATGATACAAATTCGATTGATCCGAACACTGATGGGAGTGGATCATATGGGTGGATCAAAACATCTAATAAAGATGGATCTGAGGATTCTTGGGTTCCTATAGGGTGGGAAACCAAGGTTTTCCATTAGCTGGGATTGAACCATGTGGAGGCCTCTTATGTACCATGCATAGCAGACAGGGATAAAACTCTACATAGTTCAAATGTGTGATGAATCAGGGTGTACACTAAGTACAACAACACAAAGACATGTTCAGGATTATTCTTGGTTAGCAACCCATCACAATAGGGACACTCTTGGTTGGAATATTATAGATTTTGTGGGGTTTATGCACAGTCAACTTCTTGAGTTCCATGGGGAGATGTGATGGGATGATTGACATGATACCACCAAGGTGTGGCAGCCCAGGTAATAATCAGGATGGATAATAGATGGTTGAATAGAGTGGTAGGGGAAAATGGGGTGGAACTAATGTGAAGGTAATGGTGATGTTGGGATTGAACATTGGAAGGAAATCCTATGTATCCCTATGGTAGGGAATCAAAATCCAGGTAGTTCGGTGGGGCAATGGGACACTAGAGGAGGAAAACTAGGAGAATGGATGCATGGATGGTACCAAGAAGAAGTAGAACCCCCCGGGTTAAGGCATGACCTTCCTGAAACAAAACGGCTCAAGGGAGTGACCAAGATGGGATATGAGTGATTTCCATGAACCTCAATGAGGATTCCTATATATCCCCATGGAAGGGAATAAAAGTCCATGTAGTTCAGATTGGGGAATAGAATTGGGATGTATACAAAGGATAACAACATGAAGGCATGTTGAGGCTTACGCATGGTTAGAAACCCATCACAAGAGGGACACTCTTGGTTGGAGGAGCGTGGATTGGGGCAGGGAATAAGCATAGTTAGCTACTCAGGTACTGGTCTGATGCCACTAAGGGACGGACCAAGGATGTTGGTCCCAACAAAGGGGACACTATAGTTTTCCATTGTTTGGGGTTGAACCTCAGGGAGGTTTCCTACGTACCCTACCTAGGATAAAGGGATCAAAACCCACGTAGATCATAAGCATACAGTTTGACATCATGCAGGATAGAAGGGGAATACAGTTTAACATCTGACGGGATGAGGGTGATCTAATGTGAAGTGGATTGGACAGATGGGTGATGGGCTTGAACCTCAAGGAGGCTTCCTATGTACCTTTCTGATAATGGTAAAATATCCATGTCCATATAATTTTTATGGATGAGGGATGTGTCTTACACACTAAGGCGGTCTGAAAAGAGGGTGTTATGGTCGATGAATACTCTAATCCCATGTGAGTCATGCTCGGTGTGAGAAACAAGAGGCAATAAGGACCTAAGGATCACATCGTGAAATCTGCATCTTTGAGGAATGAAATGTGGCTTATGCATGGTTAGGGACCTAGGGAGATGGAGATTTTGACTTACTCCAAGATGGAGGCCTGATGTCAATAAATCCCAAAGGGACCGAGATGGGGTATCGAGAGTCCCTTGTTCCTATTTCTGTTGTGGTATTTGTTCTCGATAGAGGCAAAGAGTAGCGAGGGTACTACCTCTTATGAGAATGGCTTGGGGATTACACCAGGTTGGTTTCCCTTCCCCTTGGATGGATGTAGTTCCATGTAAGGAGGATCTCATTCCATGTGAAGAAGTTCTCACTCCCATTGAGATGAGTGGGCATGGAAAATGTTTAAGGAGGGGCACCCCATGTATATTTCATAGGGCGATTCTATAGTTTAACATCCTGTGCGGAAGAGGATGATTCTTGAAAATTTGACATGCTGAAGCTTATATGACGAGGATTCGATCCTCACCCAAAGGACTTACATAACCGGTTCACTTTAACCCTTAGTGAAGGGAAGGCACGACAATGCCATATAGAGACGGTGTTGTGGAGTTATCCATTAAGAGGATCACATTGGTGTGTCTATGTGAAGAAGTAGTATATTTTAGTGTTCCTATGTGATGAATCATGAGACAATACAACAAAACATGAATCACCACCCAAGGGAACATGAAATCTCTTTGTACAAACGTGGAGGGCTGTATGGGTGAAGTATGCACATGACATGGTTGTCCTGTGTAAGAGGGGCTCAGACATGATGCCTTTGGGTAAGGAAGACACATGGATCACAGAAAGAGGGAAAAAATATTAGATAGGTTGGTTGCATGAAAAACGAGTGGATGCGCACAAGGGGAGACCCTACACGCAAGTTCTACATGAAAAAATTGAAAACATGCGCACTTGAGGGATATTTTGTGCACTAATTCCTTAGAGTAGAGAAAATGGGTGAGGATTGAGCCCTACTGGGCCCACCCGAAGGAGGACCCTTGGGAGGCCCATCGCACCTGATTATATAACTTGAGACTATGTATTTAACATGGTCGTGGAAGAGATGTATTTCATATAGTAGAGAAAAGGTTCATCTTTTGTAATGGTCCCCCAAAGGGAGGTGATCCATTTCTATTTATAGTTGTAAAATTCAGCGGTGGAGCACAAGCGGAGATGCACGCAAGAGTCCATTGGATGTCGCATTGGGCGTGGAAGATCTTACGTGCATATGGTAATCTTTCACACTGGATAATATTATTTCACACCATTGACTTGGATGGTTTTTGGATGGTCATTGTGGAAGGCTCCATTTGATTTCTCATTGGGTGCGTAATATTTTATGCTCCATTTCCAATCTTATGAGTATGCCTTAAATCTTGCATGTACCTCCCTCAAGCATCTCATAATTTTACACAGATTCAAAATATACCTTAGGTTGTAGAAACAGTGTCTGTTCATGGCCCTATCTAAAATTCCTCATAAAAAATGCCCCCCCAAAGAATCAGACCTAAAGGGGGACCCAAAGGTCCGATTTTGAGGGTCACACCGAGAAGCAGAGTACCTAACTGTTGACGTGTGAAAGAATGGACCTTCGGCACACAAACCACTTCTACACATGTTAAAGGGTCGGTCCACTCCTATAAAAATGCAGGGGTCTTGTTCCCCACTATTATTTTTCTATATGACAAGCACCTCTGCTCTCAAGCCTGAGAAAGCCTCATTTCTGCTCACAAAGTTTTTGTATCTTGTCTGAGTTCTACACGCACCCCCAGACTCTTTTCCACCACCCTCCATTATTGTGCACACCTGACTTAGCAGTATTCTTGAATTTCCAAGGTTCATCTTTCCTTCAATAGGTTTTCTTTCACACCAAATCCCCATTCTTTTGTGAAAATTCTTTTTTGAATTTTAAAACCAGATGGAAATGGATACCCAATATACTGAAACTGAGGGGGAGGCTACTATAGCTGCAATAAGGACACATATGATCAAAAACCCTCATATTTTTCATGCAAGAAGAGTTGTGTATGATAATAAAATTCTTTTCGGCATGCTGACTCAAGATCTAAAGAATTACATCCAATGTGACAGTATTCCAATATGGAACATTGGTTTTTTGGAGGAGGTGTTTCTTCCTTGATTTGTGACTGATACACCACAGTTATGGGTAATAAATGAAGATAAACTTCAACTATTCGAAATCATGAGCAATGGTCATCCTTTTAGAGAAACACAGAACATGGGCATTTATGTACCGAATCAGAAGACTATGACTGTTGTAGGAAGTGATCAAGTTCCTAAGGAATATCAATCTCATTACGTGATCTCCTTTAGAAGCAGGATTACCGATGATACAAAAGGTTGTAAAGAATGGGGCTTTAGGTTCGGAGGAAATTTCATGAGTGAATGAGATAGTGTGTATTGGGTACGCTAGACATGTGAGGAGTTCACGACAGAGATGTGGTCTATCAGCTGGACCTGGTGCCAGGGATGTTTATCTGGTGGTCTCCCAACACAAATACCTTCCACCTTCACCAGAGGGAGGTCAGAATTAGTCTGTGGGATGTTCATTGCATTGAGTTCATTCCCCTAAAGGGGTACCAATTTTATGAGTTCTTTCCAACATAGAAATTCTGGGCGGGATAGAACGTGCACACCTATTCTGAAATGGCATCTGCTAGAGCAGGCTATGGAGAAGATTAAAATAAAATACATCCTAATGGACATATGCTATCTAGGATGGTTTAGTCTACTTATGATATAGGAAAAGGTTGGGAAAATTCCAGGATGAGGGAATTAGTGCCCAAATATATTGGAGAGGGGAAAAAATGGATCATATTGGATGGTCCTCGAACTGGGAGAGTACTGATCCAGGGGCTTCGACATAAAAAATAGTCAGGAACAGAATGTTAGATATGTCTTTTTACTTGTTTCATTTCTGAGTGGGTGCCTACTGCCAGTGAGGAACACAAGGATGGAGGTTTTACTAGAAACTCTAGTGGTGGCCGGAATCATGGTGGCAAAGAACAAGTTTAATTTGGGGGTGCCTATACTGGCCATGCTATACTACATTCTGGCATGAATCTCAAGGGGAAGAATTCCTAGAAGGATATGTGGTGAATTCTTGATTCTTCAGGTCTAGGTTGCTGCTAACTATGGTGGGTAGGACTTCTTAAATTTCATCGTCCTTCTAAGTGACGGTCTGCGACCATCCCTCCTGAATATTTCTGGAATCCGCCAACTGATGCTTAGAGAGGAAGGGATCAGGATCATGATTAGAAACCATACCAAATTAAACTTTCATCCATTTTGATCCCCAACTGGCTAGATGGTAGATTATGGGTGAGGCCCATTTAAGTAGTGGGAGTACTTGAAAAGTATAAGGGGCATCATGCTGGTAGCCCGAATTGATGGAAAAATTTTCTGTGAACTGTATCTATGGACAAGGTTTGACATGCTGTTTGAGTGCATTTAGAGGATGCCAAAAATAAGTATATACAGAGGTTCTAGAAGTGTGAAATCCTTTAATTCTTCACCAATAGTGTGTCACATTCATGACTTCATGTTTTGGTGATGTCATCACCCCCTACCAATGTCAATGATGGCCTATCAATAGAGTATGTTGACCATTGGACAAAAACATACCTAAAGGCGACTGTGCAGAAACACATCCAAAACATCAAGGCACCAAGTATGGAGTCTAGAAAATGAGGAGGCAGATGAGATAATTTCGGGATGGTGAGACAAGGAATAGGCTAGGTGGTTGGAACGAAATTGGTTGGAACTTCATCGGTGGGAGAATCTCATGGTGAGAATGTGCCTCTGCCTTTTGAAGAGGGGTGGTATCGTGGGTGGCCTCTTGGGCCAGCTAGGGAACTCCCTGGGAATCAAATAAGTCATATACTAAAGCTGAATACCAACACCATCTTCTATTATCTATGGGATTCCTAGAGGTCACCAGACCAATCTATATCCGCTGAAGAGCTATGGTGGAGGCTGGTGCACACTAGGCTTGACGTACCAGACATAGAGTGAATCCAGGTGGTAGATAGGCTAATCTTTCATTGCCAACATGTGTACCTGGAATCCATGGATATGTACACATGACAATGAGGACGGTATGCAAAGACATGCGTCGTAGTTAAAGTGATGCTTGGCCAGGACTATGACCTGGAAAAGCTGTATTCTGAGGATGATGACCAAGAGGAAGAAGAATAGGAAGGGGAGGAAGAGGAGGAGGAAGAAGAGGAAGAGGTATAGAGATTATAGGAAGAGGGAGAAGAGGGGGTTGGGATGAAGGTCCTGGAGGTGAGGGACCTCCAAAAATAGTCATCCACCAGGGAATCCTACGTGAGAGTGGAAAAATCTTAGTCTCTAATTCAAAACTGAATGAACAACTCAAGGTGATCCCCAACTCTTATCCCCATTGGCCTTTCTCTTTTCGTAACTCGAATCAATTGACCAAACTCTATCTTGTTTGGGAACACATCGACGATGATATCCAATAATCCTTCCCTATAGGGGATGAAGATGTACCCATGGATATAGAAGAACATCCTCATGATCCTTTATTTATGATTGAGAAGAGCCGAGAACTGACCATGGATGATGTGGGAAGCAATGAACTAGAAGGAAGGGATGAAATTGTGACCTCCGAGTCTCAATATTTTCCCTCTATTTAGAAGGATTGAGTTTTAGTGATAGAACTAACGTGTGGTGAGGGATCTCCTATGGTGGTGGTTCCTACCATGATGTAGGCACTAGATACTACTGCACTTGGTTCTTATAAGTCGTTACCTTCATTGGCCCTCATCTTTTATTGAGGAACTCACCTGAACAAGATATCGATTCCCAACGCAGTGATCGCAAAGATGGAGGCTTGGGAATCTGTTGAGTTTAGAATGACTATTGGAGCCCTACCAGTGATTGCACTGGCTCCCACATATCCAACTATTCAAGATGGTCTTTCCCTAATATCCAATGAGCAAGAAGCTACAATCATGGGTGATTATGCTACTAGGGTTGAGCTCTAGGCCAAAAAGGGTGAGGTCACTGAAGAGGAAAGAGTGCCATAAGAGGACTCTAACACTAAAATCCTGGCTACCTTTCCTGAGTACTGGCCTACAGGTCCTAAGGAGATGTATGACTATGATCCATACATTGCCGAGGAGATTCATATGATATGGCGTAAGGCATGGAAGTGCATCAGACTCTTTATCAGTCAGTCGTATGTAGAATGGCTAAGATAGATAGGGTTACACTGCACATGGCTACTCGTTCTATGTACTGGAGGTGTGGATGCTCAATGTCTTTATATAAAGATCTGTGATTGCATGGTTAAGAAAATATGGGAGGGTATAAAATGCTCTAACATTACCCTATGTTAGAAGGACTCAGAGAATAACCAAAAGTTCCGTAAATCTGAGAAAGAAGTTTGACTTCTTGAAGAGCAAGAAAATGAAAGAGACGAATTTATCAAGAACCATTATGAGCTCATTGAATAGTTGAGAGACAAGCTGGTGTATGCCCAGGAATAGGTAGTGCGGGTGGGCCATTAGATGATTGAGCACCAAGATAAGCAGGCACAAGTGCAGGTTAAAGCTAATGAGTTCCTCTCTATAGTCGCTAATGAAGAGAGGGATCTCAAAGAGAGAGAAGAATCCCCAGATGCTATGATCCAAAAGGGGGAAGCACTAGAGAAATCAATCAAATGTGCTGATCCATAAGGGCCATGTTTTAGATGAACTCAGAAACCTATCTCTTTTTTGTGAACTACATGGATGAATGATTTTTTTCTTTCTTTCTTATTTTAGTACATTCCGACCATAAATTTGATAAACAAGATAGGACTACATAATTTTTCACTTTATGTATGAGGGTGCCAGCTAAACTTTCAAAAATGTGGGGTCTATATGACCACATAGAGTTTTTGATACAAGAGAGGGGTCTTGACCATGGAATAGGGTCCTTAGAGCACCCAAATTCCATTTACCAAGTTCTCTAATTCATGAGAGGGATGATGACCGTGGTGTTAGAATAAGTCTGAACAAAGGAGAATAGAGAATTGGAATTACGATACCCCAAATTTGGGATGTAGTGAGGATGGCCTGACGATAAAGGATTTTTGTTGACCGAATTCAAAAAACAGCATCTGTATCACGTTAGCCTAAAATAGGGATAAAAAAATGTGAGCCTACCACTGAACATATTTAAAGCACGTGGATGAACTCAATGTGTCATCCATCATCTTCTGAAACATTGTACTAGGATGGTAGGTGAGCCTTAAGGCTGAGCATCTTAACCATTTGGGGGTTCCTTCAGATGTGAGAGGGAATGGATCCGAATAGGAGGGTATACAACGCTTGGGGTGGAGTGATGGGATGCTCCAATGATGTCCAACACTCTTGAAATTATTCCACCACAAAGAACGTGAATGGGGTAAGAAATTTTGTCTAAATAAAAATTAGGCCTATTTTTAGAAGGGACCTCTCTGGTGAGGACCTCAAATGGTCTATAGTTTTATGCCATATAGTGAGGATGATAATTTCATAGTTTAAGGTAATATGGCATTAAACATGGGCCAAAATGTCTCGTATATGGATACTACCTTACCACAAAACCTAATCCTACATGAGCCATGATCAGTGTAGGAAACAAGGAGCATTGTCAGGACTTCCTCAGCTAACAAGAGACTGCAATGGTAATAGGAAATGTTGAGTGCAGAAAATTAAAGATGAACCAACATTCCTACCCACCACTCGTCAATGCGTAGAGTTAAAAAAGATAGTGGTGTCGAGGATATGTAAAATGAAAATGGGAATTGAACATGTGGGTGATAGGGATAAAAAATTGAATTTTTTATAAAGTATGTCGGTGAAAGATGGTGCACGATACCATTCATGCCGAAGAACCCTAGTTCTTCTCCGTGATGATGCTGAACTCTACGCCAGTCCCTCCCCCACAAATGGGGGAGGGACCATCAGAGTCCTTCAATTTATAGGTCTCATCCTTCACTCCCTTTCCAAATCATGATTTGCTTCATTATTTACCTCAAATCATGCTCAGACCGAAAGACCTAGATTTTCTTGATGGGTTCCCTAACCTATAGATTTTATATACAGAGTTCTTAGAATCATCTAACCTTCTAAATAATACCTTAGTTTCCATATTTTATCAATGGTATCCCTTAGTCAATTCGTTTGATAGATACATCTTCAAAACTTGGGACTTGCAGTATTGGGCGACTGTGGGTCTCCTAGATAATCATCAAATTATGATCTGTTTTGCATCAGAGGCAGACCACATCAAGGTCTGGTCAAGAACACCTCTATGTTTTAATGGTTTTAGATTCATTCTTATTCGGTGGTCGTTCAATATACATAAGAATCAGGATCCTCCATCTACGGTGACATGGGTTAGCTTCCCCAATCTCCCCCTTCCCTTTCAAAATCATATTGTTATATACATGCTAGGAAATATGATAATTAGATATATGTGTTCGTATAGTAGAACCAAATCAATTTTCCACCCTATTAACCCCCATGTATGTATTGACATGGAAGTGTCAAGAGACCCATTTTAATATGTGTGGATTACTGTGGGTGGGGATTATCGATGCAAGCAATGGGTTGTCTAAGAATCGTAGACAAACTTCTGTTCAGGATGTAAGCGATTGGGCCATTCACTAGAATTCTATCATAAAGGGTCTTGATCATATTTAAGGAGGAACAAGGACAGAGGCAAGGAGTAAGCAATTCCTAGTGAAGCAGATATTATCGAGCAGAGGCCTTTGTCTTGTCCAGGATTTCACGAAGTTGTTATTGTGGAAGAGTCTGGGTGAAAACCGCAGTCACATTCCTCTGTATAGAAGGCATCGATTCCTTAGGATATCCCAATGATGGTATCTATTTTTAATAGGCTAAAATTGGACCTTGCTAGCCCTCCCTCTTTGCTGCATCACATTGAAAGTGTGGGGGAGGGGGATTCACTTAACCAGGAGATGATGCGAGTGGTATCACTGTAACACCCGAGATTTTTATGAGTAATATTTTGTTTTTTTATATATCATCAAAAGAATCTTTCAGTACATACTAGCTTGGCTTACTTTACACGCAATCGCGACCTTCCTCGATAGCTTGCGTCGTACGCAATACCGAGTTTCACTAAACAACGATATGCTATTAAAATATTATTAAAACTAGCCGTTATGAATAGTAATAACCACTTTTTGAAATTTTATAAATTTTATTTTTTAAAATGGACTTCATTTTTGGATTCGGAATACCGAAATTATCCTAGGGTGAAATTTTGGTATTTTTCTGAAAATTTCAATTTTTGATGAGTAGTGAAACCACTAAGTGGTAGGTTAAAAACTGAATTTTGCATAAAACTTAATTTTACCACTTCTATGAATGGAATTTCGAAAATCTGACAGACACGGTTGATATCAGTAAGTAAAATGTGGTTCAATGAGATAAAAATAATTTTTTGGTGAATAGTAACTTTTTACTTTTTTTACCGCGGTTAATAGTAAATAGGGTAACTAAGGGTAAATATGATATTACTATTACCCTAACACATGTCCTAATTCTATTGGATAAGTGTAATTCGACCAAAAACAACCTTATGAATAAAATATGACCATTTAGGCCCACTTGGGTTAGATTATGACATTTATTATTAATTTATTTAAAGAAGGGTTAAAATAGTTAAAATCAAAGTTTAATAAGTAAATAATTTTTAATATGGGGTTATACATAAGATAAATTCGACTATAAATATTAATTAGAAATCTAAAACGATTTCCTACATAATGGTATTTTATTTATAATTTTTAGACATTAAATAATTTAATTAATTTATGACACAATTATGATGCAGTAATTATCTTATTTATGAAATATTTACATAATTGATGTTATAAACACCAAAATAAATGTAATTTGAGACTTTTTATGAATTATACAAATTTTCTAGGTTACTATGATATATTATTGTTGATTTAATCAACTTGGTTCGAACATATAATTATGTTATGACTTTCACAAAAATCATATATCAAATAGTGTCAAAATTGACACAAAATAGTTTTTAAATCACATATTATATTATTAATTGTTATTTTATTCCTAAAAATATAAGGTTCGGCCAAATGACTTAGATAAGGATATATATATTAATAATAAACAATTTGGGATTCGTTTGGCATGTTATAGTAAGTGTATTAACCATATAGTGAAAGAAAACAAAAAGACATGGTAAAAGTTAAATTATTTAACTTAGAGTTAAATCTAATTGATAAGGTTAAAATAATACCCTAAACTTGTCTAAATCCTATTGGTTGATAGGATTTCGACCCTTCCCCACTTTATCTTCTAAATAAGACCCTTTGGAACCATTATAAACCGATTTTGACTTTAATATAAAATAATATTTTGAGATATTCCTATGGTGCCCCTCTCCTCCCTTATAAAAGGGAACCTCCTCCCCCTCCTCCTCACACCAAATTGAGCACTCAAGCTCGTCCAAACCCTACCATTTTCTCCTCTCCACTTCCCTAAAATAATCCTAGAGGTCCTGGTCTTCTTCAAAGACCAATCTTAGTTCCCTAAGTGGATGATTCAAAGAAGAGTTCCAAAGAAGAGGTAATATCCATTACCGATCTTTTCAATTTATTTCTTCTTCAACTTCTTCTTCTTTAGTTGTTTCATGATAAAGTAATAACATCCGTATTACTTACATACTGATATGTTATTATAAATATGAAACAACCCTAATTCACCTTCTATCCATCCTACAGAAAAATGAAATCACCGCGCGTGCGTACGTACGGAATACCGTCTCCACGCCGTGGTGTAATCTATTTTCCACCATCACTTTACAAGGATGGGTATAATGGTGTAATGAGTAACTATTTATGATTATTATAAAGTAATATTGATACTGAAATAATATATATATATACTCCAATACAATTCCACGATCATAGGAACGATATCTTCACTCGTGCGTACGTACGGAATACCGTCTCCACGATGTGAAGCGACTCGTTCTACATGATCATCATTACATAATAATTATATAAATTAATTGAATGAATAAATATGATATATTTTACACTAATACCATTCTGGATATAAGTTATCTATAACCTTAAAAGAAGAATAATAATTTATTCGGCAAAACACGCATAAGAACAAAAGGCAATAAAGACCCGAGTAACAAGTAACAATGAAATATTACTAACAAGAAGCTAAGAATATGACCATATATGATATCATATCAATATGTATGATTCTGGAATAAGTCAATAACATTATTTAAACCATTATACATGAGATTAGGACAGGTACAAAGAAAATCGGACCTAAGGTAAGGGAAAATATCACAATCTCATTTTTATCCGAGATTGTTTTTACTTTGGCATTTACTGGGGTGTATTTTATCATCCAAATCCATGTTCCATAAATATGTAATATTTTTTCCATCCACTTAAAATAGTTTAAATCCAATTTTACCCTTCAGTGAATTTTTAGTAAAGAATATGAAAGGAATATTTTGTCGTTTTTTTTTCGTACGAGGTACTTTTTGACTTTTCCGACAAAAGTACGAAGAATGTTTTTTTTAACTTATACGGAATGAATGGATTCTTAAAACATTATTTCCAAGAAGATTACTTTACAAGTATTCAAGGTTATTTTTAATCAACTTCTTTTAGTTTAAAATTGTATGACATGTTAAGAAAGGAAAAGTGTTTTTGAAGTAGAAAGGATATTTTCCTCAAGAATGGAGTTCAAGTATTTTATCAAAATTATTTTCCATCTAAGATAATAAAAGGGTTCTGTTTTTATCCCTATTATTACATGGATTTGATTATGTTGTGATGGAAATATTTTTATGAATTCCTTTATCTTATATGAATTGTTTTATGATGTCATGTTGTTTAAGAATCTCATTTTTATTACAAGAGTTACGCTATGACGTATGGTTTATGATTATGTGGCACACATAAGAAAGGATTCATTATAAGATGGATGGGACCTATATCTCCCTCCAATGCATTGGGTAAAGATTTTATATCTCATGAGATAGACATGGCTGGAACGGAAGGTTATTTCGGTTCAGTGATACAGGACTGAAACGAGGAGTGAACTCGGTTCAGAAAGGGACTTTGTCCACTAAGATAGTCTTGGCAATGAGTCATGACTAACAAGAAATGATTTTCCATGATTATGTGTGCATGCCACAAAGTTTCAAGTTTCATGTTATGATTATGGGGATCTCATTTTCACTTCTATGATTTATTCCATGTTAAGATATTATGATCTCTTTTGCAGGTTATGATTTTCAAAAAGATATGATATGATTTGTATTTCCTTTATTTGCCCTTGCTGAGCATTTGAGCTCACCTTTTTATGTTTTCTTTTCCCCAGGTCAGTAAGATGGATATTAAGTAGAATATGATAAAAGGGACCCTAGATATGATGAAATAAATGGCAGACACTATAGAAGATTTATGAACCAGTTGTTTATGTTTCCCAGTTTCTAAAGACACTATACCTATACGGTCCTTTGTGGTTTTGTCATATGTTGTAATAAGTGTGCTTCAATTTTGAAGTATTAACAATGTATGTAAATTATGGGTCGTTATAATCACAGGGACTAGGGAATAATGATGTCATGGATTAGATGGTGGATAGAAAAGAGAATGTCCGAGATGAGGTTCTTGAACCGGGTAGTGATCCTTTTTAGAAGGACTTGGAGAGTCCTATTATGGAGATGGTATATTAGGCTAGTGATGGGGAAGTAGGGGGGTCAGGTTCAAGTAACCAGTCTTCAATTCAGTTGAGAAACTGATTTTAAGGGCTTGTAGAGGTTAGATTTAGGTCTGAGCTTTTTATCCCTCCTTAGATAGACTGGGGATGCATGAACACGTCCAATGAAGTTGAAATTAGTCATTCAGCAGGTGAAGCTTCAAGTCCGAAGGCGAATACGAGTTATAGGAGGTGGAAGGGTAGGAGGTATTACTCCTCCTTACCACCTCCTTTGGAGACTTGTTCAACTAAGAATACAAACATAGAGAAGTTTGACTTTGAGGATGTGAGTCACCAGAGACCACGGGCCCAGGGTGACCAACCCTTGGAATTATTGTTATTCTCTGAGGGAGAAGCAGTTGAGCAGGTCTTTCTTCTCAATGCTTCTGAGGATGCTGCTGCTAAAATTATGGAGAGGCTTCTAAAGGAAACTCTTAATGTGGAGAAATATTCTTGTATTGAAAAACAAAACCTTATTCTTGTTGGGGGTTTCAAAAAAGGGAAGATCTGTATTAGGGAGTAAATACAGTCTTGGGACCAAATTGTTTCTGAATTTGAAATTTTGAAAAGGGATGCACCTATCATTTAGGTTTTATCTATCTCAAGGAAATTATTTACTTAAATGGATTTTGGTAAGCTAAAATTGTTTTCCCAAGACACTGGTTAAACTTATGGAGGTTGTTTCTTGATTTGGAAGGTTATCTAGTTCAGTTTGAGTATGCTATTGGGTTTGTCTTTTTTTCCTTTTGACTAAAGTTTGGTGTCATTCAGCTTGGTTTTTGGATATTCTTCAGATGGTGATCAGAGCAGGAAGCCTCCACCCATTCAGGCCATTTAGATTATGGGTCTGAGAGGGTATGTATTTTCAATCAGTTTTGTGCCCATGCATCCTTGCATGGGAAAAATTGCTGAATGGTCATGAATTGGTGAAGGCTTGTCGACATGAGGTAGTTTCTAGGGCAAGGGAGATCCTATTTTTTTGTAATGCTGAACTTTATGGTTTCTCACTTTCTCCTTAAATGTGCTTGGATAATAAAAAATTAATTTTCAGTCTAACATGTGAGCGATAACATTCAATATTTGGGGTGTAGTGGGAGAGGCATGAATATGAAGGATAACTATTGACTTTGTTCGAAAAATAATAGCCTTTTCATGTTATCTTATAATGGGAACAAAAAATTGAGGGTTGACCGCTGACCATATTTGAAATGCGGAACCTGTCTCATAATTTCATTCAAAATCTTCTAGGAAATTGCCCCAAAGTGGTAGGCGAGGCATAAGTCCAACCATCCATACCGATAAGGGATACCCTTAGATGTGAAAGGTAATGAAAACCCAAATGAAGGAATGTTCAAAGTGTGAACATTACTCATTAAGTTTAAGAATAATATTGGATGAACATAGGGGAGGACTGAAGAGGTCCGCACCAAAAAACATACCTTTTGAGAGAGATCAGGCCGGAAGGGGCTGTGGAGGCCAAATTAGTTGCGACTAGACCAAAAAAATGAAGTATAGGCATCACTATGTATCCCATAAATATGGTAATAGGCACCCATAGTTCATAAATGTGGTACGTTGAGAGGCCAATATCAATAGGGGAAACATCTTCTTGAGTGAAGACATCGAATGGCTAGGTAATTTATCATTACATTGCCTGTGCACAAAATATATAGTTTTTCACCTCATGATAAAAATGCAAGAGATCTTAGTTTATGGTTATAGAGCATAGACTAAAATTAGGAAGATTCCCAAAATAGAAATATGTGATGTGGTGCCATAAAGAGACCCAATGTAAATGGGGACAAAATAGTCTGCACCGCACCACAAACATCCATGAACACAATTTAAAGTTGTGATGCTTGGACTAAGGGACCGAGGCTCCTAGTTTAAGGTCAGAGTGTTTAGACCAATGAATTGGAGTTGTTTCGGGTATACACAAACTATACCCATATCCCTAATCCCATGTGAGCTATGCTTGATGTGGGAAATAAGGGTGGATAGGATCTTCAAAACACATTGGATACATTGTTGGGGGTGACGATTTGGAGTCTAAGAGGACCCTCTCTATGTTGATTCACCCTCCTTAACATGTATAGGGGCGTGGATGGATAACACCAGGGTGTCAAACTTCCACTTGGAGAAGATGGAGTGGAAAGGGATGTGAATCACACAACTAGTAATTAAGGCTTAATGGGGTTGGTGTAAGGATGGAGGATAACAGTTGACCATGTTGAAACACAAAATCCATATTGTGTGACCTAAAATGGGAACAAAAAATGGACGTCGACCACTGACCATATTCTCAATGCAGGACTTGTGTCAAATTTTCATTCAAAATCCTTAGGGACGTTGGCCTAAGACGGTAGGAGAGCACTGAGTCCTAGCATCCATTCTTTCCAGGGGTGATTTTGGATGTGAATGATGATGGAAACCTAAATAAAGGGAAAACAAAGCATGGAAAGAGATGAAAATATGTCCATGTAGAATCCAAAACTCTAGGTCGTAAACCATAGTGCATCTAGGCACATTTCTGAAACATAATAGAGGCTGATAAGTCTAGAGATAAAGGGGAAAATGGGTTGATTAACCTGGGGATGGACCCGAGGAGAAATTCCTGGGTGTTCCTACGTATCCCATGAGGATGATAATCTAGCCATACATAGTTCATGAAGATGTCATGCAGTTTATCATCGTGCGATAAGGATGTAAGAGAATGGAAGGAAGATTCCTAAAATGAATTTAATGGCATGTATATCATAAACCTGAGGTGAATGAAGACCCAATAGTTCCTTACCACACCTCGTACTTCTGACAGAGTTCGAGCCAAGGTGCCGGATAGAGGGAAGGATTTGAGGTACCTAGGGCTGGACCCGAAGACAAAATGTATAGACATTCCTATGTATCACAAGAGTATGGGAATCAAGACACACATAGTTCTATAAAAAGACATGGTAGGGTACCAATACCAGGGGAAATACTTTTGTGAATGTCTGGACCATGCACCAAAAGTAGCATCATTTGATGGATCTTGTTTGTTCTTTAGGTTGGATATATTATTTTTTGTGAAGAAACAAACCTAGGCCAAATAATCCATGTGTCACTGTAGGAATAAATCCATATATAGTCCTTGAAAATATAGCATGGTGGATAACTGATACCAAACATGATGTTCCCTCACACGAGGACACCATAATGCAGTGCAGTTTTTTGTCCTGCAGCCATGATGATAGTGTCATAGTTTAGGGTCATGTGATAGGACCAACCGATGCATTTTAATGTCATGTAATAAATATTAAATAGTTTAAATTCATGTGGTACTAGACAATGTAGTTCAACATCATATGGATTGGTTATATATAGAAGAATGAGGTTCTAAAGGGAATGTGCATGGTGTGCTGAACCATACCCAACATGAATGAGGACATCCGTTTTCACCACACCACACACAACCCCAGGGGAAGGGGACCTCATGATAATAAGCCAGAAAAGATCAGAGGTCATGGTGATGGACCCGAAGAAAAAAAATGTATAGACGTTCTTACGTATCCCATGAGAATGGGAATCAATCCATACATAGTTCTGAAAATGTTGTTCCATTTAACGTTGTGCGATAGAGACAAAGATAGGAGAGACTATATCCTTTGGGGGAGTACGTGGTGAGACTATAGGAAACCCAATGTGAATAGGGACATAATTCCACATACGCCACACCATGCAGTATTATAAGAGTCAGAGAAAAAAGTATGAACAAAAGAGATAATTATTTGATCCTGATCTGGACCCAATGATGAAATGTTCGGGTGTTTTTATGTATCTCATAAGGATGAGAATCAAGCCATACATAGTTCTCTAAATTTTTTTAGTGTAACATCATGTGATAAGGATGAGAGGGATATTAGTTTATGGTTGTAGAGATCATACCAAAATAAGTGAGATTATTCCAATCAGGTGTAAAACATGGCCATGTCCCTAATCCCATGTGTTCAGTGAATGATGTGTGAAACAAGGGTGGAGAAGATTTTCACAATGCATGAAATACACAGAAAGGGGAAACGACATAGAGCCTTGGATGAAACCACGATGTTGATTAATCCTCTTAATGCACAAATGCACATGGAGGGATAACACTAAGAGTGTTGAAATTACACTTGAATATGATGGAGTAGAAATGGATGTGAATCATGAGTCTGATTTTTAGGGTTTTATGAGCGTGGAAAAACGATGGAGGATAAATGTTTACCATGTTCTAAACACATCACTCATATCATGTGACCTGCAATGGGAACTAAAAATGAGGGTTGACCACTGACCATATTTGAAACGCAGAACCTGTCACATAATGTCGTTCGAAATCCTTTGGGACATTGGCCTAAAATGGTAGGTGAGGCATAAGGACGAGCATTAATACCCTCTAGGGGTCCTTTAAGATGCTAAAGATGATGAAAACCCAAATAAAGGGGAAAGTGAAGCATGTAAATGGTTAAAATGTGTCCATGTAGAATCCAACACTCTAGGTCCTAAACCAGAGTGTATTCGAGCATGTTAGTGAGGCACAGTAGCATTCAAGAGGCCTAATTGAGGGAAAATAACTCGAGAAGATGAGTGGAGGGAAAAATAGGAGATGGAAATATCTTGAGGGAGAGGTATGAGACATGGTTATTGAAAACCCGACGTGAATGAGTACATAAGCCCACATATTCCACATACACTGGGAGAACTTAGGCCAAGTGGTCAGAATGAAGAAAAGGTTTATAAAAAATAAGGCTAGGCCCAAAGACAAAATTTTCAGGCGTTTCTACATATCCCATGAGGATGGGAATCCAGCCATACATAGTTCTAAAATGCCGTTCAGTTTAACATTATGTGGTAAGGAAAATAAGAAGAATTATATCAAAGAGGAATGTGCATGGCGTGGAGAATAACCCATCATAAATGAGGGCATAATCACACATATTCCACACCATTCATTTTTCTAGGAGTGAACTCGAGCTCAGTGGATGAGAGAAAGAATAGATGAATTCAGGATGGACCAAAAAAAATATTCGGGAATTCCTACATATCCCAAGAGGATAGAAATCAAGATATACATAGTTAGGAATATTCCATGTAGTTTAATGTCAAGTGATTAGGACATGGTAGATCTTAGTTTGTGGTTATAGAGATCAGACCCTATATAGCCAGTGTAATGTTGTGTGTGTGGGATAGAAGAGAAGAAAAGGTGAATCACTATGACCATCATTTGGGTGACTATGTGATGACAATAAATAATATGGATAACTAATGACCATGTTTCCAACATAGTATCCCTCTTATGGGACCTGAAATTGAGCATCAACCACTGACCATATACAAGGTGGCATGAAACCAAGCTAATAGGGGGTCATTTTGGATGTGAAAGATTATGGAGACCCAAGTGGCGGGACGTATGAAGCATGGTGGTACTCGTGCAGTTTAACGTCTTGCAGTAAGGATTAGGGATGAAGGATGGGTTTCCCAAGGGGATGTGTGTGGTGTGGAAAAAATATCCAGACATTAACGAGCACATAATGTCTATACCACATCACACAATCTTTAGAGAGGACTTGGTCCAGGTGTCTGGAGAAGTCTGGGGACCCGATGTTGGGCCACAGATGTCTGGGGACCCGATGTTGGGCCACAGAATCAATCCATACATAGTTCTTGGAATTCATGTAGTTTAATTTCATAAGATAAGGATATAGGAGATCATTATTTAAGGTCATGGTGCTTGGACCATTTGGCATTTTATCGTCAGGCATGAATAGGGTGGTGTTTAACATATTCTAGGATTAGTGTATGCAGTTTAATGTCATGTAGGATGGTAAAATAGTTTAACATCACACATGATGTGTGTTGGGTAGTTTTACGTCCTACATCCTGGATGGTTCAAGAATTTTAACATCGTGCGGTAAAGATGGAAGAAAAGTTTTGGGTACCTCTTAAGAGAAATACTACTTGAGTAATTTGGATATGGTGGGGTGAGTAATATTTTCACTATCCATGGTGACTAGAGAGTATGCACCATTTGGGTAAACCTTATGAATGATATAAGGTCCCTCCCATTTAGGATCCATCTTCTTTGGCTTCCTACCAAGTATCATTTTCTTTCTCAGGGGCTACACCATGTCACCTTGTAAGAAAGAATAGAGGAGGACTTTATTGTTTAATGCTCTACCTACCTTGTTCTCATGCCTTTCCAGACTGTGCAAGGCACAAAGCCTATTCTCGTCAAGCGCTTCCAGTTCAGCCAGGTGAATTTCATCTACTTTGTTTGGTGGTTTCTAATCATAGATGACTATGCATAATGAAGGTAACTAAATCATGATGGGCAGGAATCCATCTGTTCCATACACCAGGGAAGATGGGGTCTCCTATGTGGAATTACGAGACATCGTCTAGTATGCACAAAGAGTGTTGGTGAGTCTATCTGGCCAAATCTTATTATTCTAACCAATCATGTTCTGAAAAATGTTAGATAGAGTTATGTTGATCTTCTTAATCATCCCATTTTCATGTGCATGATAATGAGAGGTTTTATTAAAACAGATTTTTTACTTGGTGTATGATTTCTTCATCTCAGCTTCCACGAAGTTGGTGTTGTTATCGGTGAGGATGGTGTGAGGGAATCCAATTTGGTAGATGATATTGGATCTCACAAAGTCGACGATAGAACGAGCCTTGAATTCCTTGAGCATAACTACCTCTGCCCACTTGGAAAAGAAATCTGTAGCAGTCAGGATGATCTAGCACTAGCGAGCTATTGCTTGTTGATATGGTCCCATTACATCGAGTCCCCAGACTGCATGAGGCCAAGAGTACTTGGTAGTGTGGAAAGGTTCTGGCTGATGATGCATGGAATTAGCATTGATTTGGAATGCATGGAACCTCTGGGAAACTCGATACACTAATGGATCATGGCATGCCTAAAATACCCCAATATCTACATCTAATTAGAGAGTTTTGGCCCTATCTGATGATACCTACAAGAAAAAGCATGAAATTCCTTCTTGACCTAAGAAATATTAGCTTCTTGAATGAAATAGAGGATAATCCCATCGAACCCACATCTATATAGGATTTTCAAAATATTGGGACCACTCTAGAGGGTGAACTGCACTGCATGCCAACTGAATTTCTCATGTTTAGTTCAATATGTTAGGAGATTACTGTGCTTGAGATACTTTCTAAAGGGAGTCATATAGTCAAGGGTCCCCTCCAATACCATAGTAGGGGGACTTGAAGATCCTGATATAGAGGCACTGACTGTAAGGTGGATTACATGTGGGATATCATCATCATTTAGAGTGAAGGGAGTGATTACTCTTCGATGATCCACATGGATATTCAAATCATCATGGCAAGGCTCTATAAGAGATGTGGCCAAGATGGACAAGGTGTCAGCTCGAATACTCTATGTAAGAGGGACATGAGTAACATATGGCTGAGAAGGGTACTGGGCCATTAGCTGGCGGGTACTATCTAATAGTGGTACGTTGTACATATTCCTGACAACATAGTCTCCATTTATCTTCTTGATGATTAGTTCAAAGTACCCTTTCACCTATAGGTGGGGAACGTCAATCTTGAGGACCCGCTCGAGACCAATGATTGGAGCTGGGTACTATATCTCATTTTTTGTAAAAACTTTTGACATCAGGAACAAATAAGGATATAAAACCAATAAAGGCATGATGAAGACGATGCCCAAGACCAATCTTTTGAGTCTGGCGTCATTGAGTCTCCTGCCGGTAGGGCTTTGGGAAGTTCCATCAAAGTGAATTTTCCAACATGGAATGTCTTGATACACTGAGAGGATTTCCTCATCTATAAAATCAAGATCTGGAGACTATTCTGCAGTGGGTAGATGGGTGGGAAGAATTTTTTCTAATTCCTATCCCTTGATAAAATTCTGATGGGAAAACTTGATGTCAAACTGTTAGAGGATCACCACCCACCGAGTTAGACGACCTTCCAACATGGGGCGGTTAAGAATGTACTTCAGTGGATCCACTCAGGGGAATAGCTATATCTCATTGTCTTTCAAGTAATGTCACAGTTTTTCATTGAGAATACTAGCACAAGGCCACTCTTCTCAAAATAGGAATATCTAGTCTTCAGATTTAGGATCATGCGACTGAGGTAGTATAAAATATTCTCTATCCCCTCATTGTTCTTTTGGGCAAGAAGGGTGACAATGGGTCATTCCAGAGTAGTCACATAAAGGACCAGTGGCTTTCTAGGAATAGGTGGCATCAGAATTGGAGTTTATAGTTGATATTTCTTTATTTCCTCCAAATAGTTCTAACACTCCTCATCCAACTAATAATCAAAACCTTTCTTCATGCATTGGGAAAAGGTCTTACACTTTCCATCCGGATTTACAATGAATCAGAATATGCCAGATAAGTGGCTTTGAAAGCCTTAGAGATTTTCAAATAACCCACAAAGGAGACATCTAAATGATGTCCTTGATCTTCTTCAGGATGATCTCAAAGCCTTTGTATCTGACAATGAAGACGAGAAACTTTTCAGAGGTGACACTGAAGGCACACTTCAAGGGGTTCATCTTCATATGGTAAAAATAGAGGAAGAATTTTTTTTATCAAGATCTTTGAGATGGTCCTAACACTGGTGATATTTTACCACTAGATCATCCATTTAGTATTCCAAAAATACTCCTTGTATTGACTTTAATATGCATTGAATTTCTCGCTGGTAGCTGGAACCTTCATTATTTAGACTGAAATCCATTACATAGTAAAAGAAAGTTCCTTGGGGTGCCCTAAAAGCTGTAGAATCCTCATCCATAGAGGCCATTTGGATTTGATTATATCTAGAATACCCATCCATGAAGGAGAGAGCTTGGAACCTAGCAGTAGCATCAATCAATGGCTCCGTTGCAGGATGAGGAAATTCATCCTTCAAGCAGTGACAATTGAGATCCTGGAAATTGATGAAGACTGTAATATGTCTATTTTTCTTCCCAAAGAGAACAATATTAGCTAACCATATGGGTTACTAGACCTCCTTGATAATTTTGGATTTGATGAGCTTATCAACCTCAACCTTGACCATGGCACTATGAGATGGTTGCATATTTCTGGGAGGTTGTTTGAACCTATGATGATTCGTTGGGAGATCGAGATGGTGGATGGAGACCTAAGGTTCAATCCCTAGAATTTAATCACAACTCTAGGAAAATACATCATGATGCTATCTCAGGATATCCATGTATTGTTTTTCTCTTCTTCATCTATGGTGGAACTGATCAATCTTGGTTTAAGATCCATCATGTTATTGAGGTTCACATATACCAATTAATCAACCATAGTGGAGACACCCTCTTCGAATGGGGGAGGGGAATATTCCAAATTATATTCTTCATCCCTGGTGAGAGGATCATTGGAAAGACAAAACTCGTCTGAGTTTATAGATCCTAATGGGACACTGGTTCTAGCCTAGGTGGTAGTGGAAACTTCATCGGATGAATCCTGCGATGCTGAAACCATAGCGATGAAAGTTGTCGAACTGATCCCTTATATACTTTGACCCAAGGGGACACATTTGATTATATCAAAGCAATAGTGGCAATTAATCTTGATATAGTTTATCCTATTATAGAGAAACAAGAAATTATGACGTATTTACATTACCATTGGGTGGAAATCTTAAAACCTTATAGGATTAGGGGGTTCTGGGATCACCTAAGTGTCACGACCCGTCCTCGGGACCCGTGTTGTGACTACCCCAAGACTGCCTCCCATAGGCCAGGGGCTGGCGACAAGCACTAAAGGCGTAAATCCCAAAAAAAGGGGAAGGCATTTCCGTATAAAGTAAACAAACACAACATAGTAAGCCAGCAGAAGTAAACACTAAGTAAAACTGGGTACAATAGTAAGTGCAGAAAGTAAATGGGCCAGAATACAAACCCAAACTGAAAGTAAAGTAAAACTGGAAAGAAACTACAACATATGAAAGTAAAGAATTAACGTCGAGCCATCCACTGGAAGTCCCACCTGAAGGGTGGATACAGATAGCCTCCTCAGCTCCTCGGGTCTAGCCGTCCGCTCTGTGTATTTCCCACCCAGTGGTCCACCTCCAGGTACTGACCTGCTCCACAAGCATCAACTACGATCAGCGCTATTCATCATCTGAATCCAACACAACGTAGTTTGGGCATAGCCCGTGTAGGGGTGAGTATACGTTACTCAGTAGGGACCCCGAGACCCCTGAAGGTCTCCCCGAATCCACAAAGGATAATCCACAAAGGAAAGATACAATCACGAAGTAACATCCAACACTACTTAGGTATATGCCCATACATATACCTAAGTCATCAATTCCAGTTCGGCTCCAACATCCAAGCCCAAGTTTGATCACATCCACACAGGATAGTACAACCCAATCCACACAGGACAACACAACACAATCCACATAGGAAAGCAAGTCAATCATATCGTAGATAAGGATTGAAAGTCAAGACTCAGCTCACACAGTTATACTTCTTCGTAAGGTGATAGAGATGATCAGATGTAGCCACTGATTCTTCTAAGCTGGGACCCACGTAAGATACTAAACCAACTAAGCTTTCAGACCCACATAGGATACAAGTCCAGCTACTCTGTTGGACCCACGTAGGATACTACAACAGAGGTCAAATACTACAGGACCCACGTAGGATACAAGAACAGTAATACTGCCAGACCCACATAGGATACAAGAACAGTAGTCATCTTCGTCGAACACATGGAGGATTTCAGTACGGCCTTCATCGATGCCGAACCCACGGAGGATTTAAGTGCAGTCGTCGTTGCTGTCGAACCCATGGAGGATTTTAGTGCAGTCGTCATCATCGTCACAGTCGCAGCCAGCTCTAGGGTTCCCGCACACAGCATGCTCGTTTCCTGGAGGGTCCACTCCACTATCCAAGGGGTCGATACATCAACTGACACGTATTCCGGAGTTGAGGTATCCCAAAGTTCTGTCTTGACATAGGTAACTCAACATGACAGACGGCGTGTCAATTAGACGCTCGGTCTGAGTGTTATTGGATTTTTCGTTCTAGGGTCCCGGTTGGTTTTTAAGTCAAAACCAACGCGAACACACTCTAACTGCGACCAAACCTCGAGTGGAGTAATCCAAAAGGTCTGTCTCACTACGAAAAATCCAACAAACTCGACGGAACTTCAATTGGATGTCCGGAGCTCAAGTTATAAGCGTTTCCGCTCCGAGGGCCCGGTTGATTTCATGTTCGAACCAACCTAGCCAAACCCAAAGTTCTTAGAAACCTTGAGTGTAATATAAATAAACGAACTTCTCGATCCAAGGATCACATTGCAACTGACGGTGCGTCAATCAGAGGTCTGTAGCCTAAGCTACAAGCATTTAAACAAACTGTTTGGTTTTTAGGGTGTTTTGGGCCCGGACCGACCCGACCCAAGACCCCCTGGGTCTGCCCGAACAGGGTCGACCCGACCCGGGTCTAGGTCCGGCCTGACAGGGCATGGCCCGACCCAGTGGGTACAGCCTGGCCCTGCGGGCGCGGCCAGCATGGCCAGCTCGGCGCTGGTCGAGCTGTCGCGGAAGGGGAGGGGGGGGGGGGGGGGGGGGGTTGCCCCCCTATTTTGAAACGGCGGCCCCACGTGGGGGGCTTCTCCTTTGGCTAGCCTGGGGTTACGACCTCCGGCCTTCTTCGATCGGCCTGCCCGGTTGGCCGGTCGTGCTGCCGCCGCAGTCCTGCCCCTCCGACGCGCCGTCGGCTGGTGGTTCCGACCATTGCTCCCTACTCCGCCGCGACCAAAGGCCGCGGAATTGGTCCGACTGGCGTGGCGCGACGGCGCCGCGCCCCTCCTCCGTGGTCCCACTCTGACCGTGGTGTCTTCGGGGTTCTCCAGCATGTCACGGCAGCGCCACAATTCTTTGCCATGATTCTCCATGTTTCTACGCGGTGCTGTTGCACCGCGCAGCCTTTGTTCGTGCCGCAACAAGAACAACAACAAAGAGGGAGGAGGGCCGGCCGTGTTCGTGTGATCCGACCTCCTCCCGTTATAACAATAATAGGCGGCCCAAAAAGAATAAATATCCTCGTCAAGAAAGAGAAAATTTAATCCATAATATTTTAACTCAAACCCCTACCTCGCAAAGTAATTCACGGTTTTCAAGAACCGCAAAATATGGCGTCACAGGGCGTCGTTCCATAGACGTTGACGGAGAGCGTCTGAGGAGACGTCGTCTTCTATTTATCACAGAGAGAAGAAGATGATTACGTGTTGTTGGAGAACTCCCGCGTCGGGGTCTCTTCCCTTGTCGCGGAGGATAAAGGGAATGGAGATACCAGAGTCGTTGAGTCGTTCTTCGTTGAAGAGATGACGTTATTCGCGGAAGGATTGAAGTTCTTCGCGGGAGGATGAAGTTCTTCCCAAGAGAAAAGAGTTCTATCTCCCCAATATCCTCACACAACAACTAACCCCCCCCAAAAATAAAATAAGACTTATCTTATTTTATTACATCAAGCCAAGCATTTCAATTTTAAAATTCAAACACATAAATCACTTAATTAATTAAGTGTGTTAGCATGATTAAAGAGGAGAGATGGGGAGGTGAGTGGTCTCACATTAAAGGGGAGTTAACAAAAACATGGGGATGTTATGGAGTTAAGGAATGTGAAAATGTGGGGGATCGTGTGGGCCCCACCTCCCTTATAACCACACATGGGAAGTTGGGTGGTCATGGGCCCCACCAACAACTTCCCATGGGAGAGTTTAACATCCATGGATAAAATAAAAATTTTCACAGTTTTATTTTACTTATTAATTAATCCACATTTTTTTTACAACTCCTCCCAAGAAAACACACCTTCGGTAAAAGTATTATTAAGAAATTACTGGAACTACGGTTTCATCAGTGCCCTCGGATTTTGATTCCAAGCACCGGTTCAAAAGTTAGGAAAACCCGCTCGTTCGTTCATTGAACGTACCCGAGCTAAACTTCGGAAATTGATTCTGGGCACACCGGGCCTCGGAATTAGGTACCGTCAGAAACTGAGTACTCGTAAAATCCAAAAGAAATTAAGAAAAAAATTTCCATGAAATTTATAGGTCTTTAAATTAATCCCACCTCAGGTATTTACGTCCCCATAAAGATAAATCACAACTAGGGAAAAAAATGAGGGTACTGAGCAAGTATCTGAGCCTCCTGCTCCCAAGTTCTCTCTTGGAGGTTCCCGTGCTACCACCTGATGTGCACTAGAGGAATCGACCACCCACATAGGACCTGCTCCTGTCGATCCTCTATCTCCACTGGGACCTCCGCAAAAGCCGCCCTGTCATTGATGTCCATATCCCCATGGTCGATGATATGCGTCGGGTCGTGCACATATCTTCTCAGCTGGGATACGTGGAAGATATCGTGCACTCGGTACAACTAAGGTGGTAGAGCCAGGCGATAAGCCACCTCGCCTATCCTGCTGAGAATCTGAAATGGTCCGATGAAGCACAAAGTTAACTTTCCACCCCAGCCAAATATTCGTAATCCACATCGTGGTGAGACCCGTAAGAAAACGTGGTCGCCATCCTCGAACTCTAGTGGTCTCCGCCTCCTGTCAGCATAAGACTTATGCCGACTCTGAGCTATCCTCATCCGCTCCGGGATGACCTGGACCTTCTCTGTTGTGGACTGGACCATCTCTGGTCCCACAAGTGCTGACTCCCCAGGGTCTGTCCATCATAGAGGTGATCTTCAAGGTCGTCCGTATAATGCCTCTTATGGTGCCATCCCGATGGTGGAGTGGTAGCTGTTGTTGTACGTGAACTCCACCAAGGGTAGGTGGTCCTCCCAGCTGCGACCAAAGTCGAGGACACCAGAACGGAGCATGTCCTCGAGTGTCTAATGGTCCTCTCTATCTGACCATCCGTCTGAGGGTGAAAGGTGGTGCTCAGACGTAGCTACATCCCGAATGCCTCCTACAACCCCTTCCAAAACCGGGAAGTAAAGAGAGAATCTCAATCAGAGACGATATATGATGGAACACCATGAAGCCGTACAATCTCTTGAACATAGAGACATCCCAAGATCTCAACTGAGCCCTACTCTCTGATGGGTAAGAAGTGAGCCGACTTGGTGAGTCGGTCGACAATCACCCAAATGGAGTCGTGACCTCTGGAAGTACGTGGAAGTCCAGTCACGAAATCCATAGATATCCCATCCCAATTCCACTCCGGGACCTCCAAGGGTTGTACCAAGCCTGCTGGTACCTGGTGCTCTACCTTCACCAACTGGCAGGTGAGGCATCGATAAATGAACTCTACTACAGCCTTCTTCATACCCGGCCACCAGTGCTGTCGTATGAGATCCTGGTACATCTTTGTCACTTCTGGATGTACCTCTAAAGGGGAAGTGTGAATCTCTCTCAGCACCTCCTCCCACAAAGAAGCTGGTACCATGGTACATACTCTGAAAAGGACATCGTGCTCTCCTCCTATGGAGAATCCATCAGGTTCCTGTCCTGAGGATATCTGTGCATGCCGTGTCTCACAGTCAACATCCCCACGCTGTACCTCTCTGACCCGCTGTAGTAGTGGAGGAGTGACTGTGAGTGACTGAAGAAAGGCTGCTCCATCTCTATCCACGAAGGATATCTACAAAGCGTCTAGCTACTCTGTCGCCTCTCCAAGTAGCTGAATGCCCGTCCTCCTGTTGAGAGAATCGGCTACTACATTCCCCTTTCCAAGAGTATAGACTATCTAAAACTCATAGTCTTGGAGGAACTCTAGCCATTACCGCTATCTCAGGTTCAGGTCCTTCTCTAAGAATATGTACATGAGACTCTCATCGTCAGAATAGATTGTAAAGCGCTCGCCCATCAGATAGTGTCGCCACATCCTCAGAGCGAAGACCACTACTGCTAACTCTAGGTCATGAGTAGAGTAGTTCTGCTCATGCTACCTCAAATGTCATGATCCATAGGCGATCACTGCTCGCTCCTGCATCAGTACACATTCGAGTCTAGTCCCTGATGCATCGCAGTAGACTATGTACCCTACTCCCTCCTCTGGTAGCCTCAAGATAGATGTGCTGGTCAATCTCTGTCTTAGCTTCTGAAAGCTCTGCTGACATATGTCTGACCACACGAAGGGTTTTCCCTTCTTCTTCAAAGATGAGAGCGGTGTCGCAACTTTGGAGAAGTGTGGCTCAAATCACCAGTAGTACCCAGCTAGACCCAAGAAACTCCGCACCTCTGTCACGCTCCTGGGTGGCTCCCAAGCAAGAACTGCCTCGATCTTCACAGGGTCCACCACAACTCCCACCATAGAGATGATGTGTCCAAATAAGTGGACCTCATGTAACCAAAACTGAAACTTTGAGAGCTTACCATAAAGCTGGTTCTCTCGAAGTGTGTCCAGTACAACCCACAAGTGGTAGGCGTGCTTTTCCTCAGTGGTCGAGTATATCAAAATGTCATCGATGAAGATCACGAAAAATCGATCGAGGTATGGCTGAACAATCCTATTCATGAGACACATGAACACTAATGGAGAGTTGGTTATGCCAAAAGGCATAATCAAGAACTCATAGTGGCCATACCGACATCTAGAGGTCATCTTCTGCACGTCCTCATCCCGAACTCTGAGCTGATCATAGCCTGATCTGAGGTATATCATTGAGAACCACCGTGCTCCCTTGAGCTGATCGAAGAGGTCTTCAATCCTCTATAGAGGATACTTGTTCCTCATGATCACCTGGTTCAGGTAAAGATAGTCGACACACAGTCGCAAGATCCCGTCTGCCTTCTTGGTGAATAAAATCAGGAAAGCCCAGGGTGAAACACTGGGTCGGATGAATCCCTTGCCCTGCAAGTCCTCCACCTGTACCCACAACTCTCAAATCTCATCGAGAGCCATCCGATATGATGGAGTGGATATCGTGGTTGTCCTGGGGTACAGGTCAATATAAAAGTCTACCTCTCTGCGAGGAGGTAGTCCTGGAACGTCATCAGGGAAAACGTCCGCAAACTGATCCACCACTGCAGGAAAACTAGGACTCCGCACGTCAACTGCTCCTATGATGAGGCTAGCCAACTGATGAGTGATTGGTTTTCCTATCCTCTGCATGAGTCTATCCTATGATACTAAGGCTCCCTTCTCGCTGGTGAAGGTGAACCTGACCCATCGGTGCAAACACATCGCACCTTGCGCCTAATACAGTCGATCTGATCATGGACTGTAGATAACCAATCCATGCCCAAGAGGACGTCATAAGGCCTCAACGCCACTAAAAGAAGATCCCATCCAAAGATATCACCTCCTAGAGTAAGCTCACACTACCATAACCAGTGCGTATTCTTCGAGTCTGCTCCCGTAAGAGTCTCTAGCCGTAAAAATTGAGCCAACGGCTCCGTCGGAATCTCGGAGCTCCGATCAAAGGTAGAATCAATAAAAGAATGACTCGCTCTTGTGTCTATAAGAACTGAATAAAGGGTGGAGTAGACATAGATAGTACCTCGAATCATCTCTGGCATGCCGTGGTCATAGGACTCCACTGCCTGAAGCTGAGCCTGTCTCTGCCCGCCAGCTCCCTGTGGTCGGGGTGGACCTCCTGGTGGTAGTGGTGGTAAAGCCTCAAAGCGTCGTCCACCACCTGCTGCTCGTCCAAATCCTCTGCCTCATCCGCTTGGTCCTTGCGGACCACCACATTCAACCCTATACATCTGCCTGGGTGGACCTTCAACCATCTGCTGCTCCTCTGAATGGCAGGTCGGGCAGTCACGAGCCATGTGGCCCTGCCCGCGGCATGCGTAGCACTGTCTGCTCCACGGAAGGCTGGCTCTGCGCCGTGTTCCCCACACCTCTGAGCCAGTGTCTTGAGGTCGTACGCCTGATGGTCTGGTCCTCCTGGACCCTTGTGACATCCGTCGACTACCAAATGCAGACGACTATGCTACGTGCTGTCCTGCGGTAGGTCTCGCTGCTGGTGTAGGCTCAGCAAGAAAGCTATCTATGAGAAGGGTTCGCTCTAGTACAACTGCCTGCATCAGAATGCTTGGGGAGACCATCGATGCCCTGATCTCATTCCTTAGTCCCTACTCGAAGGTCTGGGCCCGAAGAAATGGGTCCCATACCATGTCCGTCAAATAGCGTGGGAGATTAGTAAATCTCGCCGAGTACTGGGTGACCGTCGTGCTGCCCTGCCGCAACTGTAGTAGCTCATGAATGCACAACACACGAAGGTTGGTTGGGATGAACTCCGAGCAAAAGAGGATCTCAAAGTCCATCCAGAGGAGGGATGTATCTTCGTGCACCTGGAGCATCAAGCTCCACCATCTATCTGCTACCGCGTGCAGGAGGCTCGCTGCAAGGATCCCCATGAGGTCAGCTGGTGTCCCCACAAGACTGAAAACTCACAAAACCACCTCTAGCCAATCCTTGGCTGCCTGAGGGTCTATCTCCCCATAGAACTTGGGCAGTCTCTGATGCTGAAACTCATGCAGTGCACTAAGGCGACGTGCACTCTTAGCGGCTGGGGCTGGTGGCATTGGTGGCTCGGCGGGTAGAGGTACCACCGGTGCCTCTGCTGTAAAAGGGCCCTGCACCGAGGCCTCGTCGCTCGGTGGGTTGTCGTCTCGCACAAAGCTCTAAACCCTAGATGACTGCCATCATGGGGCTATCTTGAAAAGAAACAGGTGTGCCACGGTCAATGTTTTTGTGCATTGAGTCAGAAATCAGAAGTCAGGGTCCTGGTGTATGGATACGTCGGCCACCGCACCAACACTGGACTCCCGAGACTGATAACCACACTCAATACCCTTAACACTATTTCTTCACATAGAATAAAGATCAGAGTCCTGATTTCTACGGTAGAACAGAAAGCCTCTGATACCAATTTGTCACGACTCGTCCTCGGGACTCGTGCCGTGACTACCCCAAGCTCGGCTCCCATTGGCCAGGGGCTGGAGACTAGCACCAAAGGCGTAAATCCCAAAAAAAGGGGAAGGAATTGCCTTATAAAGTAAAAAAACACAACAGAGTAAGCCAGAAGAAGTAAACACTAAGTAAAACTGGGTACAATAGTAAGTGAAGAAAGTAGATGGGCCAGAATACAAACTCAAACTGAAAGTAAAGTACAACGTGAAAGAAAGTACAACAACTGAAAGTAAAGCAGCAACGTCGAGCAGTCCACTGGAAGTCCCACCTGAAGGGTGGGTACAAATAGCCTCCTCAGCTCCTCAGGTCCAGCCGTCCGCTCAGTGTACGTCCCACCCAGTGGTCCACCTCCAGGTACCGACTTGCTCCACAAGCCACAACCACGATCAGCGCTGTCCGTCGTCTGCATCCAACACAACGTAGTGTGGGCATAGCCCGTGCAAGTGTGAGTGTACGCTACTCAGTAGGGACCTTGAGGCCCCCTAAGGTCTCCCGGAATCCACAAAGGATAATCCACAAAGTAAAGATACAATCATGAAGTAACATCCAACAATAATTAGGTATATTCCCATACATATACCGTAGTCATCAAATCTAGTTTGGATCCAACATCCAAGCCCAAGTTTGATCACATCCACACAGGACAGTATAACCCAATCCACACAAGAAAGCACAACACAATCCACATAGGAAAGAAATTCAATCATATCGAAGATAATGATTGAAAGTCAAGACTCAGCTCACACAGGTATACTTCTTCGTAAGGTGATAGAGATGATCAAATGTAGCCACTGATTCATCTAAGCTGGACCCACGTAGGATACTAAACCAGCTAAGCTGTCGGTCCCACGTAGGATACAAGTCCAGCTACTCTGTCGGACCCATGTAGGATACTATAACAGAGGTCAAATACTGCCATACCCACGTAGGATACAAGAACAGTAATACTGCCAGACCCACGTAGGATACAAGAACAGTAGTCATCGTCATCGAACCCACGGAGGATTTCAGTACGGTCTTCATCGCTGCCGAACCCATGGAGGATTTCCGTGTAGTCATCTTCACTACCGAACCCAAGGAGGATTTCAGTGCATTCTTCATCGTCATCACAGTCGCAGCCAGCTCTAGGGTTCCCGCACACAGCATGCTCGTTTTCGGGAGGGTCCGCTCCACGAGCCAAGGGGTCGATACATAAACTGACACGTAGTCCGGAGTTGATGTATCCAAAAGTTCCATCTCAACATAGGGAACTCAACGTGACAGATGTCGCGTCAATCGGACGCCCGGTCTGAGAGTTATTGGCTTTTTTGTTCCAGGGGCCTAGTAGGTTATTAAGTCAAAACCAACCCGAACGCACTCCAACTATGTCTAAACCTTGAGTGGAGTAAGCCAAAATTTCCGTCTCACTAAGAGGAATCCAAAAAAGTAGACGGCACGTCAATCAGACGTCCGGAGCTCAAGTTATAAGCGTTTCTGCTCCAAGGGCCCGGTTGGTTTCGTGTTCGAACCAACCCGGCCATACCCCAAGATCTTCGAAACCTTGAGAGTAATATACCGAAACGACTGTATCGATCCAATGATCACATCTCAAGTGACGGTGCGTTGATCGGATGTCCATATCCCATGTTACGGGCATTTAAACAAACTGTCCAGTTTTTAGGGGGTTTTGGTCCCGGACCGACCCGGCCCATGACCCCTTGGGTTGACCCGAACTGGGTCAACCCGACCCGGGTCGGGGTCCATCCTAGTGGGCGCGGCCCAGCCCAGCCTGGGTGGCCCGACCCGGCCTGGGCGGCCCAGCTTGGCCTGGCGTTGGCACGGCCCGCATGGCCAGCTCGGCGCTGGCCAAGCTGTCGCAGAAGGGGGGTGGGGGGGGGGGGGGGGCGCTGCCCCCATGTTTTAAAATGGAGATCTCACGTGGGGGGCCAGCCGGGGTTTATGACCCCCAGCCTTCTTCGATCGGCCAGCCTGGCTGGCCGGCCGTGCTGCCGTCGCGGGACCTCACGGTCCCGCCCCTCCGACGCGCCAGCGGCCGGTGGTTCCAGACGCCGATCCCTACTCCGCCGCGACCAAAGGCCGCAACCTTTGTTCGACCAGCGCAGTGTGACGGGGCCGCTCCCCTCCTTCACGGCCCCGCTCCTCCCACGGTTTTTTCGGGGTTCTCCAGCGTGGTGTGGTGGCGCCATGCTTTTTCACCGTGATTCTCCATGTTTCTGCACGGTGCCGTTGCACCGCACTGCCTTTGTTCGTGCCGCAACAAGAACAACAACAAAGAGGGAGGAGGGTCGGTCATGTTTGTGGGGTCCGACCTCCTCCCGTTATAATGATAACAGGTGGCCCAAAAAGAATAAATATCCTCATCAAGAAATCACAAACTTAATCCATAATATTTGAACTCAATCCCCTACCTCGCAAAGTAATTCACGGTTGTCAAGCGCCGCAAAATATGGCGTCGCGGAGCGTGGTTCCGTAGACATCGACGGAGAGCGTCTGAGGAGACATCATCTTCTCTTTATCACGGATAAAAGAAGATGATTGCGCGTCATTAGAGAACTCCCATGTCAGTGTCTCTTCCCTTGTTTCCGAGGAGAAAGGGAATGGAGATACCGAAGTCGTTGAGTCGTTCTTCGTTGAAGAGATGACGTTATTCGCAGAAGGATTGAAGCTCTTCACGGGAGGATGAAGTTTTTCCCAAGAGAAAAGAGTTCTATCTCCCCAATCTACTCACACAACAACTAACCCCCCCAAAATAAAATAAGACTTATCTTATTTTATTACATCAAGCTAAGCATTTCAATTTTAAAATTCAAACACATAACTCACTTAATTAATTAAGTGTGTTGGCATGATTAAAGAGGAGAGAGGGGGAGGTGAGTGGTCTTACATTAAAGGGGAGTTAAAAAAAACAAGGGGAAGTTATGGAGTTAAAGAATGTGAAAAGGTTGGGGTTCATGTGGGCCCCACCTCCCTCATAACCATACAAGGGAAGTTGGGTGGTCGTGGGACCCACCAACAACTTCCCATGAGAGAGTTTAACTTCCATGTATAAAATAAATTTTTTCACAATTTTATTTTACTTATTAATTAATCCACATTTTTTTACAGCTCCTCCCAAGAAAACACACCTTCGCTAAAAGTATTATTAAGCAATTACCGGCACTACAGTTTCATCGGTGCCCTCATATTTCGATTCCGAGCACCGGTTAAGAAGTTAGGAAAACCCGCTCGTTCATTCACTGAACGTACCCGAGATAAACTTTGGAAATTGATTCTGGGCACACCGGGCCTCGGAATCAGGTGCCGTCAGAAACTGTATACTCATAAAATCCATAAGAAATTAAGAAATAATTTTCCTTGAAATTTACGGGTCTTAAAACTAAGACTAATTTGTGTAGGAATATGAGGTGATATTCCAAAAATCCTTAGACTTGCGAATTCACTTACCCCTTGTTTTAGAGACAAAAAATCATTGCCCCATGTTTGGGGTCGTGGCCTCAAATTGGTGAATTGGAAAAATGTATGCGTCATCCTAGTCTATCTAGGGGTCAATCCCAACCATAGCACGTTCATCCTTGTTATCTTAAATTATCTTATCCTTGCTCTTATAATAGTCAACATCCAAGTAGTGGGTTTCACAAGAGGAAAATAGAGATGCATCACTTTAGATTATGCCTACTCGACCATTAAATAAGTACTTAAGGAATTGGTGATATGAATATGGGACAAATTCATGCAGGAAGAGCCAAGACCAACCCATTAACACATTTTAATCTGTTTCATGTGAGACAAACATGACTTTGGTGCTAGAAACTAGGCCACCAAATTGGGTCTTTAAGAAATTTTTTCCAACTAGTGTCTGCTTCGTCCTATCATAACCTTTATTTTTCAGGTCAGAGGGACTTAGATCTGCCTCAGATAGCCCCATATTTTAGAGTGTCTAGTTCTAGATAAGTTTTATCCTAGATCCTATATCGACAAGACATCAATAGTTCTTTTCACCGTTTAAATGTATAATGATGTACAGTGGGAGGATGTTCCATTTTATTAGATAACATTCATCTTCTCTAGAGAAAGAGATGATGGCCTCACATGTTTCATGATTGAATGCCTCAACATGGAAGGCTTCTCTGAATGCTACCTCTATCTCAAACTGGAGGGGGCTTTTTAAAGCCTCTGAATGGGATTCACACATATCCACTAATAAGAGAACAACGTTGAATAAAGATATCTTCATAGGAATTCTATAAAGATGCTTGAGAATACCGTACATCAGTGACATGTGTGAAACTATTTTGATAGGAAGTCACTCTATAGAAGGAGGTTTGACAGTCCATGCTAGTTGAACCAGTGGATTTTTACTAGTGAAGGGAATTTCCCGCTGCTCACTAGTCGAACCATGTGGTGCGACTACCGGCCGAGGTCCATATAAATGAGTTCAATCCTCAATAAAATGTAGATGATCATAGAATAATATTGGTGGATCTGCTTGATCAAACAATACAAATGGAGGTGGAGGAAGATCTGATGAAACAAGATGTGAAGTCTACACATGCTGAGCTCTGTGCTGGGCTTACTATATGGTCACAGTAGCACGCACGACTTTTCTAGAATCACTGGACAATGCATTTTAGCTACTCAAATAACCACATCTTCATTGACGATGGCGTCAGCTAGGGATGTTGGGTGTATCCGTCTAGCGCTCTTCACCTCCGAGAACTATGCAGGGGTTCACTAGATCCATAGTGTTAACCGAAGCATACCCATGATCATCACAAGAAGAATCCTCCATCACTGGGAAGATTCTAAGGGAAATTTTTATCTTAGGGGGCATTAAATCATCAAGAGTATAGGATGATGGCGGCATAATTGGGGAACTTTGTCATCAATTCTTACCTTTATGGGAAGAAGAAGGATGATATGTTGATGTAGAAGTAGTGGATTCAGGTAATGTGGTGACTTTTGAAGGATCGATCCATTTCAAACGTGCATGGATAAAACCATGTCCATAGAAAACTACCTTCCAAGACATCCATCCGTCATACATTGGAGACCCTCGGTTAAAAACCTGCTACCATCCACCCTCGCTATCACTGTCGGGATTTACAAACACACATGATACATGTGCTGGGGCTAGACCTAGCCTGACATTGTTGTTATTGACATAGCCTTATAGCTAGTATATAAATACATATCACTAATTGAGGGCATGAACAATGATTTAGGGATAAGGGGCAGTAATTGTGGTGATCCGTGAGATTCACCTCTTTCGGCCTTCTCCATTCCGGTAAACGTACGATTCTATGGTCCAAGGAACTTTAGAAATAATCAGGGACCTGAGCCTCATTAAATGAGTATGTCTTATTCCTTCTTTCCAAGAAGTGGGCTCTAGAATCTTGGCCCTAATGTGGGAATGGAGGAGCCTGTTTAGGCGGTGGAACCATATTATCTTTCCTAGGTGGTGGTGGTGTGTTACATAGGGGCGCCTACCGATTCTGAGATGGGAGTTTCTGGGATAGAGGCTATGCTTGAGGTGGTGGCCCTCGACGAGGCCATGGAGGTGGTTCCACTAGTAAAAACTCCCTATTCCTGGGGGCCTTTATTTGTGCTACCGTGGGGGGCTCATCTTTAGCGACACTTCTTTTGGGAACTACTGGGGGAAATGGTTGGGCCTGCTTGAATTGCTACAAGGCTTCCTCTAGACGATGGTATTTATCAGAGAAATCCTGAAATCTCCTCAGGTAGTTCTGAGTGATTAAATAAGGGAACAATTCAGTTTTGAAAATCCCTACACACATTGTTGACAATTTTTCCTGAGTCAGTGGCATATAAAGGGAGTACATGATACCTTTTCACCTAGCAAGAAAGTCCGTAATGTGATCTTCAGGCCTCTCCTGGCGCTTGAATAGGTCAACAATAATCGTCTTCTGAGTGGTGGAACTGAACTGGTAGAGAAAATTCTGACAACGATCCTTCTAAACAGCTACTGACCTAATGGGTTGCTAGTTGTACCAAATGAATGTGGGCCCTTCCAGCGTCTCTACAGAACACTAGAACTTGGCAGCCTCCTACTGCACTGGAGTTCTCAGCATGGATCCAGTCCTTGAAATAAAGTGGGATAGATGCTGTAGCAGATCACCCATCCCATTAAATAGGGAGAAGGTAGGATTTCTGACACCAGGTGTCACTATCATATAATCCACCCATGCCATATATGGCTTCCCATCAAGCGGGATCACAACCTGTCAAGTTTATTGGGCCTTGAGGTGGGAAATGAGAACAGCCATTGGATCATCTTGGAGGGGATTCCTATCTTGATGAGGATCCTTGAAAACCAGTGCATTTACAGGTTCTTCAACATGATAAGCAGGACCAATGGCTCATGGAGAGGTTGGTGGGATGACATGTGGGGCTGCCAAAGGGAAAACCTATAGAGTGGTTGGGAGAACCTGAGCGAAGTCACAATGAGGTTTATCCTAAAACTTGGGTGGATTTGGTGATGTATATCACACCCTATTTCCATAAACTTCATCCTCTACCCTATCTATATGGAGAGGATGGTGAAGGTCTCTTAGAGACAACACAACTAGGGGAGGTTGTACCTGCCCCTACTGTCTGAGTTGAGGATTACCGTAATCTGGTCACCGTTCTGTAGCATGTTAAATGAGAATGTCGTCAATGGTATTTTTATTTTATGTAAGCTGTTAAAGAAACTAAACCTTTTTGGGGTTATCTTCCACCTTTTTAACTAAGCCAGACATGTCAGGGGGTTTGAAAGTCCCATCATTCTCTTAACACTTATTGGGGTGCTGACAGAAAGATAATGGTTCAGAAGGTGTGGGAAGACCCGGTAAATCTCATTACTAGTGGGTAACTCTTCCCAAAGGATTCAATAGGTGTGGCACCACACTAAGGGGGGGGGGGGGGGTTAAGCTCTCTTCAATGAGTCATAGCTCTATCTCTTCCTCTGATAGGTCATCCATAGTAACTAAGACTGTACCTGAAGGCGTATCCTTAAGGTCACCTAGAAAGTCAGGCTAGCATCAGATTGAACTGAAATGAAGGGCAACATACAGCCCGATCACGAATCTTAATGTGGTTGGAAGCCTCCTTAATGATTCCGTAGAGCACTATAAAACTTTGGATGCATCATTATTGGAGATTCTGATGATGACCTGGAAACTTAGGGTGCTGAACCATAGGGAGTGTAGCCCAGTTGACCATGCAACATTTCTAGATGATGTCATCAAAGTGTTCCGGGATCTTGGGATAAGCCGCCTGTTGAGCTGGGGTGTGAGGGGCACCTGAAAAAATGTCAAATGGAACACATGGATGAACTATGTGTTTTAAAATGATGGAGAAGAAAGGGCCTCCACTGGAACTAGTAAACACATAGGGAGGACCTCCATGGTGGCCTTCCATTGTGCGGGGAGGACCTTCCCATCGTCCACCCTTGATAGTAGTGGTATGAAGAGGGGCTTCTTACTGGTGATACTGAACTTGAGAAGGGCCTCTGTGGTCACCATTGAGGAATCAGGGAGGTACTACATTTTGGTGATTTCTAGCATGGGGAGGACCTCCGTCGGAATCGATTAGAACATGGGGAGGTCCCCCATGTTGTCTAGTGACTGGGCAAGGTGGACCCTCACATTGATAACCTATCAATAAGGGGAAATTCTCATACCTGAGACAAAGAGCACTGAGATGTCCTCCGTGATGAGTGTTGATGAACCAGGGAAGGCCACCACCATAGTTGATGATGGAGGTATATATAAGACCTCCATATTGAATGAAGAAGTAGGGAGGACCAGCACAATATATTATACTAGTATGAGGAGGACCTCCGTACTGGGTTCTATCATTGTGGGCTCGTCAGTGACGGCTTCTGCTTGCCTCGGTAAATAGGAGAGCCAGTTAAACCTGCTCAAAGGGTTACTGTTGCTTCAAATATGGATGGCCTTGGAAATTCCCCTGCTCTGTAACAAGGAGGTTACCTACCAATAAAGGATAGTGGGTTGATAGCTTATGATAGTGGGGGATATAGACATTGAAGCCGAGGGTGGTGGTGCCCCAAGGTGGGAATACTTCTGAGCCTACATCAGACATTGACATTGGGTCAACTGAACTAGATCCTGCTATGCATGGGGGATAAACTGACTTCACCTTGGTCTATAGGACCAGCTGATGACATTGACATGGATGAGTGGGATCCCTCTTTGGTGGATCCCTAGGTAACTTTCTAGCCAGGTGGACTTGTACATCCCTTACTTCGTCAACATAAGGTATTGAGTCATATGAGAACTCTCGGGATAGGCTCCCAAAGTTGTTGAAGGACAAAGTGGAGAGGAGTGGATCCCTATGTGGCCCTTAGGGGAAGTAGAACTGATGGGGCACAGAGTGATCCATGTCTTGGTAGGCCATGTCCCTCATCAGGATGACCCCTTCCTGCTCATATCAACAAAAACGAGTCTCAATCATCCTCCTCTGAATAAATTTGGAGGGTGAGAGGGGGCGTGGGTTCCATGTAGCGGTGGGTGTGGGAGCCATTACAGTGGAGATGATGCAATGGAAAATTGTAGCATTCATACTTCCCTTACCCCTACTTCCTCGGGATGGAGATGATCAGTTTCTTGTAGTTTCAGCTTGGGTCCTGCAAAGAAAGAAAATTAACTCATTATATCAAAAAATAGAAAATCAATGCATAGTTCCCCAACACAATTTGTTCTTCCATGGATGGTCAGAAATATCCATGCTAACAACTTCACATACCAGAATTCCCAACAATCAACAACCCCAACATTAGTGAGTTTCACGCCAGGCCCACTATTTTCTTGGCGGGACCTGGTGCTAGATAGCTTCATTCAGTGAGATTTCTAACTATTGATGTCTCAAACACCTCTAATATCCATATTGAGGAGAAGATTCATGTCAGATTCACCATTTCTATTTTTGAAGCTTTTTTGGGGTGTGTATCCATCAGTGGGGACACACTGGCTATTTCCCTACATTACCATTTTCTAAAGGTGGGTGACATCCGTCGCTTATTCAGGGATGTTTTCTCTTTAATCGAAACAGGATGATGGGTTTTTGGTCCCTCCTTCTATGTATTTCTCCTTGGAATTCATCACCTAGTCTAGGTATCCCTTATATATTTGAGTCATTGTTCGTGAATCTTATTCCCAGTGCCAAATCTTTGTGGAATCCAGTTAATTACACTTCTTTTGTCAAGGAATTCCAAAGGGTCAAGTAAGGGAAACCACCTTTGGTCATAGGAGTAGTAACATTGGACAGTATATGCATGTCTGGATGCTGAAACACTGGTACATATGGATTTCATCTTCTCATGATAAGGATTCTCTAGGGCACAAAAGCCTAAGGAATCCTACGTTGAGTGTAAGGAATTATATTCCATAGGCATGTCCCTAAGGTCTTCCTCATCTTCACATGTTTAACATGAGGTATTCAATGAGTTTAATTTCTGGAGGTGATGGAATAGACTAATCAGAATAGTGATGAGATTGGATCAGATGGGTGGATCAAAATGTACGATGAAGATAGATCCGAGGATGATTGGGTCCCTATAAGTGGGAGGGGGAGGGTAGAAGGGAACAAGGCTTACCATTTGCTAGGAATGAACCTCATGGAGGCCTCCTACGTAACCTGTATTGAGAACAGTGATCAAAACCAATGTAGTTTGAATGAGTGATGAATAAGGGTGTACACTAAGGACAACAACCTAGAGACATGTTGGGGCTTACGAAGGGTTAACGACCCATCACAAGGGGTACACTCTTGGTTGGATGATTATGGATTGTGTGGGGATTATGTAGGGTTAGTTTCCCTAGTGCCGTGAGGAGCAACGATGGGATGGTTAACATGATGACACTGGGATGTGGTTTCCTAAATAAGAATCAGGGTGGATGGTGGATGGTTGAAAGAAGTGGATGGGATAAATGGGGTGGAACCGATGTGAAGGTGACAGTGATGTTGGTATTGAACCTCAGATAGGATTCTTATGTATCCCTATGGTAGGGAATCAAAATCCACATAGTTCGGTGGGGTTATGGGACACCTAAGGAGGCTGCCTGTGAGAATGGATGTATGGATGGTACTTGGAGGAAGTAGAACCACCAGGTTGGAGCATGAGATTCCAGAAACACAGAGGCTCAAAGGGGAGACCAGGATGGTACTTGAGTGATGGGATTAACCTTAAAGATGCTTCCAACATATCGTCGTGGTAGGCAATAAAAGTCTATATAGTTTAGGATGGAGTATATAATCTGGAAGTACACAAAATACATTGACCAGAAATCATGGTGGGACTTATGCATGGTTAACAACCCATCGAAAGAGAGACACTCTTGGTTAGAGGTGTGTGGATTGAGGGTAGGTCCTATTTATAGTTAGCTTCCAAGGTGCTGGTTTGACACCACTAAGAGTTAGGACAAATATGCGGGTCCCAATAAAGTGGACACTGAAGGTTACCAGTGTTTAGGGTTGAACCTTAGGGAGGTTTCTTATGTACCCTGCCTAGGATACAGAGATCAAAACCCACATAGTTTGTAGGGATACAGTTTAACATCATGAGGGATGGAAGGGGCACACATTTTAACATCTTTCGAGATGAGGGTGAACTAATGTGAAGTGGTTGGGATCGAAGGGTGATGCTCTTGAACCTCAGGGAGGATTTCGATGTACCTATCCTAGAATGGGAAAAGATCAATGTCCACATAGTTCAGTTGAATGGGGGATGTGGCTTACACACTAAGGCAACCCAAAAGGGGCTTGTCTTGGTTTATACTTACTCTAAAGACAATGTGAATCATTCTTGGTGTGAGAAACAAGAGGCAATGAGGACCTAACAATCACGTTGAAAAAGGTGCGTCTATGAGTAATGGAGCATGGATTATGTGTGGATAACATCCTCGGGTGATGGAGATTTGGGCTTACTCTAGGACAGAGGCCCAATGAAGATAAATCCAAAAGGGAGAGGGAAAATGTATCGAGAGTCCCCTGTGCCTATCTCCCCTTGGTCTTTGCACTAGGAAAAGGAAAAGAGGAGCGAGGGTTCTACCTTATGCAGGAAATTCTAGGTGCTTACACCAGGATGGTTTCCCTTACCCACAGAAAGATGTTGTTCCATGCAAGGAGGATCTCATTCCATGAGGAAAATATCTCACTCTCATAGAGATGAGTCGACATGAAACATATCTGAGGTAGGGCACCCCATGTATATTTCATGAGATGAGGCTACAATTTAACATCATTCTTTCAAGATGATGATGCTTAGTAATTTAACGTCCTATAGCTAGGACAATGAGGATTCTCTCCTCACCCCTAGGACTTATATAATCGGTGCACTTTAACCCTTGGTGAAGGGTAGGAAATAGTAATTCCGTATGAAGATTGGGGTGTGGAGTGATCCATTTAGGGGCTCACATTAGCATGACTATGCGAAGTGGTAGTATCCATAAGTCTTCCTATGTGAAGAAGCATGAGGCAAAGCAACACAATATGAAGCACCACCCAAGGGACCTTGAAATCACATTGTACAAACATGGAGGGTCATACGGGAGAAGTATGTGCATGATAGTGGTGTCACTCAAAATAGGGGTTCAAACATGGTGCCTTAGGTTAAGGACGACACATGGAGTTCACAGAGATGGGCGTATGCAATATATAAGGGGTGTATGAAATATGAGAGGCTGCACACAAGATGAGGTGGTTTCCTAAAAAAGTATTGGATGCGTTCTAGGGGAGACCCTGTGTGAAATTTCTACATGACATAATGGAAAAATTTCAAACAAGAGAGATCTATTGTGCGTTTGTGCATTAGAGTAAAAGAAATGGGTGAGTATAAAGCCCTAGTGGGCCCACCCAAAGGAGTACCCATTGGAGACCAATCGTGCCAGATCCCATACCTTGAAGCCATGTATTTCAGGTGGTTGTAGAAGATCTATCTTTTACACAATAGATCATTAGTTCATCTTGTGTAACGGTCCCCCAAAGGGTGGGGATCCATTTCTATTTATAGCTGGAAAATTCGGCGGCAACACGCAAGAGGAGCTACACGAAAGAGTTCTTTTGACGCCGTATTGGGATTGGAAGAGCTTTTACGCAGATGGGATATTGCGCATTAGGAAATCTTATTTCGTGCCATTGAATTGGATATTTTTCGGTTGGTTTCCGCATAAGGATCCTTTTGACGTCGCATTGGGCATGCAAGATTTTGCGCACCATTTTCAATCATGAACGCATGCCTTAAATCTTGTACAGACCTCCCTCAGGCATCTTATAATTTTCCATTAATTCAAACTATCCCTTACATTTTCCCAATAGTGTCTGTTCACGGACCTTTCCAGAATTTGGTGTCAACAGGTGTTTTATTTTTTTAATTTTATTACTATGTGCAGCATTGGGGATGACCATGGTCATCTCTTTTGAGAAGACTTATCATCACTCACTAAAAAAACATTTCACTTTATTAAAGTTTTAGTATTTTTTATTTTATGAATATGAAAAGAAAAATGGGTAAAATGTATGTGATTGATATATTAATATAAATACATAGGAGAGGCCAAAAAATTTTATGAAGGAAGAAATAAAACAATTTTTTTAAAAAACATATTGGAGTAAGAAAAACATTTCTTAAAAAAAACCTAAATCCCAAAAAAAGTTGATCTAATCTACCCCTATATTTTTCATCCATAATTATCTATTAATTTAAAAACATTTAATTATTATATATTAATTTTTTGAACCACTTAACTCTACAAAAATTAACACAACCATAAATATTGGAAGAGTTAAACCCTAGGTTGACTTTGAGACTCCCAATTGAGGTACCCTTATTTGATTATGGTTTAAAATTCAAATTATGGTCCATAAAAAATTATAAAACATATCCACCATATAAATGAGTAATATTGAGCATGGGGTTTTGATTAAATCTGTATGAATGGATCCCAATACTGATTAGAATTTTTGATTAATGTCTTGCCCTCAAGACTCACATAAGGTCGACCTCTGGGTGAAAGTAAAACTGGCCGAGTTATTAAGAATTACAATACATGATTTATTGAGAAAAATTTATGAATTATTTTAGGTTCATGAAAAAAATAAATAAATAAATAGAGGGTGTATGAAATAGATCTATAGTGATTTAGTATTCACTTCTATTGGTGGAGTTGTAATCATGGTGATGTTTTAAAAAACAATTTTTTTGAAATGTTAAAACCCAATATAATCTGCACTCATAAATTATGAATTGGGAGACCCTAAAATAGTGCCTCAATCTGGTGGGTCATATGGCCTCAAGTTATCCTTGTTTTACACCAGAGGATAACGACCAGCAGTGAGGATCCAAGGTGGATAGGTGAGAATTCTATACCATTACATCAGATGGGAACATCATATATAATAGAGGATTAGATATAGAGAAAGCATGATATGATATATGTAACAAATAATAACCATATTTAGAATCATTAATAAACAAGAAACTAAATTATAAATCAAAATCCCAAGGTTGAGTCACATACATGATGATTTCATGCATGCTGATATACAAAAAGATAAAACATGGAATACAAGGCACAAGTGTATAAATCTAGATATAAAAAAAGTAAAATGCTAAAATATAGCTCCACTAGAATAAAAAGTATATTTTAGGTCCTCTTATCCAATGTTCCATGCTATAATAGAAATAAATCAAGAATGTATAATAGAGAACATTTCCTTGTCCACACCTACAATCATGAAGTCTACTCAGGTACCAAAGATAGCTCAAGTAGGGTGGGAGATAGACTCAATAGGCCACCAAAAATGGGGTATAAAATAATCCATCCAACATACATTTCATAGAAGTGTATATGTATTATAGATAATAATAATAACAAACCATGCTGAAGAATAAATAACAACCAGATTTTGTTCTTATAGGATATTGAGTTGGCTATACCCTCTATAGCCTTTGACAATATATGTCTGATCTTAGTAACCCCCCGCACATATATATTATAAAAATATATATTTAATATAATTTTTATACATATATATGAAATAGAGGAGTGCTATCTTGGAAGATATCTTGCGTAGACCAGTATCACTGATGAACTACTATCTAGTATGCCACTTGTCAGATTCTCTCCAAAACCTCAAAAGGAATAATTATAAGGACCTGACCTTAAAAATTACTTATTATTGTATTAAATGAATAATTCACATAAATTATATTTTCAGGTTTAGAGTTTTAGAGAATTAGTAAATAACTATTACATCTCAAAATATTACAATGTAGACACTTCTACTAAGTTTCCATAAAAAAAACTATTAAAAATAAACTTATCTAGTTCCATGTTTTAGATAGCATGAAGTTTCCTTATTCCCATACTTGATCCTATTCCACATTAAGTCATGTGAAAAACATTTCAAAAAAAACTTGGGTTGAGCATAAAAATCTCAGTATGGGATAAACAGAGAAGGAAAACTGTTAGTTTTTCAAAAAAACAAGTAAACCCTGAATACTTAATCAAAGTAATACTTTTCACCTTTATGAAGCAGAAAATACTATTCATCAAATAAAACATCATTAAATACCCCTTTTTAACAAAAATATTACCATAAAACCATATAAAGAACACATAATATTTAAAGGTAACTTGGGATATAAACATACATAAATGGAATAACCATACGGTCGACTTCCACACATATCAATTAATGGAATAGCCATACGACCGACTTTCATACCCAATGAATTAGAGGTTATAACGTAACCACTCGTCCTGGTATTCACGGCACCACCCGTCATATGGTTTATCATGTAACCACCCGTCAAATGTCCAAGTACCATTATAAAATCATAAGACATAAAACAAATATAATGGAAAGAAAACATTTCCACACTTTGATCACAATATACCACATAAATATATTGACATAACAAATCCATTATAAAAACCATTTTCAATACCAAGATACATAAAAGTGTATATGGTATTTATTTCATTTTAAAAACATTACGGCTTGTTTAGGAAGCCATAGACCAAATAATACTCACGGCGGAGGAAAAGGTCGTTGTCACCGCGTATGTTAAAAGAAACATTCCTTTTTGTCGTTTTGTAAAACGCTCTATATAAAAATATTCCTTTTGTATAAAATTAAAAGTCAAATGGGTTTATACACCGTATCAAATAAAGTCTTATATTAGAATAATATATGCCTCAATAAAAGGAGATTGAGACGAAGTCCCTTACAAAGATGGTATCCTTGGATTAAGGATAAATCAATTACATAATTATGTGTGAAAAAGGTATACACCAAATATAAGTGGATATTTAGTGTTAAATAATCAGAGGTCATTCACACATATTCAAAGACCAACATATTCAAGGAGTACAAGTTTATCCCAAAGAATCAAAGTTGGGTTAAGAAGTTCCTTTGCAAAACAAATTTGACAGCCTAACGGTGTCACTTCAAAATTCGGAAAATGAGTTGATGAGAGATAAAAAGGGTATCCCATTACTTGGACATAAAATTTACATCAATAAGGATATATAATAACATATCCCAAAATTAAAATACGTAAATTGAAAGACCCAACAAAAGAAGTCTTTTAAAAAGAGGAGGGTGAATGGTTCCCCTACCGACTTGGGTAACTTTCGAAACATACACACCATGAAAGAAGGATAATACAACATTGATGTAAATAATCATAAACGAAAGAATATTGCACAAAGAGTAGAATAATGGGTAGTAAATATACCACTCAAAGGAAATGGTGGAAAATGTAGCATAAATCTCATGGGAATAAAAGTGAGATGAAAAATCCCTTATGAAAACTCGGCAGCCTAATGACGCCACTTAAAACTTCCAAAAATGGATTGATGAGATCAAATAGGGTCTCTCATAATATTAACATAAAATGTACAGAAATATGAATATAACAGAAAATCCCCCAACATAACAAAGAGTAGCTTAAAAGAAGTTACATAAAGGAGAGTACTTAAAAAGAAAGAGAGAGGTTGGATCTCTTACGAAAATTCGGCAGCCTAACGGCGCCACTCAAAACTTCCAAAATGGATTGATGAGAGAAAATAGGGTATCTCATCACATGAACATAAAACATTATAGTAAGAGTAATATAAAATAAAATTCCAATCATAATAAATATGAGCTTAAAATGAATGACATAAAAGAGTGTACTCAAAATGAAAGAGAGGGGTAGGATCCCTTACCTCAAGTCCGACTTGTCTTGTTCGTTTCTTTATATTACTGAATAATAAACTTTGGTAAATTTATAACTTCTTAAGGAACTCCTTTAAATATTATTATTCAGTTAATATCACATATTATAATTTTATAATAATTGTTTAATAATGTTAGTTCATATCAGACGTTTTTGCCGATGTTTGGTACATGTGTAAAAAATGAACTTGTTTGAAAATGATTGCCCATGTAGTTATAAGTAAATAATTTCCAGAATATTATTAATGATTAAAATATCATATATATCTAGTACATATTCATTTTATACTATTCCATAACATTTGGAGATAAAAAATGAAAAGCACCGTTTATGGAGACGGTAGGCCGTACGTACGCATGAACGCTAGTTTCATTTATTTTTTCATATTAATGGAATTAAAAATAAATGATATATATATATATTATAATTATAGTATAATATATATGTTATATAGGTCACATATGTTGATTAATTTCATTCTTTATACATTCCATGTATTTCATTAACGAGTCACATCACTTGAGTGGCTGGTAGTCCACACTTCCTCATATAAAATTATCGCATTTGCACAACATGAAAAGAATAAAGGTATGTTTAAAATATAAAATACAGAAGCATATAGTAAACATAAATACCATATATATCATATATAAAATACTGTGACATCATAATGTCCAGATTTAAAGGTGTTAAAATAATATTGAACAATCATCATTTCGTGAGGCTGAAAATCACCAAACACAGAAACAGTATGTTATTTAACCATTAGACGAAGGTGTGTGTAGGTGTAGCTATAATAATTATCATAAAAACATCCTAGTATATTGAAGATACTGTCTTTGTTACAAAATAAAGGAATAAAAATAGTTTAGGGGGTTGGTGAAGCAAAATAAAACATAAGAACACAAGAGAAGACACTACCTTTAAATCGGGTAACTCTTTTTTATTTGAGCTCAAAGGATTCCTTTGAAAGACTTATGCCCAAAGTGAGGCTTCTAAGAGTAATAGAGGGATGTGGAGAGACATAATGGGCAGGGGTTGGACGATCCAAAGGCTTGAGAGGGGTGGGTAAGGTGGTAGAGGTGGTGGCCTTTTATAAGAGGAGAGGAGGGGCACTCTTGGAATGTCTTGAAAAGTAACATTATTATAAAATGATTTTCAGATTTTAAAGGTCCCAAAATTATATATTTCGAGGATAAGGTGATAATATTTTGAAATCCATACATCCAATAGGTTTTTGACAAGTTTAGGGCTTATATTTTACATTATATTTTCATTTTATTTAAATTGTTAAATAATGAGGTCATCACTGCATCATCATGGTGTCATAAATAATTTTATTTATTTAATGTATAAAAATTTTAAAACAAATTTCATGATGTAGTAAATCTTTTTATATTTTAATTAATATTTATAGTAAAAAATAGGACTTGTATAACCCCATGTAAAAATTGTTTTAGTAAAACAACACATGTTTGTGACATTTTAATTTTAACTATAAATAAAAAGTAATTAATGTCATCTTCCTACCAAAGTGGCTCCATGGGGTCCCCAAGTTGACCCATGGATTTTCTTGTTCGTCCATGACACATCCAATAAGGGTAGGACATGTGTCAAGGTCATTTTATATTATTAAAACATTATTTTTACCTTAAATTACACTAATTACCTCTAATCGTGATTAAAAACTTAAAAGTTACTATTCACAAAAAAATTACTTTAATCGCATTGAACCAAATTTTACATCATAAAGGAAACCTTGTACGTCGGATTTTTTAAATTCAAAACACATAAGTGGTAACATTTCATTTAAATGAAAAATCAGTTTTTAAACTACCACTTAGTGGTTTCACTATTCATCAAAAATTGAAGTTTTTCAGAAAAATACCAAAAATTCACCCTAAGCTATATTTGATATTCCGAATTAAAAAACTATGTCTATTTTAAAAAATTAAAAACATATAATTTGAATTAATTAATTTAATAATTAATTCCCGCTGTCAAAACAAATAGCGTGTTTTTAAGAAACAATATCTATTAAAAGATTGACACTAGTGTAAGTCCAATTTTAAATTGAAATTAATTACAATGACCAGCATTGAATTAAATGGTAAAAATATATTATAATTTAACTTTAAAACCAATTCAAAATACAACTTAATCATATAAATAAATTAGATTAAAAATAGGTTTTGAATTAAAATACAACATTTTTCACTATTCATTAAAAAAATGAACTTTATCAGAAAAATAAAAAAATTTTACACAAATTAAATTTTGATGTCCTGATTCTAAAGAAGAATTTTATTTTGTCAAATATAACCCATAAAATTTTCAAAAAGTGGATTTAAAATAGGTTTGCCATCAAAAGGCGGTTAATCGACCTTTTAAAGAATATTAGAATGTTTATGCTTAAAATTGGATTCATTCACATTTTTAATCCTTTAAAATTTATTGTAAAAAGTAAAAATATTTGAGAAACATATATAATCATTTTGTATTTAGTCCTGTTCATTCCCGTCATTACAACGGCTAGGTGTTAACTACCATTTAAAATAAAATTATTTTATTATCAGAGTGCAACGTAAGATTTCAAAGGAACGTATTGTTGCGTATTGGGTAAGACATCGAGCATAGCATTCCATTTAAATTAATATTAAAATTTTATTCAGAAATAGGGATAAATATAAAAATGTCATATTCTTTATTTACCTGGGGTGTTACATCCTTCCCCCCTTTTGGGAATTGCGTCCTCGCAATTTTAAAATTGGGCTCTAAAACATCATTGAAAGTCCCACATCGGAACAAGAGTTGGTAAAACAATCACTTTAAAGGAAAGAAATAAAATTACAGAGGTCACCCGAGTTAACCCATACTAGGATTCCAGGTAGGAAAACATGGATATGGAAGAAAAAGGAAAGGGTCATGTTCGGAGGGAGAGTGATAGAAAACATGTTTGGGAGAAAGTTAACCACAAGAAAATCACAAACTTGTGGTGGGTTAAACGGTATTCGATTCCACAGTAGGAAAAGTTAATAGAAAGCATTTTTGTTTTAAGTTACTTTTCATTGAGGAATTTATTTTTGATCTTAAGGAAACATACTTACTTATCATGTTGACTTTCAACTTTTACTATATTTCGTACACAAACTCATACTTTCCCCAAATGATGAGTATTTAGGAAGACTTGTTCACATTAAGAGTACTATAATCAAATTCTAGATAATCACCTAATCCAAAAAAGATAACTATATATTTCCCATGTCTTTAGACCCTTACCAAAACCAAAATTGTTAGAACAAGATCAGATAATATAGAAAAGGATAACACTTTATAAAAACAAAATCTATTCTAAATCTCCAAAATTTGTCCAACAAAACCCAAAGTTCAAAGAGGACCATTAGATAAACAATTTGTCCATAAAATTCTTAAATGTAAACCAAACTAATATTGAAACCCGAATATTTGAAGGATTTAGTCACATAGTCTTCCAAGGTAGAAATTAACACTTATCTCCAAATAACATCAGTTTCTCTAAAAGTATCACATTGAAAAGTAATTAACCTAATCACATGTCCTCAATGATAGATTAATAATTTCCATAGATAACTCAAAATCAACTTACTATTAATTTATAAAATCATCTAACTAAAAAGAATAATTCATACTAACCAGGTAAATCATGTAGTCCAGTGGTAGGCGATAAATACCAGTCACACTTTGGTTGTGGGTTCGATTCCCATAGCTTTTTCCGATGTGATGGGTTGTCACACGGTCTGTGTGTTGTCCTTTTTATAAAACTCCAAAAATAACCCTAACATGTTTTAACCTCAATAGTTTCTTTATACCTCCCATTTTCATCCAAATTCATTACGATCTCAACATCTTAATTCTTGAAGTCTTATTTCACCACCATAAGATAAAATAACACGATTCCCAAAATGCATAACAACATACCTTGATCATGGCGTCTACTTAGTTTCATCATCATCTTGTTCACGTAGGTAGAAGTCCTATGCATTAAAACAATGATTTAGAGATCCTTCAAAATAATTTTCTTCCTTAATCCAAATACACCTTGTACAACATGGGTCATATGGGTGTTTACAGAAAAACAGTTTTGGAAAATAATCATGTATGACATATAATTCCAAAACATCAGATAAAACATGATTTCTATAAAATAGTCAGACAGAATTTGAGTTGAAACTTTCTATTATTGGTCCTTTTAAAATACCATAAGTATGTGATGAGAGACAATATTTTAAAATCAAATATAAATAGGTTGCGCAGGGGTCTCCTTCCTCAGCACCATTTTTAAAATCATAATATGCTTCAAATTCTTTTGATAAGGTAAAATATTTGAAAATAACTTGATAATATTTAACTTTATTGAAAATATGAGAATATTGTAAAAATAGTATTTGTATAAATACAAACCATGATCCACGATGATAACAAGGTATAGTGGAGGTGTCTGATATCTCAAACAACAGCTTGCAAGTGAGTTGTATGCTAGAAAAAGTTTCACAATCATCCGAACATGACTTTGAAATAATTATTGCAAGCATGTCATCAGGAAGAGATAAGAATGTCATTTGAGATCCCCCTCCTTCCATTCATAACTGACTTTACTTGACCTGAAAAAAAGTTATAAAACAAGGATTTAACTGAAAGAATAGATATAGGGACTAACCATGTGTCTAACAAAAACTCATAATCCCTAAAGTTGTCTAAACCGACCTTTGATACCAACTATAAGGACCCAACCTTAAACATTACTTATTATTGAATTAAATGAATAATTCACATAGAGGATCTTTTCAGGTTTAGAGTTTTAGAGAATTAGGACATAACTATTACATCTCAAAAGATTACAATGTATACACTTCTACTAAGTTTCCATAAAATAAAAACTCTTAAAAAGGAACTTGCCTAGTTCCATGTTTTAGATAGCATGATGTTTCCTTGTTCCCATCCTTGACCCTATTCCACATTAAGTCATGTGAAAAACATTTCAAAAAAAAACTTGGGGTGAGCATAAAAATCTCAGTAAGGGATATACAAAGAAGGAAAACTGTTAGTTTTTTAAAACAACAAGTAAACCACGAATACTTAATCAATGTAATAATTTTCACCTTTATGAAGTAGAAAATACTCTTCATAGAATAAAATATCATTACATACCCTTTTTAACCAAATGATTACCATAAAACCCATATAAATAACACATAACATTTAAAGGTAACTTGGGACATAAACATAAATAAATGGAATAATTATACGGTCGACTTCCACACATATCACTTAATGGAATAGCCATACGGCCAACTTTCATACCCAATGCATTGGAGGTTATAATGTAACCACCCATCCTGGTATTCACGACACCACCCATCATATGTATTATCACTTAAACACCCATCAAATGTCCAAGTACCATTATAAAATCATAAGACATAAAACAAATATAATGGAATGAAAAAATTTCCACACTTTCATCACAATATACCACTTAAATATATTGACATAACAAATACATTATAAAAACCATTTTCAATACCAAAATACATAAAAGAGTATATGGTATTTATTTCATTTTAAAAACATTACGACTTGTTGAGGAAGCCAAATACCAAATAATACTCACGATGGCGGAAAATGTTATTGTCACCGCGTACGTTAAAATAAACATTCCTTTTTGTTATTTTGTAAAACGCTCCGTAGAAAAAGATTCCTTTTGTATAAAATTAAAATTAAAAGGGGTTTATACACCATATAAAATAAAGTCTTGTATTAGAACAATATATGCCTCAATGAAAGGATATTGAGATGAAGTCCCTTACAAAGACGATATCCTTGGATTAAGGATAAATCAATTACATAATTATGTGTGACAAATGAATACACGAAATATAAGTGGATATTAAGTGTAAAACAATCAGAGGTCATTCACACATATTCATAGAACGACATATTCAAGGAGTACAAGTTTATCCCAAAGAATCAAAGTTGGGTTAAGAAGTTCCTTTACAAAACATATTTGACAGCCTAACAGCGTCACTTCAAAATTTAGAAAATGAGTTGATAAGAGATAAAAAGTGTATCTCATCACTTGGAAATAAAATTTACATCAATAAGGATATATAAGAACATATTCCAACATTACAATATGTAAATTAAAAGACCCAACAAATGTAGTCTTTTAAAAATAGGAGGGTGATACTTTCCCTTACAGACTTGGGTATCTTTCAAAACATACACCCCATGAAAGAAGGAAAATACAAAATTGATGTAAATAATCATAAACGAAAGTATATTACACAAAGAGTAGAATAATGGGCATTACATATACCACTCAATGGAAATGATGGAAAATGTAGCATAAATCTCACGAGAATCAAAGTGAGATGAAAAATCCCTTATGAAAATTCAGCAGCCTAACGACGCCACTTAATACTTCCAAAAAATGGATTGATGAGATCAAATAGGGTCTCTCATAATATTAACATAAAATGTACAGAAATAGTAATATAAAATAACATCCCCAAACATAACAAAGAGGAGCTTAAAAGAAGTGACATAAAGGAGTGTACATAAAAAGAAAGAGAGAGGTTGGATCTCTTATGAAAATTTGGCAGCCTAACGGCGCCACTCAAAACTTCCAAAATGGATTGATGGGAGAAAATAGGGTCTCTCATAAGATGAACATAAAAAATTACAGTAAGAGTAATATAAAATAAAATCCCAATCATAATAAAGATGAGCTTAAAAGGAATGACATAAAGGAGCGTACTTAAAAAGAAAGAGAGGGGTAGGATCCCTTACCTCAAGTCCGACTTGTCTTGTTCATTTCTTTATATTCCTGAATAATAAACTTTGGTCAATTTATAATTGCTTTAGGAACTACTTTAAAGATTATTATTCACTTAATATCACATATTATGATGTTATAATAATTTTTTAATAATGTTAGTTCATATCAGACGTTTTTGCTGATGTTTGGTACATGAGTAAAAAATGAACTTGTTTGAAAATGATTTCCCATGTAGCTATAAGTAAATCATTTCCAGAATAGTATTAATGATTAAAATGTCATATATATCCAGTAAATATTCATTTTATACTATTCCATAGCATTTGGAGATAAAAAATGAAAAGCACCGTTCATGGAGACGGTACGCCGTACGTACGCATGAACGCTACTTTCATTTTTTCTCATATTAATGGAATTAAAAATAAATTAGATATATATATATATATATTATAATTAATGTATAATATATATGTTATTTATGTCACATATGTTTATTAATTTCATTCTTTATACATTCCATGTATTGCATGAACGAGTCACATCACTTGTGGGGCCGGTAGTCCACACTTCCTCATATGAAATTATCGCATTTGCACAACATGAAAAGAATAAAGGTATGTTTTAAATATAAAATACAGAAGCATATAGTAAAAATAAATACCAAATATATCATATATAAAATACAGTGACATCATAATGGCCACCTTTAAAGGTGTTAATAGAATATTGAACAATCATCGTTTTGTGAGGCAGAAAATCGCCAACCATAGAAACAATATGTTCTTTAACCATTAGAAGAAGGTTTGTGTAGGTGAAGCTCTAATACTTATCATAAAAGCATCCTAGTATATTGAATATACTGTTTTCGTTACAAAATAAAATAATAAAAAGAGTTTAGGGGGTTGGAGAAGAAAAATGAAACATAAGAACACAAGATAAGACACTACCTTTAAATCGGGTAACTCTTTTTGATTTGAGATCAAAGGCTTCCTTGGAAAGACTTCTTCCCAATGTGAGGATTCTAGGAGTAATATTGGGACGTGGAGAGACAAAATGGTCAGGGTTTGGACGAGCCAAAGGCTTGAGAGGTGTGAGTAAGGTGGTAGAGGTGGGGGCCTTTTATAAGAGGAGGGGAGGGGCACTCTTGGAAAGTCTTGAAAAGTAACATTATTATAAAATGTTTTTCGGATTTTAATGGTCCCAAAATTATATATTTCGAGGATACGGTGAAAATAGTTCTAAATCCACATATCCAATAGGTTTTTGAAAAGTTTAGGTCTTAGATTTTACATTATCTTTTCATTTTATTTAAATAATTAAATAATGAGGTAATCACTGTATCATCATAGTGTCATAAATAATTTAATTTATATTATGTCTAAAAATTATAAAATAAATATCATGATGTAGGAAATCTTTTTAGATTTCTAATTAATATTTATAGTAAAAAATATGACTTTTATACCCTCATGTAAAAATTGTTTTAGTAAAACAACACATGTTTGTGACATTTTAATTTTAACTTTAAATAAAAAGTTATTAATGTCATTTTCTTACCAAAGTGGCTTCATGGGGTCTCCAAGTTGACCCATGGATTTTTTTGGTCGGCCATGACACATAAAATAAGTATAGTACATGTTTCAAGGTCATTTCATATTATTAAAACTTTATTTTTACCTTAAATTACACTAATTGCCTCTAATCGCGATTAAAAACTTAAAAGTTACTATTCACCACAAAATTATTTTAATCCCATTGAACCAAATTTTAAATAATAATGGAAACCATGTATTTAGGATTTTTGAAATTCAAAACACAGAGGTGGTAAAAATTCATTTAAACGAAAAATCATTTTTTAAACTACCACTTAGTGGTTTCACTATTCATCAAAAATTGAAGTTTTTCAGAAAAATACAAAAAATTCACCCTAAGATATATTTGACATTCCGAATTCAAAAATGATGTCTATTTTACAAAATTCAAAACATATATGTTTCATTAATTAATTTAATAATTAATTCCCGCTCTCAAAATAAATAGCGTGTTTTTAAGAAACAATATCTATTAAAAGATTGACACTAGTTTAAGTCAAATTTTAAATTGAAATTAATTCCAATGACTACCATTAGATTACATGGTAAAAATATATTCTAATTTAACTTCAAAATCAATTCAAAAGATAATATAATCATATAAATAAAATAGATTAACAATAGGTTTTTAATTAAAATACAACATTTTTCTTACTATTCATTAAAAAATGCACTTTATCGGAAAAATACCAAAAATTTACACAAAGTAAATTTTGATGTCCCAATTATAAAGAAAAATTTTATTTTGTCAAATATAACACATAAAATTGTAGAAAAGTGGATTTAAAAGAGGTTCTCCATCAAAAGGTGGTTAATCGACCTTTTAAAGTATATTAGAAGGTTTACGCTTAAAATTAGATTCATTCGCATTTTTAATACTCTAACATTTATTGTAAAAAGTAAAAATATTTGACAAAAAAATATAATCATTTTGTAGTTAGTTCTTTTCATTCCCGTCATTACAACGACTAGGTGTTAACAACCATTTAAAATAAAATTATTTTATTATTAGAGTGCAACGTATGATTTCAAAGGAACTCGTTGTTGCATATTGGGTAAGCCATCGAGCATAGCATTCCCTTTAAATTAATATTAACATTTTATTCACAAATAGGGATAAATATAAAAATGTTTTATTCATTATTTACCTGGGGTGTTACACTAATGAATCTAGATGAGTGCTTATTTAGCCTCTGAATTCAATGATGGACCATCCTGGGTGAATCATATAAGAAAACATGATCTCCAACATCAAAATTAAGAGGCCATCAGTGTTAATTTTTATATGACTATTGTCTATACCGATATATCAACATGAAATTTTGGACCATCTACAACTACTCTGAATTTTATTAAATGGTACATGATCTAATAAAAGATACATCCCATGCCTCTAACTATCATAGAGGGGATCATTAAGTCTTAAAATATAAGGATTCATAAGGATCCATCAGGATGTTATCATGAAAGATGTTATTATAGTCAAACTCAACGAGGGGCATGTGTTTCTCCCAAGAACCCCCAAAGCTAAAGACACATGCACGAAGAATGTCCTTTAACACTTAAATCATATGCTATGTGTATCAATTGGTTTATAAGAGATTGACCATAATCATAAGAAACTGTGTACCCAAAGACTCTGGTAACCTTTTCAATAAAAGAGATGTAAAATTAGTATCCCTTTTAGAAACTTTAGATCGAGGAGATCTATGAAGGAATATAACCTCTCTAATGTATAACCTCCCTAGCTCATCTACTAAGAAAGTCTCCCGAATGGAAAATAAATGTAAGAACTTCATCAAATCATCCCATTTTCACTCAGTAATGGAAAATGGATGTAAAATTACAACCAATAATTGATATTAAACCTTTACATATTGATATGTGGAACACTGAGTGATAAAACCTACTATCTCCCATTTCATAGTAGTCCACAAATGCTAGCGATGTTAGATTATTACATCTTGGTTACACTGGGATGCACTAACCAAAATGAGGTGTGAGATTTTTCCAACAACTCCTCCTTGATTTATATTGGGATCTAGACACACCCATGATAGTGTAAGGTATCATCCTAATCCATGGTACAACCATAAGATGAATCATCATCTAAGATACTCTTCCTAAGTTCTAATCCCATAAGGTCTAAGAGATGTATCATTCTGACCCTTTCTATAAGGTTAGTGGTCACTAGTAAATCTACAAGGGAAGTCCTCCCATAATCCTCCTAAACCTAAATGTGCATCTCTAAAAAAATAAATGAAATACCACTCACCCCTGGTCTCTTGGACCACCTATATCTGAGGCTTTCATCTAAGAGAAGAAACTCTAATATTTTTCATTTACCATGCATGCATGAAATCTCGAATTCAAAATATTATAGTTACACAACAATTATGTTCTCCCTATGAATTATATCACACTAAATAAAGATATACTTGAGGATTATTTGATCAGTGAATACCACAAATATCTCCCAAATAAAATAACTCCTCCACCAACATAAAACATGAAAAAAATCTATTAGCTCTAGATTATGCATTATGAAATTTCACTCATGAGGAATCAACTGATGAGACCCATATTCCAAGAAATTCTTATACTATATCCGAATTTATCCTAACCAAATACATTATCTATCATAGTAAACTATATAGCTTCTATCTGGAACTGAATGAACCAGTATTTGTGCTGAATTCAATATTCTCATAAACTCCTGAAAGGATAATTCATAACAATCTTACCATATGAATTTCACACGCTTATAGGAAATCATATAATATGAATTTCTAGGAATTTTAAATCTTGAATGAATAACCTATTGTAGTCTTTGACCCCTAAGAAACTATGTATGTCAATAAAATTATTGGGATACTCCTAGGAAACTAGGATACTAACCTTCTCCAAGTCAAAATATACACCTATCTATGAGATGATATAACACAATAAATGAACCTTATCAATCCAAAATTTGTATTTTCTAAGATTCACATATAATTTTGGGTCTCTCATTGTTCATATAATGATTTCAATATGGGTTTCATGATTGTTTCTAGTGTCAGAATACACCAAGATGTATTCTAAAAATAATACCACAAAATAATCCAAATATGGGTGGAAAACCTGATTCATTTGAGCTATAAAAGAACCTCATAAATTCGTGAGACCTAATGTACTTACTAGTATTCATAAAAACCATACCTTCTCCTAAAAGATGTGTGAGGAATGTCTAATGAGATCACATACACATCATAATAGCCTTACCTCAAATAAATCTTTGAGAACGCCATTTCCCATTAGATATTATCAAAGAGTTCGTTTATTTGAGGTAGTGGATACCAATTATTTACTATAATGTGGTCCAATAATTGGTATTCCATATAGAGACTTAGGGTACCATATTCCTTCTGGAAAGAAGGACTAGTGAACCCCATGGATAAGTGATGGGGATTATAAAACACTTAGCTGACAAGTATTCCAACTATTTCTTGTGCTCCAAAATATCTGTAGGAGCAATCCTATAAGGAGGAATGGATACTCATGCCTCTACTAGAACTAAATCAACAGTTAATTATTCCTCTCACATTAGAGGTAGCCCAAAAATGTTTTCATGGAATACATCCCTAAAATGATGCACCACAGGAGGGAAAAAAGTAGGTTGTATTCACTGATCATCCAAGAAGAGACTATAAATACTGGATTTCACTCTACCCAGCCCCTGATACTATTTTCCAAGTCAAGATGGATAAATATATCATTCTCTATTGTATATATTTTAATCATATTTTGGTGATGTAAACATCAACCTACAATGATAAAAATAAACATGGGATCAATAGAGAACTATCTAGTCCATCCTAAGAATTAAATCATGCCCTCTCAAGTTGGGGATGAAAATATTCCACATTAAAATATATCTTCCCATATCAAGGGGATAATCCTTACCTCAGTGAACACTCTATAATCAGATACCCATAGGGGTATCGAGAGTCATGATGGTGCATAAATACTCTATATTGGGACCCGGACTCTCGATAAGTTTTGTAGATATATAAGAGTGTTATGTTCCTATGAAAAACAAATAATACAATAATGTAGAGGATAATAGAATAGTACCTCAAAAAAACATATGGTTTGGTGACATGATACTCTGGCATAGGTTTCAGTACATGTAACTATCCCATACAACAGTTCTGAGTCACAACTTGACTTCCCTGATAAGGCCCTCTTTTTTAGAGGTGTAAGTCCTGAGTTTTATTCCCTTTTGTTGTGACCACAACCTCGGCCTGAGCGGTCAGTGGTATTTCAACTCCATACCTAACCTGATACTACAAGTCCATATTTGGAATGTGGAGAAATTGTCAACCCACTCTCTTTGGTTATTGGTGGGAATGTCCTAAAGAGGCACTCAATATTCCCCATCCTTCCACAATGTCTATAGTCAATTGGATCTTACATACACAAGGGTTTCGTGTGTCCTAGTTTCCTAAACTTGTAAAATTTACGGAAGCTGTCAGTATGAGTTTTCTAATAGATGATACCCCCACGAGGAACCTCAAAATTATACTTCTGTATGCTAGAATAAACACTTCTAGTTCTGGGTACTAACCCCACCTATATTACACATTCGACATCCGTCAAATTGCACTCAGTAATGAGGTCCCTAGCTAAACATCTTAGAAATATTTTCCAATTGGAAGCTGTTAAACATTGATCAGATTTCCTACAACATATGATCATCAAATTTCATAGCAGTCCTGAGATCATCAATGGATAATGTTGGTGTAGACCGTTATATCTTAGTAAAATGAGCATAATATTCCATGATAGACAGTTCTCCCTAATACAAGTTCATGAACTCTCTAACCTAGTCATCCCTCAGTGTCTATGGAAGGAAGTAATCATAATATACTATATGGAAATCCATCCAGATTATGTCTATATATTTGTCTTCCTGGGTAGTGACATCCCACCATCGCTTTCCTGAACTACATAACATATAGGTGTAGATATTGACCCTATGCTCTGGAGTGATATTTAGATGCTCATATATATAAATCTTTGAATATATCCACGACTCTGTGACATGAGGTCCTCTATCACCTGAAAAAGGTGGGAATATATTACTGCAGAATCTCTCGAGTCAAATATTCCATAGTTGAGGAAGGTCGAGAAAATCCTTGAATATTCCATGTCAAAACAATAAAAACCTATCAAAGATATGCATCAATTACCATATCATGAATAATAGGTGGTTACATCGGTGGAACTATGGGAGGTATCCCTAGAAGATTAGGTCCTCTCAGATTTGGATTACGGTTATCACCACCATCCTAGTGTACGAATAGAGGTTATACTTGTAGAATAATTATAAAATGAAAAAAGGCCATATAAAATAATTTGGTAGTTAGAAATATTAAAGATAGATAAAAGGAAAAACATATAGCCATCCTATAAAAAATTTTACAGGTCTCCTCTAGCTCCAAAATCTAGGTCCAAGTGATAAATGGAAATGATAATAGGCCATATGAAATATAAGAGACCCCCGTCTACCCACTACTATTCCCATGTTGAGTTCTAGATATCATATAAGACAATAGGGGTTCAGATATATTGTGTTTCAATTGCATGGTTTTGAGGAAAACTCCCTTCACTTTATAATTATCAAACCATTTAGTGGTGACCATTTCAATTTAAAAGTTTAATTTCATTTAACTTCATAAACTTATATATATATATATATATTATAGTCCAATTAGTTATGTTTCCATTTCCAATTTTAAAATGGTCATCCTCATTATAAATTTCTTTATATGTAAAATTATCCCCTCATTGTTAATTTTGAAGTAATGAATAGGATTAACTGACTTATAAAAATATATGCCTAAATTACTTGGTTACCAATTAATTATAAATGAATAGGAAACCCAAGTAAATGTAAAGGAAATGTTTTTATAATAAAACTATTTTTAGGTGCTAATTTTTTTATTTGAATAAATTAAATAAATTACTATTTTTGGATTATATTAATAGAAATTAAATATTATATATTCAAATAAATTTTCTTATGTTCATCCAATTGATTTTATAGATACAAGATAAAATCACATCCAATTTTATGCATAAAAATGTACATTTTTAAAGTTAGTTTTTCCTTCTTCAAAGGGAACACTTGTTTTTAAAATAATTTTTGAAACTATTAAAAATTTTATTTGAAAAAAGAAACATCAATTTTGAATGATTAATGTATAAAATATCTTATGTTAATTTTTTTTATTTTTCTGAGCAGTTTAATTTTTAAATAAATAATGAAAAATATTGAATTTTAATCGAAAATTAAATTTTCAAAAAAATAATTTTTAATGATAAATTATAATTAAAAATGGTTTTAATGTAAAATGAAGTATATTATAAATATATAAATCCTATTTAGTTCATTTTTATCATTTTTAAATTTAATTTTGATATAAAAACCAAGTAAACTTTTGAATATTTTCACATAAAAAATCATTTTTCTCAACTCATCTGTGAGATTAATTTTTAATTAATTTTACCCACTCTTCTATATTAAATTTGGAATAATTGATTTAATATTTTGAATAGGAATAAATCATAATTTTTAATAATCCTAATTTAATTTTGTACCATAATTAATCGTGAGAAACTTAAAATTGATCACCACGATTTAGATAAAACCAAGTTTACCAAGGGACTAAAATTTAAACTAAAGGGAACAAATGGCCTAAAAAGATGTAAAATAACCATTTTATGGAAATATTAAACCATTTGAAATCATATTATATATTTTTATGAGTTAGCGGGATACTATTACATCAATGTGACCTATATAATCAGTAAAGTGAAGGAAAAGATAAAAAATATTATTTTCATAATTTTAAATTCTATTAATGTTTAGTATAAGAGAAAATATAATATATGTTCGGTTATATATATTATTTTTAAATAAAAATCAGTTTTTTCTTCTTGATGGTGTTTTATATATGAATTAATTTCTTAAAATGCTTAGGAAACCCAATGCTGTATTTATTTTTGTAATAATTAACTAAAATAAATGATACTAAAAATATTAAAAGTGAATTAAATTGAATGAATTATTCTCCTAATTTATTTTTTAGATGATTAAATAAAGTTAAAAAAGTTATAAAATAATTTATTTTAATTCCATCATTGTATTTATACTTTTATATTAAAGGTAAATAAATAATGTCAAAATTGACATTTATGTTAATTTTTTATAAATAATATTTTATTAAATGATTTAAATTTTATAAAAATAAAATATTCTACAAATTGATTTTTAACTGTTAATAAATATCCAATATAGACCATTAAAGAGAAAATTTTTCTTTTATAATGAAAATATTTACCCTTAAAAAGTAAAAACATGGTATGCGCGATTAGGTTTATAGAAACATTTTTGGACACTACATGTGCTTCTTTTAAATTTAATTTCCTACCCATATGGAATTTATTAGTTTATAAAATTTGAATATAATATTTAGAATAAGTGGGTATTAAATTTATAATAAGTGAAAATTTAATTAATTCTTATTGTATAAATTTCCTAGGTTATAAAATTAGTTACCTTAATAAAAACCAAAATAATAAAAAATAACGAAACTTAGATGTTACGGAATAACATGATAATAATGTGTTTCTTTGTGGTTTATGGAGGTTTTAATCCACAATAAATCCCTTAAAATCCATTATTTTTCAATTTTTTGAGGCACATGAGGAAATGGGGACCTCTATAATGAATAAATTTGCGTATTTATGATAATACATGTGCCCCTCAAATATAAAAAGGAACTCACTCCCTCAATTCATCCCAGATATAAAGCCTTTTAGATAGAAAAAGTTCTAAGATAATCCCTCCCAAAAATACCTCCAATAGTACTATAATAGTTACTTTGAGTGTAAATTAATATTTTCATGGTTTTATTGAAAACCTATGGAGGAAACTCGAAGAAGAGGAAATGTTATTCTAAAATCGTTTTTGTTATACTTTCTTCTCCTCCACCTCCAATTATTATAATTATGTGATTATATAAAAAACTAAATGAATTACCTATACTGAGATGTATTTATGTTAATTTTATGACCTAAAACTTCACATACTTCCATCAAATGGTTTAAAAAATCAAATTTTGTCTTTATAGTAGACTACCACCTCATTAACATTGGTCATTAGTTTTTATATTACCAATTTTCAAGGTTGGTAATAACAAGGGAATTATAGTTTTTATATAATATATATGATGTTATTTATTTTTCAATAATTAGTATATTATACATACCTTCACGCCTTTCATTTTGTGGGAATTTGATAACGTCTCTTGTGTGTATGGTGGACTACTACCTTGTGAAGCGACGTGATCCATTCTCGCATTACATGGAATTCATTAAGGGTGAGTCTAAAAAAATACATGATATATATGACATAAAAATTATAATAATATATATATATATATATCATTTTATTTTTTTAGTACAATTAGAAAATGAAATGAAACGTTCATACATACATTCAGTCTATCGTCTCCATCAAGGGTTTATTTCCTTTCCAATTAATAAATTTAATAGTTTCATTTTATATATAATTAATAAAAATGATATTTAAATCATGTTTTACATTTCTTATATTATTGAATAATTATCTAATTAATGGGTAAAAAATAATATGTCAAAACATACTCAATAAAACAAGGAAATTAACACCCAAAACAATCAAAATAATGAAAGACTATCCAAAATCAGGTTATAAGATGTTATAAAAGCATCATATATGATATTATAAATATTTATAAGGTCTATAATAATTTAATTACATGGTTAAAGCTGTTATACATTATGTTAAAGTGAATTTAACCAAAAGAAATCTTTAAGTAAGGGATTTTGTGTCAATTTACAATGTATTTAGATTTACTTGTTTTCATGCTCCAATTCACTTTTATGTGCTGTATATAATTTCCATTTAACATGTAAAATAATTTTTCATTAATACATCATGGTATTTTAAGTATTAATTTGAAATATCTCATCCAATGGTATTTTAATTTTAATTACCATGTGGTAAAAGTTATCGTACAATCTCAATTCCTTTTGTAACTGTTAATTTTATCTTGAAAAAATAACTTTATTATAATAATTTTTCAATTAAAATTATATTTAATTTAAATATACATATTATTTTATGATGGATATGAATATTTCATAAATATTATACCATTTTTATATATAGTTTTTACTTTTAATGTTATAAGACTTATTGAGGAAATATGGATAAATCTGTATCCTTTACGCTATACGAATATTTGGTAAGGCACATTTTTTCTTATTTTAAATGATTATTTGATATATGAGGATTGTTTTTGACATGAAGTAAATGGGATGGAAATCAGATAATGAAATCCCCGTGATGAATGAGTGGTCTCGTGAGATGAATCAGTTGTATAATCAGATGAGTTTCTACTAACAAACTTAAACTGTCTTGAAAACAAATCATTATTGTAACTATCTTGTGAATATATCTTGATAGTCCAGACATCTAAAATTATGAATTCCATCATTATTTTTATTCCATGTTATTTTTTAAATATTTATAATATCCATGGTCATGATTCAATCTCATGTGATTATTTAGATGGAATTATTTTACCATATTTTGTTTCTATCATATTATTCCTAAGTCATTGATTAATTGACATGTGTTTCAGTTATTTACCATTCTATGATGATGATTATCTATTTGTTATTTTAGATTATACTATCCATAACCTTTATAGAGAATTTTATCTCACTCTTTATTATGTTTCTTTTCCCCAACTAACAATGAGGACATTATTGAATGTTTTTTCAAGGATTCAGTTTATTATCTTTTGTTATATATATTATTTATATTACCAATGTAAAATGGGTATTATGTATCTATATTGTTATACATAATTTTTAAACTGACATGTCTTTATGAATTTTATTCCCTGTAATTATGCCAATGTAATAGAGTAATGCACTGACATTGGGGTACTAGGTTCATGGTCGCTACAATTGGAATCGAAAGAAGACTAGTAACAACCATGAACACTAGATTTTGGAAAACATAGATTAGATAATATAACCTTATGATAGTATTTGGGGAATAGTATTAATGAAATACCAAATGTTTTGGGGTTATACATTATGTTAAAAATGATATGATATAACCTAGAGTATTACCTTATTTAGAAATGGCGCCTAGTAGAAGGATTGAGAACCGCATCCTTGAACATAATCCAAAGTGTAATAACGATGAATTATTTGATGGTTTTAAGGCAATATATCGAAGGGATCCAATCTCCAAAATATTCTAATCATCTGATAACATAACATCATGTTATAAAAATATAGGTAAATAAATTTCCTATGCTTATGGATTCAAAGGGAACCATGAGAAGAAAAGGATGATAGAGGAAAAGAAAGATAAAGGGAAGAAGGGATTGAATTATCTTCCCACATGTGATAATTTTGGAGGGAAAAAATTCATATATTCTTAAGAATAAAAGGATTTTGTTTCATATTTTGAGAAAAAGGTCACCCTGGAAATGATTTCAATGATAGGATATAAATTTCCAATGTTCCACGCTTTAAATGTAAGGATTTGGTGCACAATGAAAATGAATAAACCAAGCATCAAGGAAGTATACCTCATAATAAGATAAAGGATCAATGTCAAGATTAATATATTTAGACAATTTATGTCGATTTATTAGTGTTCTCATGTTTGGATATAATAATTATCTCAAATTAGTATTTTAGCAATGATGTACTGGTTATGAGAATCATGAAATATATAAATAATGTACTGTAATACTATTTCATTAAGGATTTGAGAGCACATGTTGAACGGTATCGATAACCAATAAAAATGATTTAGTGAAAAGTTGAAATTCAAGGAAAATAACATTATTGAGTGAAATAAAACCCTTAATATGTTCACAATGTTGATATAATGATGTTGAGATAAGTAGATGACTGACATGGATAAAGTAAATTTTATATTAATAAGTTTCTTATAACTAAGTAATGATTTAATTTCAAAGTGGTTATGCTCTCATTTATGGATTCTAAAATAATTTTATATTTAAGGAATATAACCAATAACTTATTTTTCTCCTAAGGAATAAGAAAACATGCATATTTTCAATAAGGTTTTATTTTAATTAAAGGTATTACTATGTTTTAGGAGAATACATAATGAAGGTATTCACATGTTTGGTATGTGACCACTTTATTTTTTTCTAGGGAATATAATGTTTACTTAGTAACCTTCATTCTGTATTTTGTTAGTTTTTTGGGAAATGCATCAAGATTTACTATATATGTAATGGATTAAGTATAATTTTAGGTTATCTTGAATAATTTTTTTTCATCATATATGGATTATTAAATATACGAGGAATATATTTTCACTCCATTATGGATCATATAATCTATCAAAGGGTTATTTTAGTACATCTATCATAAAATTCCATTATTAGATATTCGTTTCACGGATCAAGGGATTAATTTGAATTGATAGATGCAGAAAAAAGGATGAAATTATGTTTATGAAATATAAACGCATCAAGTATATTTCTTTATACTCTTATAGATTTAAATAATTCCTCAAATCTGGGAAAAGGGTCTTGAAATGAAAATGTTATTCTAATACATTCATTTTTATTGAACCGATGATCTTTTAAATAATCACACATTTATATCTTTGAGACCCCCCATCATTCTTGTGATCATTCAATTGTTTTTGATCAATTAATTCAATCACCCTCTAAAAACATTTATTCTTTTCCTCCATGTCTATATATTCACCTACCACCAATATTCCCCTACATGGAAAACTTGTTATATGTTATTCCATGTATCCTTTATACTTCCCATTCTGTATTATTAATATGATGTTTTTTCAACCCTTCTTATTATTTGGGTTTCTTAATATTGGTAATTCCAAATTTCAAACCCTTTAATAATTATATCATGTTTAAATTGTGAGGAAACAATTTATTTAAGGTGGGGAGATTTTAACACCCCAAAAAATCTAATATAATAACGTTTTATTAGATAGCTTGTACGAGATATAACACCATGAGTAAAAATAAATATAAAATCTCTATAATTATAGATATATTCATTATTTTAAATAAATTAAATTAATTTTATATATTTCAATACACACAATTCTAAGTTAGATTACGTTGCGTGCAATAAAGAGTTTCATTAATAACCTGCATTGCATGAAATGCCGAGTTTTATCGAACACTAATAATATTAATATTAAAAAATATAATTATTTCATAGGAGTAAAATTGGTGAGAATTAATAGGATTAACTAAATTATAAAAATATATGGCAGAATTCGTTCGTTATTAATTAAATAGATATAAATTTTAAATCAACTGAATATAAAAGAAATGTTTTTATAAAAAAACTATTTATATGTTCTAATAGAATTTTATAATAATAAATTAAATTAAATACCGTTAATGGATGATATTAATAAAATTTAAATATTATAAATTTGCTAAATTTTTTGTATGTTTATCTAATATATTTGAAATGAATAAATTAATAAAAAATCTAATTTTTCAGCTAAAAAGTTCTATTTATTTAAAAACAATTTTCTCTCCATTAAATGATTGTCCTTTTAAAAAAATGTTTTTGACATTTATTATTATTTTTTTAAAAAAAATAATTTTTTAATATATAATGTCAAATTTTTTCTTATAATGAATTTTTTGTATTTTTCTAAGAAGATTCATTTTTAATGAATAGTGAAAAATACTTAATTTTAATTGAAAATTGAATTTCCATCTAAATAATTTATAATGTTACATTACATTTTAAATTAGTTTTCAATTTAAAATTTACCAATAATAAATATATTAATCCATTTTATGTCATTGTAATAATTTTTACTTTGAATTTAGTTATAAAATCATAGTAATGGTTTGAACATTTTCACTTAAAAACCCATTTTATCGACTCATATGTGAGATTAATTTTAAATTAATTTTATCTACTCATGTGATTTGAATTTCATAAAATGGATTCCATATTCAAAATCATAATTATATACATTTTATATTAATCCCAACTTAAGTTTTTACCATAATGATTAGTGAAGGTAATTAAAATTAATCACAATGATTAAGGTAAAATCAAGTTTATCAAGGTACTAAACATTAAAATTTAGTGACAAATGACCAAGAATCATATATGTCGCCCATTAGATAGAAATATTTATATCCCTAACAATTTAGGATCAATTTTATGAGTTATTGGGAACCTATTCCATGATTTTGACAAATATAATAAGTTAAGTAAAGAAAAATACAAAAAATATTCTCTTGAAACAATAACATTTTTGTGATCATTTTTTGTTGGAAATTATATTTATTTAAAATATATATTTTATTAAATGATGCATATGACTATTTACTAATCCGTATACAATTTTTACATATAGTGTTTACTTTTAATGTTATATTACTTATTGGTGAAATATTGATAAATCAATATCCTTTACTCAATATGGATATTTGATACGAAACATTGTTTATGATATAATATATTTATTAGATATATGAGGAATGTTTTATTCAAGGAGTAAATGGGTTGGGGATCGATTAATTAAATCCCCTAGATGCATATATAGTCTTATGAGACAAATTAGTTGGCCAAATCAGATGGGTTTCTATCTATATAATTAAATTTTCTTGAGGATAGATCATGACTATAACTATATTGAGGATTGATATTGATATTTCATGCTTAAAAAATTATGAATTCTATAATTATTGTTATTCCATGTGATTATTAGACTAGTTATATTATCCATGCTCATGATTCAAGATCATGTAATTATTTATATGGAATTATTTGATCATATATTATTCCAACCATATTATATATACCCAATTTAATGATTAATTGTTTTTTTGTTCCAATCATTTACATTTCCATAACAATTATTATTTATTGATTTTTGATAGCTTCTATTGTACTTAATCCCTACTGAGAATTTAAAATAACTTTTTCTTATGTTTCTTTTCCCCATGTTATGAAGAGTAGTTCTTTGAATTGTTTTTAAGGATTTATTTTATTAGCTTTGGTTATGTATTATGTTTTATTTTCTATTCCCAATGTAAAATGGGTATTTTTTATGTATCAAGTTCTCAAAAAATGTTAAATTGGTCGGTCCTTCGGGATTTGATTACTTATAATCATGAAAATGTTATAAATCAATCCACTAAATCATTGGTGATATTATTCTAAGAATATGTGTGAATGAAATCAGATTATTTTATACTATATATCCACTTTTATTTTGTTGTTTTTTATTTTTCACACATAAATATTTCATTGATTTATGCCCACTCTAATTATACAATCTTTGTAAGGGATATCTTATCTCAATTTCCATTCGTTGAGTTAAACATCAATGTCATTGGTTTTTTATTTTCTCAGAATATATGTGAATGACCTATGATTGTTTTATTCCTTATATACAATTTTATTGTGTGGTTTTATGTTTTTCACACATAATTATGTCAATGATTTTTCATATATCTAATGATGTGTTTTTGGAAGGGGATCCTCTCTCTCACTTTTGTTCAAGAATTTCCCCTATGATGGGCCCTTTTATTTTTAATTCATAAGGACAAGGTATGTTTTAACACCTCCCTCATACTTCCCTTATGATATATAAATATCTGGATACCCATTTACCTCTCATCAAGCCCTCACAAGAACACCCATTACCATGCTGAAATGTTTGTAAGGGGTTTTCTCATCTCACTTTCATTTCCGTGCGATTTATAATGTTCTCCACTTATTTCATGAATGTGGTAATGTGTATTTCCATTTTTCATATAATATCATGATTATATTTATATTCATGGTATTTAATGCTTCATTTTATGGTTATTATGTTTTGGTCATATTATTTAACAGATTACATTGTCGCAAGGAACTTTGTCTCAATTTCCTTTTCATTGTGACTTACTTTGTATTGTGCACCTAATAATTATTATGCATTGTACCTAATCCTAATTTAATAATAATATTCAATTGAAATTATATTTTTATTAAATCTCCATATTCTCATACTAGGGATATGATTATTTTCTAAGACATATACCATTTTACATACGGTGTTTGTTTTGAATGTTGTTTTAACTGTGGAAATATTGATGAATCTGTATCCTCTACTCTATATGGATATTAAAAAAGAATATTGATCTTTTATTAATTCAATGTATAAATAATTATTTGGAATTTCAGTGGCGTGTGGGGCCCACTATAGCCCCTTGATGCATCGACATGTTTCCAACGAAAAATCAGTTGGAAAAAAACCTTTCAAGTTTTTTTCAAAAAATCAGATGAGTTTCTACTCACATAACTAAACCATTTAAATGGTATTATGGTATCATGTGCCAGATACATGATTTTTAATTAATGAGCATTCTCTTTATTCATTATCAGTTATTACTATCCATGATGTTTTCACTATGACAAAATCTATGGATGCAGTTTTAGTCTCAGTTTCTTAATGACGTAATTATTTCATTTATTCACCATTCCATATTGATTATGTAAAATTTTCTATGAATCAAATAATATTGAATTCATGCTTCAGCTATTTTCAACCCTTACTGAGCATTTGAACCCACCCCTTTCATTTGTTTACCTCTAACAGGTTATGAAGAGGAGTTCATTTATTGAGTTTCTATGGATGTCATTTTTAGTTTTTGTTATGTATTGTATATTTTTACCTTTACCAATGTAATTTAAGTTGCACATGTGTATCTAGTCTCTTTAAGAGTACTAAAATTATTATTCCTTCTGGCTTTCATTCCTTTTAACCATGCCAATTTAACAAGCATTGCACCGACTTCGGTCTAGGGGAGTCAGGGTGATACAGTTGGAATCAGAGAATTTTTAGTAGAAACCTAGGGAACTAGATTTAGAAAACATAGTTTAGGGAATATAAAACAAAGATAGAATTAGAGTACAGGAATAGAAGAACCACCCACATCTATTTTTGAGGGCATTGTACGTGAAAAATTTCAAGGAAGAAATTTTTGATGGTGGGAATAATATAACACCCCAATATTTTATGGTATGAAGAATTTAAATTCATTAGAAAGCTTATAATACATGCAACACCGAGTCTTTGTGAAACATCACTTAGTTATAGGAGATAGTTATAAACTAGTCAGTGAACATAATTTTTCTACCCCTATGATTTGAATTTTGTGAAAACTGACATACATGGTTGCGTTCAGTAAGATACTTAGAGTATGATAAGGAAAAAATAATATTTAGGGAATAGTAATGTACCCTTATGAATAGTATCTTTAATAGTAAAGTACCCTTATGAATAGTAACATGACCTTTATGAATAGTAATATACCCATACGAATAGTAACTTACCCTTGTGAACAGTAATATACCCTTATGAATACTACTTGAATAGTAATGTTCCCCTAGGCATAGTAACTCACCCTTTATGAATATTAATATGACTCTTATTAATGGTATCCATACCCATGAAAGTATAAATAAATTTACGCACCTTAAAAATGAAGATGAATATTTTATGTGTATGTATTTTTTGATTAAATAATGGTTTAAATTAAAAATTAAATTTATCACATTTAGAAATTTATTTTCATAAATTGGAGTTCATTTTCATATTATAAATGTCAAAAAATGTTTTGATGAATTAATGGGATTTTTTTGAAATAGTTTAATTTTTTTTGAATAGTTAAAAATATTGTTTTTATAAAATATGACATTTTTCGTGACGTCGTCAGGAAATTGTTATGATATAAAAAATTATTTAAAATATTTATTAACTAAATAATTATTTTAAATGTATAATATTTAACATAATTAATTTTAAACATGAAATGTATATTTTTCATGATAAGTATAAAAATCATTGTTAATGTTGACGTAGTGCCTGCGTAGTGCTGACAAAGTCAAAATTGGTAATTTATATAAAATAATTGAGTTCTAAAAATTATTTTCATAGATTGTTTATTAATTATTATTAATTTAAGTATTTTATTATGAATTTATAATTTTATGTTATATAATATGTGAATTATCAAAATGTCTGTACAATGCTTGCGCATGGCAAGAAAACAAAAAATAACAAATTTAATAATATGTCTTGTTATGTATAAGAGTGAATATAAATAATGAACGAATTTAGAATCATATTTTTAACCTAATTTAATTATTTTTATGATAGTAATTTATTCTTAATTTTTATATATAATATAATAATAATTAATGCTTATGAAACGCCGATGCTGTGCTTGTGCAAGAATAAGAAAATTAAATAAAATGTTTTTATATAAAATTATAAGAATTATTAAATGACCCATATTTTGAATAAAACGTATTATATATTTAATTTTAGATCCATACCAATTTTTTATTCGATTTGGGGACACTTCATACACACAATAAATACATTACGACCATTAGAATATTTTATATAAGGGTAAGACAAAGTGTTCACACAATAAAGTTTAGTACCTATAACATTTTTATGTACGGTTTTTCTTGCATTTTATTCAAAAAAAATTATTCTTTGGAAACCTAATAAGATTATATTTCTAATTTATTTTTTTTTAATTTTTTGACAAACAATATATACCACAATGTATTCTACAAAGGTGATGCAGTATTAATTTAATTAATTAATAAATCCAATAATGGATACTAAAAATACTAAAATAAATATAATTTTATATTTTTTAGCCAATTAAATGATTCTATAGATGAATATGACATTTATATGATATATTATAAAATTTTATTCAATTTTGAAACTTTTTATTTTGATGCGGTTAAAGTCTTATCTATGAATAGTTTTTATATTGTCAAAATTGTTTTTCATGAATAAAATATTTTATTAAATTATTTAAATATACGAAAATTATTTAAAAAAGTACCAAAATGATAATATTCCTTCTAAAATATAATTATATTTAGTGTTAGGCCTTTTTGGAAGTCTTTAAACCTATAGTACATTTATTATAATTAAATAATTTTGGTAATTCTTAAGTTACCCTCCACATCACTTATAAAAGGAGGCCATTTATTTCTCAAATATTAATCACCTTGAGGATTCTAGTTTGGCCAAAATCTTTCAAATTCAATCCTCAATATCCCTTTACACATTTTTGTTCTTGTATTATAACAAAACTACCACTTCCAAGATCCTTAAGTAGGTTTAAAAATAGATATTATCAAGCGGTTAGTTTCTTTATTCTTCTGTTTGAAATTGTTTCTCGCATATAATATTATCCAGTGATTCATGAAAACTTTAGTATCATATATATACTATAATTATGTTGTTTTTATAGTATATACATCATAGCATATAAGGACCCATCCTTAAAACATTACATAATCTTGAATTAAATGAATAATTCACATTGAGGGTCCTTTCAGGTTTAGAGTTTTGGAGAATTAGGACATAACTATTACATCTCAAAAAAAAATATTAAAAAGAAACATGTCTAGTTCCATGTTTTAGATAGCATGTATTTCCTTGAATCCATCCTTTACCCTATTCACCTTTAAGTCCTATGGAAAACGTTTCATAAATGTGGGACGAGCATAAAAAGCTCAGCAGGGGATATAAAAATACGGAAAGAAAACATTAGTCCATGTATACATAAGAATCAATGAAATAATACTTTACTCTTAAAACATAAACACATTAACATACCTCATGAAATCATACGTTTTAATGAATAAATCATAGAAATCATAAGATGTAAAGGTAACTTGAGGCATTCATAACATTATTACGTAGGGAGTAACCTTCATGGTTATGTTTGGATTACCCACCACAGTTTATTCCCTAAATCTCTTTGGATAAACCTTAGTGTTTAACTCCTTCACGTTACCCAATGCATTGAAGAGCTATATCGGGCTCACCTGCCCTTATTTCATCACAGAACCACCCATCTTCATAAAAAATTCCCAAGAACCATAACATAATTGTATCACATAAAACATGCATAACGAAAACATAACATTTCCACATTTCAATCACAAGGTATCAATACAACACATTGATATAATAAAAACATTTTCAAAACCATTTTCAATAACAAAATACATTAAAGAGTATATGGTATTTATTTTCCTTTTAAAAACATTACAGCTTGTTAAGGAAGCCAAATATCAAATAATACTCGCGGCGGCAGAAAGGTCGCTGTAACCGTGTACCTAAAAAAACATACTTTTTGTCGTTTATTAAAATTCTTCGAAGAGAAAAGATTACTTTTGAATAAAAGTAAAAGTAAAATGGTTTTATAAACCGTATAAAAGAAAATTTTTTATAAACCAAAATATGCCTCAATTAAAGGAGATTGAGACAAAGTCCCTTACAAAGTCGGTATCCTTAGATTAAGGATAAATCAATTACATGATTATGTGTGGAAAATATAAATAAAGCTATCATAAGAGGATATTAAGTGTAACAAAATAGGAGTTCATCCACACATATTCATAGAATGACATAATCAAGAAGTAGAGGTTTAATTCAATGAATTGAAATTGGGTTAAGAAGTTCCCTTACAGAAATTCAACAGCCTAACAGCATCACTTTAAAATTCAGAAAATGAGATGATGAGAGATAAAAAGGGTATCTAATCACTTGGACATTACATTTACAACAATAAGGATATATAAGAACATATCCTAACATAAGAATATTTAAATTAAAAGACCTAATAAAAGAAGTCTTTTAAAAAGAAGAGGTTGAATGGTTCCCTTACTGATTTGGGTAACTTTCCGAAACGTACACCCCATGAAAGAAGGCTCATTCAATGAAGATGTAAATACTCATAAATTAAAATATATTACCCAAAGAATAAAATCATGGGAAGTACATACACTACACAAAAGTAAATAGTGGAAAATGTAGCACGAATCTCACAGGAACAGAAAGTGAGATAAAAAATCCATTACTAAAACTTGGCAGCCTAACGGCGCCACATAAAACTTCCAAAAATGGATTTATGAGATCAAATGGGGTCTCTAATCATATGAGAATAAAATTTAAATTAAGGGGAATATAAAATAACATCCCCCAACATATAAAATAGGAGCTTAAATTAAGTGGTATAAAAGAGAGTACTTAAAAATAAAAAGAGAGGTAGGATCCCTTACCTCAAGCCCGACTTGTCTAGGTTGTTTCTTTATATTACTGAATAATAAAAGTTGGTCAATTAATAATTTCTTAAGGAACTAATTTAAATTATATTATTAAATTCATATAACATACTATAATTTTATAATAATTAGTTAATTATGTGAGTTTATATCAGACGTTTTCATCGATGTTCGGTACATGAGTAAAAAATGAACGAGTTTGAAATGAATTATCCATGTAGTTATAATTACACCATCACCAAAATATTATTAATGATTTAAATATCATATATATCCATTATATATTAATTTTATACTATTCCATAACATTTGGAGATAAAAAAATGAAATGCACCGTTCATAGAGACGGTAGGCCATACGTACGCATGAACGCTACTTCCATTTCTTTGTCACATTAATGGAATTAAAACTTAATGATATATATATATATATTATAATTACAGTATAATATATATGTTATATAGGTCAATTAAGTTCATTAATTTAATTATTTATACATTCTATGTATTTCATGAACGAGTCACATTGCTTGAGGGGGCGGTAGTCCACACTTCCTCAAATGAAATTACCGCATTTGCACAACATGCAAAGCATAAATGTAAGTTTTAAATGTAAAATACAGAAGAATATAGAGGAAATAAATATAATATATATCATAAATAAATATAGTTTCATCATAATGGCCACTATGAGAGGTGGTAGGAGAAGATAGAACAATCATCATTTCATGAGCCAGTAATTCGTCATCCACGGAAACAATATGTTCTTTAACCATTAGATGGAGGTGTGTGTAAGTTTAGATCGAATACTTCTCATAACAAAATCATAGTATATTGAAAATTCTGGTTTTTTACAAAATAAAGGAATAAAAAGAGTTTATGGAGTTGGAGAAACAAAAAAAAACAAAAGAACATAAGAGAACTCATTACCTTTAAATCGGATAACTCCCTTTGGTTTGAACCAAACGGGTTTCTTGAAGAGGTTTATGCCTAAGTTAAGGATTTTAGGACGAATATAGGGATGTGTAGAGATAAAATGAGAAGAGTTTGGTTGATCCAAAGTCTTTAGAGGTGTGGGTAAGGGGGTAGAGGTGGGAGCCTTTTATAAGAGGGAGGATGGGCACTCATGGAAAGTCTTGAAAAGATACTTTATTATAAAATGATTTTCGAATATTAATGGTCCCAAAATTTTATATTTCTAGGATAAGGTGATAAAGGTTCGAAATAAATCCATAAAATAGGTTTTTTACAAGTGTATGTCTTAGATTTTACCTTATCTTCTCATTTTATTTAAATCGTTCATTAATGAGGTAATCACTGCATCATAACGGTGTCATAAATAAATTTATTTATTTAATGTCTAAAAATTATATAAAAATTACCATAATGTAGGAAATATTTTTATATTTCCATTGAATTTTTATAGTCAAAGAGATAATTTATGTAAACAAAATTAAAATTGTTTTACATAGGTGATACATACTTTGGTTACATTTTCCTTTCTTTAAAAAAAATATGATAAAAGGTAACTATCAAACTAAATTTATTCCATGGGGTCCCAAGGTTGTCACAAAGCGTCCCATGGTCTTCCATGACACCAAAAATTGAATTATTACACATGTTGGGGTCATTTTATATTTTTATGATATTATTTTATTGCCCTTAACTACCCGATTACTAATTAAACACGATAATTAAAGATAATTACCTTCGTTACAATTCATAATGTCCAATAACAAAATAGTATTAATTAAATAATTTAGACAATATGATTCCAAATATAAAATCAATTTTATCAAATTTCAAACATAGAAATCGCAGTAATTAATTTAAAATAATTCCCATTGTGAAAACCAAAGACGGGTTTTTAAGAAGTAAAATCTATCAAAAGATTGATTTGTTTTTACATCCAATTTAAACATGAAATTACATTCAATGAACAAAATTGTATTAAATGATAAAAAATAATTAAGTTACACCTTAAAACCAATTAAAATTACAATCTAACTAAATAAATAAATTGGATGAAAAGGGAGTTTTGAATTAAAATGCAGTATTTTTCACTATTCATTGAAAACGATTATTTGTCCGAAAAATACCAAAAATTTACCCTATGATATATTTGATATTCAAAATTCAAAAATGATATCAATTTTACAAAATTAAAAAAATAGGAGTTGCATTAATCAATTTTATAATCCATTCCCGCTGTCAAAACAAATAACATGTTTTTAAGAAATAATATCTATTAAAAGATTGACACTTGTTTATGTCCAATTTCAAAGTGAAATTAATTAAAATGACCCCCATTGGATCATATAGTAAAAATATATTTTAAATACACTTAAAAACCAATTAAAAATATAATATAACAATATAAATAAATTAGATTAAAAGAAGGTTTTGAATTAAAATACCGCATTTTCAACTAAAAATGATCTTTATCGGAAAATAACAAAAATTTACACAAAGTAAATTTTGATGTATTTATTCTAAATAAGGATTTTATTTTGTAAAATATAACATATAAAATTGACAAAAAGTAGATTTAAAAAGGGTTCTCCATCAAAAGGCGGTTAATCAGCCTTTTAAAGAATATTAGAATATTTATTCTTAAAATTGGATTCATTTGCATTTTAAGCCTCTAAAATTTATTGAATAATGTAAAAACATTTAAAAACATATATAATCATATTTTAGTTAGTCATGTTCATTCATGTTATTCCAACAGCTATACATTATCTACCATTTCAAAAAATATTATTATATTATTAGTGTACAACCTAAGATTTCAAAAAAAACTCGTTGTTGCGTATTGGGTACACCATCGAACATAGCATCTCCTTTAAAGTAATATTAATATTTTATTCACAAATAAGAATAAATATGAAAATGTCATAATATTTATTTACCTGGGATGTTACATCCTTCCCCCATTTTGGGAATTGCGTCCTCGCAATTTTAAAATTGGGCATGGAAACTTTATTGAAAGCCCCACATTGAAAAAAGTGTTATCAAAACTATCACTTTAAAAGAAAGAAAGAGAAGTAAAAAGGTCACCCAAGATATCAGATATTAGGGTTCCATGAAAACATGGATATGGAGGAGAAAATAAATGGTCAAGTTCTGATGGAGAGTGATATAAAACATGTTTAGGTAAAAGTTAACCACTAGAAAATCACAAACATGTGATGGGTTAAACGGTATTTGATTCCCCGGTAGGAAAAGTTAACAGACAAAATTTTTGTTTTAAGTTACTTTTCATTGAAGAATTTATTAATAAGCTTAACTAAATCATAAGGAAACATACTTACTTGTTAGGTAGACTTTCATCTCTTACTGGATTTCTTCACAAACTCATATTTTCCCCAAAAGAAAAGTATTTAGGATGACTTGTTCACATTAAGAGCGCTATATTCAACTTCTAGAGAATCACCTAATCCACAAAAGAGAACTATAAATTCCCCATGTCTTTAGACCAAAACCAAACCCAAAACCAAAATTGTTAGTACGAGATCAGATAATACCCAAAAAGGATAATCCTTTATAAAACGAAAATCTATTCTTAATCTCCAAAATTTGTCCCAAAAAACCCAAAGTTCAACAAAGACCATTCGATGAACAATAGTTCATAAAATTTGTCACGAACCATCCTCAGGGCCCATGCCGTGACTACCCCAAGCCCGCCTTCCATAGGCCAGGGGCTGGCGACTGGCACCAAGGTGTAATTCCCGATAAAAAGGGAAGGCATTGCCTTTGTAAAGTAAACAAACACCACAGAGAAAGCAAGCAGAAGTAAACACTAAGTAAAAACTGGGTACAACAGTAAGTGCGGAAAAATTAAGTGGGCCAGAATACAAACCCAAACTGAAAGTAAAGTACAACTGGAAAGGGAAAAAACAACTGAAAGTAAAGCCGCAGCCTCGAGCCGTACACTGGAAGTCCCACCTGATGGGTGGGTACAAATAGCCTCCACAGCTCCTCGGGTCCAGTCGTCCGCTCCGAGTACGCCCCACCCAGTGATCCACCTCCAGGTACTGACCTGCTCCTCGTGCCTCAACCACGATCAGCGATGTTCGTCGTCTACAACCAACACAATGTAGTGCGGGCATATCCCATGCAGGGGTGAGTATAATCTACTCAGTAGGGACCCCGAGACCCCCGAAGGTCTCCCAGAATCCACAAAGGATAATCCACAAAGGAAAGATACAAACACGAAGTAAAATTCGGAACTACATAGGTATATGCCCATACATATACCTAAGTCATCAATTCTCGTTCGGCTCCAACATCTAAGCTCAAGTATAACCCAGTCCACACAAGAAACCACAACCCAATCCACACAGGAAAGCATAACATAATCCACACAGGATATCAAGTCAATCATATTGAAGATAAGGATTGAAAGTAAAGATACAAATCACATAGGTATACTTCTTCGTATGACAATAGAGATGATCAGATATAGCCACTGATTCATCTAAGCCGTCGGACCCACAAAGGAATGATAGTTACTAACCCCCACAATGACCCACAAATGATCTAACCCACACAGGATCGATAGGTAACTAACCCTCGCAATGACCCACAAAGGATCGGACCCACACAGGATCTGTAGGCGCTGGCCCACACCGGACCGCTGAGTGCTTACCCACACAGGATCTGACCCACACAGGATCGGTAGCACTGATCCACGTAGGATCGCTGAGTGCTATAGTCATCACCGTCGAATCCACGAAGGATTTCTGTAGAGTCATCATCATCCTCGCAGTCGCATCCAATTATAGGGTTCTCGCACACAGCAAGCTCGTTCGGGAGGGTCTTCTCCACAAGCCGATGGGCTGATACATCAACTGACACATAGTCTAGAGTTGATGTATGCAAAAGTTCCGTATCGTCAATAGGAACCCAACGTCACAGACGACGCGTCTATCGGACGCCCGGTCTGAGAGTTATTTGCTTTTTCGTTCCAGGGGCCTGGTTGGTTTTTAAGTCAAACCAACCCGACTGTAATCCAACTACGTCCAAACCTCGATCAGAGTAATCCAAAAGGTCTGTCTCACTAATAGGAATCCAACAAAGTCGACGTCACGTCAATTGGACGTCCGGAGCTCAACTTATAAGTGTTTCCGCACCGAGGGCCCGGTTGGTTTCGTGTACGAACCAACTCGGCCGAACCCAAAGTACTCGAAAACCATGAGTTCAATATACCAAAATTACCATCTCGATCCAAGGATTGCATCTTAGCTGACGGTGCGTTGATCGGAGGTCCGCAGCCCAAGTTATGAACAGAAGACCGAAAGAGGTTCGGTATTAGGGTGTTGGGGCCCAGTCCGACCCGGACCGATACCCCCTGGGTCGGCCCGAACCGGGTCGACCCGAACCGTGTCCGGGTCCAGCTCGGCCTGGGCACATCCTGTCCCGGTGCGCTAGTGCGGCCAGCGGCCAGGCGGCTCAGCCGTAACGGCAGAGGGGTGAAGGGGGGCGCGCTGCCCCCCACGTTGAGAACCCGCAGCCCCCATGTGGGGGGGGCCCGCCTGCTGGCCGACCGGGGGTTACGAACCCCCAGTTTTCTCCTAACCGGCCGGCCCGATCTGGCTGGCTGGCTACTGCGGCCACGGGACCGGCGCTGGCTGGTCCCCCTGCTCCGACGCCAGCGGCCTGGAATCGGCCGCCGGTCTCCCCGCTCGGCCGCGACCTTGGTCCGTCTGGCGCGGCGTGACGGCGCCGCGCCCCTCCGCCGTGACCCCGCTTCGGCCGCATCACTTTTGTAGTTCTCCGGCGTGGCGCGACCGTGCCACGTCCTTGGTTTTTATTCAATGGCGCGGCGTGACGACACCTCTTCTTCCCCTTTCTTTAATATTTCCGCGCGGTGCTTCGGCACCGCGTTGCCTTGTTCGTGCCGCAAACAACATCAAACAACCAAAGGGGAGAGGAGGTTCGGCCGTGTTCGTGCGGTCCGACCCCCTCCCATTATTACGGTATTAGGAAACTCCAATATAAATGAATAAAGGAAACAGAAGAATTCACGAACAACAATTAAAATAAATCCCTACGTCGTCGAATTCGATGAGCGAGGATTCGTTGCGGAATTAACCGTCTTGGAAGAAGGCGTCGCGAAAGAAGGATCGTTGCGTCACAGAGAGGGAACGTCATGGAAGAAGCGTCATGGAAGAAGAGTCGTTGGCGTTATGGTACACGGTGTCGTGTAGTCGATCTCTGAGGATTTGGAGTTCTTCGTCGGAGATCGGTGCGTTCTTCGCGTTGTTCGCGTTCTTCGTCAAAGAAGAAGGATTTTCTCCAAATCCTCTCCATGAAACAAGTTCCAAACCAACTAAAATAAGTGTTTTCTTATTTTATTAACACTCAAACCAACTCTTTTGAAATTCAAAAAGAAAAGAAACGATCAATTAATTGAGGAGTTTAAAACCACCCAATTAATGAGACATTTAATATCCAGATTAAATTCAAGAGTTTGCTTCATTAAAAAGGGGGGTGCAGGTGCATTACTTAAGAAGAAATAAAACTGTGGAGCTCATGTGGGCCCCACCCCACAAATATCCTACCTAGTGGTGTAGGATATTGTGGGTCCCACATTAACCCCTTAACTTAGATTAACAACTTAAATAAAATAAATGGCGCGACAATTTATTTTATTCATTTACTTAACAGGAAAAATTTAAAAAAAACACACCCGAGCAAACGCAACTCCAGAAATGGTGCTTCTAAGCAATTACTGGCACTGTGATTCCAATGGTGCCCTCAGAATCCGATTCCGAGCACCGATTCAAAAGTTAGAAAAACTCGCTCGTTCGTTCATTGAACGTACCCGAGCTAAGCTTCATAAAAAGATTCCGGGCACACCGGGCCTTGGAATTAGGTACTGTCAGAAATTGCAATCTTGTAAAATCCAAAAGAAATTCTTTTAAAAAAAATTCCTTGAATTTTACGGGTCGTTACAAAATTATTCAAAGTGAACCAAACTAAGAGTGAAACCCAAATCTTTGAAGGATTTAATCACATAGTCTTCCAAGGTAAATATTTACATTTATCTCCAAATAACATCAGTAGTTCTTAAAGTATCATATTGAAAAGCAATTAAACTAATCATATATCCTCCATGATAGGTCGATAATTTCCTAGATAACCCAAAATCAACTTATTCTTGATTTATAAAATCATCTAACTCAAAATAATTTGTCATAATAACGAGGGACTTCACGTAGTCCAGTGGTAGGTGATAAATAGCAGTCACACTTTGGGTGTGGGATAGATTCCCACAGCTTCGTCTGATGAGACGGGTTGTCACATGGTCTGCATGTTGTCCTTTTTCCAAAACTACATAATTCTTATAACATTCCCCAAAAAAGATAGATTTATCAAAAATAACCATAACATATTTTAACCACAAAGGTTATGTAATAACTTTCGTTTTGCATCCCAAAATGTATTAACTAGTAATTGACTCAAATTCAAGGATCATATAAACCAAAATGGTTCTTTATAACTATATCCAAAAAATAATAGATAATTATTCCTTGAATAAAATTTTACTATATCATACATTAGGGTTACACATAATATAAAAATTCTTATAATAATCAAAAGACCCTTAATAATTTTATTCATTTCACCATCCTAAAATCTACCATAACTATTAAATCCCTTATATGTTTACTTCTTACTCATTCAACATTTTTCATGATCAATTAACCATTCATTTCTATCTTATTCTAAAATACTTCTTTCCTACAAACAAAATCATGAATCATATCCCAAGATTCAATAAAATGAAACCCTATGTTAAGAAATAATCCATAACTTTCATTGGTCATTGTCAGTTTCTTCATCCTCAATCAGAATGGAATTAGGTATTGGTAAATGAATATTTGTACGATCCTAGTGATCCCATTCCCAAAAATTCTTCGTAGGACATGTGTTTGTATAATGACCATGAACACCACATTTAAAACATTCAATCGATCCTTTAGAAAGAACTTATTTCCCTTTCCTAGAGTCAACTAGATGCTTCCTTATTCCATGGAAGGTTCTTGCTTTATGACCTTCATTTCTACATCTATAGAATATTTCTGCCACTTTGAAACAATTTCCTATGTGTTTATTTTCACATCTTTGACACATAGGTTTTTTAACGTACTTACCTTTATGATTATTACCTGAACTTCTATAGGGATTTGTTTCTCGTATATATGATGCCTTGTAAAAATCACTAAGGTTCAGGTGGTCAATCATGAATCCAGATAGTTGGTTGAGAATAAACACCAGAGTTCTCATTTTATCTCCCATATCATTCAGTTGCTCATTCAGAAAACTGTCACAGTTTCCTCCACATCCACTGTTACATTGGTGCCTGCTAGATCCAGTAATTTACTAAAACCAAAATGGTCAGTGTGAGTATATCAGTAAAACAATCATTTAATAATGAGGAATATAAACACCAAGATATACCTATCCAAGTTATCTCAAACTCATTCCAACTTTCTAAAAAAACAATGACTCCATCCAATATACTAACCATTGTGGTTATCTAAAACTTGTCACTTATGCATAAATAACACTATAGACTATAAAGTTATCTAAACCGACATTTGAAACCAACTATAACGACCCATAATTAAAACATTACATAATCATTAATTAAATGAATAATTCACATTGAGGATCTTTTCAGGTTTAGATTTTTAGAGAATTAGGACATAACTATTACATCTCAAAAAAATCTTAAAAAGAAACATGTCTAGTTTCATGTTTTAGATATCATGTCTTTCCTTGATCCCATCCTTGAACCTATTCACTTTTAATTCCTATGGAAAAAATTTCAAAAACATGGGATGAGCATAAAAAGCTCAACAAGGGATATAAAAATATATAAACAAAACATTATTCCAGGTATACGTAAGAATCAATTAAATCATAATTTACTCTTAAAACATAAGAACATTAACATACCATATGAAATCATAATTTTTATGAATAACTCATAGAAATAATAATAAGTAAAGGTAACTTGAGGTATTCATAACATTCTTACGTAGGCAGTAACCCTCATGGTTACGTTTGGAATACCCACCACAGTATATTCCCTAAATCTCTTTGGAGAAACCTTAGAGTTTAACTCCTTCGCGTTACCCAACACATTGGAGATATATATCAGGATCACCTGCCCTTAGTTTATCATGGTACCACCCATCTTTATAAAAAATTCTCAATAACATAACATAATCGTATCACACAAAACATGTATAAAGGAAACATAACATTTCCACATTTCAATCACAAGATATCAATACAACACATTGATATAATAAAAACATTATCAAAAAAATTTTCAATACCAAGATACATAAAAGAGTATATGGTATTTATTTTCCTTTTATAAATAGTAAGGCATGTTAAGGAAGTCAAATATCGAATAATACGCGTGGCGGAAGAAAGGTTATTGTCACCACGTACGTAAAAAACATACTTTTGTCGTTTAGTAAAACGCTTCGTAGATAAAGGATTCAATTTGAATAAATGTAAAATTAAAATGGTTTTATACACCTTATAAAAAAATGTTTTGTATAAAACAAAATATGCCTCAATGAAAGGAGATTGAAATGAAGTCTCTTACAATGTCAATATTCGTAGATTAAGGATAAATCAATTACATGATTATGTGTGGAAAATATAAATACACATAACATAAGAGGATATTAAGTGTAAAATAATCGAATGTCATCTACACATATTCGTAGTATGATATAATCAATAAGTAGAGGTTTAACCCAAATAATTGAAATTGGGTTTAGAAGTTCCCTTTCAGAAATTCGAAAGCCTGACGGTGTCACTTTAAAATTCAGAAAATGAGATGATGAGAGATAAAAAGGGTATCTAATCACTTGGACATAACATTTACAACAATAAGGATATATAATAACATATCCTAACATAAGAAGATCTAAATTAAAAGACCTAACAAAATAAGTCTTTTAAAAAATGAGGGTGAATGGTTCCATTACCGATTTGGGTAACTTTCTGAAACGCACACCCCATTAAAGAAGGGTAATTCAATGAAGATGTAAATACCCATAAATTAAAGTATATTACACAAAGAATACAATAATGGGAAGTACATACACCACAATAATTGAATTAGTGGCAAATGTAGCATGAATCTCATGGGAATACAATGTGAGACAAAAAAATCCATTACGAAAACTCGATAGCCTAACTGGGCCACATAAAACTTCCAAAAATGGATTGATGAAGTCAAATAGGGTCTCTAACCATATTAACATAAAATATAAAGTAATGGGAATATAAAATAACATCCCCCAACATATTAAAGAGGATATTTAAAGAAGTGGCATAAAAGAGAGTACTTAAAAAGAAAAAGAGAGGTAGGATCCCTTACCTCAAGTCCGACTTGTCTTGTTCGTTTCTTTATATTCCTGAATAATAAACTTTGGTCAATTAATAATTTCTTAAGGAACTACTTTAAATTTCATTATTCAATTAATATCACATATTATAATCTTATAATAATTAGTTAACTATGTGAGTTCATATCAGACGTTTTGATCGATGTTCTGTACAAGAGTCAAAAATGAACTTGTTTGAAAAGAATTGTCCATGTAGTTATAATTACACCATCTCCAAAATAGTATTAATGATTTAAATATAATATATATACAGTATATATTCATTTTATACTATTCCATACCATTTGGAGATAAAAATTTTAAATGCACCGTTCATGGAGATGGTAGGCCGTACATACGCATGAACGCTACTTCCATTTCTTTGTCACATTAATGGAATTAAAACTAAATGAGATATATATATATATATATATATATATTATAATTCCAGTATAATATATATGTTATATAGGTCACATAATTTCACTAATTTCATTCTTTATAAATTCTATGTATTGCATGAACGAGTCACATCACCTAAGGGGGCGGTAGTCCACACTTCCTCAAATGAAATTATCGCATTTGCACAACATGCAAGACATAAAGGTATGTTTTAAATGTAAAATACAGAAGCATAGAGAGGAAATAAATATAATATATATCATAAATAAATATAGTGCTATCATAATTTCCACCATGAGAGGTGGTATGAGAAGATAGAACAATCATTATTTCGTGAGGCAGTAATTTTCCATCCACAGAAATAGTATATTTTTTAACTATTAAACGGAGGTGAGTGTAACTGTAGCTCAAATAATTCTCATAACAACATCCTAGAATATTGAATATACTAGTGTTGTTACAGAAGAAAGGAATATAAAGATTTTACGGTGTTCAAGAAGAAAAATAAAACAAAAGAACATAAGAGAAGACATTACCTTTAAATCGGGTAACTCCCATTGATTTGAACCAAAAATGTTTCTTGAAGAGCTTTCTGTATAAGGTAAGGCATATAGGATGAAGAGAGGGATGTGGAGAGATAAAATGAGAAGAGTTTTGTCGATCCAAAGGCTTGAGAGGTGTGGGTAAGGGGGTAGAGGTGGGGGCCTTTTATAAGTGGGAGGAGGGGCACTCTTGGAAAGTCTTGAAAAGGTACTTTATTATGAAATGATTTTCGGATATTAAAGGTCCCAAAATTATATATTTTGAGGATAAGGTGATAAGGGTTCTAAATCCACCCATCCAATAGGTTTTTGAAAAATTTATGTTTTATATTTTACCTTATCTTCTCATTTTATTTAAATCTTTCATTAATGAGGTAATCACTACATCTTCACGGTGTCATAAATAAATTTATTTATTTAATGTATAAAAATTATAAAAAAATTACCATCATGTAGGAAATATTTTTAGTTTTCCAATGAATGTTAATATTCAAATATATCATTTATGTAAACAAAATTAATTTTTTTTTTACTTAGGTGATACATACTTTGGTTACATTTTCCTCTCGTTAAAAAATATATGATAAAAGGTCACTATTACCATCGTTACTATTCATAACGTCAAAAAACAAAAGAGTATTAATTAAATAATTTGGACCTTATGATTCCAAATATGGAATCCATTTTATCAAATTCCAAACACAGAAACTATAGTAATTAATTTAAAATAATCCCCATTGTCAAAACCAAAGACGGGTTTTTAAGAAGTAAAATCTATCAAAAGATTGATTTGTTTTTACATCCAATTTAAAAGTGAAATTACATAAAATGACCAAAATTGTATTAAATTATAAAAAAATAATTAATTTACACCTTAAAACCAATTAAAATGACAATATAACTATATAAATAAATTGGATGAAAAGGAAGTTTTGAATTAAAATGTAGTATTTTTCACTATTCATTGAAAATGAACATTTGTCAGAAAAATACCAAACATTAAACTTAAGATATATTTGATATTAAAAATTCAAAAATAATATCAATTTTACCAAATTAAAAACATATAATTTGAATTAATTAATTTTATAATCAATTCATACTGTCAAAACAAATAGCGTGTTTTTAAGAAACAATATCTATTAAAAGATCGAAACTTGTTTATGTCCAATTTCAAAGTGAAATTAATTAAAATTAACACCATTGGATTAAATGGAAAAAATATATTTTAATTAAATTTTAAAACCAATTAAAAAGATAATCTAACAATATAAATAAATTAGATAAAAATGAGGTTTTTAATTAACATACGACATTTTCTACTAAAAATGTTCTTTATTAGAAAATAAAAAAAAATTATAGAAAGTAAATTTTGATGTCTTTATTATAAAGAAGGATTTTATTTTGTAAAATATTATATATAAAAGTGACAAAAAGTATATTTAAAAAGGGTTCGCCATCAAAAGGCGGTTAATTGGCCTTTTAATGAATATTAGAATATTTATTCTTAAAATTGGATTCATTTGCATTTTATGCCTCCAAAATTTATTGAATAATGTAAAAACATTTAAAAAACATATATAATAATATTTTAGTTAGTTTTTTTCATTCCTGCAATTCCAACGTCTTGACGTTATCTACCATTTAAAATAATATTATTATATTATTAGTGTGCAACGTAAGATTTCAAAAAAACTCATTGTTGTGTATTGGGTACGCCATCGAACATAGCATCCCATTTAAAGTAATATTAATATTTTATTCAAAAATATTAATAAATATGAAAATTTCATATTCTTTATTTACCTGGGATGTTACATAACATCTATTATTTCTTTATTTTATTCTTAAATAAAAAAACATCATTCGTGGTGTGTCAATTAACAGACTTTGTGGGTGATGCGTTTTTGTTTCACTTTACCACAATCAAGGGAAGTTTCAAACCACATGTAATTTTTTAAAATGACATAAATATATATATGTTATCTATTCTGGATTATTATTTATTTTTATAAGGAATACCATAATAAACCGACATTTGAAACCATGAGAAGAACTTGCTCAAAACAATTGAAAAAACAAAACATTGTTAATAAATTGTTGGAAAATGGTATAAGAAAATTATGTATGGTATTATAAACCTTATTTTAGTTCTTTAATAATTTAATAAAACTATTAAAACCATATTATCAGAGGTTTTAATAAATCTTATGGAAGTCGAACCTGAGGTAAGGGATTGCTTAACTTAATTTTCATTCATCAAGGTAAACATATATTTCATTGGTTACGTTGTTCTAAGAATATGTTTGAATGAAATCAGAATGATTTATAATTTATATCCACTTATATTTTGTGGATTTTTAAATTTCACACAAAAATATTTCATTGATTTATCCTCACTATCATGATACAATCTTTGTAATGGACATCTAAACTCAATTTCCATTCGTTTAGTTAAACATCAATGTCATTGGTTTTTTATTTTCCCATAATATGTGTGAATAACCTATGATTTTTTTATTTTGTATATGCAGTTTTATTGTGTGATTTTTTTTCACACATAATTATCTCATTGATTTTCCTCAATCTAATGATACATTCTTGGTAAGGGATCCCTTCTCTCACTTTTGTTCAAGAATTTCTCATATATTCTACACTTTTATTTTTAATTATTAATGATGGGGTATGTTTTATATCCTCCCCCATTCTGACCTTATAATATATAAATAATGGGATACCATTTACCTCTTATTAAACCATCACAAGAACAACTATTACCATATCAATATGTTTGTTAGGTGTTTTCTCATATCACCTTCATTTCCGTGAGATTTCTAATGTTCGTCACTTATTTCTTGAATGTGGTGGATGTGTGTTGAAATTTTCCATAGAATATCATGATTCTATTTATATTCATGGTATTTAATGATTAATTTTATGTTAATTATGTTTTGGTTATATGATTTGACTGATTACATTGTGATAAGGAACTTTGTCTCAATTTATTTTTTATTATGACTTACTTTGTATTGTGCACCTAATAATTCTTATGTGGTGTACCTACAGCTTATTTGGGATAAAGATTCATTTGAAATTACATTTTTATTTAATATCAATATTTTCATATCTTGGATTTTATTATTGTTTAAGCCGTATACAATTTTGCATATGGTGTTTGTTTTGAATATTGATTTAACTATGGAAATATTGATGAATCAGTATCCTCTACTCTATATGGATATTTAAAAGGAATATTTCTCTTGTATTAAATAAATTTTTAGATAAATATTTGGACTTTAGTGGCGGTTGGGGCTCTCTATATCCCCTCAATGCATCTACATGTCTCAGGTGACAATTCAGTTGGTGAAAAACACTTCGAGTTTGTTTCAAAAAATTAGACTGGTTTCAACCAACAAAACTAATCCGTTTTAATGGTATTATGGTATTAGGTACGATATACATGATGTCCAATTAATAATAATTCTCTTTATTCATTATCAGTCATTACTATCTATGAGGTTTTCACTATGATAAAATCTATGGATGTAGTTTCATTCTCATTTTATTAATGGCATGATTTTTTCATTTATTCACCATGCCAAATTGATTATGTAAAATTGTTTAGGAATTACATATTACTAAATTCATTATTTCAGTATTTTCAACGCTTACTGAGAATTTGAAATCAACACTTTAATTTGTTTACCTCTAAGATTTTATTAAGAGGAGATCATTTATTATGTTTCTATGGATGCAATTTTTAGTTTTTGTTATGTATTGTATTTTGTTACTTTTCCCAACATAATTTATGTTACATCTATGTATCTAGTTTCATCAAAACTACTAAACTGATCATTCCTTTGGGCTTTAATTTCTTCTAACTATGCCAATAAAACTAGTAATGCATCAGCTCCATTCTAGGGGTCGGGGTGTTACAATGGATCTACATCCTATTCATAATAACCAGAACAATGATGAAAAAACACACATGAAAAACAAGACAATTAACACCTGAAACAATGAATATATTGAACTATTATTATCAAACAAGTAAGAAAATGTTATAATAGGTTAATATATGATATATAAAATATGTATACTGTTCTAGTATAAATTAATAACAAGATTAATACCATTATATCGATGTTTACGGTTTGTTAAACAAAAAGGAAGCATGAGGTAATAGACTTCCTTCAATCTCCCTTCATTGAGCCATATTTTTTTATAATGGACCTAACATTTTTATATGGTACCCATACTAACCATTTTATATGTAATATCATGATTAATTAATAATTCATGATATTTTAGGTTTTATTTTGATTTATTTATTCCTAATGGATTGGACATGAAACTAACTTAGTGGTAATGAATTTCATATCTGAGTCTTTTTTAATCATGTTATATTACTTCTTCATTGTCTTTGATATTATAAGATTATGTGTGTATTGAATTTTGAATATTTTTTTATCCACTTGTTTTATTTGGATTTACATTTTATACACATAATAAATTCATTGGTAAATTCTCACTTCAATGTTATGTTCTTTATAAGGGATTATTTCATAATCTCATTTTAAATTGGATTACATGTGATTAAATTTACATTGAAGGATATGATATGATAAATTTATAATAAAAAACGTTTATTTTCTTATCCTATGGTTATTCATGATTTTTTCAAGTAATATTATGATTTTTACACTCATTGGTACTTTAAATTATTAATATTTTTTTAATACAACCCAGCATCAGTTCTCTCATCAGTCAAAAATATTTATTCTTTTAAAACCATGATTTTGAAATATTATTTAAAAAATGATTTTAATATTATCTAAATGATTAATTAAAAACATTTTACCCATGTTTTAATTTTTATAATTTTTTTTAATGTAAGAATCTTGTCTTTTATAAAAAAAAGGCCAATTTGGATTTTATTAAAAATGTGAAAGGAATATTTGTTTTAAAATTTATGACATGTTTGGAATTTTTAACTATTTTGAAAAATAAATTTTTTAATGATTCATTTATAATTTTGAAATTTTCTTTTCAAGGAAAATTATTTTCAAAATATTTTGTGGCCTTTTTAAAAAAAATATTTTCAATGAAAAAAGGTTATTTTTCTCAAGACAGTTTTTAATAACTTTTTATGGTATTTATCTTCATCAACGATAATATCCCATAATTTTAAATAAACTACACTTAGGATACTTTTCATTGAATCCATATTTATTCTTTTTATGGATAGTTTAAGATAATTTTAACTAAGAAAAGTATTTAAATTAAATTCCACGATTCATTTTTGTAGAAATTTGTTTTCCCTTAAAATATTCACATTTTTATGATCAGTTGATGGTAAATGTTCAATAGATATACATATTATTTATCATGAACATTATAATTTCTTAAACCATATATCATTTCTACATACTGTGTTTTACATTTAATGTTATTTGATTCACTAGGAAAATATTAATAATTTATATTCTTTATTCCATATAAATATTTATTAGTAAATCATGTTACCAAAAAGTATAGGATCTAGTGGAAGAGATTCCTAATATATATATATATATATATAATAAGGATGAGTCAAGAGTAACAAGAGATTTTTAAAAAAGTGATAATGAACTTTACCACAAATTGCATCCTCCAACATTGGAGAAAAACAGTTTAGGGCCTTGAAAGACCACATAATAGCCATGTACATAATTGATTTCTTTGACAGAATGTCCACTACCTGATTTTCTTCTCTGTAAGCATGTGAGAAAACAATGTTGATTTGAGTGACCATAATGAGGAATTAAACCCAATGAGGTAAAATGCACCAAGGAAGATTCCATGATCTGGGTTTTAAAGGTTGTATCACAATTTTACAATCAGATTTGATCCATAATAAATTATAGTTGTACTGAACAAAATATCCAACTACATAAATTATTGTTCATATCTCATCTTCGTAAGTGACCCTAATTCCATTGTGATGATGGAATCACCCCATGAAAAATCTAAAATATGTTTGAAATACACTGACAAAACCTGAGGGTCCTGGGTGTCTAGAGGAAGCTCTGTCAATTTTCACCAAGATCTATGGATTTATTAGAGGTATCCATTGAATTTACCTAACCATATTTTGTTTTCTTGGCCGGTATGCCACACCTAGGAGATGGAGAGTATTTAGGTACTCCACATTAATATTCATGCTACCAGTTTAAAACTCAACCGCTACATGCACTACCTGATAGATAGAGAGCATGGATAGATATGAAGTTCACTATCCTACTTTAAACAAAATTCTATTCCAGGTTTCCCATATATCAACAGTACATCAAGAGATAGCCACCCATAATAGGTTATGTACCTGTATTTTACAACCCGTAATGTAAATGTACTCCATGAAAAAATTCAGCTCTAAACCTATATCGAAGCTAAACCCAAATAACGATCCAACATATGACCAAATATTTTGTAAAAATTTACATAATGGAAAAATATGCTAAACATTTTCTTCAACATTCATACATATTGAGAAAACAAAATCAAGATGAAAGAGAGATCATTTGAGCTGATCATGGGTTAGAAGTCGATTTCTCCAGATCCTATAGATAATAATAAAACTCGATGGAAGAATAAATTAATTGTTGAATGTCATTTACTAGGAACATGGTATAATAGAGTCCCCACTTTCCATTTAAAATAACTCCTTGGAATTGAAGTGACCAATTCTACCAAGTTTCTATAAAATAATGTCATAATCCAAAAAATTTAAAGCTTCAAATATCCAACTGAACTTGTGATGGGATCATACTACCATAACTAATGAAGTGAGATAATAAATCACCGATCGACATGTGTCTATCATCAGGTGGAACACACATGTTTTCTTTAAATGAATGCTCAATCCATTTAGTGGGACAATAATTAAGATGTGAACCCCTACATACAATCCATTTATAATCAAACATGATTATATTAAATGAATTCCTGATGGAAGGAAAAAAAACATGATGAAACATAGAATTTGTATCTATTTAACAATCTCACTATAAACCTGGAAGCAAGGAAGTGATCAGGAACCTCAGTAGAAACAAAGCTCCTGGTAAATTTCTGAATGAGGCCATCTTTAAAAATCATAAGGTATTTGATCTGAAGGCCACATAATCCCCCTAGTTTTTTACATTCATTCCACGTAATAGTAATCAAATTTTTTTCAAGGACTAAAACAGTCAATATAAAGTTCCTTACCATGATCTGATTCTCTTTAATAAGACCCTTGGGCCATCTATTGATTGAGAATGAATAAACAAACTGGGATGTTATCACATTTTTGAAAATAAAAATTCTATCATCTTGGGTCATTGAAATTCCACTCCACTTTTCTATTTGATTAACAATACTAGAATGAATTCCATCTAAATATTTCCTTTTCACCTTTTCCCAAAATAGAGGGACACCAAGATTGGTGAAGGGGAGAGATCCCCTTCTCACGACATGTCATTGAGTTACTATGTTTTGCATACCAAAAACATAATTTCACCAAAAAACCATAAAAAATTTGTCCCAACTGAGGGCCTATCCAAAAACATTTTCACAGTGCCCCAAAAGTTCCTTATTAGAGTAAATGGTTTTCTTAAAATTTTTCCAATAAATAAAATGTCATCTGCATAAAGAAAGTGTGAATGAACAAAATATTTAGTCCCAAATCTGATCTTTCTATAAATTCTAATTTGGGTGAGATCAGTGATGCACCTACTTATGTAATACTTAGAAATAGAAAAATAAAGCCCCAATATCAGATCACAATGTCCCACACACCATGAGTAGTTGAAAAAGCCTCTAAGCACCCCATTGATGAGAATAAATAAACTTGAAGATATGATTATTTTACTAATAATCTTGATAAAGCTTTATGAAAAAACATATCTTCTAAGAATCTTAATAAGAAATATCCACTTAAGTATGTCACATGCCTTTGAGATGCTATTTTTTTTGGGAAAAGTTTCCATAATTTTATTCCCTACTCATTAAGTTAATACTCTCTTTAGCTATGAATAAAAAATTCTGAATACATCTCCCTGGGAAAAATCCAAATTTATTTGGGGTTATTTAGCCTTGAACCATTTTACCCATCATATTCATGAAGATCTTACTAATGATCTTGGGGATTTAGATACCCAAAGAAACATGCCTCAAGTATTTAATATTAAGAGCATTCTCCTTCTTGGGTATCATGGTATTGAAACATGAATTCATCCCATATAAAATAAACGAATGCATAAACAAATCCCTCATTTCTTGAAAAATATCATCCTATATGATATCCCAAAAAACAAGGAAAAATTGTTAGAAAATCCACCATGAATACATGAAATCTCTTCATTGAGAGAGAATAAATCCTCCTTAATTTCCTATTTTAGTGGAGTCTTAAGAAGAGATTGATTCTGGTGGTCCTAAATATAAGGAGTGATATTTCCCACCACTATTTGAATGTGTGTTAGTCCATCATCATAATATAGAACCATGAAATGCTCCACTACTTCTTGAGAGATCTTTTTTTAAAATTCTAATGTTTACAATTAATGTTAATTAGTTTATGTCCAACTATGGCCCTCTTCTCTTTATGAAATCCAGGGAATAAAATTGTGTTCATGTCTCCCTCTTTTATCCATTTGACATTCAACTAATTTTTTGCAGCCTTTCATTCCTCATTAGTAGACCATAAAATTTGTTGTGACCCACAATTTCCTCTTTAGATGGAGTATTTGATGTTGATTCCTGATCTAGAAACATGAAAGTTTTTCCTCAGCAGTTCTAATATCAAAATCCATATTTAAAGAAAAATGTTTGATCCATATTTTCTTTAGTTCCTTGGTATGTTTCAATTTCCCAGTAATATTTTGAAGAGGTTTTCCAGCAATAATAATTTTACCAGCATCCACAACATGTTCCCTACATACAAGAGTCACCAAAACCTATTATTGAACCGAAATGGGATAGGATATGACATTTTGATTTTTCTATTAACATTCAAAATAATAGGATTATGGATAGAGTGATGTTTTGGGAGGTTAAATCCTAAAACCCCATGAAAAGGAATTTGATCATCCATTTGAACAATTAATTTTTCAATATTTCTCGCCTATATACCATTCAAAGTGTAACATCACCATGTGAAGTCGGCCCCCGCAACTGGGACCTCAACAAAATTTCAATAGTTAATACAAGATGAAAACTCTGAAGAGGTAGTGTGATTGAAATTATCTCCATTCATCTCATCTATCTTAAGCATAGTGTTAAAGTCCCACCAAACCACCAATTTTTTATTCATACCTTCAAAAATTACCTGGATTTCTCCCCATAACTATCTTCTTCTGGTGTAAGGTGTAGAAGCATATATAAATGATAAAGATAAATCCCCACCTAAAATATTGAAAGAGACAATCACACTTTGTGGGTGATTGATGAGATGATTAATGTGGATGGTTTCATTATTTAGAATCCACAAATGATCTATGTCGGAGTCATGAAAATTTTGGGAGGAACATTTATAACCAATTTAATCTAGCCTAAATGATTTATAGTTAGTAAGTTGGAGCTTCGGTTTATCAATTCCAATAAACATAGTATTATAGGCCAAGATAAAATGTCAAAGGTCCTTGTCTGTTAGGGGGTTACTTATACATTGAAATTTCTAGTAGATTATCTTTATTAACAATGTGTTTAACCCCTTGTTTGGGGACCTTCTTTATTTTCCATAGTCACTTAAGCCTTACCTTTCCTCCCTATATTTTTATTATTATCTCATTCTGAGTCTTTATAGGAATCTACCTATTTCTTGTATTTAGCTGATGGAGATTCCTCTTCATTAACCCCATTCAAGGTGATAAAAACCTACTCACTAACTAGCATTTATTTAGATTCATCATAGTAGAAGATACCACATAGGGGTGTTAATTTATTCCTAGACTACTCATGTTGAGAGAGTGGTTCAATAGGTACCATTTTCTTAGCAATCCTCGAGGTAAGTACCTATGAGAAACCCACAAACACATAAATTTTTTCAGTAGACTAGAATAACTATATTTCTTGGAGGTGAACATTGGGTGTATTTACACCAAGGGAAGCACGATAGGTACCCTTCAATGCTTGGTCATACAAATCTATAACAAGGGTGTACTCAACATAATGTATAACCATCAAGTCAATCGGTGTACTCACACCAAGGGGAACATAAGATATTTCATTTGAGGCATGTTATTGCTCAGCTGTATCAAGAATATACTTAGAGATATATGGTACCATTATTTCAGTAGGCACATGAACAGAGTCAGATACTACCTTATCCTGAAGTACTGTGATTAGAAGGAGGTTCCCATTAGGATTCTGCATCCCCTGGTCTTATGTTGCAATTTATACTAAATTATTCTTCATAGGAACGGAAATATCCCCATTCTTAGATCCACCAATATCAATCAGGTAGACTATCTCATAGGACACTTTTATTTCAAGACGAGTGTACTCTTTATTATTCATCTCCTGAGCAGGTGAGAAAGTATCATCCTTAGTAAATTCAGAGGCTAGAAGTAAAAATTCTATTGGATCGCCTAAATTAAAAGAGACAATCTTAATATTCTCTTCATTAGTATGACCATCAGTAGATATTCCAGAACTAACTAGTGGGGAAGGCTGTACATCTGCATTCTTGGGATCTATATAATATTCTTCTACCATAACTTCATTATAAGGGCCAACACCATCCTTAATTTTTGTTTTAGGGGATTAAATAATATTCTTGACATTTTTTCATCAATTAGAGTCATCATGAACCTTTTTCCTATAAAAATAAATCTCTTTTTCAATATTTCACTCAGAGGGGAGATGACCAAAGAACAAGTAATTCATATGAGGCTTAAGTCTCCTTTTGCATTAGATCATTAAGTTGATAATGTCATTCCCCATGGTTAATAATATCTCTTCCTCTATCATAGTAGACATATAAACTTCTACAAGGATGCACACATAGTGCCAAAAACATGGATTATTAGTTTTATTATCCATCCAAATTGGATTTCCAATAGTTGAGGAAAAGTCCCAAAAAATACACGGATGCCAATAAAGATAATGAAACATGAATATATAAATCCAAACATGTGAATGTGGGTTTCTTAAAGTGTCCAGATAAAAGTTCCATTCCCAGTATTGAATTCATAGGAAAATAAAAAATAATGATAGATACCCTAAAACCCTGGCTCTCCATTTAAGGTCATCATAAGGGAAGAAGAAATTATAACAATCCCTTCCTCTTGTGTTCATATTCAACTCACTAAAACCTAACAGTTCAGCAATCCCGTGCGTAAGCTCATGAAATTTCTATGGCCTTTCACCCATCTAAACCAGGACCCTTGCAATTATAGAGTATCTAAAAAAGATGACCCGTTCATTTAATACCTCCCGGTTTACTGAAACATGGGTCTTCCTTCCATTTTAGATAATCCTTCTATTGGGAGGAAGATCAATATCACAGAATGATGGATAACATCAGATTTTATGACCTTATAAAAGTTCTTCTTCACCCCCAGTGTTATGTCTTGTACACAATCGTCTGCAATTGGCATCCGAGAAACATGATGAAATTGCTCCCTATGTCCTACATAATCATCCAATGGTGAGATTTGTGGTGTCTCTGTTGGAATCGTCTTCTCCCAACAATCATTATGTCTATATTTAGGGAAATATCCAATCTATCATTTCTCCACCATCCTCTAAGTATGTTATATTATTTATGAATTAAATCGATCATTAGATATAGATGAATTAGTTGGATATACATTTATAAGTCCCGGTTATAGATATCCCCTTGATACATTGGTATTGTCATGAGATTATTATGTTGTCTAGATATATTTAAATGATCTTTGGACTATACTGACCAATTAGTTTTAAAATATCTTGTGAAATTTTTAAACAGTAGAGGTATGATGATGCCAGAGATCATGATGCCCAATAATTAATAATTTAATTCATTGAGAGTTTAATTATTATTATTATTTTCTATGATATTTTCTCATTGATATTATCTTTGGACGCATCTCATTCTAAGTTTAATTATTAAACGGAATGTGTATTATGTTGTTTAAATTTTAATATTGGTTAAGCCTTATATAATCATGATAGTCTGGTTTTTGTTTAAATGGAATGTGGGTTCAGATATTTACCTTTTCATGTTGAGTTTTCATTATCTAATAATTTTATTAATGTTATTGATTAAATTGAATGTGTGATAAAGAATATAACTTTCCATAATGACTAATGATTATTTATTATTCTCCATTTACCCATGATAGCTTCCACTTTATAAAAATCTTAATAATCATTTGAGATCACCCTTGTTTTTTTTCCTTTCTTATGAATCCATAAAGCTTACTAATAATAATATGAAATGATATTCTAGAGGGAAGAAATTTATTCTTGAAAAAATTATGTTGTAAGTTGGGAATTAAAATAAAATATTTGTAATAATTTATATATATCATTTTCCAAAAATTCAAATCTATTTGGTCCTTTGGGATGATATCAATTGTATATGGTGAAAATTTAATAAATCATACACTATACCCAAGTTACTATGGTTGGGATCATTATTGTTAGTGGTATAGGAAGTTTAGTAGAAAATATGAGAACTAAATATATGAAACCACGGATTAGGGAGAATACCCTAATGATAGACATTGTGGATAAGTATATAATAACATCCTATGGATTTTTAAGGTAGATATTTTATGGTTTTCCTATAAGTGAATTCCTCTCAAGATACTAAAAGTGAAATGGTTTTGGAATAGATATACCAGTGGTTAATAACTCAAAAAAGGCATGTTAGACATTACATGAGAGTTAATAGGAACATAAAAATGGGACTTACAACACACTTGATTTGATACTCTTGGGGATATGTTTTAGATATTTTACATTTTATTGATAAAATATTATGAAAAAATTAAAAATATGTTGATAATTAATGAACTAGGATAAAAAAAGGGTTAATTTGATTGAGAATAAGGAGTTGTGATCTAGAAATCCAATAAATGAATATATAATCCTCTAAATATGATTATTATGACACACACTATGATTTTTGGTTTTGATGAATGGATGGAACCTAAATTAATCATGTTAGTATTGAACACAAAGGACAATGTGGTAACAATGAGAAATGAAATGGGATAATGATTGGAGTGAAATGTATACTGATTATTCTAAATAAGTAATAAAGAGATTTGATTATTAACCTATACCATAAAAAATTCTTGGACTCACAAAATAAGAGAAAGATGGATTTAACATAGAGATCGAGTGGTGGATACCATGGATGGAAGAATTGTTGATTTCCTTCAAGTCATAAATGTAGAAACAGACACCTACTAATGTGAATCAAATTAATGAGAACATGTTTAATGTATGTAAAATAAGGGCATAAAAAATGAATTTACAAAGAAAGATGAATAGTATGATGAATGAAAATAAATTCTATAAGAGGGATCCATTTATTGTTCATTGTCATAAATGTGGGGAACCGGGTAATTATCCATGTCAATACCCACTTTTAAAGATTAACCACCAGACCAAGGAATGACATGTGTTAAAATAAAATAGTTAAAGTATTTAAGTGTTGGGATTCATGAATTATATTATATAATAACATTTACTAATGGAATTTTGGTTATAGGAATCATGAAACATAAAATTATTGTGTTAAATTTAAGAAGAATATATGTCTTTATTTACTTTAGAGTTTTGTATTCCATCATGGTGTTATGAATCTATGATAGATCAGAATTTCAAAGTCTTAAACCCCAATTTTTTGGGTTTATGTGATGTGATTATACCATGATTAAAGATATTTTTAGAGACATTGTGGAAATACAACCCATTGGTTTAGTATATGTTTATGTGAAAATTTTACTTAAGGAAGAATGCCATTTTTGTGGAATAAGTTTAAAGGTGTTAGTCTCATTTAGGGTTCATCTTATCATTAATATTGGAGAAACTATGGGTAATTAAACATTGTGAATATTATAGGAATTATATTATTATGGTTTTAAAGAAATGGAAAAACCACATGTTAGGTGAATACCCGTTGCATTAGGCAAGGCTAATGGTTTTGGACCCATAACCGAGTGGTGATAAGGATGTTATACCTACCACTGACCAACGTGATCATCTAGTTAATATATCATTACTTTTACTTAAATTATTTGACGAATAAATATTAATTTTGAACTAGTGGTTTTTATATTAAGGTTTAGATATAAATGTGTTATATTGGATAATATATTCTAACCATATTGTTTTTGGAAAATATTTAGAGATAGAAGGAAGGACTTGTCACCCTTTTATGAAACTTATGATGCGTTAAAAGACAATTTTACTGCTTTAGTAATAAAACATTTATTCTTGGATATTCATTTTGTTGTGTAAGAGTGGAAGTGGAAATTGATCAAAGCACAATCAAGGTATGCAATTTTTTTATGGAATACAAATATATCATGTAATAAAATTTACTTATGTTCATAATCTACATGGTAAAGGAATTTCTCAAAAATAGGAAAAAGTATCTTAAAACAAAACTTTTATCATATTAAATTCATATTAGATGAATCCAATAATATTTTAAACCGTCAAATATTAATTTTTTTGATGTTATTAACTTTCCATTGATCATTCAATTTATTTTTATCAATGGAATCTATCCCTCTCTATAATTATTTATACGTTTCTTCAACGTCCTTATATTTAGTTTCTACTATTCTTAGACGATTTCAAATACTAGTATATGTTATTACAGATTAATGATTTCTAATATTTATTTCTTATTAAGAGAATTTTTTATTATCCCTTTTTAGGATATCATTTTACAACTTTTTTTCCAAATTTAGAACCCCTGATTAGCAATATCAAGTTTAAATTGCACAGATAAAATTTATTTAAGGGGGGATTAATATAACACCTAGTTATTTTGAAAGAAGTAAATTTGGTTATACATCATATATAACACACCAAAATAAGAATATATGATAATTTTAACACCCATATAATTTATGATATATAATTTTTTTAATAAATGCATTTCTATTTATACCATTCGATGCACATAAAACCAGGTATAGAAGAAGAAAAAATATATTAATAAAATATTATTATTTAAGTGTTACCATTATAACCAAACTGTTAAGTTAGAGGGTATGAATAAGAATTAAAACATTATAAAAATTAATAGGTTCACACTTGCATTATAAAATCAAATTTATATATATGGATTACTAATAAAAACAAAAACCATTCCAAAGAAAACAAATTGCTTTTTGGAAAAAATTTTTTTCTAAAAGGAAATTTAGTTTTGCTTTTCACACATAATTTAAAATTAGCATTTACAAATTTTAGAATATATATTTTAAATAATAAAAAAAATTAAACATATATTTCAATTTTTTTAAATGTTTTTCTATTTTTATAAAATGTTTACTTTTTCAATGATTAGTAACAACTACTATTTTTAATAAAATTTTCCTATTTATTTAAATAATTTAAAAGGATAAATTATATTTTAAATTGGTTTTAATGTAAAATTTGTTCAATAATATTATAGTTTAAATAATTTAGTTCATTTTAATCAATTTAATATAGAATTTTGATATAAAATATTTTTAATCTTTTAAATGATTTTTAGTTTCCAATATAGTTTTTTCATATTGTCCGTGGGTTTAATATTAAATTGAATTATGGTAATTATTGATTTGAAATTATAGAAAATGATTAAATATTTTAAATCACCATAATTTATAATATCTAATAGTTTATATATATAATAATTCCAACTTAATCTTTGACCATAATGAATAGTTAAAATAGTAAAAATTAATTACTGTGAGTAAGGTAAAAACGAGTTTATTAGGTGGTTAAAATAAGGAGATAAGGGTTAAAATGTTATTAAACTTTTAAAAATATCATTTTTTGGAAACATTTAGACATTATCACTTATAATTTTCTATAATGATCCAATTTTGGGTTTTTTTTTGAGGAGAAAAATGTGGGTATCACTTTATCTTTCCAAAAATTCCATGTGTCCTCTCTACCACTTATTAAATCACACTCCCCCACTCAAATATTTAAAGCACTCAAGGCCTTTGGATAAAGAAACCCTTCCAAAAAACCCTTCCAAAATATTGAGTCACATTTCAGATATATTGGTCTTCCCAAAATACTAACCCTAGGGTTCTTAAGGGGATATCCAAATGTGATATCTTTAAGAGAAGGTAATTCTCTTGACAATGATCATTCATTTTATTTCTTATATTTAGACCAACAATTATTTATTAAAACATAAAATATACTAATAACATTATATAAAATATAATGATATGTTATTATGATAATGGAATAATATTTAACCATCTTATAATCTGTAAATTGGGAAACAAAACTATCGTTCCTGTGTGAGGAGGACTATCTCCTCACGAATTGATATCTCTCATTTTCCATGAACACATCTCATGATAATATATAATAAAGAATATAATTTATATATATTGTATTTATGATGTTTTTATTCTTATAGGATTATTATACCCTGAATACATTTTTACTTTATACTCTATTTAAAACATGATAACGCCGCTCGTATGTTTGGCGGACTATCGCCTCACGAAGTGATGTGATTCGTATTTCACATTTCCTTTACAGGGAACATAATAAGGATAAATTTTTTTAATATAGGTTACACATATGAAGTTTAATTTATCATTTTAAATTAATATACAATCCATTCCTTTACCCGTTCACTCTTTAATGTAGTTATATGTTTGCTCATGTATACGTACGACCTACCATCTACACAAAGCGATATGATTAATTTTCATTGTCCAACCAAAAAAACTGATTTTTAAAATACAAATAATGTTAAATTATGATATTAAAGACAATATAATAATTATAGATATGATATATCTATATCATATGTAAAATATCTGGAACTTTCAAGATAAATCATTCATCAAAAAATAAGGCAATTAACACCGCAATTAATGAATATAAAGAAATATTATTAACAAAAGATATGTAAAATGTAATATGAGGTTCATATATTATATTATAAATATTAATACAGTTATGTTATAAATTAATAAAATTCATAAATCAATTATACACAAGGTTAAGAACACTCAACCAAAAGGATGTGTGAGGTAAGGGACTTCGTCCCAATTTCTCTTTCTTGAGGAATATTATAATGTTATGAACCTATGATATTTTATATGTTGTATATACTACCAATTTGAAACATAATATAATTATTTTTTAATAATTCATTTTATTTTATGGTTAAATTTAAATTATTTCAACCATGGGGATTTGACTAATAATTTACCAATTGGTAATTAATTTTATAACTCAATTACTTTTCATTGGGTCATATAAGAACTTCACTATCTTTGATATTATTAGATTAAATGTGTATGTTGAATATATTATGTATTATTAACACTTTTTATGTGTATTTACATTTCATACACATTATTGATTTATTGGTGAATACTCATTTCAATGTTATGATCTTTTTAAGGGTTTATTTCACAATCTCATATTATTTGAGATTGTTTATGATTTAATTTACATTAAAGGAAATTATTTGATAATTAGATAATGAACCCAATTATATTTATTATAATAGTTTAATTAATTTTGTTTTCATTTAATATTTTAATTTTCTTACTTTTGGTAATCAAAATAAGTAATAATGTTTTTTTAATAAAACCTGAATTTATTTTTCTCTTCCATCAAAAATCCTTCTTCATCCAAAACAATGTTTTGTAAAAATGTTTAAAATTTATTTTAAAAAATTATCCAAATGGTTTATTAAGGAAAATGTTCCCATTTTTTACATTTAAAATTTTTTATGTAGTCTTCATGTCATTTTCTAAATGTGACCCATTTGGATTTTTTTTTTCTGAAAATGTAAAATGAATATTTTCTTTATGTGCATTGATTGTTAGAAATTTATCGGCATCCAGAACACCCGATATCCACATTATGTAGTCTTCACTTTATTGATTTTTTTATAGCCATTAGCCTTCCATTGATATATGCACTTTCCTATGATTACTTGGAAAATAAATTTCCCCTAAATATCCATATTATTTATCATGTTTTTTTTGTTGATTAAATCATATATTATTTATAAATACGGTGTTTTAATAGAATGATATTTTTTTAATGGGGAAATATTGATAACACATATTCTTTATTCAATACATATTTTTATTTGTATGGAATATTTTTCATGATTTAAACCTATAATTTTATATATGAGGAATGCATTGGACGTGTAGTTAGAGATGGGGTCCGGTTATTGGTTTCCCATTTATGAATCAACAGTATAATCAAAAAATAATTTGTCTATTTATATTTAAACTGATTTTTTTGAATAACTACTCATCAATTTTAAATGAACTTGTGAAAGGTCTTGACAGTAGAGGTATCAGGATGACTAATATCATTAAGCCCAATAATTAAGTATTTAATTCATTTAGAATTTATTTATTACTACTTTCCATGATATTAATTATTTATATTATATATGTATTCATTTTATTATCTGTTTATTGATTAAATATATTTTTATTCAGTTATTTAAATTGTAATTTTGTTTAATCCCTATCTAATAATTATAGTCCAGTTATTGATTAAATTGAATATGTCTTTAGATATTTATATCTCCGTATTTATTATTCATTAGATAATTATTAAATTCAAGTTTTTTATCAAATGTAATTTGTGTTCATATGTTTACCATTCCATATTAATTATCCCTTGTTTATTAATATTTTTTTACTCATGGTATCTTTTTCTTCACATAATTATTACTAAGAATTCGATCTCCTCATTATTTTATTTCAATTTATAGGAATCTATGAAGTGTAATAAGAATGATATTCATGTATATTCTATAGGGAGTAATTATATTCCCAAAAAATAATTTTGTTGTAATTTTTGTATTCAAAGGTATTATGGGAATGATGCATGTATTCAATTTACCAAAACTACAAAACTATTCATCCCTTTGGGATGTGATCAAATTTATCATTTTCCAATTTAGTAAAGTAAACCTTATATTTAGGATACTGGGGTTGGGGTGTTTACATTGAACCAAAAACAAAATTATTTACTACTAACTATCTATAAGGTTAATAATAAATGTACTAATATCAAAATACCTATACCCATAGGTTTTATACCTCTAACACCTAATTGTATCCTCTTATAGAAATCTGAGATGAGTGAGACTAGGTAATCATATAGCCAATCCAACCAAGGAATATAAAGTGGTACAAGTGAAATTATTATTCCATTAAAGGGAAATTAGGTTTTATATACTTAAACCATGGAAATATTGTAACCTATCCCTTTGAGAATGTGGAAATGGTATAAAAGTGTTAGGGATATATCATATTTTCTCATATTATCAATATATCTACCAAACCAAGGTGTAATTGAGAACCTTTATAGATTTATTACCCCTTCAATCATCCTGTACCATCATGATATGGAAATTTTATTCATGAAATAACTAATATATATAGATCAGTTCTTATAACATAATTATGAAACTAAAATAGAACTTAATACTCATAAAAAATAACCACATAAATCTATAACATAATGAAAACAACTCAATATAATTTGGTAATAATTTAGAAAGTCTTGTTATGATCACAACTTGGACATATAATTTAAAAAGTTAAAATAATTTCTAGTATAAGAAGGAAAAATGACAAATATATAGTATAAAAAATTTCATTTGTCTTTAAAAATAAGTAACACACTTATTATTCCAGGGAATTAATCTAATTATGAAAAAAGATATAATATTTACTTAACTAGGTAACCATCAAAATGTGATCTACCAATATAAAAAAAACTATAAATCATCATAAAAAAATTCATAGGCATTATTGATAATCTAGTAGTTAAAAACAAGAAATAAAATACAATCATGAGAATCATTTTAAAAAGAATAATAAAGAGAATAGTTTAGAACATCTACAAATTTATAATTCCACGATACTTATATCATGTACAAAACATTTAATATACCATAGGAATATCCAAATCAATGAACAAGTTAATATATTCATATGATAAATTTATGGCTATAACAAGAATACCCCTTTAGACTCTTGAAGAATGGTTTTTAAAGGGTTTTATAAAATGAATACATTTCATTTACAATACTCCCACTCACCCCATACAATTTCATATCTGAATCCCTGAGAATATGAGAGGTGGGAGATCGTCACCTATATAAAATAGTATATAGTATCTAATTAAGAATTGGAAAGGGATAATAAACCACCACATTAATATTCTATAAACTAAAAAAAACAAATATTGGTTTACATCACTACCATTAAAGAAGATGGATTACCGAAATCCAAAACAAAAGCTTATACTTGATTCTATTGAGTAGAAATATTAATGTGGATATTTGTGAGGAAACTAGAGGGAATCCAAAAGTTCTATTAATATATATAATTGTAAAATAAATTTTTGAGTCACTTCCATGTACAAAAACTTGTGATGAAGAGATTAGAGGAAACTATTTAAATTAATTTTCCAAATATTATCCCTCACGACAACAAGAAAGAAATTTGGATAATCACTAAAGAGGTTTTTGATTTAGGAGGATAGATATGAGGGTATGAGGTATTAGAAGAAGATATAAAGGTTAAATGAAGTGAAATTATAAAGAATAATGTTTTGATGAATGAATTTAAAAATTTTATTCGAAAAAATACCATTTTAGTGGTATTTTACCTTTGTTTCCCCAATGTACCATGTAAAAGGACACTGAGTACCTAACAGATCTCAATAAAACCCTCTATATTACTTTGACTCCTATTGTGTATCCATTCCACCCAACTGGGTACCCAATCCTGAACTTTAGCTCTACATTTATTACTTCCCTCTTATAGTTATCCTTCATGTCCATAAAACCCATCCCAACATAGATACCATTACACAATAAAAATAAGTGAGTAATTTAAATGTAAATTAGTATTGAAATGATTAGAAAAAGTCCTCAAGTAACCATGCATAAATTCTATCATATAGAATCTTATAATCCCATAGATAAAAAACATGAGACATGAAAAAACTAAAGACCAAAAAATGTGGTCCATTACATGGAAGAATTTATTCTTGATGGTGGTGGTTCATAAGCGTATACGCTTAAAAAATTATACGGCTCAAACAAGAACTCCAACCATGATATTCAATTTTGTAAAATTTCTTATGGAATATGGAATTTATGAAATTCACGGGGGATTATATTCTGTATGATAAGTGATATGACAAAAAATCACACATTGTGACTGTTCTTTGATGAAAATAAATTTTCTTAGATTAACTGGAGAAAATAGTGTTGATTTTTCTTCCCAAATAAATAACACTTTTTCATGTATGTTTTAGGTATGAAGATATTATTTTTAGGCTTAAATGTGATTATGATATAAGTTTATATATTTATATCACAATAAAAATATACTCCTGGAGTATCAAAAATATTTATAATTGAAGAATCAAGTGCGGTGTAAAATAATTTTTAAAATATTACCATATTTTCCATATATGATGAAATACGTAGTTTGGGTCATATTGAGTTTCAAAGGCTTATTGGTTTTCTGTTATATTTAAAATTTTAAGCCTATATTTTTCCACTGTGATGTGTGTATGATTTCAAATAAATCATAAGGAATCAAATCTTAATTTGGTGCATTGGATACTGCACTACATAAAAATAACTCTTGATTATAGCTTGAGTTATAAAAATGATATACCTTTTAATGATTATATCTATATAAATACATAATGGTAAGGTGACATTGGTTACTAAATGTTGACATATGAAGGTGCATTATTTATTATAAGATGTTGTGTTGCTTGAGACTCCAAGAATTAAAATAAAGTAACTCTTAGCTCAATAAGATCAGAGTATTTGGTGGTATCAAAAGACGCTAAAAAAATAATTTAGGTGATGTCATAACATAAATACATGATTTTGAATGACTCATACACTTTTATGACTGGGTGTGATAATAAAAGTGTAATGAACTTGTCAGAGAAGTCTATGAATATTTTATGGTTGAAGTATATTGATATCAAATACCACTTCTTCATGGAGAAGGTTAAACATAGAGAATGTTCATTATAATATTTTTTAATGAAGGATAATGTTATAGGTATCTTGAAAAATTACAAAAAGAAGTATTCCTTCAATCACTTGAGAGTGTTATTTGGAGTTCATTCTCTTAAAAAATACATAGAATTTTACTTGTTTGATTTCCATTTTGACACCATCCCTTTTTTTGAAAGTGTAAGAATAAAATAGGATATACTCATACAGAGATTAGAAAATCTATTTATTTTTTATAGGTGATGATTAAGGGGGATTCACAGTGATTTAATAGTTTAATCTTAGAGAAGATATCATATATTTATTTTTATGTTCCCTAAAAGAAAATGGAGAATATTTTGGATCCTTTGAAGTTATTTATTAAATAACCACATAAAAAGAATTATTAATGGGTGAGATTTGAGTAGTTTTTAATTGATATATGTATAATATAGTATTGGTTTTTTCATTTATAGGTTGGATAAATTTTAGGAATTCCATTGTATCTAATGGTGTGACCTTTATATAACTATCATATTGGAGGTATTCTATAATATGTTTAATGTGAAGGAAAATTGATGAGTTATAGAGATTTTTTAATGTTTTATTCATCAAAAACATTCTCATGGATTATTATAAGGCCATGTAGACATGACGTGGAATGAAAAGGAATTAATGTTTGTTGAGTTTAAATGGGTGAAGACATAAAGGGTTCTATTACACTATGAAGAGATAATGTCAAATGACATGTCTAAACTTACAAAGAGGAGTTATTAAACAACATGAATGGTTGTTCAACAATAAATTTCTAAAATAACAACTATTATTTGATTTATTTATGGTGATGTGCTTGTAAAAAGATTGTACAAATCCATTTTTGAGGCTGATTAGAGTCATGTCATAATCATGTGAATCATGAGAATGTATATTTCCTAAATAAATTGCACCATGCTGTAAAAATATAGTACACCACTAGATATGAGAAGATAAATATACCATTACACAATGCATGTGGTTACAACACCATAAGAATGAATAGTTTTTCAATCTATTCATATTGTTATAAAAAGATATCATATGTATCTTCCAAATTTGGCTACTAGGTTGTAGGCATGGGTATTACACCATACTGAATGGGAAATCTATATGTATGTAAGCTATTACAAAATAAAATGAGTGATGAAAATGGATATGAATATCAAGGAGAAGCAATATCCCATTCTCATGAGATTTTGTTTTGTAATGAGGAGAATATCCAACACTATAGGAAAATGAGTTACTGGTGGTGGTTTAAACAACTTCAAAATTTGGTGTGGCGGGATATTTTATGATGGTTATTATATTTTCATAGCATTTTTATGAGTGTCAAAAAATTAATATTTTAGATTTATTTGAATTCATTTCATAAAGGTTCATAATTTTTTATTTCCAATTGAAAATAAAAAAAGCTGTAAACCTTACTGATTATAGCAATTATTTGAGGGTAATTTAAACCATGATTGTAAGGTCTTATCTTTTTGTAGGTGTGACCCTCTTGATTTTTTTCCATTGGAGCTGTAGTGCATAAGTATTTTTCAGATATGAGGAGACTTTGTTTGGGAAAATTACTTAAATACCTAATATATATAATTTTCTTTTTAATAGAGTCCAGGTATAAATTTGTTAAATGGTTACTTGAATGTTTCCCATGCTTTTGGAATATTTGGAGGTGGTTTGGGTTCTTTATTTAGAAAATGGGTTGAAAATCTATCTATAGGGGATTTACACTCCATGTAAAGTTGTTACACAACATGTAAATTCTTAAAAACACTTGACATGAACCAGTGCAAGGAATGGAATGGTAAAAAATTATTTAAACCATTCATGTATTTTATTAATTGATTAGGATACATATTAACACGAGGTGACTAGATTTTCTACATATCCCTCTTAAAAGAAATAAATGATGTCTAACTACATTACAATGCTACATAATCTCATGATAAACCTTTTTAAGTGGGTTTTTATTTTGATATTACCTCATTCCTTTAGTACATCCTTGTGTCTCTTGACCCCAGGGAATCACCTTGGTGATTTTGGAGTGCCATCCTCCTTTATGGACATCCTGACCAGGAACTTGATCCATGGTCAGTGGTTTTGCTTAGTTTTTCCATTATATCTCTCTTTTCTAAAGTTTTTGGGGGTGAAATCTCTTGAACATGGTCATTATTGGATTTTATCGTGGTTTTTTATGATCTTGGATCCTTCTTGTAATCAATTGAGACTTCACTCTCATTGAATAATCCTACTAGAATCAATGGTTAATCATTTCATAAAGTTAAGGTTATAAACGACAACCATATGGTTTGTTCAATTATAAGTATGTAAAATATTGATGTTCCCCCAACATACCATGTACCAGAATTAATTAAATGATGAATTTGATTATTCCTTTGAATTTTATTTGATTAAATTAATTATTGACCTAGATTATGGATATCATTTGGGTGAGAAAACCCTTGATTATAAATTAATTAACTAAAAACATAAATTGTGTTTAGAATTACATGGTTTTGAGTTATTTTTTGATATATATTCACCATGTATTTTCTTGTTTATTTAAATTAATGACCATTTTTTGGTTTATTATAAAATAAAAAAATAGTTGAATTAAAATATGTAACTAGTATAATTAACCATCAATCATTTAAATGTGATATTGTGATATCCTTGTAGTAATTTTTATATAGCAGGATATGTTTATTGATTCATGTTATAATGGTTATATACCCATCTTGGCCTTGATACATGATAAAATTATTTTTTACCAATCTTAGTGAAGATACATGTTGAAATTATTATATACCGGGCCAAGCCCTGATGCTTCTTGTAATACTTATATACCAAGACTGACCTTATTATATGATTACATGATTATATACTTGAATCAATCCTGATTTAATATAAAAGTGATCATATAACTGGTTTGACCTGTATTTGTATGATTTACAATGGATATATGGTTGAGGTTATCCTAGTTGTGGGACATGCTTAGAGACATTCCGACATGGCATCGAAGTAGGTTATGTTTTACCGTGGATATATGGTTATGGTTGGAATGGTCATGAGACATGTTAAATTATATTCTTTTATGATACCAAATTAGGATTATGTGGTATTAATTTAATTCTTAATAAATTAATCCACAGATTTATTACAGTATTTAATGAACTTATTATTAGGATGGTTATGTTTTGACATAATGGTGTTGAACTACTATGTTATACTCAATAACTGATAAGGAAACCACTTAGTACATGGGAAGATTACTTGGATACATTATTTGAAAATGGTATAGGACCTTGTAGTTTATTGTTTTCTGCAAGATGTGTTATAATTTGGAGAAGGCACTGACCTAGGGCTCGGGAGCGGGGAATTTTGTGTTTTCTTCAGTTTTCTATAATTTTTTTTTGTATTCACACTAGAATTAAATTTATTTATATTAAAAAATTATATTATATTATTCTTGGTTTATTTATAGGATTATTTAGTTGGATCAATTTGTTTGGTTTTTCTGTTGACTTGTATTGTTTCCTTTATGTTAACTACTCTATTATTTATTTATTCATTATTAGTTTATTTTTAATGTGTTGTAACTATGTAAATTGGGGTTATAGTGTCCCCACTATAAATATCACACCCCACTACTCATCATAAGCCTCTAGAATACGGTAATGTGTGCTTGAGGTCCTGTTTCCAACCCGTTTCTACCACATGAGAGAGTTCTGGATCAGGGGATGTAACAATGAAGTATTTGAGCACAAAATGTTTCTAATATGTTTCATTACTATTTTATAATTTCATAAATAATACTATGATAATTCAGAACATGGTATTGAGATTGTGCATGGGAGTATCTAACCCATGTATGAGGGAATATCTGGGTGCCCATGAATACGATTTCTATTTATTTTGTTTGCTTGTTAAAGTTGATGTTATTTTACCTAGGGTGATTCACATGTTTTTTGAGGTTATTATTTAATGATGGAATTGGTTCTTGAGAATTATACTCATGGGCTAGTATGACATGAGATGAGTATTCACACCTCAAGATAGTCACATTGGTATATATATTGACATTCATTGTTCATGAAATGAAAATATTTATTACATGTGATATATACTTTCTCATTTGAGCTATACCAGGATATACCTAATATCTATGTTAAATGGAATGAAATAAACTAAAATGTTATGTTAAAACATATATAATCTATGTTTAGAGGGACTCAGAGTAGTGGTTCTTTTTTCTTGTCACCTATTTTTGTTGAACTTGTCGTTATAGCTAATGTTATAAGGAGTGTGTTTTTATTGTATAGAAAAGGCCTCATTATCATCTTTTAGTTGAATGTTAGGAGGGTTTTAATAAGTATGCTTCTTAAAGAACTGGGATGATGATTCCCCTTTCTCCTAAGGATAAGATATACGTTCATCTTCACAACAGCTTCTGGAGGGTCATGTGACCCATTTAATGGGAGATTGTTCAAACCATGCCTTCAATGTCTCAAGTGACGAGAGAGTTTCAGATGCATCATCTTACTATGTTAACCATGGTGGGAGGCCCCTAGTTATCCATGTTCTACATTGATCTGTTCTAGATGATCTTTACGAATCTTAAGACACCCAAAGATACACAGATGAAGCTTACTAGATATATACATCACGTACCGACCCGGTGTTAGAGGGATATTTTAGAGAATTATGTGTAGGAATATGAGATATATTGGAAGCATGCCTCCCTGCATGTATGCCAATCAGCTTACGCACCTACCTGCTTGCATGCCACTTAGCTTGTGCGCCTACCTACTTGCACACCACTCATCTTGCATGCCTACCTGATTTCACACCACTAACTACTTGCGCACCACTATTGTGCACAACTCACAACTTGCTCACATATTTTGGCTTATACAAAACACACTTATTTTACACAACTCCCTTCTTGCGCGCCTCTTTTAACTTGTGAGCCACTTTTTCTTATGCACCTACCTACTCACGTACCTTATCAATAACTGCTGACTTGCGCGACACTTCATACTGCATACCACTTTCTACTACTTGCATGATCGGAGGTCAAATTTTCTCTTAAGTGTTGAGCATTGAAAAATGAGGAGGGTAGCCATCTATTTATAGGAATGTTGATGACCTACGTGCCACATACACATGTGTTTCATTCCTACATGTGCGTCGATCCATCACTTGAGTGCCGATCTATCACATGTGCACCATATCTCGGGAGTTCCTACATCTGACATAGGAGGGCATGTCCGTGCTGAAAAACATTGAACGCCTCATCGAACTATATTGATATTCACCATATTTAGAAGATAATGAGACATAAAAGGTGATATGTTTTTAGGATGGTATTAACTATGAGATTAGGTTTCATGTGAATGTGTTCATTCTGAGTTGTTTTGTGGATATGATGAATATGTTACTCATCACAGAATGGAAGCTGAGAGAGGCCCTAAGTAGCAACTGGACTATTTCAGCATGGTGAACTGGGAACTCATCTTCTAGTAGAAGAAATCATTTATATAATATTTTTCACCATGTAAACTGTGGTAAGATCATTCAAGGAAGTATTAATACATCTCACGATTGTGTTTCATTGTAGTTCTACCAGTTTGGAATGATGGGACACAAATGGCCTCAGTTTCCATATTCCACTCTAGAGAATCTTGTGTTCCAAAGGACGGTACACCTAAAGATATTTTTAGGGGTACGAAACAACAAGTAATTAGAATGGGATTATTATTGGTACAAGAGTTTGGGAAGGACTCATCTAGTCCTTAACAAATAGGTATATAGACTCACACAAGATTCTATGGCCGAGGAAGTGGTTTCGGTGGACCTATGGAAATTTGTAGCCATGATATATTTGGAGAAACCCAGGAATGACTTCAATATTGAGATATTTATAGGTTTATCAAGTTCTTATTAGGATTTTCTCTATGACTTCTCCCATCTAGTAACTTTGATATCAGGACTAAAAAAGGGAGTAATGTTTGATTAGTCTGATTATTACAAATGATATTTTAAGGATTTGAAATTTAGGCTAACATCAGTACATATTATCACTTTACGCATTTTGATTAAATAATATATCATGTACTATGATGCATTCAGATTTTTTCTCAATGTGTTTCTGATGTAGGAGGATCGAGTGGTTTTTTATGGCTCCAGATAGCTAAGACCGTATCAGGGAAATTACTATAGTTATGATTTGGAGTTAGAAGTAGTGGTACCTACCCCAATATGTTGGTAAAATTATCTACTGGGTGGGTGGATTGTGGTATAGATAGAACAAAAGAGCCTCAGGGCCATATTTTCTTAGTGGGGATAGAACCTTTGACAGAGGAGGTTTTTTGAGTAGCTATTGTCTTTCTACATTGAGTGGTCTTATACACTAAGATAGGGAAAATCATTTTTGATAATTTAGGATTAAATATGTAGTTTGATTAATTATTATAGTATTATAATGAGTTGAGGATAACAGTGATCTTTGAAGATATGCATATAAGTGTTAGGAGTCCCAGGGATGGGTATCTTTGACTTCAACATCTGTTATAGCCATGCTTTTGGAACTGATCAAGATCGAGTTGTTATCGGATCTTGATGGATTAGTTATAAGAGAGATCATATATGGTGGGGTGACACCATCAGGATGGTCTCTTGGAAGTGATAATTCTCTTGTTTTCAATTGATGAGTATGGGTTTTTATGAACTTGCATGGGGAGCTGATTAGAGAGTTTCATGATTCTAGATGGGTAGTACTTCCTAGTTCGAAATAGATGTGTCATGACCTCCATAGAAAATACAAAAAGTTTAGAATAAATAAGGAGGTATAATCCATGATGGTAATATTTTTCCCTTGTCAGTCGGTAAAATAAGATCATTTGAGGACATATAATATTTTACAGCCTTTTCCCATTCCTGAGTGGAAATGTGATGACATAATTCTATATTTTTTTATAGGATTAACTAGAAAAACCCATAATAATTATCATTTATGGGTTATTATGGATCAACTAACAAAGGTAGTGTATTTATTTTCCGTTAGAGATACCTTACGAGTTTATGATTTGCGTACTCTTTTCATGTGCGTGGTTGTTTAGTTGAATGGTGATAAGAGGAGTATTGTTTCTAAAAGAGATCATCATTTCACTTCATGTTTCTGAAAGTATCTTCATAAGGATCTATGATTTTAGGTTCTTTTGAGTTCATACTATCATCCTTAGGCTGATGGTCAATTTGAGTGGTGTATTTTGGTTTTGGAGTATATTTTATAATCTTGTTTTTTGGATTTTGTTGGTTCATGGGAGCAGTATTTTGAACTCATGGAGTCTTTATATAATAAAAGTTTCAAGGATACAACACTAATGGAACCATTAAAGTATTTTTATGCTAGGTCATGTTGTTTAACTCTTTATGGGTTGGAGGAAGGTGAGCCAGTGATTGTGGGGACTAGTCTCATGTAGGATATGTTAAAGTAGGTTCTGTCAATCAGGAAATCATTAGTGACCATGCAGAGTAATAATAAATTGTATGTTGACCATCAGTGAAGACCGATATAGTTTGAGGTTGGTCATCATATGTTTCTTCAGGAGAATCCTAGGATGGGGCATCACTATATCATGGAACAGTGAAAGGTATCATGTTAGATTTTCAAGCCATTTGTGATAGGATATGGGGTTGTACAAGTTGTGTGCCAATTATAACTTCGACAACACTACAATTCCATGAATGATGTGTTTATTTTGTCATAGTTTTAAAGATGTTTTTTTACACATCTACTTTGATATATGCATAATATGTTGACCTTTGTTTTGATGCATCCTTTAAGGAGAATATGATATAGATTTTGGACTGTAGTGAGAGGTATCTCTATAGTAGAACTATACCATTGGTATAAGTTTAGTGGAAGAATTTGAGAGTTCAATAGGATACAGAGGAAATAGAGTTTTACATATGATCAGAGTGGTAATACATGTTCATTGAGGCCCCACATTAATTCTTGGATCAACTTAAGTATGCACTTTAATATAGTGGGGAGGTTGTAACATCAATTGTTTTTCTAGGTGTTTCCCTCTTGATTTTCTTTTCATTTGATCCATAGTGGAGAAGTATTTTTAAGAGACAGAGAGCCTTTATTGGGGAAAATGAATTAAATACCAAGGATGTATCTTTATTTAAATTAATGGATTATAGTTATAAATGTGTTAAATTGGTTTATGAGGGCTTTCCATATTTGAAGGATTTGGAGGTGGATTAGGTTTCTTTTAAGAAAATGGATTAAAAATCATCCTATAGGGGATTTACATGTCATTTCATGGTGTTTCTCTATGTATAATTTCTTCCATGTAGATTTAATGAACCAATATAGGGCTCGAAAGGGTTAAAAGTTTTGTCAACCATTCACTTTGTATATTAATAGGTCCGAAAATTTATTAACCCGAGGAGAAAGATATTTTGGTGTATCCCTCTAAAATGAAATACATGAAGTGTAACTACATTAAATGTTGTGTAATTTAATAAGAAACATTATAATGTGTTTCTTAGGTTTGATATTTCTTCATTCCATTAGTTCATCTTTTCCTCTCTTGGCCTTAAAGAATTTCCTAGGTGATTTTGGAGCACCATCCTTCTTTACAAACACCCTGATCACACATCTGATCCTAGGTGAGTGGGTTTTCTTTAGTTTTTCCTTCTCTACCATTGTTATCTAGTCGTTTCGGTGGAATATCTTGATCATGGACTTTTTTTTTTGTTTTTATATTTGTTTTTTATAATCTTGGATCCATCATGTAATCATATTCACCTTCATTCTCATTGGAAAATACTGCTAGATGTGTTAGTAAATTGCTTGATAAAGTTAGTGGGTCTTAACCATAGACCAATGGTCATTTTAATTGAATGTATATGATATATTGGAATTATACCAATATACAATGCAACTGATCTAATTAAATGATTAATTGGATCATTCATTGGAATCCCTTTAGATTCAATTGGTTATTGAACAGACTTATGGAATCCATTCGTGTGAAGGAACCCTTGATTATAAGAGAATTGAATATTGGCCTAAAGTGTTTTTAACATGACATTGATTTGGGAGATTTATTGATATAGATTCAACTTGGACTTTCTTTCTTATTGAAATGGATGGAATGTTTTCTAATTATAACCAAATGATAAACAGAATGTGTAATTGAAAGATAAATGGTAATTAGAATAATTAAACATTGATCCTCTTGATGGGATATTGTGATATCCTTACCATAATCATTATACAACAAGATATGACTAGTGATTCATACTATAATGATTATATACTAGGATAGGTCCTCATACATGCTGTAGTGATTATATACTGGGATATGCCCTCATACATGCAGAAATGATTTTATACCGGGCTTAGAACTGATGCTTTCTGTAATGATTATATACTGGGGTTGTACCAAATGATTTCTGTAATGGTTTTATACCGTTATTTTCCCTTATACAAGTTAAAATTCACATATATTGGGCTCAAAACTGATTTAATGATGAAATTATTATATAGTAGGTTTGACCTAGATTTGTATGATTTTCCTTGGATATATAGTTGTGGTTGACATGGTTATAAGACATGGACAGAGGCATTTTAGTATGGTACTAATACAGGTTATGTTTTACCATGGATATATTGTTATGTTTGTCATAGTCATAATACATGCTCAAAGATATTTCGGCATGGTGTCAAAGAAGATTTATGTGGTAATAATTTAATTTTTCTATTAATTAATCCACATATTTATTTAATTATTGAAATAAATTATTATAATAATGATTATTTTTATACATGGGGGTGCCGACCTACTGATATATACTGAAACCCTACTCGCGCCACCATTTGGTACCTGAGAAGATTACTTAGATACGTGTTATTATAAGGGAGAAGGACATTGCTATTGATTGTTGTTTGCTGGATGGGATGGATTTTGGAGATGGGACCGACCTGGGGCTTCAGACTGGGGACTATTGAGATTTTTAGACTTTTATTATTTTACTTGTATTTCTTTTTTCATAAAAATTATTTATATTCTAACATGAAATTAAAAGTATCCTTTATTATTTATTGTATTATTTAGTTGTCTCTCTTTGTTTGGTTGTACCACATTCTTGTATTATTTCCCTTAATTATACTACTCCAAAATTTATTTATTTATTACTGTTTTATTTACACTATGTATAACCTCTGTAACTAAGTGGTATTTTATCCCCACTATACAAATCACACTCACACTAATATTTGGTATCTTCTGGTATACTGGGAGAAACACTTGAGGTCCCATAACAAACCTGTTTCAACCACATGAGAGAGTTCCAATGAAATGAGTGTTATAACTATTAATTAATTTACATTATTTAATAGAGGTTTATACCATAGTTATTTACTATAATGAAAATAAGAATCCAAATAATAATAAAGCTCCTAAAAAGAGACAAAAAAAGTTACATGAAAGTAGATTTATATAAATGTAGCTATTTTAATTATACAAAAATAAAATAAAATATATAGTAACAAATTTAAATTTTTAAGAACCATATGAAATTACTTAGTCATAATAGTCAAAAACGAAAATGTTTTATAAAAATTTTATACTATAGAAAAAGAGTTCAAATAAAAGAAAAAAACTATAAAAATGATGGAATTTTTTTTACACTAATTACTTTTCATAGATAAATATTTTTTTAATAACCCATTATCATTAAATTTTTATTGTTTCTTAGTGAATATTATTTATTTACTAAAAATACAGAAAAAATTTATCAATTTTATATGAAATACTTTTAAAAACGCATTTATCGATATAAATAAAAACATAAAGGATATTTTATACTTGATTACACTTAAAAAACATTGATTAAAATTGAATTTAGTTAATAACATTAAAGAAGAGTTTAAAATATAGGAGAGTTTCACAAAAAAATTTAAATAGGGAGAGGGTTTCCAAAAGAAAAATGTTTATAAAGGATCAATTATATGACAAGAAACTTCATGCATAAAATTCATGTATACACCAAATATAATAGAAAAAAATTTCTAATATTTTTTAAACAATATATATTTTGTAGAACTAAGAACCAAATAGTTTTTTGATCTAAATCATTCCTTCCAACTTGTTATCCTATTAATTTCCATGCCAATGATAAAATTACATAAATAATGGTAAAATATGAATCATTGACCTATAACTCATTCAAGATATTGTAGAAAAATATGGTATCACTTTATAAATTATATTACAATCTAAAAATATAATGTTTTAATTCAATTCAATACAATACCATAATTTTTGGTTTAAGAAACAATTCCATGGTAATTTAATTTTTATATCACTATGTCACAATAGAATAAATTGACATAATTAAAATATCAAAAAACTACCACCTCTCCAATATGTTGGAATCAATGAAAAAATTAAACAAAACTTTAGATAAAAACTATATATTTATTGACATAAATTTCAACAAATAATACATGATCATTCTGCCCATTTACAAAAGAAAATATCCATGACAACATATGATAATTTATGTACATAAAAAAAACAAATTTATGACATTTCTTGTAAACATGTTAGGAATATATATATAAGAAAATAAATTCAGATAGTCAATATATAGTCTTAGAAATACTCAATCACGTAAAACAATAATAATGGTGTCTAAAATTTATAAAGGATCAATTATGCGCAAAAATAGACCTCAGGGTTTATCTATCAATCCAGTGTGCGAAAGACTACCACCCCACAAACTGATATGACTCATTTTCCATAAACACATCTCATGATTATATATAATGAAGGATTTTATATATATATATATATATATGTTATTTTAATACTTATGAGACTATTATATCATAAATAAATTTTTACCGTCCATGTAATTTAAAATATGATAATGTCTCTTGTGTGTAGGGTGGACTACTACCTCGTGAAGCGATGTGAAATGTTTTTCACTTATGATTTACATGGAATGTATTAAGGAAACATTTATTTAAAATATTTGTTATATATAAAATTATTTTGGTACTCGAAAATTAATTTACAATCCTTTTATTTACCCTTTCACTATTTAATGGAATGATATTGTTTCATGTACATACGTATGACCTACCGTCTTCACGAAGCAAAGTGATTCTTTTTCCATGTCCAACCACAAAAAAATCATTTTTAAAATGTAACTAATATTTAATTATGATATTAAAAACATTATAATAATTATGGATATGATATATCTATATCCTATGTAAAATATCTAGAACATCGATGATAAATCATGCATAAGAAAACAAGGTAATTAACACCCCTATTAATGAATATAAAGAAATATTATTAACAAAATGTTTATAAAATGTTATATGAGGGTAATATATTATATTATAAATATTAACATGGTTATGATATTAATTAATAACATTGTTAAAACCATTATACATACGGTTAGGAACATTCAACCAAAAAGAAGAATGTGGTAAGAGACTTCATCTCAATTTTTCTTCACTGAGGCATATTCTAATGTTATACAGCTATTTTATTTTAAAAGGTGTATATACTACTAATTTGACAGGTAATGTAATTATTCCTTATTAATTCATATTACTTTATGTATGAATTTAAATTATTTCCTCTATGGGGATGTGACATCAAATTTACCAAGTGGTAAATAATTTCATAACACAATTTTTTTCATTGGGTCATATCAGATCTTCACTATCTTTGATATTTTAATATTACATGCGTAAGATGACTATATTATGTTTTATTTACGATTTTTTAATATGTATTTAAATTTTATACACAAAATTGATTCATTAGTTAATTCTAACATCAATGTTATGAACTTTGAATGGGTTTATTTCACAATATCATATTATTTGAGCTTGTTTATGCTTGAATTTTCATTCAAGGAAATTATTTTATAATTTAATAATAAACCACCTTATTTTTATTATAATATTTTAATTAATTATTTTTTCAATTAATTGTGGAATTTTAAAACTATTTGGTACTCAAAATCAATGATAAAATGTTTTAAATAAAATATGACTTCATTTCGCTCTTCCGTCGAAAATCATTCTTTTTCCAAAATAGTGTTTTGTAAAAAAAATTTAATTTTTTATTTAAATATTATCCAAATAATTTATTAAAGAATATTTTTCCATTTGTTACATTTAAAAAATTTATGTATTCTTCATTCCATTTTCTAAGCATCACATGTTTGTATATTTCTAAAAATGTGAAATGAATCTTTTTTGACATGCATGGCATGTATGAAATTCACCACCATCAGGATAAATTTATTTTTTAATAATACATTTATAATTCCGAATGTTATTCTAAAAGAAGATTATTTCCAAAATATTTTGTGAAATTATGTTTTTTAAAAACATTTTAAATGTTAAAATGATATTTTCATCAAGGAATTTTTTAAATAAATTCTTATGGTATTTATATTTTGATTAAATAAAACACCTTATTTAACTTATAATATACAAGGGATATACTATATTTATACAAAAAATATAATTTATATTGGTATTTTATGATCATTTTGACCATGTAAAGTGTTTTCATTCACTTTTTTTTATTATTTTTATAGTCATTAGCATTCCATTAAAATATTTACATTCATATGATCATTAGACTACAAATTTACCCTAAAAATCCATAATATTTATCATGGTTATTGTTATTGATTAAAACATATATCATTTATACATATGGTGCATTACATAGGATGATATTTTATTGACTGGAGAAATATTGATAATACTTATTCTTTATTCAATATTGATTTTTATATGTGAAGAATGTTGTTCATGATTTAAATAAATCATTTGATATATTATGAATGGGTTGGAAATGTAGTTAGGGGTGGGTTTTGGTTATTGGTTTCCCCTTGATGCATTAGTATTGGCATGAGAAAAATCAGTTTTCTATCTATATTTAAATTGGGGTTTTGGTGTATAACTACCAATCATTTTTAAACTGTCTTGAGAAAGGTCATGACAATAGAGGTATCATGATGACTATGGTCATTAAGTATAATAATTAAGTATTTTCTTCATTGATAATTTAGTTATTGTTATTATACATGATATTTTTTTCATTGATATTATATATGAATTCATTTCATTATCAGTTTATTGATTAAATGGAATGTTTATTTATTTATTTACATTAACATATTGTTTAATCCTTATGTAATCATTATAGTCAAGTTAATGATAAAATGAAATATGTCTTAAGATATTTATCTCTGCATATTGATTATGAATTATATATTATGAATGTCATGTTACTTATTAAATAAGAATTTTGTTCATATATTTACCTATCCATATTGATTATACATTATTTATTATTATTGTTTTACTCATGGTTGTTTTTTATTCATGCAATGCTTACTAAGAATTCGATATTTCCATTATTTTATTTCAATTCTCATGAATCTAGGATGTACACTGAGAATGATATTAAATGGTATTATTGAGGGAATAATTATATTCCCAAAAAATAATTATATTGTAATTTGGGTATTCAAATGAAATATAGGAATCATACATGTATGAAATTTACCAAAACTACCAAAATATTCAGTCCTTCACGATTTGGTAACTTTTATCTTATGCCAATTTAGTAATGTAACCCCTGTCTCTATGATAATGGGGTTGGGGTGTTCACATTGAACAAAAAACAACAATTTTTTATCACTAACTGTCGATAAGGGTAAAAATTAATAACATCCCGATACCAGGTGGTTTTATTCCTGTAATACACACTTTGATCCTCTTATAGAAATCGGTGATATGTTGGACTAGGAAATCATATAGCCAATCAAACCAGTGAACATAAATTAATACAAGTGAAATACTTATTCCATTAAGGGTAAATTGGGTTTTATATATTCGAATCATGGAAATATTGTAGCCTATCCATTTGAGAATAGGGAAAAGTTTATAAAAGAGTCATACATTTATAATATATTTACATATTATCAATCTATCTAGAAAACCATGGTATAACTGAGAACCTTTATAGATTTATAACCCCTTTCAATCATCCTGTAACATCATGATATAAATATTTTACTCTTTATATCACCAATATATATAGATCAATGCTTATAACATAATTATCAAATGAAAATAAAAATGTATCCCAAAAAAATAACCATATAAATATATAAAAATATAACAAAAACCAGATACAATTAGGTAATAATCTAAAAATTCATGATAGGATCACAACTATAACAAATCATTTAAAAACAATAAAAATCATTTCTAGTACATGAATGGATATTGAAAAATATATTGTATATAAAATGATCATGTGTATTTAAAAATAAGTAACACATTTATTATTCCAAGTAATTAATCCAATTATGAAAAAGATATAATATTTTCTTTAAGAAATTAACCATAAACATGTGATATTCTAATATAAAAAAATATTAATCCTCATAAAAAATTTAATAAGGATGCTTGTTAAGTCAATAGTTAAAAACATACAATAAAATAAAATTATGAGAACTATTTTAAAAATAATAATAAATAGAATATGGTAGAACATGTAAAAATTTCTAATTTCAGAATCCTTATATCATGTATAACATCTTTATTATACCATAGTATTATCCAAATCAATGAACGAGCTAATATCTTCATATGGTAAATTGGTGGTTATAAAAAAATACCCATTTTTTCTCATGGAAAAATGTTTTTAAAGGGTCTTATAAAATTAATACATTTTATTTATAACACTCCCCTTAACCCCAAACAAATTGATATCTAAATTCTTGAGAATATGTGTGGTGGGAGATCTTCACCAACATAAACTAGTATAGAGTATCCTTTCAGGACCGGTAAAGGGAGAATAAACAATCACATTAATCTTATACAAACCTAAGAAAAAAATAAATATTTGTTTATTACACTACCATTAAAGAAGATAGATTCTAGAAATCCAAACCAAAATCTTATATTTGATTAAATTTAGTAGAAATCCCGATATAGATATTTAGGAGGAAAACTAAAGGAATCTAGAAGGTCTATTAATACCTACAGTTATAAAATAAAAGTTTGAGTAACTTTAGTGTTAAAACACTAGTGATGAAGAGATTATAGGAAACAATTTACATTAATATTCCAAATATTATCATTCAAGAAAAAATTAAAGTGATCTAGAAAATCTCAAAGTAGGAATTTTCTTTAGAAGAAAGGATTAGTGCGGAAGAGATCTTAGAAGAAGATATAAATGTGAAATGAAGTGAAATTATGACGCATTTGGTTATGGGTATTAAAATTTTGGATTAGTTGTGAAAAATACCCTTTTTAATGGGATTTTTTCTTTGTTTCCACTAGGTACCATGTAAAATGTCACTTAGTACTCGATAAATCTGAATAAAAAAATTGGTATTAATTTGATTCCTAGATTGTACCCACTCCAATACAACTGGGTACCCACTTCAAAACTTCACCACAACATTTATTACTTCCTTGCTATAGTTATCCTTTGTATCCATAAAACCCCTCCCAATTTAGATACCATTGCACAATAAAAATAAATTGATTAATTTAAATGGAAATTAATATCCAATTTATTATAACCAGACCTCATGTAACCACTCATAAATTCTACTTTAGAGAATCTAACAATCCAATAGATAAAAATATTGATACAGAAATAAATTAAATACCTAAAAAAGGGGACCATTGCATGGAATAATTTATTCTTGATGGTGATGGTTCTTATGTTTATAAGCCTAAAAACAATTGATATGGGATCAAATAAGAACTCATACCATGGTATTCAGTATTGTAAAATTTATTATATAATATAGAATTCATGAAATGTTTGTGGGTTATATTATCTATGTCAAAGTATATAAGAAAAAATCACACATTCTGAAAATGAATGCCCATGAAATTATTTTTTTGATAAAATAAGGGGATTTTTTTGGGGAGTTTTGTTCCCTAATAAATACAACTTTTAGATATATTTGTTTGGTCCTGACATGTTATTTTTAGGCTTAGAAGTTATTATGATATATGGTTATATATTTCTATCACACGAAAAATATATTCATGAAGTATTGTAAAAATTTATAATGGATGAATAAAGAGTGGTATCTAATAATTTCGAACATATGACCTTGTTTTAAATATATTAAGAAATAATAAGTTTGGATTATATGGAGTTTCAAATTATTATTGGTTGGCTATTATATTTTATAGTTTCTAGACTATATATTGTTTTTTACATTATGTTATCTGTATGATTTTATATAAATTTTAAGGAATCACATCTTACAATGGTGTATTGTATGTTAAACTACATCAACGTGACTCTGGATTATGACATTAGGTATACAAAAAATTTATCTTTTCATCATTATAGCAATATAAATACTTATTTGGAAGGTGAAATTTGATTCTATATGTTGACACATGAAGGTGCATTATTTTTCAAAGGAAACTTTTGTTATCAAATGTTCACGAATTAAAATGAATTCACTCTTAGCCCAATAGTAGTAGAGTATGTGGTGGTATCAAAAGCCACTACACAAATATTTTATGTGATATTATAACATAAATACATGATGTTTAATGTCTCTTTACCATTTATGATTGGCTGTGAAAATAAAATTGAAATTAACTTTTCAAATAATTCTATGAAAATTTTGTAGTCAATGTATTCAGATATCAAATACCACTTCATTATGGAGAATTTGGAACATAGATAATGTTCATTATAATATTTTTCAATGAAGTATAATGTTATAGATATCTTGAAAAATCACATAAATTAGGATTCCCTACATTACTTTAGAGTGTTATTTGGTGTTCATTATCTTAAAATATCCCTAAGCGTTTATTGGTTTGATTTTCATTTTCTCACCAATTATTATTTTTTGATAAGGGAAGAATAAAAAATGTTTTTTTAATATAGAGGGCAGAGAATATAATTATTTTTATAGATGATGATTAAGGGTGATTCATTGTGAGTTAATAGTCTAATCTTAGATAAGATATCATATTTTTATTTTTATGTTCCCTAAAAATATAATAGAGAATATTGAGGATCCTTTGAAGAGAATGATAAAATAACCTTATAAAGAGAATTGATAAACCGTGACCATTGATTTTTTCAATTTCATATTGAAGTCATGATATAAATTGTTTAATGTGGAATTTAATTTATAATTTATAGAGACATATTTATGTTTCATTAATTAAAAACATTCTCAAGGATGAGTTGAAGTCCAATTAGACATGACATGGATTGAAAAGTTATTAATATTTTCTGAGATTAAGTGAGATAAGACATAATGTGTTCTATTACACTATGAAGGGACAATGTCAAGTGACATGCTTACTATTATGAAGAAGAGTTATTCCACAACGTCAAGTGATGATATTGTAAAAAGATTATACAAATATATTTTAGAAACTGAATCGATTCATGTCATAATCATGTGAATCATGAAAAAAATTATATTTCCATCCTATAATGCACCATACTATAAAAATCAAGTACGCCTTTAAATATGAGGAGATAAAGAGACTGTGGCATGATGTTTGGGGTCACAACACCATAAGTATGAAGATTTTTTCAATCTATTAAAATAATTTTGAATAGATATTTTCCATATCTTTAAGATTTGACTACCAGGGAATATGTATGGGTATCACACCATAACAAAGGATAAATATTTATATATGAAAGGTCTTCTTAAAAATAATGTGTGATGAAAAAAGATATGAATCTCTATGATAAGGAATATCCCATTCTCGGGAGATTTTGTTTGGTAATAAGGAGAATATCAAACACTCTAGAGAAATGAGTAAATGGTGGTTGTTTAATAAACTTCAAAATATAGTGTAGAGGGATATTTCAAGATGATTATTATATTTCATATAATTTTTTTGAGAATGAAAAAATTAATATTTTAGAATGATTCAAATTTATTTTTTAGAAATTCATTATTTTTAATTTTAAATTGAAAACTAATAAAAGTTTTACACCCAAGTAATTATAAGAATTATTTAGCGGTTGTTTAAACCATTGTTGTAAGATCTTATATTTTTTAGGTGCATCCCTCTTGAGTTTTTTTATTTGAGCGGTGGTGAAAATGAAATTTTCAGAGATGAAGATCCTTTAATGGGGGAAATTACTTAAAGCCTACAGATATTTTTTTTGAATTAATGGAGTCCAGGTGTAAATGTGTTTAATGGTTATTTTAAGGGTTTTCATGCATTGAGAGGATTTTAGATCTAGTTTGGGTTCCTTTTTATAAAATGGGTTGGAAAGATATCTATAGGGGATTTACACACCATGTAAGGGTGTTAAAAAACATGTGAATTCTTACAAATACGTGATGTGAACTAGTACAAGGCATGTAATTGTTAAAAATCATGTAAACCATTCATATGATGTACTAATTGATCAGGATATATATTAACCTAAGGTGACATGTTTTTCAACATATCCCACTAAAAAATACATGATGCCTAACTCTATTGCAAGGATACAAAATTTCCCAAGAATCATCTTTAAGTATTTCATATTTTTGATATTTCCTCATTCTTTTAGTGAAACCTTGCGTCTCTTGATCCTAGAAAATAACTCAAGTAATTTTCAATTGCTATCCTCCTTATCAAACATCTCAATGAAGAACTTCATCCCTAGTGAGTGGTTTTGCATTGATTTTATATTCTCTCTATTTGTTCTCTAGTCATTTTGGTGGAATATCTTGAATGTGGCCATTGTTAGTTTTTATCATGAACAGTTATGATCTAGGATCCTTCCTTTGATCAACTGTGACTTCTCCCTCATTGGATATTCCTACTAGAAGAATTGGTTAATTTCCACATAAAGGTAGGGGTTCTAAACCATAACCTTATTGTTTGTTTAATTATATGTATTTGAAGTATTTAAGTTTCTCGAACATACCATGCACCTGAGTTAAATAAATGATGAATTAGATTATTCCATGGAATCCCTTTGGATTCAATTGATTATTGACCTAGATTATGGCTACAGTTTTGGTGAGATAAACCTTGAATATAAATGAAATAACTAGATGATTAATGTGTGTTTAGAATTACCTGGTTTTTGGTGATTTTGTATATAAATTTTCCTTTTTATTTTCTTATTTATTTATATTTATGAAATGTTATATTTTTATGAAAAAATGATAAAAAAATGTGTAATTGAAATATAATTTTTAATTATCATAATTAACCATTGAGCCTTTTGATGTGATATTATGATATCTTTATAGTAATTCTTATATATAAGGCTATGTGCAATGATTGATGATGTAATGATTAAATACTAGTGTTGGACTTGATACATACTAAAATGTTTATATATCGAGATTATCACTAATACATGCTGAAATGATTATATATTGGGCTTATCCCTGATGGATGTTGTAATGATTATATATCGATCTTGGACCTGATAAATGTTGAAATTATTATACACTAGTTTTGTTCCTAATTTAATACTAAAAATGCTCATATTGCAGGTTTAAACCATATTTGTATGATTTCAAATTGATATACGGTTGTGGTTAGCCTAGATGTTGGACATGAAAAAAGAAATTCCAGACTGGCACCGAATCAGGTTATGTTTTACCATGGATATTTGGTAATGATTGGAATGGTCGTGAGACATGTTCAAGGATATTATATTATTGTACCAAAGTAGGTTGATGTGGAATTAATTTAATTATTTAATCAATTAATCCACCAGTTTATTGCATTATTTAATGCACTTATTATTAGTATGGTTATTTTTTGACATGGTATTGTTGAACTAATGAGTTATACTCACAACTTAATCATGCCACCACTTGGTATCTGAGAGGTATAGTTGGACACATGATTTGAAAATGGAATATGACCATGTCATTGATTTTTGTTTGTAAGATAAAAATGGAATATGGAGATGGGATTGGCCTGGGGCTCAGGACTAGGGATTTTTGTGTTTGTTGGAGTTTGAAATAATTTTATTTTTCTTTATTCTTGAATAAAATTTATTTATATTGTAGCATGAAATTACATTATTCTTATATTATTTACTAGATTATTCATTTGGATCTATTTGTTTGGTTTTTCCATTGAATTTTATTTTTCAAATTATTTTTATGACTCATATATTTATTTATTTATTATTGATTTATTTTTTATGTTCAATAACTAAATAAATTAAGGGTATTGTGTCCCTACTATACATATCAAACCGCACGACTAGTTGGAAGCCTTCGGCATACAAGTAGGTGTGCTTGAGGTCTACAGTCAACTTGTTTTTTCCACATGATAGAGTTTTGCATAGGGGATGTTACAAAGAAGTATTACAGGAAAATATGTTTATTTTTATTTTTTACTATTTTTTAATGTTATAAAGAATACTAGGATATGTCTGGACTTGGTAATGACCTCATTCCTGGGAGTATCTAACCCATGTATGAGGAAAAATCATAGTTCCTAGGGATGGGATTTCAATTTATAATGTTCTCTTGTTACAATTGATGTTATTTTTCCTAGAGTGATTCACATGTTGTGTGAGGTTATTATTTCATGATGGTATTGGTTCTTGATAATTCTAATCATGTCCTAGTATGACATAATATGAGTATCCATACATCAAGATAGGCACATTGGGATATATATTGACATGCATTGTTCACGATAATGACAAATTTATTACATGTGAAATATAATTTATCATTTGAGATATAGTATGATGAAACATATATATATGCTGAATGGAATTAAATGAAATACTATGTTATGATAAAACACATGTAAGACATGTTTAGAGAGACCCTCAGTAGTGGTTCTTTATTCCTTTCAGCCATTTAGGTAGAACATGTTGTTATATCTAATGTTATAAAGAGTGCCTTTATATTGTAAATAAAATGACTCCTTATTATATTTGAGATGAACTTCAGGAGAGTTACAATCAGTATTCCCTAAACACAGCTAGGCTAATGATTCCCCTATCTCCTGAGGATCAGATGAATGTTCATCTTCATGACAGCTTCCTGAGGGTTATGCGATCCATAGAGAGGGATACTTTTTATATTATTCCTTCCATGTCTCAACCGATGAGAGAGTTCTATATGCATTATCTCCCTATTTTCCTTGTAGAAGGAGGCCCTAGGTATCTGAGTTCTGGATTGATCTAGTCCATATAATCTTTAAGAATCTTGAGACAGTTGTGGATAGGTGGATGAATCTTACTGGATATATACTTCAAAGACCTCCCTGGGATTGGTGGGATATTTTTGAGATATAGGGATAGTAAGAAAAGGTAACATGGAATGAATTATAGATGATGATTTTAAACCAAAAATATCTCAAGACGTTGAGGTAAAAAAAGTATAATGAGTTCATTCACCTGAAACCGGATGACATGTTAGTACTAGAAAACACTGAACAACTGATCTGTGGTGTATTGCACTGTCATTAAGAGATAATGAGATATATAAGGTGATAATTTTTCAAGATGTTATTCACTATGAGATGAGTTTTCATGTGAATGCATACCTTCTAAATAATTTTATAGATATGATGAATCTGGTACTCATCATGGAATGGAATCCGAGAGAGGCACCGAGGAGAGACTAGACTATTTCAGTATGGTGAATTGGAAACTCCTCTTCTAGTGGATATAATTATTTCTATGAAATTTTTCTCCAAGTAAATAGTGGGAAGATCAGTTGAGGATGTGGGAATCCATATCTTGATCGTGTTTTGATGCAGTTCTACCAGTGTGGAATGATGTTCCACAAATAGCTTTTGTTTCCATAATCCACTATAGAGTGTTGCACATTATATAGGATGAAAAAAATACAAAGGTTTTATAGGGGCATTCAATATCAGGTAATTGTATTGGGATTATGATATGTACCATTGTTTGGGAATGAATCTTCTAGTCTGGAACTGATAGGTAGTAAGAGTTCCATAAGATTCTTTGGTTGAAGAAGGGGTTTCAGTGGACCTAGAAAAAGTGGTAGAGATGATATCATTGGAGAATCCAATGAATGAATTCCAGATTCAGATATTTATAGGTTTATTTGGATCTTATATCTCTTTCTCTAGGACTTCTTCCATTGGGTAGAACCAATGTGAGGACTGAAAAAAGGGATTAAGGTTTGTTTAGTCTAATTCATATAAGAGATATTTTACAGAGATAAAAGGTAGTCTAAAATTAGAACATATTTTCACTTTACCTATTTCAGTTAAATCATATCCAATGTACTATGACACATTCAGATTTGGACTCAGAGTGGTTCTAATATAAGAGGATCGAGTGGTTTCTTATGGCTCCAGATTGCTGAGACCGCATTAGAGGAATTACTATATGTATGATTTTGAGTTATAAGAAGTGGTACATGCCACTATATGTTGGAAAAATTATCTTCTAGGTGGTAGGATTGTGGTATACACAAACCACAAGAGCCTCAGGTACATATTTTCTTAGTAGGGCTTGATCCTTCGATTGAGGAGGTGGGTTGAGTAGCTGTAGTCTTTCAACTTTGAGTTGTCTTATACACAAGAAAAGGGAAAAATCATTGCTGATTCATTAAGATGGAAGATGTAGATTAAGGAAGTATGTGATTCTTGTGATGGGTAGAGGATAATGGCGATCATTGAGGATATTCATATATATGTTAGTAGTCCTAGGGTTGAGTAGCACTTACTTAGACATCTTTTATAATCATTCTTTAGGACAAGATCAAGACCGAGTAGTTATATGATCTAGATGGATTAGTTTTAAGATAATATATATTATTGGGGGAAACCATCAGAATGGTCTCTTGGAAGTGGTAATTCTCTTCTTTTCCATGGACGAGTGTGGGTTCTTATGGGATTTCATGAGGATTTAATAAGAGAGTTTCATGATTCTAAATGGGTGGTACATCCTAGTTTGACATATATGTATCATAAACTATATTGAAAATATTGGTGGCCCAGAATTAAGAAGAAGATATCATGCCTGGTGTTAAGATTTTTTACCTTTCTATAGGTTAAAGAAGAGAATCAGATTCCGTTTGAGATTTTTGCAGCATTTACCCATTCTTGAATGGAAATGTGATGATTTCCCTTTGGATTTTGTGATAGGATTACCCATGAATACCTATAAAACTGATGATTTATGGGTGATTGTGGATCATCTTACGTAGGTAGTTCACTTCTTGTATATCAAAGAGGCCTTTAGATTTTATGATTTAGGTAATATTTTCATGAACGTGGTATTTTAGTTGTATGGTGTTACGAAGAGTTTTATTTCTAAAGGGTATCCTAATTTCACATTGTGGTTTCGGAAGGTTCTTCATCAGGCTCTAGGATTTAAGGTTATTTTGAGTACATACTATCATCTTTAGTTTGATGGTCAATCAAAGTAGAGTATTTAGGTTTTGAAAGATATGTTAAAAGTTAGGTTTTTGGATTTTGGTGGTTCAAGGGAGAAATATATTGCACTCATGAAGTCTTTATATAATAACAGCTTCTTGGATACAATATAAATGGAACCTTTTGAGGATTTTTATGACAGGTCATGCTGTTCACCTATTTATTGGTTGGATGAAGGTGATTCAGTGATTATTGAGACGAGTCTCACGTAGAAGATGTTAGATCAGGTTTAGTTGATTAGGTTTTCATTGGTTGCCATGTAAATTAGGTGGCAATTTTATCTTGTCCATAAGAGACGACTTATTGAGTTTGGGGTTTGTCATCATATTTTCCTTTAACAACTCCATGGTTGGGGCATCACTATATCATCAAAATGGGAAAGGCATCATATAGGGTTTTCAGACCATTTGAGATAGCATATAGGGTTGGACCAATGGTTTATAGATTATAACATCCACAACACTATAACTCCATGCACAACATTTTTCATTTTTCATGGGTTTGGAGATATTTCCCATTCCCTTCTCATGTGACAGATGTATAAGATGTTGATTTTAGTTCTGATGCATCCTTTGAGAAACATCTGATATAGATTGTGGATAATAGTGAGAGGTAGCTTTGTGGTAGGACTATACCACTGGTTCGAGCATAGTGGCAGAATTTGAGAGTTCAGTTGGATAAGTGGTAGATGGAGTCTAATATATGATCATAATAGACAAACTTGTTGTTAAATCCCCACATTGATTCTTATAGTAGCTCAAAGTTGTTCTATTATATAGTATGGAGGTTGTAAGATCTAGTGTTTATTTAGGTGTGTCTCTCATGATTTTTTTCCTATTTATGTCACAATAGCTATGTCTTGTTCAGATACAAAGATATATTTGTGGAAAAATGACTTAATTACCCTGGATGTATGTTTATTTGAATTAATATATTCTAGTTATAAATTAGTAAAATGGGTTTATGAGGGATTTCCATTCTCTGGGAGGATTTTGAGGTGGATCGGGTTGCTTTTTAGAAAATTGTTTGAAAAGATCTCTGCCGAGGATTTTCCTGTCGTGTAAAGGTTTTACACTATGGGTATTTTCTTCCAGATCTTATCAATGAAACTATATAGGGCTTGAGATGGTTACAGGTCATGTAAACTATTCAATTCATGAATTAATAGAGTAGGACAAATACAAACATGTGGTAATAGATTTTTTGGCTTATCCCTCTAAACTAATACATAACGTGTAACTATATTATATGCTATGTAATATACAAATCAACAATATTAAGCGTGCCTTGATTTTGAAATTTCTACATTCATTCAGTGTATCATTTCTTATCTTGGACCTAAAGCATATCCCATGTGATTTTGGAGGACCATCCTTTTCTTTGGATATCCCGATCACACTTCTGATCCTAGGTGAGTGGTTTTTCTTTATTTTTTTCTCCTCTCCCTTGGTTATCCGGTCATTGTGGTGAAATTTATATACCAAGTTAATGATTGGTTTTGATATTTTTTGATAATATAATATCCCACTTACAATCATCTATTCCTTCATTCTAATTGGAAAATCCTATTAGAAGTATTATTTAATCATATGATAAAGTAAGTGGGTCCTAACCTTAGCCCTATTTTCATTTTAATTATAGGTATGTGAAATATTGAAATTCATCCAATATACTGTGTGCCTAAAATAATTAAATGATTAATTGGATTATTCCGTGGAATCCGTTTGGATTCAATTGGTTATTGTCTTGTCTTATAGAAACAATTCGAGTGAAAGAACCCTTAATTATAAATGAATTGACTAATAGACTAAAGTGTGGATAGGGAGATGTTGTTTTGGGTGATTGGTTAATATAGATTCACCTTGGATTGATTTTTTTTTGAAATGTATATAATTTTATTGGATTATAACCAAATGATAAAAAATGTGTAATTGAACGATAATTGGTAATTAGTATAATTAAACATTGATCCTTTTGATGTGATTTTGTGATATCCTTACCCACAATTCATATATAGTGAAACCAGTTATTCATGATGTAATGATTATATACTGGGATGCTCCATGATACATGATAAAATGATTATAAACTTGGATTGGCCCTAATACATACAGAACTGATTTGATACTGGGTTTTGCACTAATGCTTACTGTAATGATTATATATCAGGATCATCTTAGATGCTTTCTATAATGATTATATAACGGGCTTGGAATTGATACATACCAAAATTCTTATATACTAATATCGAACATGATTTAATGCTGAAATTCGTATATAGTGGGTTTGACCTATATTTTTATAAGTTTCCTTCAATATAAGGTTATGTTTGGCATGATTTTATACATGCTCATAGTTATTTTGTATTGGTTCCAATGTAGGTTAATGTGGTATTAATTAAATTATTTAGTTAATTAATCCAAATATTTATTTAATTATTGCTACCAATTGTTATCAGAATGATTATTTTTAGACACTGTGGTGATGACCTATTGAGTTATACTAAAACCCTACTCATGTCACCATTGGTACCAGAGATGATTACTTGGATACATGATCTAAAAAGGGGAAAAGTCCTTGTTGCTGATTGTTGTTTTCTAGATAGGCTGATCTTTAGAGATGGGACCAACCCAGGTATCAGGATTGGGGACTTTTGAGTTTTTTGAGACTTCTATTATTTTATGTGTATTTATTTTAGAATGAAATTTACTTACATTCTATCATGACATTAAATTTTTCCTTTATTATTTGTTTGATTATTTAACACTCTCTATTTGTTTGGTTGTTCCACATTCTTGTATTTTTTCCATTATTTCCACAACTACGATATTTATTTGTTTATTATTGGTTTATTTCCCCAATTTTTTACCTCTATAACTAGGTATTATAGTCTACCCACTATAAATATACCAATATCACTACTATTAGGTAGCCTTTGGTATATGGGGAGGTATGGATGCGGTCCCATAACCAACCTATTTTGACCAAATGAGAAAGTGCCAACTCAATGACTGTTAAACTATGAATTAATTGACCTTATTTAATGGATGTTTATACCATAGTTATTTAATATATTGAAAATAAGAATCAAAATAATCAGGAAACTACCAAAAATATTTGAAAAAGATACATGGTAGAAGATTTATATATATGTAGAAATTTAAATTATACATAAAAAATTAAAATATTAAAAATCAAATTAAAGTATATAATAACCATAAAAATTTACTTAGACATAATAGTAACAAGACAAAATGGTTTCTAAAAATGTTATACTATTGGAAATGTGTGAAAATACAAGACAAGAATGGTAAAATTATGATAAAATATTTCTCTATACTAATTACTTTTTAACAGAAAATATTTGTTTTGATGACCCTTTATCATTAATTATTATTATGTTTCAAGGAATACTATTTATATATTTATGAATATTGAATAAAATTATCAAATTTATTTGAAATATTTGAAAAAATAAATTATTTATAGAAATTAAAATACAAGGGATAGTTTAGACTTGGTTCAACTAAAAAAACCCATCGTTTAAAATTGAATTCAGTAAACAATTTTAAAGAAGTGTTTAAAATATATGAAATTTTCAAAAAAAATAAAATAAAAAGAGGGTTTCAAAAATAAATATGTTTATAAAGGATAAGTTATATGAAAAGACATTTCATTCTTAAAATTCAAGTCAACACCCAATCTAATTTGAAAAAAATTCTGTTAGTTTTTAAACAATATAGGTTTTATAGAACTAAGAACTAAACAATTTTATGATCTAAATCATTCCTTCCAACTTGTTATCCTAGTCATTTCCTCACTTCTAATAAAATAACATAAACAGTGGTTAAATATGAATCATTAAATTATATATCAATCATGATATATCAGATATTGATCATATAACTTTATAAAATATATTAATATTTAACGATATAATGTTTTAATTCAATACAATAATAGATGAATATTTTTTACTTTAAGAATCATTACTATGTTCAAATACTTCCTATAACACGTTTAAACAATAAATTCAATTGACATACTATGAATATCAAAAAACCACCACCTATTAAATATCTTGGAATCAATTTGACAAGTGACAATAACTTTAGATACAAACTTCATATTTCTGAACATAACTTTCACCAAATAATACATAATAAAGTTTCCCATTTAAGAAAAAAACTATCCACGAAAACATATAAAGATATATACACTTAAAAAAATAAATTTTGTACATTTCATGAAAAAAATTCGGGAATATATATATAAGAAAATCAATCCAAACAATGAATATATATTCTTAGAAATACTCAATCAAGTAAAGCAATAAAAATAGTGTCCAAAATTTATAAAGGATAAATTATTCAAAGAATCATACATCAATGTTTATATAATATAAATAAAATAGTATTTACACCATTTTTTTGGAATCTCAAATAAGTTTCAAATTACCTACCAAAATTTACAACCACTCAGTTTAGTTATACAAAACATCACTAATATGGAATAAAAAATCATGTCTCATAATGAAAACCTCCAAATGAGTGACTATGAATGTCTCCAACTCTACTACATTCATTGGTTGTCCATATTGAAATTTATTTTAAAATTAAACTCATATATATATATATATATCATTTTCAATAAACAATTTTTTTTTTATAAATTCATATTAAATTTTAAAATTTTATTTCTAACTGTGTCCTGCCATCATAACAATCTCATTAGGGTCATTTTATGTTTTCTTATGATATAAGTAAATTTTGTGTTATATAGAGAAAGAACCTATTCATATGGAATTTTTATTTGAATCAGATGTTCCATGATTATTTTCACAGACTCATATATTTTATTTTTCAAAAAATTGTTTTTAATTTTTTTTAAAAATAACACATTTTTTAACAAATATTATTTTACATTATTGTAGAAATATTATTATTTATGAACCCCTCCACTTGTACCCCTCTCATATTATTAATGAAGAGAAGGTGTGAACCACAATACTCACATCCAATAGGCTATAGGATAACCACTAGGATTGTGGGTATATACATAATATGGGAGGAATGTACCTCATAATATAAGTCAAGGATAAGAGATAAGATGAAAACCACCAAAAAAACCATATCCAATAAATATAATGTGTCAATTAACCCAATAATTCATATCTATAAATATAAATAAAACTCCAAAATAAAATAGTGACAAGGAAAATCCTAAGGAATAAAATCATTAAGAACTATAATCACCATACTTTTAGTATCTATGTTAATATTTGAGACCTCCTGGAAACTTAAAAAACATTTTATATATTAATAGGGATATAATAACATGTAAATTTTGTAGGATCATACCCATGGCCTCTTATGAGAATGTGAGCAGAGCTTTAAAATTTCCCTATAATGAATAACAGAACTACCATGCACCTAAGAAGGTATGCTAACCACCCACAACCTCACCATGGTTGAATCAGTAAGTAAAACATTCATTGTGGTAAGTAATATAAATATAATATAACTCATATAACCCTAATACCACTTGAACATTGTTCATATATTGATAATATGATAATCATTTTGGTTTCATGCATCTCAGGCAGTAGTTTATCTTGAACATGAAGGTAATCAAACTCATTTCCTTCACCAATCATTCATGTCCCTCACCAAAAATCTTAATAATTACCTCCACCTACCAAAATCCATCACCTCAAGAAATTTGACAAAATGATCCATCATCACTAGGAATCACCCCCCAATTGAGGTTTCATTACTATGTATCACCACCAATTAAGGCATAGTCACTAGGAATCAACAATAACTAAACCATAATCACCTAGAATATCCACCAGCTAATCCATAAACACAAGGAATCACCACCAACTAAGTCATCCTCACTATCATCAAAAATAGAGAGAGAGTGGGAGAAAACATTTGGAACATAAATCCCATTGAGTATCATCACAGAATGATCGAAATAGGTGGTGTAACATATAGAAATAACATGACAATAAAAAATCATAGTCAAACATAAAACCCATCATAAAGGTTCGCAACATATATTACTAGAAATACCCAAATTACTTCAAATCTACCAACGACATCTGACACCAACTTCATCCACCATTACATGAAACTCATAATAAAAAACAAGCACATTAAAAAAATGATAATTATATTTTTTTTAATAGATTCAACATTTTCCAAATTTAATAGTTTATAATAAATCCTTGTTTAACAACCATTTAATTGTACATTTAATGAAAATCAATCTCATTCATACCCTATGATTAGTTAAATCCATTACCTCTTAGATTACCTCTCATTTATAGATATTAAATTAACTAATATATTACCACACATTGAACTCAAGCACAGAATTATTAGCAAATTCCATTCCCATTTCATAATTAGTAACCTTATCCCATTTCTATTGGGACACTATAACAAAAAACACCCCAGAACTAAACAACCACTAACATTAACTTCCATCAACCATCCACCACAACTATCCCTCAATGTATCCTATGAAAAAAAACCTATATCCCACCTTCCCCAACATCTTGTTCATTTTAACTGATCCACATCTTCACCTTTCAATCTCGAAAATATTCACACAACCTTAATGGAATTACAGTAAGAACACAAAAAAATGATGTCAAATTTTTTAACTATCATTGTTTCCACTATTTTAATTTCAATGGGGATTTCATATATTTTCATCATCTCTTACATGGATGTTTTCATAAATTTTTTAGATTTACAAAAAATATGTCTATATCCATATTAATTTATTTAACCTTTTGTGAGTGGTAAGTTAATTAAATCATCCATTTTTGGGTTTCAAAACTCACAATGCCTATAAAACACACATCACAATAATAATCATGATCAAGGGAAGAAAAAATAAAATGAATAATATAAAACTATAAATCAAATGTTAAAAAAACCCTTAGAATTTAATTTTATTAGAACAATAATGTTATTATTTATATTAGTTCTTATAATAAAATGAAATGAAAAATCATTCTAATATCATAGGTTAATCAAATAAAGAGAGAACATGGATCCCCTACCACAATTAAGGATTTCTGGATCATTTGGTAATGAAAATGCACAAAAAAACACATGCAAGAAAAAAATAATATTAGAAGGTATTAACATCATAGAGGATAATGTTCCCCATAGGATTATTTTCATAACAAATTCCAAGTCCACATTTTTCACAACCACAGCTTTATCTAGTTGTAAGAAAGAGAAGGATAAGAGTAGGGAAATAGGGGGACTCACATTAGATTTCAAACATATATCATATATGTATAAGGGGAATATCTAAATTACACTAAAAAAATTCCTCCTAAAAATTAACCAAGGTGTCACAAGTGTCAATATAAATGTTTGGAGGGTGAAAAATTATGAAAATGTTTTTAGATTTATACATAATATTTTTTTATGAAAACCCTAACATAATAAGATTTTATACACTGTATAAGGGTCATTGATAGTCTTTCTACATTGTATCCCAAGGCCACATAGAAAAATACCTCAAAACTATATGAAATCCAAAATAAAACCCTATATCCATGTAACACCTTACTTACATGTTGTAGCCATGCCAAAATTAGAAGATCCACCAAAATACATCATTTCAATCTGATATGTTGTAATACATACCCCATGCCTCAAGTGAATCCAGCACATCACATATCATTGATCCACTGTTCACAATCCTTCTATATCTAGAAACAACCCTCTCTACCCTTAAGGATCTTTATGACACCTTCGTCCCCCAAATCCCACAAAAGTAATTGGCTTAAAGGAAGTTCCCCAAACTCGTAGTCCAAGATATGGTTCTAAAAAAATATTCATTATACACTATAATTAATAAAAAGTGAGATAAACCAAGATAAAAATATGGTTTTTTCAAAAATTTAAACATTTAATGTCGTGATAATCAAACATTACAAAGAATAGAAGGATTAGTTTTTTAATGATCCACTATATAGGTGGATTATTTTATGGTACATGTGAACATTTATTAATAAATAAACCAGAAAATAATCCCTTATTGACTCTTCATCAGTTATACTCATCTATATATAATTGGAACAAAAAAAAAAGAAAGTGGTGCAATAAAATTACTAGTAAGGGTAAATCTCAACAATATTTTATAAGGGGTTAGAGCATATACATATGAGAAAACATGAGCATGAAATTAATTTCTTATAAAAAATAACAAGGAATAATATGGGTTATATATAACTAATTATATAAGACCATATTAACAAAAATGAACCAAATTATATCATGGAATAAGAATAAGAAAGAAAAATACAATAATCATGATCTATGGAGAATAAATATCGAGAAAAAGTTAGAGAAATTCCTAGAAATTAAGCATAATGGAAAACTATATCACTAACTTAGAAATAAAAATAATAAAAATGTGAATCTGAAATAAAAAACTATTTCCCAAGACATGGTGGAGTATGATTAAGTTTCTAATTCCCATACTGGATACAATATTACTTCCCGATTATCATAAACACAGTGGATCAAGAATCACTACATAATTCCCATATCATAGTGTTTCATGAATCACTTTCTGATTCATGTAGTGGATAGATAATTAATAATCAATTATCATAATTATCCCATGAGATATAAGTCCTTAAGAAATTCATTTGAGAGAAATATAGGACCCCAAACTTCATTATAATAATTATCAAAACATACTAGTTTCATTATGAAAAGAAAAAAATTTATACTTTAGACATCACTTGACTAACCCATTAAAAATATATGAGTTTGATGAAAAAAATTCCAATAAAATTTTATGATACATTTCAAAAATAAAGATGGATGGTTGATTATAAAGATACCCATTAGAAAATAAGGATCATTAATGATGTTTTCATACATGAAAGATAATGTTTCTATGATATTTGGATAAATCACTTTAAAAATAAGTGGGAATTTCACTTTTTGAATAGATTACAAAACCCTTAAAAATGTTTTCTTTAAAATAAAACACACAATATTGACAAAAATCATAAAAAAATCCTCTAAAACCAAAGACTAGTTTTTTAAAAACTAATTTTTTATGAAAATGATTCTTTAAAAAAAATCTTTGAGATGATATAAAAACAATTTTTTTATTAATATTTATTAAAACAAGGCTTTAAAAACCTTTTAAAAATATAGAATCCCATTTTCAAGTTAAAGTTTTACATTTTTAAAATATAATAAAACAAACATTTATTTTAAAAATCATCAAAAATTTATATTATTTTTTCAAAAAATTTGAACGTATAAAAATTATGACTGATATATTTATTGGGGAGGTTTTCATTTATTCTAAATGATGTCACACTTTTATGGGGAATAAATTCATCAAGGAGAAATATTTAATTTAAAAGTTTAATTTTCCCCAAATATAAAGAGAAAGTTAAAAATAATACATTAAGGTGGAATAATCAATGTATAGAATAAATAAGTTTAAGAAGAGGCATTAGAACTCAAAGAATTAAGATATCAGTTATGAAAATACCTTACAACTTCAGTAACACCTGAATAGAAACTATTGCAGAGGAATAAAAATATGGATTTTTAAATCTTTTAAATTTCTTGAATTTATTTTACAAAATAAATCCATGTCCAATATATATATACACTACAAAAAAAAACAAGTCGTTTATACACATCATATCTCAATGAATGAAAATTGAGATGCAAAACACTAAAAAACATGATATCCTTTAAATCATAATATATTTTAAAAAAGAATATGATATGTATTTTAAAAACCCATTTAATTTCATTTATTTAGGAAATGAAATCCCTTAGGTGTTAACTATACCATATCATAGATATTATGATGCACCATTTGAAAAATTTCTTAAGAAATTGAATATGAGATAAGGAACCCTTACCTGGATTTCTAACTAAAAAAGGATCCCAAATATCCTTTATAAAAAAATAACTATTTTAATAACCTATTTTAGAGTATTTTTTATATATATAAACTATTATAACCCTCAGTTATAATTATTATTTACATTAATATTTGTTATATATTTTCATTTTTCAATATCAAGTGTGATTAATCTTGATCGTTTTGAACTACTTTCTTAATAACATTTCTTTTCTTCATTAAAATCGAAAAGTTCACCATTAATAGACAATATATCATACAAAAATGATGATTTATAACAATTTATAACATTATAATTTAATTATATGGGATATTTGGTTATGGTCCCTAAATATGAAATCTGTGATTAGCATGTTTAAGTAATTTTTGACGAACAATCATTGGTATCCTAACTAACTTGTTCAATATAAATTTTTCTCTTAAATAAAAAAATTAAAATCATTATTTACTTAGTTATACCATATAATATCATCAATAAGGTTATCACATTCATCCATGTTATCTTTTATAGCATTATTCATGTAAGTGGTTAGACATACCTAAACAATAACTTATCATAATTAATGAAAGATTATGAATGGATTGAGTTGTAATATAATTTTCCCAATGATATAATTATATTTTTTATATTTTATTAAAGAGATAAATATAAATTTAATAAAATTATAATAAAAGGTAATGGATACGAAGCTATTACAATGTATGAATAAATTATACTTCCTATTAGTATGTTTTTTTAGATAGTTTAATTTAGAAAGAGCATTTTTTGTTCATATTTGTAATAGGATATACATTTTTTGTTAAAAAATCATAATAATTTCATAAAAACAATACATTTCCATTAAATTTCAATAAGGTGGTGAAGGAAAAAAATTATGACACTTTGTGGAAGTGGTAGTATGCATGTACACAAGAATGTCACCTTTTTTCTTAAAAGAAAATAAGAATAGCGGATAATAGTTATTTCAAATATAAAATCAAATGTAAACATACTATAAATAATTAATTCATTTTATAATATTTGAAAAAGTAAAATTTAAATGGAATTATTGAAAAGAAACGATGTTAGAAAAAAATTAGTTTCAATGTTGAGAACATGATATTTCTCTTAGAAATATACTTTTAAAAGGAGGAATTTGAAAAAATAATTTACTCAATTAGATTAAAAAATTTATATACTCTTATATGATTTGAAAAAATTAAGATTTTCATATCTAAATTTGAATGGATAGATGTAGCACAATGTGATGGAAATGATTTCCTTTTATAAGTGAAGAGATGGGTAATTATGGAATTACACATAACATTTCAATAATGGTATGCCACTATTGATGGTTCAAAGACTCCAAAAGTTTACAATAATAGAGTGTAGAAGGTTTTTTATGAACAAAAAATAATCCACACTATTAGAGGCACATATTTTAAATTTCAATTTCATTTACAAATAAGAAAATTCTTTTTACCCTTTTTACTTTTTTAGATGTCACTAATGTTTTCAACCTGATTAAATAATTTTAATGGACAAAATTGAAATTATCCTGAGTATATAATTTAAAAATGTAAATTTAAAATGTGGAAAATAATTTATCAAATAAAACATCTTTGGTTTGTAATAGTTAATTTTATAGTTAACACACAAGACATGTGGAAACTGTTTTTTTATATAATGTTTATTATTAAGCTTAAAATTTATAGGAAGTTTAAAATAGTGAATTTTTTTAATTTAAATGAAAAAAATTGGTTTATTATAAAATAAAAAACATTTTTTTTGATTTCAAATTAACAAAAAAAACTGAATTTTATAATAAAAATGGTTAACTAAAATTGGTAATTGAAAAATATTTTTAAATAGGAATAAAATGTTATTTATGTTATAAAAATTAAACATATGTTTTATATGTTTAGAATAATAATTTAAAAGAATAAGTTTTACCATTTAATACACATATTTTTAGTTAATATTCTTAATAAATTTCTATATCTTAATTATATAATGATTAATTAATGAAATTTAATTTTTTTTAAATTATAACTTTTATCATTAAATTAAGAATAAATTATTTTTAAAAAATCATAGAAATTAATACTATGAAAATATTTAAATGATTAATCCAAATATAAATTTAATTTATTCCAATTTAATTTCTAAAAATTATAAATTTTATTTTAAATTATAATATGATATATAAATGAATGATTCTTTTATTAAAAGATGCATTTTTGAAACATTATGTGTTCTTAATACAATTTTTTAGGAATTTTTAATTGATTTATATATTCTAAATCACCAGAGGATTTAATATTCATAAATTTTATTAATAATATTCATATAAAATATTGTTTATTTTTTTTGTTCAGGGTTGAGTCTGGAGAAATGTGTCACAAAAAATAATAATTTAGAGTAAAATAAATTTCAATATCTAGTGGTGTTACAATATTCCCCCTTAAATATATTATGTTCTCACAAATTTAATTATAGTTTGGTTAAGGGAATAGTCAAGGGATCCATAAAAATAATATATACATCCTATTGAGATATCCACCACACAATCCATAATATGAAAAGAAAAATATTTATGGAAAATAAGATTTTTTAGGGGTTCTTTGTGACATTCCATTTATATTTTCATTTTTCATGATCTTTTTTCCAACAAAACACAATGAACCAATATTTTATGATAATTTTTTATAAAACTATAGTAAATGATCAATTGGAAAAGAAAATTAAATCCTAGCATGTCCTTGAACATGATACATTAATTTCAACCTATAGTAAATTCACATAAACTAATATATTATTAGAATTACATATCAACCCCTAAAATTAATTTTTTTTATATTTCCTTTTTTCTATTATCCCCTCTTACGTCATTCATCATTAGGATATAATATATTAAAATCACACAACTTGGTTTTTAAATAGAATTTTATTAACCAAAGAATATCTCTCGATATTTTTGAGAAAGTTGTGTAGTCTTAGGCCCACTCATTGTGAACTAGAGTGAATACTAAGTTGATAGTCAGCTAGCCTTTTTTTGGGTGATTACACCAAGTTTCATATATTATATAAACACATCCATTTTCTTATATCCATATATGGATATAATCTTTAGGTGATGGGAAAATTATTTATGTTACCAAAACAACAGGATGTTATTCTACATTTAAACTTATCCATATGACTTATCCCATGGTTTTTACTAATTTTATCTCTCCAAAATTCAACATTACTATACTAATCCCCAAAAATACTCAAACACTATTCTGGTTCTAAATGAGGTTCCCCAGACCTACACTCATATTATCAGTGTAAAGAAAACCATTCTTTATACATTTCAATTGCTACAAAGTGAGATAGACCAAGCTAAACATACATGTATATAAAAAATTTTAAAACAATTCTCAAAATAATCATATATTTCCAAGAACATACGGTTTAGTTTAATTGTGGATCAGTTACCAATGAGTCTTTTTTATTATATTAGTGAAAATTGATATATAATAGAATGAAATTATAATCTCTTCTAGACACCATATTATTTATAGTCATCTATATAAATTGGGGAATGGAAACATAAATAAAGAGTAAGATCAAATGTTACCAAATGTTAATAACTCATCAATATTTTATAAAGGGTTATATTATAGGAAAATGGAAAAAAATGAGTAGGGAAGAAATATATGATTAGAAATAACATGGGGCAATATGAGTTTATAATATGGAATTATAGAATGATATATAAACATGAATGAAAAAACATATTCCTTGGAATATGACCATGAAACCAAGAGACAAAAATCATGAAATATAAAATATAATTATGGGTATAAAGAAAAGACATATCATGGAAGTGAAATTAAACATTAAACCATAGAACGAACACAGGTATATAAATCATAAAACAGTTGAGTAGGAATCCAAAGACATTTCCCATACTATGGTGGATAATTCAACCCTATCAGATTCCTATAATAGAGTAGTCAACACTACCGAATTTCCAAAATCATAGTAGTTTATTAATCACTAGATAATAAACAAAACATAGTGGAGTTGGCATTAATTATTGATTCCTATAACGGAACAAGGAAATATAATTGATTTCCAAAATTATCTCATGATATATAAATCTCTAATCCATGCATTAGAGAAAATATAGGACCCTAAACATCATAGTTGTAATAATCTGTTAATATTTCTTCCATTTGAACTTATAAACATAGACACATCAGATATTACTTAAATTACACATTGAAAATATCCAATATTCATAAAAAAATCAATACAAAAACATTACATAAAGAATCAATAGAATGAACTTTCACAATTTCTTTAAAATATACCTAGTGTAACATTAGAAGTATTGAAGATATTGTCATATATTAGAATTAACCATTTAAGATATTTAGATAAATCACCTTAAAAATAATATGGAATATATCATTTTTGATATTCTTGGAAACTCTATTAAATTTGTTTTTTTTAATATGAAATGATTAATTTTGATAAAACATTTTAAAAACTATCCTTTAAAACAAAAGATAAGGGTTTTACGAAAATATATATTAGAAAATGATTATTAAAAAACCTACTTTAAGAAGTCATACAAACACTATTGATTTTTTGGGAAAACCCTACACCTTTAAAATCCATTAAATAATCTTGAATACTTTTATAAATTAAAAATTTTAAATATAAAAAAATATATTTACATTTTGTTTTTATAAATTCAAAAAAGGTTAATATCATTTGGGAATAAATTTTAAAACAAGGAATGGAACACTCATCCTTTATTGGGAGTGATATGAATTATTTTTAACAATGTTGTATATAATGAGGATGAAATTCATAAAGGATTAATATAAGAAAAAAAAATTGTCATTTCCATTGATTGAAGAATAATGTTTCATATAAAATCTTATGGTAGAAGAAACCAAGAATAGAAGTATGAAGGAAATGAGAGGAGTAAGTGTAACATCTCGAGTAAATAAAGAATAATAAATTTGAATTTTTATTAATATTTTTGAATTAAATATGAGTTTACTTCAAAGGGGATGCTATGTTTGATAGTATACCCAATACGCAACAACGGGTTTCTTTGAAATCTTACATTGTACACTAATAATATAATATTATTATTTTTAATGGTAATAAACGCTTAGCCATTTTATCAGAGTGAATGAATAGAACTAATTAAAATATGATTATACATTTTTGTGAAATGTTTTTACATTTATCTAAAAAAAGTTAGAGGCTTAAAATGTGAGTAAATCTAAGCATAAATACTCTAATATTCTTTAAAATGACGATTTTCCACCTTTCGATAGAGAACCCTCTTTAAATCTAGTTTTGGTCATTTTTATATGTTATATTTGAAAAAATAAAATTCTTCTTCATATTCAAGGCATCAAAATTTAATTTTGGAAATTTTTCGTTATTTTTTTGATAAAGTTAATTTTTAATGAAAAGTGAAAAATATTGTATTTTAATTCAAATGTGCCTTTTAATATATTTTATTTATAGGGTTATATTATCTTTTTAATTGGTTATAAATTTTAATTATAATATATTTTTACTATTTAATCCAATGTTGGACATTAGGATTAATTTCACTTTGAAATTGGACATAAACAAGTGTCAATCATTTTATAGTTTTATTTCTTAAAAACATGTTTTTTGTTTTGAGAGCGAGAATTAATTTTTAGTTAATTTCTGCCACTTCTGTGCTTTGAATTTAGAAAAATTGATTATATATTTGGAATCAGTAGGAACAAATTGTGTAAATTGGTAATTTTATTTTTAGGAATTTTAAATATTTACTTTAGCAAATATTTTATTTACCATGATTAAAAGATAAATATAGTAAATAAGGGTAAAATATAATATTATAATAATATTAAATTACCATAAAATGTGTACTAATCCTATTGGCTGATACATAGCCGACCATGGGAATCCTTGGGTAGAATTTTGGACCCCATAGAGCCACATGGGAGTAATAATGACACTTTACATTAATTAATTTAAAGTAAAGACAAATGTACATTAAACAAATGTCTTTTTGTAAATAATTTTTTACATGTGGTTATATATGTTATAATTTCAACTAGAAATATTAATTGTAAATAAAAATACATTTCCTATTTTATGGTATTTTTTTTATAATTTTTTCATATCAAATAAATTATATTATTTATGACACAATAATGATGCAATATTTTCCTCATTAATAAATGATTTAAATAAATATGATTATATATATTAAAACAATATCCAAAACCTATCCAATTATTATTTTATGATATTATTTATACCATGATTCATCTTAAATTTGACTTCAATGATTAGTTTACCTTTTGAAACCAAAGACGAGGTTATAATAAAATAAGTTTTTTAAACTTTCCTAAAGAGCCCCTTTTCTCCCTTATAAAAATACCTCACTTCTAACCCATTTCTCACACTTATCAAGCCTTTGGCTCGTGAAAACTCTACTCCAATAATCTTTAAATATCATTATATTCATCCTATAATCCTTACCTTAGGAATAAAACACTTCAAGAAACCCTTTGGTTCAAACCAAAGGGAGTTACCCGATTTAACGGTAACGTCTTCTCTTAAGTTATTTTGTTTTATTTTTCTTCTCCAACCCCCTAAACTGTTTTTATTACTTTATTTTATAACAAAACTAGTATCCTAAATATTCTAGGATGTTTTTATGATAACTATTCTAACTACACTTACACAAACCTCCATCTAATGGGTGAAGAACATACTGTTTCTGTGGATGGAAAACTAACGTCTCCCGAAATGATGATTGTTCGATTATCTCCTATCACCTATAATGGTGTCCATTATGATGGAACCAAATTTGTATATGATATATTATTTTAATGTTTTATTTATGCATATTTGTTTTCCATTTATATCATACCTTTATATTTTCAATTATGGGTAAACACGATAATTTCATTTGAGGAAGTGCGGACTATGACCCCCTCAAAGTGATCTGACTCATTAATGCCATATGTGGGATGTATAAAAGATGGAGTTAATGATATTATATATAATATTATAATATAATTATAATATAACTATGTATCGTTGTTTTAATTCCATTAAAATACAAAATAGAAATGAAATTAGCGTTCATGCGTTCGTACGACTTACCGTCTCCATGAACGGTGCATTTCATTTCTTATATCCAAATGTTTTGTACTATTATAAATACATGTATATAATAGATATATATGATATATATGATATCTAAATAATGAATATAATTATGGAGATAATGGACTATTGACAACATGGAGAACTTGTAAATATATGTTGTTCATTTTTGACTCAAGTACCAAATATCGACAAAATGACCACTATTAACTTAAATGATTACATAATATTTATTACAAAGTAATAATTGATATAAAAGGAATAAAAAACTTAAAAGAGGTTCTTAAGAAAGTATAAATTGACTTTATTTTATTATTCAGGATATTAAAGGACAAAAATGTCAAGTTGGACACGAGGTAAGTGACTTCGTCTCAATCCCCTTTCATTAAGGAATATTTAGTTTTATTCTCAAATTTCTTTTATACGGTGTATAAATACCAATGACTGTTTATTTCATTCAAAGAGAATATTTTACTACATGTAATTTTACTAAAAAAATGTTTATTTTTAACGTAAGTGGTGACAACGACCTTCTCTACCACCACAAGTATAATTTGATCTTTGGCTTACTTAATGAGACAAAATGTTTTTAAAAGGAAAATAAATACCATATACTCATTTATGTATTTCTGGATTGAATATGGTTTTGATAATGGATTTTTTATGTCAATATATTTAAATGATATATTGTGATTAGAATGTGGAAATGTTATCTTTCCTTTATGTTTATTTTATGTGTTATGAAGTTGTTATGGTTCTTGGGAATTGTTTATGTATACAGGTGGTTCCATGATAAACCTAAGGCAGGTGACCCCAAGATAGCTCTCTAATGCATTGGGTAAAGTGAAGGAGGTAAACATGAATGTTTCTCCTAAGAGATTTAGGGAATATACTATGATGGGTATTCCCAATGTGACTCCCTATGTAGCTGTTATAGCTATAATGTAAGTTTGATATGGATTCCACAAGTTACCTTTATGATTTATGTTTTCTATGTGTTATTCATAAATCTTATTTTTTTTGAGGTATGTTAAAAAGCTTATGTTATGTATGAAATGATGAACTAATGTTTTCATTATTTTTTTTATAACCCTTACTATGCTTTTTCTTCTCATCACATGTTTTGAAATGTTTTTCACAGGACTTAAAGATGAATAAGGTCAAGGATGGGATCAAGGAAAAGTCATGTCGTCTAAAACATGGAACTATAAATGAATCTTTTTTCAAGATTTTTTATTTTTTGAAAAAACTGGAAACTGAGTAGAAGTGTCTACTTTGTAATATTTTGAGAGTAATAGTATTGTCCTAATTCCCTAAAACTCTAAACCTGAAAAGATAATCAATATGAATTATTTATTTATTTCAATATTATGTAATGTTTCAGGGTCGGGTCCTTATAGTTGGGATCAAAGGTTGGTTTATATAACTTTAGGAGTTAGGGTATTGTTAAATTAATATCCATAAATTAGTTTATGTTAATATGGAAATGACATAGCATTTAAGATTATAATGTTTCTTTTACTAAGATATTTCCGTGTTCAGAATGGTCTTCCGTAGAGGATACATTAAAGCTATGTTGGGACGATGTTGGGACGACATCAGGAGGAAGACTACCTATAAAATCAGCAACCTTAGATGGTCAGAATCGGAACTAAAAAATTTGTTGTAGTGATGGGAGGGTTGACTCAGGATATAAATGGTGGTGGTATCTATGCACGTGATCAGCCAGATCAACCACAGAGGAACATTTTAGTAGTAGAGCATTTCATGAGGCAATATCCCCCATCATTCAGAGGATCATCAGATCCTGTGCTAGCAGAAGGGTGGATTAAAGCACTGGAGAAAATTTTTGATGTCCTGGGGTGTTCAGAACCCCAAACAGTTAGTCTTGTTGTTTACCGTTTTGAAGGTGAAGATGATCAGTGGTGATTGATGGTGAAAAAAAAAACAGGTATAGTGAGGAGATTGATGATCTTGATTGGGATGAATTCAAAGGTATGTTACTTGAGAAATATTTTCCTAATGTGGTTTGACTTAGGATGGAAAAATAATTCCAAGATTTGAGGCAGTAAGATGACTTATTGGTTTCTTATGAAGCAAAATTCACTCGACTCACAAGGTATTCTCTGAATTTCATAAGATATCATGATAGTAAAATCAATCATTTTTACTCTGGATTAAAGCTAAAGTATCGGAGGGATTTATCTTTTCATGAGTTTAAATGTTATGAAAAACTTGTTCATTGTGCGGAAAAGGTAGAAATGTAGTGTTCCAATGATCATGTGTTATTTGACAAAGAATAAAACAAGAGGTCGAGGTGGCAAGAGAAAGGGAAGAACTCTTCAAAAAAGTCTAATTGTAAGAAACATAAGTTTTTAGTTTGTGAAAATTGTGGTAAAAAGTATTCTGGGGAATTTCCTTTGAATTCGGGTATGTTCTACCAATGTGGTAAAATTGGACATAAGGCTCGTAATTGCACTGAAAAAGATCAATGTAATGGTATTACAAAATATGATTTATATTCAGTAAAATGTTTTAAGTGCAAGGAAATGGTTCATTATGAAAATGAGTGTCCAATGAAGAACTCAACTGAGGGAAAGCAGAAAGACTATAAGCAGAAAGGGGTGGTGAAATCCCTAGTAAATACTTCAGTAAATGTTGGGCCATCAAATAAAGTAGTATTAGGTAACCTGTTTGTTTGTTTAGATTATAAAAATGTGTTGTTTGATTCAGGGTTTAGACACTCTTTCATTTCATAAAAGTTTTCTAGTAAATTGGGAATTCCATCTCAAGATATGAATACAGAACTTATGGTAAAAACTCTCAGAGGAAATATTGAGACAAAAAGAAAACATAAGAACCTTCATGTCCTTGTGTGCGGAAAGAATCTACCTGCAAACTTTAGTTTTTTCCTCTAGTAGGGTTTGATGTTATTTTGGGTATGGATTGGATTTCTGTTTATCATGCTATGATTGATTACTGACCTAAATATGTTTATTTTTCGAAATATTTTCTGTTTGTGTACCAGAATGAACCCTTATATTTGATAACATATAAGGAAGCTGATAAACTAGTAAAATATGGAAATGAATATTACCTTGCACGTATTGTTGAAAATAACGGAGGTGTTGAGATTAATGATGTGCCAGTTTTAAATAAGTACCTTGATGTTTTTTCTACTGAGTTTCATAGTATTTTACCTGATCAGGAGGTTGAATTTACTATTGACTTAGTTCATGATGCTAAACCAATTTCAAAACCCCCTTATCGAATAGCTCAAATAGAACTTTTAGAGTTAAAGAAGAAATTATAGGAGTTATTAGATAAAGGTTTAATTTCACCTAGCACATCACCATGGGGTGCTCTGATCTTATTTGTAAAAAAAATATGGTTCAATGAGACTTTTCATTGATTATAGAGCATTAAATAACATCACTACTAAGAGCAAGTATCCTTTGCCTCATATTGATGATTTTTTTGATCAGCTCCAGGGAGATCAATATTTTTCAAAGATTGATCTATGGTTGGGGTACCATAAATTGAAAGTAAAGCAAGAAGACATTCTGAAGACCGCGTTTCCTAATTGATATGGCTATTATGAATTTTTAGTTATGCCTTTTGGTTTATCCAATGGACCTGCTATATTCATGGATCTTATGAATAGAATTTTTCGTGAGTTCATGGATTAGTTTATGGTTGTTGTAACATCCCAGTTAAATAAAGAATAAAACATTTTCATAGGTACTAATATTTACGAATTAAATATTAATTTTAGTTTAAATTGGTTGCTATATTCGATAGCGTACCCGATATGCCACAAAGAGTTTCTTTGAAATCTTACGTTGCACACTAGTAATAAAATAATATTATTTTAAATGGTACATAACACATAGCCGTTGTATTGGTGGGAATGAATAGAAATAACTAAAATATGATTATATATGTTTTTTAAATGCTTTTACATTTATGCAATAAAAATAAAGGCTTAAAATACGAAAAGAAGTCAATTTTAGGCATATATACTCTAATTTTCACTAAAGATCCACTTATCACCTTTTGATGGAGAACCGTCATTAAATATAGTTTTTTTCACCCTTATACATTCTATTGGACCAAATTAGATTCTTATTTAGAATCTGGACATCAAAATTTACCTCGTGTAAAGTTTTGGTATTTTTCAGATAAAGTTCATTTTAATGAATAGTGAAAAATGTTGTATTTTAATTCAAAACCTCTTTTTAGTATAATTTATTAATATGATTAAATTATCTTTTTAATTAGTTTTAAAGTTAAATTAGAATATATTTTTACCATTTAATCCAATAGTGGTCATTCTAATTAATTTCACATTGACATTAGAATTAAACTAGTGTTAATCTTTTGATATATATTGTTTTATAAAAACACGCTATTTGTCATGAAAATGGGAATTAATTATTAAATTAATTAATTTAACTTATATGATTTGAATTTTTTAAAATAGACATCATTTTTGAATTCATAATATCAAATATATCTTAGGGTGAAGTTTTGGTATTTTTCTGAAAAACTTCAATTTTTGATGAATAGTGAAACACACTAAGTGGTACTTAAAAACCTGATTGTTTTTGTTTAAATGAAATTTTACCACCTCTCTATTTTGAATTTCAATAATCCTACATACATGTTTGTCATGAAGAAGTAAAATGTGGTTCAATGGGATTAAAATAATTTTTGGTGAATAGTAACTTTTAAGTTTTTAATCAGGATTAGAGGTAATTAGTGTAATTTAAGGTAAAAATAAAGTTTTAATAATATGAAATGACCTTGAAACATGTACTACCCTTATTGTATGTGTCATGGACGACACGACAATCCATGGGTCAACTTGGGTACCCCATGGATCCACTTTGGTAGGAAAATGACATTAATAACTTTTTATTTAATGTTAAAATAAAAATGTCACAAACATGTATTGTTTTAGTGGATAAATATTTAAATGAGGTTATACAAGTAATAGTTTTGACTATAAATATAAATTAGAAAGATAAAAAGATTTCCTAAATCAGGATATATTTTTTATAATTTTTAGACATTAAATAAATTAAATTATTTATGACACCATGATGATGCATTGATTACCTCATTATTTAACGATTTAAATTAAATGAAAAGATAATGTAAAATATAAGACCTACACTTGTCAAAAAACTATTGGATGGGTGTATTTCGTACCATTATAACCTTATCCTTGAAATATATAATTGCGGGACCTTTAAAAACCGAAACTCATTTTATAACAAAGTAACCTTTTATAACTTTTCAAGAGTGGCCCTCCTCTCCTCTTAAAAAAGGCCCCCACCTCTACCACCTTACCCACACCTCTCAAGCCTTTGGCTCAGCCAAACCCTGCCCATTTTGTCTCTACACATCCCTCTATTACTCCTAGAAGCCTCACTTTTGGCAGAAGTCTTTCAAATGAAGCCTTTGAGCTCAAGTCAAAAAGAGTTACCCGATTTAAAGGATGTGTCTTCTCTTGTGTTCTTATGTATTATTTTGATTCTACAACCCCCTAAACTCTTTTTATTCCTTTCTTTTTCAACAAAAAAATTATCTTCAATATACTAGGATTTTGTTATGAGAAGTATTAGAGCTACACCAACACACACCTTTGTCTAATGGTTAAAGAACATACTGTTTTTGTGGTTGTCGATTTTTGGCCTCACGAAACGATGATTGTTCAATCTTCTTTTAACACATTTCATGGTGTCCATTAAGATGTAACTCTTTTTATATATGATATATATTATGTTTATGTTTTCCTTATGCTTCTGTATTTTTTATTTTTGGCATACCTTTACGGTTTCCATTGTGGGTAAACATGATAATTTTATTTTAGGAAGTGCAGACTACCACCCCCTCAAAGTGATTTGATTCGTTAATGCCATATGTGGGATGTATAAAGGATGGAGTTAATGTTATTATATATAATGTTATACTGGAATTATAATATAACCTTATATCATTATTATTTCACTCCATTAAATATGAAATATAAATGAAAGTAGCATTCATGCGTACGTACGACTTACCGTCTCTATGAACGGTGCATTTCATTTCTTACCTCTAAATGTTATGTAGTATTATAAATACATGTATATGATGGATATATATGATATATATGATATCCAAATGATGAATATCATTTTGGATATAATGAACCTCTGACCACATAAATAACATGTAATTGTAAGAAGTCCATTTTGGACTTATGAACCAGATATCCACAAAAGGAACATTATTAAAATAAATATTTACATAATGTTTATAACATGGAAATAAGTGATATAAAAGGAATAGTAAGTATGAAAAAGGTTCTTAAGAAAGTAGAAATTAATTTTAGTTTATTATTCATGATATTAAAGAGCAATCGAGTCACGTTGGACATGAGGTAAGGGACTTCATCTCAATATCCTTTCATTGAGGCATATTTTGTTCTAATAAAAGGATTTATTTTTTACGGTGTATAAACCCCTTTGACTTTTAATTTTATACAAACAGAATATTTTTCTATGAATCATTTTACAAAACAAAAAAAGGAATGTTTCTTTTAATGTACACGGTGACAACGACTTTTTCTGCCACCGCGAGTATTATTTGGTCTTTGGCTTCCTCAACAAGCTGTAATGTTTTTAAAATGAAATAAATACCATATACTCTTTTATGTAATTTGGTATTGAAAATGGTTTTTATAATGGATTTGTTTTTTCAATATACTTATGTTATATATTGTGATCAAAGTGTGGAAATGTTTTCTTTCCATTATATTTGTTTTATGTCCTATGATTTTATAATGGTACTTAGACATTTGACAGGTGGTTACATGACAAACCATATGATGGGTGGTTCCGTGAATACCAGGACGGGTGGTTACGTTATACCCTCCAATGCATTGGGTATGGAAGTCGGCCGTATGGCTATTCCATTAAGTGATATGTGTGGAAGTCGACCGTATGGTTATTCCATTTAAGTATGTTTATGTCCCAAATTACCTTTATATGTTATGTGTTATTTATATGGGTTTTATGGTAATCTTTTGGTTACAAAAGGGTAAGTAATGATATTTTATTCAGTGAAGAGTAATTACTACTCCATAAAGGTGAAAAGTATTACTTTGATAAAGTATTCATGGTTTACTTGTTTTCCTTCTTTGTGTATACCTTACTGAGCTTTTTATGCTCACCCCAAGTTTTTTTTGAAATATTTTTCATAGGAAATAATGTGGAATAGGGTCAAGGATGGGATCAAGAAAAGTCATGCTTTCTTAAACATGGAACTAGAAATGACTTTTTTTAGAGTTCATGTTTTGAAAAAAAAGGAAACTTTGTTGAAGTGTCTGCTGTGTAATATTTTGAGATGTAATAGTTATGATCTAATTCTCTAAAACTCTAAACCTGAAAAGGTCCTAAATGGTAATTATTCATTTAATTCAATATTAAGTAATGTTTAAGGCCGTGGCCTTATAGTTGGTATCATAGGTCAGTTTAGACAACTTTAGGAGTCAGAAAACTGTTAAATTATAAATTAATTTATGGTATGATTGAAATGATATAGCATTTAAAGATTACCATGTTGCTTCACCTAAGTTATATCTGTGTTCAGAATGGTTTTCCGAAAAGGAAATAAGGCGGATATGTTGGGATGACATTAGGAGGAAGACAACCTTCCAAATCAGCAACCTGAGATGGTCGGAATTGGAACTGAACAGTTTGTTGCGGTGATGGAACAGTTGACTCAGGATGTAAATGGTGGTGGTATCCACGCACGAGATCATCCAGATCAACCACAGAGGAACATATCAGTGGTGGAACATTTCATGAGGCAACATCCCCCATCATTCAGAGGATCATCTAACCCTGTGCTAGCTGAAGGGTGGATTAAAGCACTAGAGAAGATTTTTGATGTCATGGGGTGTTCAGAACATCAAAAGGTTAGTCTTGTTGTTTTCTTTTTTGAAGGTGAAGCATATCAGTGGTTGTCAATGAGGAAAAATATCAGGGATAGTGATGAGATTGATGATCTTAACTGGGACGAATTCAAAGGTATGTTTCTTGAGAAATATTATCCTTAGGTTGTTCATCTTAAAATGAAAAACAATTACTAGAATTGAGGTATGAGGATGACTTAGTGGCTGCTTATGAAGAAAAGTTCACTCGACTGGCAAGGTATTCTCTAAACTTCATACGAGATCATGATAGTAAAGTCAATAGTTTTTTCTCAGGGTTAAATCCAAATTATCGAAGGGCTTTAGCTTCTCGTGAGTTCAAAAGTTATGAAAAACTTGTTTGATGTGCGGAGAAGGTGGAAATGGAGTTTTCCGATGATCAGGTGTTCTTTAAAAAACAACAGAATAAAAGGTCTAGTTGGTAGGCAAAGGGAAATAATTCATCAAAGAAACAAGGAGGTAAGAAATCTAAATATCCATCCCGTGAGAAGTGTGGTAAAATGCATCATGAAGAATGTTTATCCTATTCTAGAAAGTGCTTTCGGTGTGGTATGTTGGGTCATATTTCTCGCAACTGTAAGGAAGATGATCAAGCAGGCAATGAAAAGCCATCGGTAATATGTTTTAAGTGTAATGAAATGGGTCATTATGAAAAAGAGTGTCTAACAAAGAACTCAACTGGGGGAAAGCAACCAGACTAAAAGCAGAAAGGGGTGGTGAAATCCTTTGCAACTACTTCAGCAGATGTTGGGCCATCGAATGAAGTAGTATTAGGTACACTGTTTGTTTGTTCAGATTATGCCAATGTGTTGTTTGATTTAGGGTCTACACATTTTTTTCATTTCTAAGAAGTTTTCTAGTAAATTGGGAATTACATCTCAAGATATGAATCCTGAACTTATGGTAAAAACACCCGGAGGAAACATTGAGACAAAAAGAAATTGTAAGAACCTTCCAATCCTTGTGTGTGGAAAGAATCTACCTGAAAACCTTACTGTTTTTCCTCTAGTAGAGTTTGCTATTATTTTGGGCATGGATTGGATTTCTGTTTATCATGCTAAGATTGACTGCAGAGCTAAAATGGTTTCTTTTCAGAAGGATTTTCAGTTTGTGTATAGGAATGAACCCTTTATTTTGATAACATATCAGGAAGTTGAGAAACTAGTAAAAGATGGAAATGAATGTTATCATGCACATATTGTTGAAAATAAAGGAACTGTTCAAATTAATGATGTTCCAGCGGTAAATGAGTATCTTGATGTTTTTCCAAATGAGTTTTCTGGTATTATTCATGATCAAGAAGTTGAATTTACAGTCGACTTAGTTCTTGATTCTAAGACAATTTCAAAACCCTTTTATTGAATGGCTCAAGTTGAAATTTTAGAGTTAAAGAAGAAATTTCATGAGTTATTAGACAAAGGTTTCATTCGACCTAGCACATCACCATGGGGTGCTCCTATCTTCTTTGTTAGAAAGAAATATGGTTCAATGAGACTTTGAATTTATTATAGATCCTTGAATAATATAACTATTAATAACAAGTATCCTTTTCCTCATATCGATGATTTGTTTGATTGGATCAAAGGAGCATAGTATTTTTTGAAGACTGACTTGAGGTCGGGGTACCATCAGCTGAAAGTAAAAGAAGAAAACGTTCCGAAGACTGTGTTTCGTAGTAGATATGGCCATTATGAATTTGTAGGTATGCCTTTTGGGTTAACCAATGCACCTGCTGTATTCATGGACCTTATGAATAGAATTTTCTATGAGTTCTTGGATAAGTTTGTGGTTGTTTTCATTGATGATATTTTGGTGTCTTATAAAAGTAAAGAGGAGCATAAAATTCATTTAAGGGATATCTTGCAAACCTTAAAAGAAAAGAAACTGTATGGAAAATTCAGAATGTGTGAGTTTTGGTTACAACAAATTTTTTTCCATGGTCACATTGTTTCAAAAAATGGCATAACAGTTGATCCTGCTAAAACAAAAGTTGTGGAAGAATGTCCAAGACCAACAAATGTAACTGAGATCCATAGTTTTCTTGGTTTGGTAGGTTACTACCGAAGGTTTTTTGAAAATTTTTACGGTTATCTAGTCCAATGACTAAGCTAACTGGGAAGGGTGTTATGTTTATCTGGAAAAATGAATGTGATGATTGTTTTCAGGAGTTGAAAAGAAGATTCGTGAATGCTCCAGTTTTGGAACTTCCTTCCAAGAATGGTGAGTTTTTTATATACAGTGATGATTCGTTGAAGGGACTTGGATGTGTCCTTATGCCGAATGATCAGGTAATTGCATATGCTTCACGTCATTTGAAAACTCATGAGGTAAATTACCCTACACATGACTTGGAATTAGCTGCTGTTGTTTTTGCTCAAAAAATATGGAGGCATCATTTGTATGGAGTAAAGTGTGAAATATATACTGATCACAAAAGTTTAAAGTATATATTCACTCAGAAAGAATTGAACATGAGATAGAGGTGATGACTAGAATTAATCAAGGATTATTATTGTACAATTCATTACCATATAGGAAAAGCAAATAAAGTGGATGATGTTTTGAGTTGAAAAAGTAATGCTTCATTAACCATGCTATTTTTGGAACGAGATCCTTTTCTTTTTGATTTGACGAAATTTGGTATAGAAGTTGTCGGTGTAGGAAGTTCTTCTGTTTTGTTTCAGGTATCAGTGAGATCATCTCTATCAGACAGAATTAAGCAAGTGCAGAAGAAAGACAGTGGGTTGTAGAAAAAGGTAGAGCTGGTTTAGAAGGGTAAGTTTCCTGAATTTAATATTGATAATAATTGTGTTTTGAGGTTTGGGAAGAGATTATGTGTGCCTGGTAATTCACAGTTGAAGAATGAGTTGTTATGTGAGGCTCATAGTTCCATGTTTTCAGTTCATCCTGGTAGTACTAAGATGTACAGAGATCTGCAGGAGTATTACTGGTGGGATGGAATGAAAAGAGATATTGCTGATTTTACTATGAAGTGTTTGATTTGTCAGTAGGTTAAAGAAGAGTGGTAGTTATCGAAAGGGATGCTTCAACCTTTACCAATTCCATAGTGGAAATGGGAAAATATATCTATGGACTTCGTTGTGGGATTACCGAAGACATCTCGAGGTAATAATGCAATCTTGGTTATTGTTGATCGCTTGACTAAATCTGACCATTTCCTTCCTATTTGAGATACTTTCTCTCTAGATCAACTCTATCGATTTTATCTTAATGAGATAGTCAGGTTTCATGGAGTTCCCCTATCCATTGTATCTGATCATGATCCCAGGTTTACTTCTAACTTTTGGAAAGGCCTTCAGAAGTAGTTGGGTACTGAATTAACTTTTAGTACAACTTTTCATCCTCAATCAGATGAGCATTCAGAATGAACAATTCAGACTTTGGAGGATATGCTACGTTTTTGTTCGATGGATTATCAGTGAAGTTGGGACCGACATCTTTATTTTGTTGAATTTTCATATAATAACAGTTTTCATTCTAGTATATAGATGACACCGTTTGAGGAATTATATGGGAAGCGGTGTCGAACTCAAGTTTTTTGGGATGAAGTGGGTAAAAGGAAGCTAATGGGACCAGAATTGGTAGAAGAGATGGCAGAAAAAGTTCAGCTGATTCAGAAACACATGAGAACAGCTCAGAGCAGACAGAAAAGTTATATAGACAACAGGAAGAAGGATCTATCTTTCGAGGTAGGTGATCATGTTTTTCTCAAAGTTTCACCCTGGAAAAGTGTGATGCGATTTGGCAGGAAGGATGTAAAATCCCAGGTAAATAAAGAATAAAACTTTTTCATATTTAATAATATTTAGGAATTAAATATTAATTTTAGTTTAAAGGGGAATCTATGTTCGATAGCGTACCCGATACACAACAAAGAGTTTCTTTGAAATCTTACGTTGCACAATAGTAATAAAATAATATTATTTTAAATGGTAGTTAACACGTAGTCGTTGTATTGGCAGGAATGAATATAAATAACTAAAATATGATTATATTTGTTTTTTAAATGTTTTTACATTTATCCAATAAAGGATAAAGGCTTAAAATATGAAAAGAATTCCATTTTATGCATATATACTCTAATTTTCACTAAAGGTCCACTTATCGCCTTTTGATGGAGAAATATCATTAAATATAGTTTTGGTCACTCTTATACATTCTATTGGGCCAAATAAAATTCTTCTTTAGAATCGGGACATCAAAATTTACTTTGTGTAAATTTCTGGTATTTTTCCGATAAAGTTCATTTTTAATGAATAGTGAAAAATGTAGTATTTTAATTTAAAACCTCTTTTTAATATAATTTATTTATATGATTATATTATATTTTTAATTGGTTTTAAAGTTAAATTAGAATATATTTTTACTATTTAATCCAATATTGGTCGTTGGAATTAATTTCACTTTGAAATTGGACTTAAACTAGTGTCAATCTTTTGATATATATTGTTTCATAAAAACACGCTATTTATCATGACAGCGAGAATTAATTATTAAATTAATTAATGTAAATTATATGATTTTAATTTTGTAAAATAGACATCATTTTTGAATTCGGAATATCAAATATAGCTTAGGGTGAAGTTTTGGTATTTTTCTGAAAAACATCAATTTTTGATGAATAGTGAAACCACTAAGTGGTACTTAAAAACCTGATTTTTTTGTTTAAATGAAATTTTACCACCTCTGTGTTTTGAATTTATATAATTCGACATACATGGTTTTCATTAGGAATTAAAATGTGGTTCAATGGGATTAAAATAATTTTTGGTGAATAATAACTTTTAAGTTTTTAATCACAATTAGAGGTTATTAGTGTAATTTATGGTAAAAATAATGTTTTAATAATATTAAATGATATTTACTCATTTCCTACCCTTATTGGATGTGTCATGGCCAACCAAGAAAATCTATTCGTCAACATGGGAACCCCATGGATCCACTTTGGTAGGAAAATGACATTAATAACTTTTTATTTAATGTTAAAATAAAAATGTCACAAACATGTAAAGTTTTACTAAAACAATTTTTAAATGGGTTTATACAAGTCATATTTTTGACTATAAATATTAATTATAAATATGAAAATATTTCCTACATCATGATATATTTTTTATAATTTTTAGAAATTAAATAAATTAAATTATTTATGACACCATGATGATGCAGCGATTACCTCATTATTTAAAGATTTGAATAAAATGAAAAGATAATGTAAAATCTAAGACCAAAACTTGTGAAAACCCTATTGGATGGATGTATTTAGAACTCATATCACCTTATCTTCGAAATATATAATTGTGGGACCTTTAAAAACCGAAACTCATTTTATAATAAAGTATCTTTTTATAACTTTCCAAGAGTGTCCCTCCTCTCCTCTTATAAAAGGCCCCACCTCTACCTCCTTACCCCCACATATAAACCCTTTGGCTCAGCCAACCCCTGCCCATTTTGTCTCTCCACATCCTTCTCTTACTCCTAGAATCCTCACTTCGGGCATAAGTCTTTCCAAGGAATCCTTTGAGCTGAAATCAAAAAGAGTTACTCGATTTAAAGGTAGTGTCTTCTCTTGTGTTCTTATGTTTTATTTTGCTTCTCCAACCCCCTAAACTCTTTTTAGTCATTTATTTTGTAACAAAACCAGTATCTTCAATAGACTAGGATGTTTTTAGGAGAAGTATTATAGCTAAACCAACACAAACCTTCTTCTAATGGTTAAAGAACATACTGTTTCTGTGATTGGCGATTTTCTGCCTCATGAAACAATGATTATTCAATATTCTTTTAACACCTTTAATGGTGGACATTAAGATGTAAATATATTTATATATTATATAAATTATGTTTATGTTTTAATTATGATTCTGTATTTTTCATTTGTGTCATACCTTTATTTTTTCCATTGTGGGTAAACACGATAATTTCATTTTAGGAAGTGCGGACTACCGCCCCCTCAAAGTGATTTGATTCGTTAATGCCATGTGTGGGACGTATAAAGAATGGAGTTAATGTTATTATATATTATGTTATATAGGAATTATAATATACTCTTATATACTTATTATTTCACTCCATTAAATACGAAATATAAATGAAAGTAGCATTCATGCGTACGTACGGCTTACCGTCGCCATGAACGGTGCATTTCCTTTCTTACCTCTAAATGTTATGTACTATTATAAATACATGTATATGATGGATATATATGATATATACGATATCAAAATCATGAATATCATTCTGGATATAATGAACCTTTGACCACATAAACAACATGTAATTTTAAGAAGTCCATTTTTGACTTATGAACCAGATATCAAAAAAATGAACATTATTAACTTAAATGTTTACATAATGTTTATAACATGGGAATAAGTGATATAAAAGGAATATTAATCATGAAAAGGTTCCTAAGAAAGTCTAAATTAACTTTAGTTTATTATTCAGGAGATTAAAGAGAAATCGAGTCACGTCGGACACGAGGTAAGGGACTTCTTCTCAATCTACTTTCATTGATGAATATTTTGTTCTAATACAAGGATTTATTTTATACAGTGTATAAACCCCCTTGAATTTTAATTTTATACAAAAGGAATATTTTTCTATGAAGTGTTTTACAAAATGACAAAAAGGAATGTTTCTTTTAACATACGCACTGACAACAACCTTTTCCGCCGCCGCGAGTATTATTTGGTCTTTGGCTTCCTCAATAAGCCGTAGTGTTTTTAAAATGAAATAAATACCATATACTCTTTTATGTATTTTGGTATTGAAAATGGTTTTTATAATGGATTTGTTATGTCAATATATTTAAGTGATATATTGTGATCAAAGTGTGGAAATGTTTTCTTTCTATTATATTTGTATTATGTCTTATGATTTTATAATGGTACTTGGAAATTTGACGGGTGGTTACGTGATAAACCATATAAAGGGTGGTGTTGTGAATACCAGGACGGGTGGTTACGTTATAAACTCCAATGCATTGGGTATGTAAGTCACCGGTATGGATATTCCATTAAGTGATATGTGTGGAAGTCGACCGTATGGTTATTCCATTTAAGTATGTTTGTGTCCGAAGTTATCTTTATATGTTATGTGTTATTTATATGGGTTTTATGGTAATCTTTTGGTTACAAAAGGTTAAGTAATGATATTTTATTCAGTGAAGAGTAATTACTACTAAATAAAGGTGTAAATTATTACTTTGATAAATTATTCATGGTTTACTTGTTTTCCTTCTTTGTTTATCCCTTACTGAGCTTTTTATGCTCACCCCAAGTTTTTTTTGAAATGTCTTTAACAAGAAATAATGTATAATAGGGTCAAGGATGGGATCAAGGAAAAGTCATGCCTTCTTAAACATGGAACTAGAAATGATTTTTTAGAGTTCATGTTTTGAAAAAAAGGAATCTTTGTTGAAGTGTCTACTGTGTAATCTTTTGTGATGTAATAGTTATGATATAATTCTCTAAAACTCTAAACCAGAAAATATTCTCAATGGGAAATATTCATTTAATTCAATATTAAGTAATGTTTAAGGCTGGGGCCTTATAGTTGTGTTCATTGATTATATTTTTCTTTTTTTTTTTCTAAAAGTAAAGAGGATCATGAATTTCATTTAAGGGGTGTCTTAAAAACCTTAAAAGAAAAGAAATTGTATGGGAAATTCAGAAAGTGTGAGTTTTGGTTACAAAAAATTTCATTCCTGGGTCACATTTTTTTGAAAAAATAGAAAAATTGTTGATCCTTCTAAAACAAAAGTTGTGGAAGAATGGCCAAGACCCACATATATAACTGAGATTTGTAGTTTTCTTGGTTTGGCAGGTTATTGCTGAAGGTTTGTCAAAAAAAAATCAAAGTTATCTAGTCCAATATTTAAGTTATATCTAAAAGGTGTTATGTTCATCTGGAAAAAATAATGTGATCATTGTTTAAAAGAATTGAAAAGAAGATTGGTGAATTATCTAGTTTTGGAACTGCCTTCAAAAATGGTGAGTTTGTTATCTACAGTGATGCTTCGTTGAAAGGACATGGTTGTGTCCTTATGATGAATGATTAGGTAATTTATTGTGATTCACTTCAGTTGAGACCTCATGTGTTAAATTACCCTACACATGATTAATATTTAGCTATTGTCGTTTTTTCTTTAAAAATTTTGAGGAATCATTTTTATGGAGTCAAATGTGAAATATATACTGACCATAGAAGTTTGAAGTATGTATTCACTCAAAAATAATTGAACATGAGATAGAGGAGATGGTTGGAATTAATCAAGGATAAAGATTTATTGATCTATTACCATCTAGGAAAGGAAACTAAAGTGGATGATGCTTTGAGTCAAAAAAATAACTCTTCATTAACCATGCTATGATTAGAATAAGATCTTTTGATTTTAGATTTGATAAAATTTGTCATAGAAGTTATTAGTGCAGAAAATTATTCTATTTTGTTTCAAGTTTCAGTGGAATCATCTCTATTAAATAGAATTATGTGAGAATAAAAAGAAGACAGTGAGTTAAAAAAGTAGAGTTGGTTTAGAAGGGTAAATTTCCTGAATATAACATTGATAATGATTTATTTTGAGGTTTGGGAAAAGATTATGTGTGCCCTGTGATTCACAGTTGAAGAATGAGTTGTTATGTGAAGCTCATAGTTCCCTATTTTCAGTTCATCCTGGCAGTTCTAAGATGTAAAGAGATATTTGGAAGTATTACAGGTGTGATGGAATGAGAAGAGATATTTATAATTCTACTATGAAGTGTTTAACTTTTCAACATGTTAAAGAAGAGCGACAGTTACCGAAAGGGATGCTTCAGTCTTTATCCGTGCTAGAGTGGAAATGGAAAAATATATCAATGGACTTTGTTGTGGTATTACTGGAGACATATAGAGGTTAGAATTCAATTTGTGTTATTTTTGATCGATTGAACAAATATACTCATTTCCTTCCTATTAGAGATACTTTGTCTCTAGATAAAATTTCTCAGTTATATGTTAAAGAGATGGTCAGGTTGCATGGTGTTCCTCTCTCCATTGTATCTGATCGTGATCCCAGGTTTACTTCTCACTTTTGGAAAGGCCTTTAGAATTCATTGGGTACTGAATTAAATTTTAGCACATATTTTAACCCTTAATTAGCAGGGTAGTAAGAAAAAACAATTCAGACCTTGGAGGATATGATATGAGATTGTTCACTGGATTACCAGGGAAGTTAGGACCAACATATTTCTTTGGTTGAATTTTCATAAAATAGCAGTTTTCATTCTAGTATACAAATGGATCCATTTGAGGCATTGTATGGAAAGCGTTTTTGAACTCCATATTTTTGGGATAAAGTTAGTGAAATAAAGGTGATGGGACCCGAATTGGTAGAAGAGATGGAAGAAAAGTTCAATTTATTCAGAAGAACATGAGAACAACTCAGAGAAGTCAGAAAATCTCTGTGGATAACCGGAAGAAGGATCTATCTTTCGAGGTAGGTGATCAAGTTTTTCTCAAAGTTTCTCCATGGGAAAGTGTGATGCGTTTTGGTTAAATGGAAAATTTGAGTCTGAGGTTCATTGGACCATATGAAATCCTGGAAAAACTTGGATCAATTGCGTACATAGCAAATTTACCCTCATGTTTATATCAGGTACACAATGTCTTTTCATGTTTCAATGTTGACAAAGTATATGCCAAATCCATCTCATGTTTTAAGCCTAGAGGTAGTTCAGTTGGAAGAGAATCTCTTCTATGAGGAACAACCAATCAAGAATCTTGATTGTAGAGAGAATGTGCTGCAGAATAAGGTAATTTTTCAGGTAAAGGTTTTGTGGAAAAATAATATGGTTGAAGAGGAAACATGGGAATCAAAAAAATTTATGATGGATAAATACCCCAACTTATTTTATAATTGAACAAAAATTGTGAGGACACAATTCTCAAAAGGGGACAAGGATGTAATATCCCAAGAAAATAAAGAATAATACATTTGAATGTTTATTAATATTTGTGAATTAAATATTAATTTTACTTTAAAGGGGATTATATGCGTGATCGCGTACCCAATACGCAACAACAAGTTTTATTGAAATCTTATGTTGAACACTAATAGTATAATAATATCATTTTAAATGGTAGTTAAAGCCTTGGCATTGTATCAGCGAGAATGAATAGAACTAACTACAATATGATTTTACATATTTGTAAAATTGTAATGTCCCGGTTCTCGGTGCCACTCAACGGGTGCCCCGAACCCAGTTCACCACGTGCCCTCAAGAGCATTTCCCCAAACACCAGAGGCTACCGACTAGTAGTGAGGGCCCATGTCTGATAGTGGGAAAACTATGCCCTCAATTGTCAAAGTGTAGCGCAACAGAATACAAAATAAAATATACGACAAATAGAAGAAGCAGTAAATCATACACAACTGAAACAAACAACAGTAGTGGATATAACCAACAATGTATAAATGATGATTCTACATGTCTCAGGTTCTAAGAAATCAGCCAAAACATGTTATAAATAAATACAGTACAACCAAAAGCAGAGTACAACAAAACAAGAAAAAAACTGGCAGCGGCATCCCGAGCCTAGGCTCGGTCCCATGGCCTCCTACTCCTCAGTAGCAATCATGTACCTGTATAGGGACTCTTTCCCCTATCTACACCTACAACAGCGTAATCCGTTTGGGCCAAAAAGCATGACCCAAACAAGGTGTGAGAAATATATCTCAGTAGACACCCACCAAAGGCCCATGCCCACTTGCGTATAAGCATGCAACAACAGTGTACAATAATAAAATGCAATAAACCAAGCAGTACTCAAAAGTAACTAACTTACCAGTTATATTTCCATTTAATTATTTATTTAATCCATTTAATTTAGTATCATTCTATTCTCAACAACACCAAGACCTCAGGCCAACCGGTATCTTTCCGTCAGGCTAATATAGTGAACCGAGCCCTCAGGCTAATATAGTGAACCAGACCCTCATGCTATACAGAATATCGCCCTTAGGCATTCAAAATCTCTCCCTAAGGAATAAAAGAATCTCTCCCTTAGGCATAATATAATTCTCACCCTCAGGCATATAAAGTCAAGCCCTCGGGCACGAAAGGTTTCTCTCAGGCGAAATAGAACATCACCCTCAGGCTAAAACAGTCACGCCCTCAGGCTAATACAATCACGTCCTTGGGCTATAGAAAAACACTACCCTCAGGCATAAGTAACCGGGCCTTGCCCAACAGATAAACATGAAATTTGAATACAATTCCTCTCAAGGAAAAAGTAATACATAATTTAAACAAGGCATACCCTCAGGTATCCTGGCCAAACGGCTGAACAGAGGAACGCATCCCTCAGAATGGTCCTGGATCCAAGAAATGATCCCAAACAACATTTTATTATCATAATTAACCACCTATTCAATTATAGGTGATTAATATAGCAATGGACTCAGCCACACGACACCCCAACATGGGTTCGTGGCACAAAAACGCACAAAACACATGACAGTTGGAAAAACAAACACCAAGCCACCTACCTTATACATCAACGAATGGTATACCCGAACACTGACTCTAAAAATGCGCAATAACGGCGTAGATCTGAAGAAGAACAAAAACCACTAAACCTCAAATAACTCCTGCTAGGGAAAGAATTGGTAAGAAACACTCCAAGAGAAGAGAGGGATTACCCGTGAGGTTCCAACGTGATCATCCGAAGCAGAATCAGATTCTAGAAGAACACCTGGTGGATCATCGAAGGTCCGACCTCCTCCTTTGGCTCCAAAACGGCTCAAATGACTCCTCTGCCAAATGAGGAGGCTACTGCTTGTTTTAAGCTGAAAAAAAGTACCCGACGTGAACTTCCAAGTACACGGCGTGTACTCCTTTCATTTAACTGTTCCTCTGGAAGCACCACCACACTGTTCATCTGTCAAAAAGACCACACAACATGTACTCCTGAGGACAAGGAAAATACTGCCGCCCAGCTGGCGGATTCTCCATCGCCTTTCTATTTTGTCCTACCGACTGAATACAAGGCGTGTAAGGGACCACTACACGACATGTATTTGGTTCCTACACCCTTTGTCACCGACATGGATACACGCCCTGTGTACTCATCCCAACATGGCCAACAGTACACCACGTTTGGAAAAAGTACACGACATGTAGTTCCAAAATTTAGGATTTTTCCCCATTTTCAGTATTTTATTGAAAACACTTAAGGAAAAGGAAAAAGAAGATGCTTGTACCTCAAATAGAAGAACCGAGTTCTTACAAACTTCCCCCCTTATATAAATTCATCCCCGAATTTCCCTTCCAAGGGTGGAGAAGATATAGCCGTGAACAACTTCGTCCACTGAGCACATATGTTGACCTCCTACTCCCAGGTATCATCCTGCACTCAGCCATGCTGCCATAACACCCGTACGAGAGGAACTGTCTGGCCTCGGAGAACCTTTGTGCTCCTGTCAACGATATGAATCAGATGCTCTTGAAAGGACGCATTTACCTCCAGCTCAACCTCTTCGGGCTGAAAGATGTGAGATGGGTCTGAATGATAGCGACACAACTAAGATACGTGGAAGACATCATGCATGTCTCGGTACTACTGCGGTAACTGAAACCTATAAGCAACCAGCCCAACTCTATCAAGAATCTCAAATGGCCCCACATACCGCGGTGAAAGTTTACCCTGTCTCCTGATCCGCTTGTGTCCCAGCCTCGGCGAAACACGCAAGAAAACCTGATCCCCGACCACGAACTCCAAAGGTCATCTGCAGTGATCAACATAAGACTTATGACGAGACTGCGCAGTAGCCATCCACTTTTGAATCAATTGGACCTGCTCAGACGTCTCCTGCACGAGCTATATCCCCAGTAAAGCTACATCACCTGCCTCTATCTAGCACAAAGGTGATCAGAACGGCCTACCGTATAAATCCTCGTATGGTTCCATCTCAATAGTCACCTGGAAGCTGTTGTTATAGGAGAACTAGACTAAGGGTATATGCTTCTCCCAAGAGCCCCCAAAGTCCAGGACACATGCACGCAACATGTACTATAGTACCTGTATCGTACACTCTGACTGGCTATCTGTGTGAGGGTGGTAAGTTGTGATCAACAGTACCTCTGTACCCGGCTCCCTCTGAAAACTCTGCTAGAAATGAGACGTAAAGCGGGTGTCCCTATCTGAAATGATAGAACGAGGGACCCCATGAAGACGTACGATCTCTCGGATATACAGCCTTCTGAGCTCATTAACACCAAAGGTATCCTTGATCGGCAAGAAGTGAGCTTCCTTCGTGAGTCTGTCTACAACAACCCACACGACATCATTACCTCTAGGTGACCTCAGCAACCCTGTCAGGAAATCCATCACTACATCATCTCATTTCCACTCCGGAATGGGTAACTACTGTAATAGTCCAGCTGGTCTCTGATGCTCCGCCTTCACCTGCTGATAGGTGGGACACCTCCTAACAAGACCAACTACATCTCTCTTCATACCCGGCCACCAGTACTGACGTCTCATGTCGCGGTACATCTTGTTAACCCCGTGACGAACTGCCCAAGATGAAGCATGAAACTCCCATATCAGCTCCTCGCGTATATCACCTGGAACCCATACTCATCCATGGAAACGCAAAACCTCATCATCGCCTATCGTCCAACCAGGAGGACGGTCCACACTTGCCACCAACTCTCATAGAACTAGGCCTTCTGAATCATATAGCTGTCTCATCCTCACTCTATCCAGGAGGGTAGAAGTCACAGCTAAAGAGGAAAGATAAGTCTTCCCCCGACTGTCGTGGAACTTCAAATGCATTTCAAAGAACAATGCCATGAGCTGCCACTCGCCACTAGCCACCTGCACTGCCTGTATCTGAGTCTTCCTTCTCAATGCATTAGCTACTGCATTAACTTTACCAAGTGTATAGGCAAGCTCAAAATCGAAGGACTGTAGGTACTCGACCCTCCTTCGCCGCCTCAGATTCAGGTCACACTGTGTAAATATGTACTTGAGGCATTTGTGGTCGGTGAAAACCACAAATGCTCCCCCAATAGATAATGTCTCCAAAATCACAATTCATGTACAACTGCAGCTAACTCGAGATCATGCATCAGGTAATTACTCTTTTATGGCTTCAACTTTTGAGACTCTTACGCCACAACTCGACCGCCCTGCATCAACAGTGCTCCCAGCCCAATACCTGATGCATCACAGTAAACTGTACAGCTCTTCCCCTACTCTGGGAGTATTAGGATCGGTGCTAATGTCAACCTTCCCTTCAGGTCCTGAAAGGCTGCCTCGCAATATTCCGACCAAACTAACTTCACACCCTTCTTAGTCAAGCCCGTCAATGGCACTGCTAAGTGGGAGAAGTCCTGTATAAAATGCCGATAGTAACTAGATAGCCCTAAGTAACTCCATATCTCAAACACGTTCATAGGATTCTCCTAAGAAACTACTACTCTCACCTTCTCTGGGTCTACCAAAACTCCATCCTCTGAGATGATGTGACCCAGGAAGAGAATCTGGTCAATCTAAAAGTGGAACTTTGAGATCTTAGCATATAGCTGATGCTCCCTTAGTGTACTCAATACGATCTCAAGATGGGTGGCATGGTCATGTCGAGTGTGAGAGTACAGCAATATGTCATCTAGTACAGAAATATGTCATCCATGAATACTACCACAAAATAATCAAGATACAGATGGAACACACAATTCATCAGATCCATGAAAACAGCTGGCGCGTTCGTGAGTCTGAACGGAATAATCCTAAACTCATATAGAACATACCTACTCTTGAAAGCCATGAGAGGTATATCAGATGGTCTCACGCGTAGCTGATGATATACTGATCTCAGGTCAATCTTCGAGAACACTCATGCTCCATGAAGCTGATCAAAAAGATCATCAATCCTTGGTAAGGGATATCAGTTCTTAACCGTCAACTGGTTCTGCCTCCGATAATCCACACAAAGTCTGAGGGTACCATCAACCTTCTTTGCAAAAAGGACCAGCGAACCCCAAGGAGAAGTACTGGTTCAGATAAAGCCCTTTTCTTGTAACTCCTCTAACTGCTTCTTGAGCTCCTGCAACTCAAGTTTAGCCATCCTATAAGGATGAATGGACACCAGTGCTGCTCCTGGCATAAGCTCATTGGAGAAATCCACCTCTCTCTCTCTGGAGGTAGGCCCGAAAAGTCATCCGAGAACACATCCCTGAAATGATCAACAAAAGGAGGGAAATCCTTCTGACAAGTCCCCTGTTCATCCATATATAAGCTCGCAATCTGGGTTGTGACTCCACCTCGCCCACAATTATCTGGTCCAGCTCGACTTGCCTGAACATCCCATTTGCCCTTGTATAAAAACTCTCTGCCCTCTGGTGATGTGAAACTCACCCAGCGACGATAGTAGTCTGCAAAGGCACGAAAGGAAACCAACCAGTCCGTCCCGAGAATGACATCATAGATCGTCATCTCTAGGACATAGAGGTCCCAAAAGAAGTGACACCCACAAAACTCAAGGGATAATTCCTTGCACTGATGCACACCAGCCGTTCTAGTCCCCAACAGAGTGTCTAGCGTCATGATATCAGAAGTAGTAGAAACACAGAGCCCAAGGCTCTCCATAGTGGGCCCAGATATAAAACTATGCGTAGCACACTTATCGAAAAGTATTGAAGATAAGAAAGAAGCTACTAGAATAGTACCTCTGACTATAGAAGGTCTGGGATCCTACTCATGCTGGGTCTGATGCACCGCATATGTCTGCCCAGTGCCGCGGCCATGCAACACAACCTGGCCACCTTGAGCTGTCCCGCCCTACTGTCTCTGAGATCCTGGTGTCTAGATACCACGACCATGACCACCATCTCGGCCTGCACGCCCTGACGTATTCCAGTTCCCTGATTGGTAAGAAGCAAATGGTCTTTCTCCCACACGTGGAGTCTATACAGAACCCCTCTCACTAGCCACTAGTGGATGCGACCTACAAAACCGTTGTAGATGACCCACCTTGCCGCAATCTCGACACTCCACTGGATCATGTGGACACTGCGGTCTCTTGTGCCCCTCTCTGCCACACTGGTAGCACCTGATCGGGCCACCTAAAGAAACTGCATGGTTGGTACAACCACCCTGAGAGAAATTATAACATCCCACCATTTTATTACATAAACTTTCATTTCATTACACAAAATTGAAGATCTTTAAGGTTTAGTGTCTTGGAAACCAGGAACATAAAACACGAAAACATAAAACATTCTTCTTAAACACTTGAAAGGATTCTCCTCATGTTCATCCTAGGTTCATTACTGCATCTCATAACCTAGGGACATACATCAAAAGAAAGGGTGAGCAGAAGGCCCAGTAAGGGAAACAAGAGAAACATTTTACATGTAAACTTGAGATACTTCAATAAGGTCATGAAAAGAACTTTAAGGCATGATAAATAAATCATGATATATATCATAATAAAAATAACGTTTTTCATAACTTTAAGATGTGGCTACATAATTTAACATTGAAAATCATGAACATATCACCAAGGTCCATCCCCAAGGTGTCATTTGAAAATTACCAAGGTTATTCACCAAGATATCATGAAAATTGTAATCTCTAGTGGTTACATCATTACCCAATGCATTGGAGCGCTATCAGGGAGCACCCATAAATTTTCCTTTATTATCATGTGAGCCACATATATCATCATCAAAAATTTCATAAATAACCCATATAGAATAAAAGAAATGGGTTTCATTTCATAATCATAATGTTTTAAAAACTGCTTTAAAGACACGATATTTACGTCACTTTAAACCCACGAAAAGGGAAAGCGGGTTTCATGTATGTAAATCCCAGAATTTAAAATAGAACATCATGGTATATATGTTAATACCCATATAGAAGGTAGAGCTTTGAGTATTCACTTAATAAAATAAAATATCTTTAGAAAAAGAGAGAGACATTTTGAGAGGAAAATTCTGCAGCATAACGGCTATGTTACAAGGTTTATAGAAAACATTGTAAAGAGAGGGTACATGGGTCAAACATTCATAAATGAACCATAAAACAGTAGAGGGATAGAATATAAGGGATTTTAGAACACAGTAATGAAATTTGAAAATATACCATATTAAATGAAGAACATGAAAGGAAGACAAAAATAAGATTTTTCTTATGAAAATTCTGCAGCCTAACGACGTCACATAAACTTCAACCAAAAATTAATTGATGAGATCAAATAGGGTATCTAATCATATGAACATAAAATATCAGTATGATAGATATAGATATCATACCCCAACATAATAAAAAGTAACTTTCAAGATTTACATGGAATTATAACTTTGAAAAGGGAGAAAGGTGCAAGGACCACTTAAAAATTCAGCAGCCTAACGACGCCACTTAAACTTCAAAATACTGAATTGAAGAGTTCAAATGGGGTATCTCATAATATGGTAATAAAAGATCAGTATGATAGATATAGAGATCATACCCCAAAATAACAAAAAGTAACTTGAAAGAATTTAGATGAAAGTAGAACTTCAAAATGAGAAGGGTGAAGAACCACTTAAAAATTCGGCAGCATAACGGCGCCACTTAAAACATCAAATACTGAATTGAAGAGATTAAATAGGGTCTCTCATCATATGTTCATAAAAGATCAGTATGATAGATATAGAGATCATACCCCAACATAAAAAAAGTAACTTGACAGAATTGACATGAAAGTAGAACTTCAAAACGAGAAGGGTGAAGAACCACTTAAAAATTCGGCAGCCTAACGGCGCCACTTAAAATTTCAAAATACTGAATTGAAGAGATAAAATGGGGTCTCTAATCATATGTTCATAAAAGATCAGTATTATATATATAGAGATCATACCCCAAAATAACAAAAAGGAACTTGAATGAATTGACATGAAAGTATAACTTCAAAACGAGAAGGGTGAAGAACCACATAAAAATTCGGCAGCCTAACGGTGCCACTTAAAACATCAAAATACTGAATTGAAGAGATAAAATGGGGTCTCTCATCATATGGTCATAAAAGATCAGTATGATAGATATAGAGATAATACCCCAACATAACAAAAAGGAAATTGAAAGAATTGACATGAAAGTAGAATTTCAAAACGAGAAGGGTGAAGAACCACTTAAAAATTCGGCAGCCTAACGGTGCCACTTAAAATGTCAAAATAATGAATTGAAGAGATAAAATGGGGTCTCTCATCATATGATCATAAAATATCAGTATGATAGATATAGAGATCATACCCCAACATAATAAAAAGGAACTTGAAATAATTGACATGAAAGTAGAACTTCAAAACGAGAAGGGTGAAGAACCACTAAAAAATTCGGCAGCCTAACGACGCCACTTAAAACTTCAAAATACTGAATTGAAGAGATCAAATGGGGTCTCTCATCATATGATCACACAATATCAGTATGATAAATTTAGAGATCATACCCCAACATAATAAAAAGTAACTTAAATACTTTACATGAAAATAGATCTTGAAAAAAGAGAAGGGAGAAAGAATCTGTTACAAAACTTTCGACAGCCTAACAGCGCCACTTATAACTTCATAAAACGAAATAATGAGAGTAATAGGGGATCTCTCAATACATGAACATGAAAAGGGAAGTAAGAGGAGTATAAAAGAACAAAATTTAACATATTAACATGGAGCATAAAAGAAATTACATAAAAGAGATTTCTTGAAAAGAAAGAGATAGATCAGATCCCTTACCTTAAAACGTAACTCTTAAAACTCAAAGGTTGGGACCTTGAGGGCTTGGGGGAACCTTGGGAGGACTCATTTGGAGGTAAGGAGACCAGAAATTAGTTGAGGATGTTTTTGGAGTCGAAAAGATGAGAGGAGGGTTTGGTATTTATAGGGAAAGTGAGGGGACAAGGCATTAATGGCCAAGGGACACCTCAAAAGTGGTTTTCTCAAAAGCATGGGACCTCCCATGGTACTTCCCATAGAGTTAGGCCACATGGGGACCCCACACAATAATTCATCCTCTTTAGTCGAAGATCCCTTAAAATATCTCATGAAAGCATCATGACACAGTTATGATGTCATTAAACATACCGAAACCCTAAAACTGTATTTGTACTATTCACTGAAAATTCAACTTTTTCAGAAAAATCCCAAAATTTCACATTAACCAAATATCAATGCTCTGATTTCAAAAATGAACTCTATTTTATGAAAATAATTTTCTAAATATTTTTAATTCATTTTTTAAATAAACACACTATTCACTGAAAATTCATTTTTTTCAGAAAAAATCCCCAAAATTACCTTAACATAATATCGATGATATGAGTTCAAAAATGAAATCCATTTTATAAAAATATTTTTATATATATATTTAATTTAATTTTTATTTAAAAACACTATTCACCCAACAAAAACAAATACTTGAATAATAATTTATGAAACTGTTATTTACACATTTTATTGAATCTCATTACTTAATCTAGGTGTCTAAATTATATTAAAACTTTATTTGAGTGAAATTACTAATCCATTTGGTCACATTACTAATCCTAAGCGTAAAATCACTATTCATAATTTACTATTCATCAAAAATCAAGTTGATCTTATTAGACTTGAAATTTCGTACTGAACATAATTGTAGAAGACCATTTTTTAAAAATAATTACACATTTTTATTTATATAAGTTTTAGATAAACATTTTTAAAATATCCTTTCTCTAAAATTAATCAAAAATATTCATACTATATTTATCCGGACATTTGAAAATTCATAAACTTCATCATAAGAAGAAATCCCAATTTTTATTTAAAACAAAGGATTACAAAAGGCAGTTACGGTCTCCTTACATAGCCCCTTATCACACCAGCATAGGACCTAACTATAAGGTGTGCTAAGGTGAGAGAATCTGAGGGAGGCTCAACCAACATCGCACGAGTAGTAATTTCTATCAGTCTGAACTTCTCACGGAGGCGATCCCGTTCTAGCTTCACACGATGAAGTTCAGCTTGGGTTTGGTCCAGAGAAAAGCCCAATGGTGCTACCTCCTTCCCAAGTTCTGTTAGATGGGCTTCCATCGGCGCAATACTACTGTGTGAGGCCATCGAATCTTCTTTATATATTAATTAACCAAGATTTCTTGTATTTAGAGACAATAATCAAAACGTTTAGTTTCCAGCGGTCATATTGACCAATGGTCAAATAACAGTCAAAACCCAACAGTATCATTTTAATTATACACATGTTATCAAATGAAACATATTTGTTGAGTATAAAAATATAATAAAATAACACCTAAAATTAGGAAACAAGATTTATTCAATATTTCGGGTCGTTACAATCTACCCCCCTTAAGAAATTGCATCCTCGCAATTTTTAAAATTTGGTTTTGAAATTTCATTGAAAGTCCCACATCGGAAAAAGAGTCAGTAAAACTATTACTTTAAAAGAAAGAAAGGGAAGTACAAAGGTCACCCGAGTTAACCCACACTAGGATTCCATGTAGGAAAACATGGACATGGAGGAGAAAACAAAGGGTCAAGTTCTAAGGGAGAGTGATATAGAACATGATTAGGAGAAAGTTAACCATATGAAAATCCCAAACTTATGATGTGTGTAAACGGTCTTTGATTACCTAGCAGGAAACGTAAACCAACAAAATTTTTGTTTTACGTTTATTTTCATAATTTTGAGGAATTTATTTACTACATAGAACAAAAACATTAGAAAATATACCTACCTTCATGTAGAGTTTCATCCTTTAATAAGTTTCTACCCAAAAATAATCTTTTCTCCAAACGATGAGCATTCAAAAACACTTAGTCTCATCAAAAGACAAGAATCATCTTCTAGAGAATCAAATAATCCACAAAATATTAACCATATATTTCATCTATCTTTAAACATTATCCCAAAAAAGAAAGGGTAAGGTAAAACAACTCTTCAAAAAGAAATAATCCCATAGGAATGGAAACTACTTTTAAATCTTCAAAGTTCCATGGTACTACCCAGAGTTCATCATAGACCATTTTGTAAATAACTGTACATAAAAATCCTCAAAATAAACCAAACTAAGATTGGAACCCAAATACAAGAAGGATTTGATAACATAGTCTTCCAAGGTAAACTTTATCATTCATCTCCAAACAAGATCAACCACTCCTAACATCTTATAACAAAAGTAACTAACCTAAACATATTTACCCCAAGATAGGTTAATCATTTCCATAAGTAACCTAAATTACTATAAGTCCACCTTAAATTCATCGATTCTTCAAAATATAAGTCAACCTTACTCCTCAATGAAAATACCATAGAAATCTATTTACCTTGATCATAGAGGGTCCCCAAAATAGTGAACGTCTTCCAAAATAATAATCATCTTTTAATCCCCTAATAATCTATATCATATTAATACGACAATCATCGTATTTCCAATCATATTGGTTGTTGGGACATGTCCTTCCATTTCCCACCATTAACTAAGAAGATAAAGTATAATTAAGGTCTTAAATACTTCGCCAATAATCATGAAAAGGAAACTTTAAGCATAAATGGATAAAATTGAAGAATAAAAGTATATCCTAACTTGTGATCCCCTAGGTTCCAATCTAGGTTATCCATGATCGTATATTCTTAATTGAATATTTATTTTACTTTATCTTTGTTCCTTTAATAATGGTCCATACTAAGCTTATGAATTTACCAAAGCATACCCCCCGGGAGTGTCGTAACCAAGAGTGCAGCAGGGCCTGTTGTCGTGTACCAGTTCCCGTCCGAGTCAAGCTCAAAGCGGTGTTTTCGGGTTTTACCCCTATGTACATTTGTGCCAGAGCCACCACTACCTACTCGTATCCAGATAGGGATGTATTTGCTTGGCAACCCCTTACTCAATACTCACCAAAATATCTGTAAGATTTCCTATATTTAAACTTTTCTATAGGGTTCTTCTTAAAGCTTTCATATCCTAACTTCCACAAATAACTAAACCATACTTTGATACCAGCTATAGCATCCCACCTTTTTATAACATAAACTTTCATTTCATTACACAAAACTGAGGATCTTTAAGGTTTAGTGTCTTGGAAACCAGGAACATAAAACATGAAAACATAAAACATTCTTCTTAAACACTTGAAAGGCTTCTACTAATGTTCATCCTAGGTTCATTACTGCATCTCATAACCTGGGGACATACATCAAAAGAAAGGGTGAGCAGAAGGCCCAGTAAGGAAAACAAGAGAAACATTTTACATGTAAACTTGAGATACTTCAATAAGGTCATGAAAATAACTTTAAGGCATGAGAAATAAATCATGAGATATATCATAATAAAAATAACATTTTTCATAACTTTAAGATGTGGCTACATCATTTAACATAGAAAATCATGAACATATCACCAAGGTCCATCCCCAATGTGTCATTTGAAAATTACCGAGGTTATTCACCAAGATATCGTGAAAATTGTAATCTCTAGTGGTTACATCATTACCCAATGCATTGGAGTGCTATCAGAGCGCACCCTTAAATTTTCCTTTATTATCATGTGAGACACATACATCATCATCAAACATTTCAAAAATAACCCATATAGCATAAAAGAAATGGGTTTCATTTCATAATCATAACGTTTTAAAAACTGCTTTTAAGACACGATATTTACATCACTTTAAACCCGCGAAAAGGGAAAGCGGGTTTCATGTATGTAAATCCCAGAATTCAAAATAGAAAATCATGGTATATATGTGAATACCAATACATAAGGTAGATCTTTGAGTATTCACTTAATAAAATAAAATATTTTTAGAAAAAGAGAGAGACATTTTGAGAGGAAAATTCTGCAGCATAACGGCTGTGTTACAAGGTTTATAGAAAACACTGAAAAGAGAGGGGACATGGGTCAAACATTCATAAATGACCCATTAAACAGTATAGGGACAGAATATAAGGGATTTAAGAACATGGTAATCAAATTTGAAAATATACCATATGAAATGAATAACATGAAAGGAAGACAAAAATAAGATTTTTCTTATGAAAATTCGGTAGCCTAACGGCGTCACATAAAATTCAACAAAAAATGAATTGATGAGATCAAATAGGTTATCTAATAATATGAACATAAAATATCAGTATTATAGATATAGAGATAATACCCCAACATAATAAAAAGAAACTTTCAAGACTTTACATGGAATTAGAACTTTGAAAAGGGAGAAAGGTGCAAGGACCATTTAAAAATTCAGCAGCCTAACGACGCCACTTAAACTTCAAAATACTAAATTGAAGAGATCAAATTGGGTCTATCATAATATGGTCATAAGAGATCAGTATGATATATATAGAGATCATGCCCCAAAATAACAAAAAGTAACTTGAAAGAATTGACATGAAAGTAGAACTTCAAAACGAGAAGGGTGAAGAACCACTTAAAAATTCGACAGCCTAACAGCGCCACTTAAAACATCAAAATACTGAATTGAAGAGATAAAATGGGGTCTCTCATAATATGGTAATAAAATATAAGTATTATAGATATATAGATCATACCCCAACATAACAAAAAGGAACTTGAAAGAATTGACATGAAAGTAGAACTTCAAAACGAGAAGGGTGAAGAACCACTTAAAAATTAAGCAGCCTAACAGCGCCACTTAAAACTTCAAAATACTGAATGGAAGAGATAAAATGGGGTCTCTCATCATATGGTAATAAAAGATCAGTATGATAGATATAGATATCATACCCCAAAATAACAAAAAGGAACTTGAAAGAATTGACATGAAAGTAGAACTTCAAAACGAGAAGGGTGAAGAACCACTGAAAAATTCGGCAGCCTAACAGCGCCACTTAAAACATCAAAATACTGAATTGAAGAGATCAAATGGGGTCTCTCATCATATGGTCATAAAATATCAGTATGATAGATATAGAGATCATACCCCAACATAACAAAAAGGAACTTGAAATAATTGACATGAAAGTAGAACTTCAAAACGAGAAGGGTGAAGAACCACTTAAAAATTCGGCAGCCTAACAGCGCCACTTAAAACTTCAAAATAATGAATTGAAGAGATCAAATGGGGTATCTAATAATATGATAATAAAATATCAGTATGATATATATATAGATCTTACCCCAAAATAACAAAAATAAACTTGAAATAATTGACATGAAAGTAGAACTTCAAAACGAGAAGGGTGAAGAACCACTAAAAAATTCGACAGCCTAACGACGCCACTTAAAACTTCAAAATACTGAATTGAAGAGATCAAATCGTGTCTCTAATCATATGATAATAAAATATCAGTATGATAAATTTAGAGATCATACCACAACATAATAAAAAGGAACTTGAAATACTTTACATGAAAATAGATCTTGAAAAAAGAGAAGGGTGAAAGAATCCGTTACAAAAATTTTGGCAGCCTAACAGCGCCACATAAATCTTCATAAAACAAAATAATGAGAGTAATAGGGGATCTCTCATTATTTTAATATGAAAAGGGAATTAATAGGAGTATAAAAGAATAAACTTTAACATAAGAACATGGAGCATAAAAGAAATTACATAAAAGAGATTTCATGAAAAGAAAGAGAGAGATCAGATCCCTTACCTTAAAACGTAACTCTTAAAACTCAAAGGTTGGGACCTTGAGGGCTTAGGGGAACCTTGGGAGGACTCCTTGGGAGGTAAAGAGACCATAACTTCGTGGAGAATGTTTTTTGAGTCTAAATGATGAGAGGAGGGCTTGGTATTTATTGGGAAAGTGAGGGGACAAGGCATTAATGGCCAAGGGACACCTCAAAAGTGGTTTTCTCAAAAGCATGGGCCCTCCCATGGTACTTCCCATATATTTAGGCCACATGGGGACCCCCACAAAATAATTCATCCTATTTAGTCGACCAACCCTTAAAATATCTCATGACATCATCATGACACAGTTATGATGTCATTAAACATACCGAAACCCTAAAACTGTATTTTTACTATTCACTGAAAATTCAACTTTCTCAGAAAAATCCCTAAATTTCACATTAACCAAATATAAATGCTCTGATTTCAAAAATGAACTCTATTTTATAAAAATAATTTTCTCAATATTTTTAATTCATTTTTTAAATAAACACACTATTCACTGAAAATTCATTTTTTTCGGAAAAAATCCCCAAAATTACCTTAACATAATATCGATGCTCTGAGTTCAAAAATGAAATCCATTTTATAAAAATAATTTTCTAAATATTTTTAATTTAATTTTTAATTAAAAATCACTATTCACCTAAAAAAACTAATACTTGAGTAATAATTTATGAAACTGTTATTTACCCATTTTATTGAATCTCATTAATTAATCTAGGTGTATAAATTATATTAAAACTTCTTTGAGTGAAATTACTAATCCATTTGGTCACATTACTAATCATAAGCGTAAAATCAATATTCATAATTTACTATTCATCAAAAATCGAGTTGATCTTATTAGACTTGAAATTTCGTACTGAACATAATTGTAGAAGACCATTTTTTAAAAATCGTTACACATTTTTATTTATTTAAGGTTTAGATAAACATTTTTAAAATATCCTTTCTCTAAAATTCATAAAAAATATGCATACTATATTTATCCGGACATTTGAAAATTCATAAACTTCATCATAAGAAGAAATCCCAATTTTTATTTAAAACAAAGGATTAAACAAGGCAGTTACGGTCTTCTTATATATCCCCTTATCACACCAGCATAGGACCTAAGTGTAAGGTGTGCTAAGGTGAGATAATTTGAGGGAGGCTCGGCCAACATCGCACGAGTAGTAATTTCTATCAGTTTGAACTTCTCGCGAAGGTGATCCCATTCTAGCATCACACGATGAAGTTCAGCTTGGGTTTGGTCCAGAGCAAAGCCCAATGGTGCTACCTCCTTCCCAAGTTCTGTTGAATGGGCTTCGATCGGTCCAAGACTACTGGGTGAGGCCATCGAATCTTCTTTCTATATTAATTAACCAAGATTGCTTGTATTTAGAGACAATAGTCAAAACATTTAGTTTCCAGCAGTCATATTGACCAATGGTCAAATAACAGTCAAAACCCAACAGTCTCATTTTAATTATACTCATGTTATCAAATGAAACATTTTTGTCGAGTATAAAAATAAAATAAAATAACACATAAAATCAGGAAACAAGATTTATTCAAAATTTCGGGTCGTTACAATCTTCCCCCCTTAAGAAATTGCGTCCTCGCAATTTTTAAAATTGGTTTTTGAAATTTCATTGAAAGTCCCACATCGGAAAAGGTGTCAGTAAAACTATTACTTTAAAAGAAAGAAATGGAAGTACAAAGGTCACCTGAGTTAACCCACACTAGGATTCCATGTAGGAAAACATGGACATGGGGGAGAAAACAAAGGGTCAAGTTCTAAGGGAGAGTGATATAGAACATGATTTGGAGAAAGTTAACCATAAGAAAATCCCAAACTTATGATGTGTGTAAACAGTCTTTGATTACCTAGCAGGAAACATAAACCAACAAAATTTTTGTTTTACGTTTCTTTTCATAATTTTGAGGAATTCATTTACTACATAGAACAAAAACATTAGAAAATATACCTACCTTCATGTAGAGTTTCATCCTTTAATAAGTTTCTACCCAAAAATAATCTTTTCTCCAAACGATGAGCATTCAAAAACACTTGGTCTCATCAAAACACAAGAATCATCTTCTAGAGAATCACATAATCCACGAAAGATTAACCATCTATTTCATCTATCTTTAAACATTATCCCAAAAAATAGAAAGGGTAAGGTAAAACAACTCTTCAAAAAGAAATAATCCCATAGGAATAGAAACTACTTTTAAATCTTCAAAGTTCCATGGTACTAACCAGAGTTCATCATAGACCATTCCGTAAATAACTGTCCTTAAAAATCCTCAAAATAAACCAAACTAAGATTGAAGCCCAAATACAAGAAGGATTTGATAACATAGTCTTCCAAGGTAAACTTTATCATTCATCTCCAAAGAACATCAACCACTCCTAACATCTTATAACAAAAGTAACTATCCTAAACATATTCACCCCAAGATAGGTTAATCATTTCCATAAGTAACCTAAATTACTATAAGTCCGCCTTAAATTCATCGATTCTTCAAAATATAAGTCAACCTAACTCCTCAATGAGAATACCATAGTAATCTATTTACCTTGATCATAGAGGGTCCCCAAAATAGTGAACGTCTTCCAAAATAATAATCATCTTTTAATCCCCTAATCAGCTCTGTCATATTAATACGACAATCATCACATTTCCCATCATATTGGTTGTTGGGACATGTTCTTCCATTTCCCACCATTAACTAAGAAGATAAAGTATAATTAGAGGATTAAATACTTCGCCAATAATCATGAAAAGGAAACTTTAAACATAAAATGATAAACTTGTAGAATAAAAGTATATCATAACTTGTGATCTCCTAGGTTCCAATCTAGGTTATCCATGATCGTATATTCTTATGTGAATATTTATTTTATTTTATCTTTGTTCCTTTAATAATGGTTCATAATAAGCTTATGAATTTACCAAAGCATATCCCCCGGGAGTGTCGAAACCAAGAGTGCAGTAAGGCCCATTATCGTGTACCAATTCCCGTTTGAGTCTAGCTCAAATCGGTGTTTTCGGGTTTTACCCCTATGTACATCTGTGCCAGAGACACCTCTTCCTACTCTTATCCAGATAGGGATGCATTTGCTTGGCAACCCCTTACTCAATACTCACCAAAATATCTGGAAGATTTCCTATATTTAAACTTTTTTATAGGGTTATTCCTAAATTTTTCATATCCTAAATTCCACAAATATCGAAACCATATTTTGATACCAACTATATCATCCCACCTTTTTATAACATAAACTTTCATTTCATTACACAAAACTGAGGATCTTTAAGGTTTAGTGTCTTGGAAACCAGGAACATAAAACATGAAAACATAAAACATTCTTCTTAAACACTTGAGAGGCTTCTCCTTATGTTCATCCTAGGTTCATTACTTCATCTCATAACCTAGGGACATACATCAAAAGAAAGGGTGAGCAGAAGGCCCAGTAAGGGAAACAAGAGAAACATTTTACATGTAAACTTGAGATACTTCAATAAGGTCATGAAAAGAAGTTTAAGGCATGAGAAATAAATCATGAGATATATCATAATAAAAATAACATCTTTCATAACTTTAAGATGTGGCTACATCATTTAACATAGAAAATAATGAACATATCACCAAGGTCCATCCCCAAGGTGTCATTTGAAAATTACCAAGGTTATTCACCAAGATATCGTGAAAATTGTAATCTCTAGTGGTTACATCATTACCCAATGCATTGGAGCGCTATCAGGGAGCACCCTTAAATTTGCCTTTATTATCATGTGAGACACATATATCTTCATCAAACATTTCATAAATAACACATATAGCATAAAAGAAATGGGTTTCATTTCATAATCATAACGTTTTAAAAACTGCTTTAAAGACACGATATTTACGTCACTTTAAACCCACGAAAAGGGAAAGCGGGTTTCATGTATGTAAATCCCAGAAATTAAAATAGAACATCTTGGTATATATGTTAATACCCATATATAAGGTAGAGATTTGAGTATTCGCTTAATAAAATAAAATATCTTTAGAAAAAGAGAGAGATATTTTGAGAAGAAAATTCTGCAGCATAACGGCTATGTTACAAGGTTTATAGAAAACATTGAAAAGAGAGGGGACATGGGTCAAAAATTAATAAATGACCCATAAAACAGTAGAGGGACATAATATAATGGATTTAAGAACATGGTAATGAAATTTTAAAATATACCATATGAAATGAAGAACATGAAAGGAAGACAAAAATAAGATTTTTTTATGAAAATTCGGCAGCCTAACGGCATCACATAAACTTCAACCAAAAATGAAATGATGAGATCAAATAGGGTCTCTAATCATATGAACATAAAATATCAGTATGATAGATATAGATATCATACCCCAACATAATAAAAAGGAACTTTCAAGACTTCACATGGAATTAGAACTTTGAAAAGGGAGAAAGGTGTAAGGACCACTTAAAAATTCAGCAGCCTAACGACGCCACTTAAACATCAAAATACTGATTTGAAGAGATAAAATGGGGTCTCTCATCATATGGTCATAAAATATCAGTATGATAGATATAGTGATCATAACCCAAAATAACAAAAAGGTACTTGAAAGAATTGACATGAAAGTAGAACTTCAAAACGAGATGTGTAAAGAACCACTTAAAAAATCGGCAGCCTAACGACGCCACTTAAAACATCAAAATACTGAATTGAAGAGATCAAATGGGGTATATAATCATATGGTAATAAAAGAACAGTATGATAGATATAGAGATCATACCCCAACATAACAAAAAGGAACTTGAAAGAATTGACATGAAAGTAGAACTTCAAAACGAGAAGGGTGAAGAACCACTTAAAAATTCGGCAGCCTAACGACGCCACTTAAAACTTCAAAATACTGAATTGAAGAGATAAAATGGGGTATCTCATCATATGGTCATAAAAGATCAGTATGATAGATATAGAGATCATACCCCTAAATAGCAAAAAGGAACTTGATAGAATTTAAATGAAAGTAGAACTTCAAAACGAGAAGGGTGAAGAACCACTTAAAAATTCGGCAGCCTAACAGCGCCACTTAAAACTTCAAAATACTGAATTGAAGAGATCAAATGGGGTCTCTCATCATATGGTCATAAAAGATCAGTATGATAGATATAGAGATCATATCCCAACATAAAAAAAAGAAACTTGAAAGAATTGACATGAAAGTAGAACTTCAAAACGAGAAGAGTGAAGAACCACTTAAAAATTCGGTATCCTAACGGCGCCACTTAAAACCTCAAAATAATGAATTGAAGAGATCAAATGGGGTCTCTAATCATATGATCATAAAAGATCATTATGATAGATATAGAGTTCATACCCCAACATAACAAAAAGTAACTTGAAAGAATTGACATGAAAGTAGAACTTCAAAACGAGAAGGGTGAAGAACCACTAAAAAATTTTGCAGCCTAAAGGCGCCACTTAAAACTTCAAAATACTGAATTGAAGTGATAAAATCGGGTCTCTCATCATATGATCATAAAAGATCAGTATGATAAATTTAGAGATCATACCACAACATAATAAAAAGGAACTTGAAATACTTTACATGAAAATAGATCTTGAAAAAAGAGAAGGGAGAAAGAATCCGTTACAACAATTTCGGCAGCCTAACGACGACACTTAAAACTTCATAAAACGAAATAATGATAGTAATAGGGGATCTCTAATTATTTTAACATGAAGAGGGAAGTAAGAGGAGTATAAAAGAACACACTTTAGCATAATAACATGGAGAATAAAAGAAATTACATAAAAGAGATTTTTTGAAAAGAAAGAGAGAGATCGGATCCCTTACCTTAAAACGTAACTCTTAAAACTCAAAGGTTGAGACCTTGAGGGCTTAGAGGAACCTTGGGAGGACTCCTTGGGAGTTAAGGAGAACAGAACTTCGTTGAGGATGTTTTTGGAGTCTAAAAGATGAGAGGAGGGCTTGGTATTTATAGGGAAAGGTAGGGGATAAGGCATTAATGGCCAGGGGACACGTCAAAAGTGGTTTTCTCAAAAGCATGGGCCCTCCCATGGTACTTCCCATAGAGTTAGGCCACATGGAGACCCCCACACAATAATTCATCCTCTTTAGTCGACCATCCCTTAAAATATCTCCTGAAATCATCATGACACAGTTATGATATCATTAAAGATACCGAAACCCTAAAACTGTATTTTTACTATTCACTGAAAATTCAACTTTCTCAGAAAAATCCCAAAATTTCACATTAACCAAATTTCAATGCTCTAATTTCAAAAATGAACTCTATTTTATAAAAACAATTTTCTAAATATTTTTAATTCATTTTTTAAATAAACACACTATTCACTGAAAATTCATTTTTTTTAAAAAAAATCCCCAAAATTACCTTAACATAATATCGATGCTCTGAGTTCAAAAATGAAATCCATTTTATACAAATAATTTTCTAAATATTTTTAATTTAATTTTTAATTAAAAAACACTATTCACCTGAAAAAAACTAATACTTGAATAATAATTTATCAAACTGTTATTTACCGATTTTATTGAATCTCATTACTTAATCTAGTTGTCTAAATTATATTAAAACTTTTTTTGAGTGAAATTACTAATCCATTTGGTCACATTACTAATCCTAAGCATAAAATCACTATTCATAATTTAATATTCATCAAAAATCAAGTTGATCTTATCAGACTTGAAATTTCATACTGAACATAATTGTAGAAGACCATTTTTTAAAAATCATTACACATTTTTATTTATTTATGGTTTAGATAAACATTTTTAAAATATACTTTCTCTAAAATTCATCAAAAAATATGCATACTATATTTATCCAGAGATTTGAAAATTCATAAACTTCATCATAAGAAGAAATCCCAATTTTTATTTAAAACAAAGGATTACACAAGGCAGTTACGGTCTCCTTACATTGCCCCTTATCACACCAGCATATGACCTAAGTGTAAGGTGTGCTAAGGTGATAGAATCTGAGGGAGGCTCAGCCAACATCGCACGACTAGTAATTTCTATCAGTTTGAACTTCTCGCGAAGGGGATCCCGTTCTAGCTTCACACGATGATGTTCAGCTTGAGTTTGGTCCAGAGCAAAGCCCAATGGTGCTACCTCCTTCCCAAGTTCTGTTAGATGAGCTTCGATCGGTCCAAGACTACTGGGTGAGGCCATCGAATCTTCTTTCTATATTAATTAACCAAATTGCTTGTATTTAGAGACAATAATCAAACCGTTTAGTTTCCAGCTGTCATATTGGCCAATGGTCAAATAACAGTCAAAACCCAACAGTCTCATTTTAATTATACTCATGTTATCAAATGAAACATTTTTGTTGAGTATAAAAATAAAATAAAATAACACATAAAATTAGGAAACAAGATTTATTCAAAATTTAGGGTCGTTACAGAAATCCATCTTTCTCTTCCTCTTGCCAGTAGAAATATCACAAGTAATTGGTGTTGAACCGCCCTGGCCCACACCGCTAGCTTCCCGCAGGTTCCTCTCTGAAATCAACACCTGATTTACAATAGCAATTGGCAACCTGAAAACATTCACCAGCACTCAGATATTATAACGAAGACCATCCTCAAAACGTCTGGCCCTCAACATCTCATCACCCAATAGTATGGATGAAAAGCGCTGAAGCTCTATAAAACAAGCATAATAGTCCATCATTGACATAGCGTCCTAATGCAGATTCATGAACTCTAAAGCTCTATCTGATCTCAATGTCTCCGGGAAGAAAAAGTCATAGAAGACTACCTGAATGTCATCCCACGCCATATCCCTGTGATGCTCTGACTGGGTGGTAATATCCTACCATCTCTTGGCGGAATCACTCAGCATGTAAGTCGTGAGCTTGACCCTCCACCCTGGAGGCGTCTCAAGATGCTCGAAAATTGTCTGCATTGACCCCAGCCAAGACTCCGCAGCCTGTGGTCTTCCATCCCCTGAAAACGTAGGAAGATGCTGCTGTTGGAAGATACGTGTCAGCTCGGCCATAGATGTGGTAGCCTGCGGTGCTCCCTGAAAGGTCTGCATGAACCGCAATAAGCCTTCACGGAACTGTGTCTCCGCGCCGGTGTCTTGTATAGCAGCTGGTGCCGCATCTGGCTTTGCTGGAAGATCAACTGGTAGCCCAGGGCCCACCATCTCTGGAGTATACTCGTTGCCTCTCTCCTGGAAAACAATGCACGGTCTTCTAGGTGGCATGACACTACAAGGTCAAAAACACACCTTAGAACAAGATTTATCAAAGACCGACAATGAAGAAACCCAAAATGGAACAGGAGGAATAAGACATTCAAAATTTTCAAAACAAGACTACACAACGTGTACACTGACTACACGGTGTGTACTTGACTTCCTTTCCCCTGCCCGAGTCCTTTTTCACGGCTAATCCACACAGCACCCGTTTGAACAAAAACTACACGGCGTGTATTTAATATACACGGAGTGTATGGTGTTACTTCCAACTTCCTGTGTCTTCTGTGACATGGCCGAATACTCGACTTAACACTACACGGCGTGTTACACTCACACACAGCATGTACACCACCTTGTTTCCCCAGTCACATGGCTAAGTCCACATGGTCTGTCCTCGGACAAGACTACACGACGTGTCCCCAAAGGTGCACGACGTGATTAAGGAACGGTGACATTGACCCGTGTTGTTAGTTACACGGACAAGTCCCCAGGCCACACTACACGACGTGTTCATCATTGACACGGCATTTTCTGTACAAAATTTCACCGACCCGTGTTGTTAGTTACACAGCCGGACTCCGGGTTGACCCTACACGATGTGTACATACGATACATGGCGTGTTCTCCCATGCATTTCCCTACCCCGTGTCGCCACCCACACTGTTTGTGACACGGGAAGAGACTACACAGCGTGTACTTAGAGTACATGACGTGTACTTAAAAAGTTCATTTTTCTTCTTAAACAGAAGGCCATACACGGCGTGTGTAAAAATACTACACGGCGTGTATACTGGGTTTCCAGACTGTATGTCTTCGAAACTTCTCTAAAACCCAGAAAATACCGAAAACCAACACCTAAGTGTCAAATTACGACCTGTGAGGGCCCATACTCCCCACAAATCAATGTTTGACATCTTATATGTGTTATAACTAATAAAAAGCCAATGATCCACCAAATTCCGATAAAAGGGGGCACATACTCCCAAAAAACCAAAGTTTGGCGTCCATTATATGAACAACTCACACAAAAATTACCCTATCAAATAGCAGGTATTTTATCAGTGCAGCTATCACAACAACATGATTTTCTAGCAAAATAACTATCACAACAACATGAAATTTACTAATGCAGCAAATGGCATGGAAACTATGCATAGCATGTGATTATAGAATGTTGTTAAATGATGCATTAGATGGAATACCCTCATCTTATCAGGTTGCAACTAAATAGAACCCATAGATAAATATATAAACAGCACAATACAAGTGTGTCACCCAATGGTGAAATCATATCAACTGTAAAATTTTCAAAATCAGAAAAATTGCAAAATACTAGGTAGACTAGCTTTTCCCTGTACACGGGTTAGCTATGCCCGAGCATAGCTTATTACCAGCAACCGCTCGTATTATCCCTGAATACGACTCCAAACAGTAAGTCAAAGAAAAGAAATCCCTCTGATACCACTTTTTATCGTCCCGATTCTAGGTGCCACTCAACGGGTGCCCCGAACTCGGTTCGCCACGTGACCTCAAGCGCATTTCCCCAAACGCCAGAGGCTGCTGACTAGCAGAGAGGGCCCATGTATGATAGTTGGAAAACTATGCCTTCATTTGTCAAAGTGTAGCGCAGTGGAATAAAAAATAAAACATACAACAAACAGCGGAAGCAGTAAATCATACACAACTGTAATAAACAACAACAGTGGATATAACCAATAGTGTATAAATGATGATGCTACATTACTCAGGTTCTAAGAAAAGAGACAGAACATGTTATACATAAATTCATTACAACCAAAAGCAGAGTACAACAAAACAAGCAAAACAACTAGTAGCGGCATCGTGAGCCTAGGCTCGGTCCCATGCCCTTATACTCCTCAATAGCAATCATGTACCTGTATAGGGACTCTTTCCCCTATCTAAACCTGTAGCAACGTAATCTTTTTGTGCCGAAAAGCATGACCCAAACAGGGTGTGAGAAAAATATCTCAATAGGTACCCACCAAAGGCCTGTGTCCAACTGCGTATAAGCATGCAACAACAGTGTGCAATAATAAAATGAATTAAACTAAGAAGTACTCAAAATTAACTAACTTACTAGTTATATTTCAATTTAATTATTTATTTAATCCATTTAATTTAGTATCATTATGTTCTCAATAGCACCAATCCCTCAGGAAAACCATTATCTTGCCCTCGGGCTAATATAGTGAACCATGCCCTCAGGCTAATATAGTGAACCACGCCCTCAGGCTATACAGAATCTCGCCCTCAGGCATTCAGAATCTCTCCCTCAAGCATAACTGAATCTCACCCTTAGGAATAATAGAATTCTCACCCTCAGGCATATGAAGTCAAGCCCTCAGGCATGAAAGGTTGCCCTCAGGCAAAATAGAACGTTTCCCTCAGGCTAAAATAGTCATTCCCTCAGGCTAATACAGTCACGCCCTCGGGCTATAGCAAAACACCGCCCTCAGGCATAAGTAACCGGGCCATGCCCAACATATAAACATGAAATTTGAATACAATTCCTCTCAAGGAAAAAGTAATGCATAATTTAAACAAGTCATACCCTCGGGAATCCTAGCCAAATGGCTAAACAGAGGAACACACCCCTCAAGATGGTCATGGATCCAAGCAATGATCCCAACCAACATTATTATCATAATTAACCACCTATTAATGTATAGGTGTTTAATATTGGAATGGACTTAGCCACACGACACCCCAACATGGGTTCGTGGCAAAAAACGCACAAAACACACAGCAGTTAGAAAAACAAACACCAAGCCACCTACCTTATACGTCAAGGAGAGGTATACCCGAATGCTGACTCCAGAAACACCCAAGAACGACATAGAACTGACGAAGAAAAAAACCTTCTTAACCTAAAATAACTCCCGCTAGGGAAAAAATTTGTAAGAAACACTCCAGGAGAAGAGAGGGCTTACTCGTGCGGTTCCAACGTGATCGTCCGAAGTAGAATCAGATTCCAGACGAACACCCGACGGATCTTCGAAGGTATGACCTTCTCCTTTGGCTCCAAAATGGCTCAAATATCTCCTCTAACAAATGAGGAGGCTACTGCCTTTTTTAAGATGAAGAAAAGTACACGACGTGTACTTCCAAGTAAACTGCGTGTACTCCTTTCAGTTAACTATTCCTATGGCGGCACCACCACACTCTTCATCTGTCAACAAGACTACACGACATGTACTCCTGAGTACACGGGGTGTACTTCCACCCAGCTGGTGGCTGCTCCACCACCTTTATATTTTGGCCTACCGACTGACTACACAGCGTGTAAGGGACCACTACACTGCATTTAGTTGGTTCCTACACCCTTTGTCGCCGATATGGCTACACGCCCTGTGTACTCATCCCAACACGGCCAACAGTACATGACGTGTGGAAAAAGCACATGGCCTATAGTTCTAAAATTTAGGATTTCCCCCATTTTCCATATTTTATTGAAAACACTTAAGGAAAAGGAAAAAGAAGATGCACGTACCTAAAAGAGAAGAACCGAGTTCTTACAAAAATGTTTTTACATTTATCTAATAAAAGTTAGAGGCTTAAAATGTGAATGAATCTAAGCATATATACTTTAATATTCCTTAAAAGGACGATTTACCACCTTTTGATGGAGAGACCCCTTTAAGTTTAGTTTTGGTCATTTTTATATGTTCTATTTGGCAAAATAAAAATCTTATTTAGATTCGGTACATCAAAATTTACTTTGGTAAATTTTTTGTTATTGTTTTGATAATGTTCATTTTTAATGAATATGAAAAATACAGTGTTTTAATTCAAAAGTGCCTTTAATATAATTTATTTATATGGTTAGATTATATTTTTAATTGGATTTAATGTTTAATTAGAACATTTTTTTTATTTAATCCAATTTTGGACATTGGAATTAATTTCACTTTGAAATTGGACATAAACAAGTGATAATCTTTTGGTAGTTATTATTTCTTAAAAACATGTTTTTTTGACAGCGATAATTAATTTTATATTAATTTCTTATACTTCTATGTTTTTAATTTATAAAAATTGATTCCATAATTAGAATGAGTAGGTTCAAATTGTCTAAATAGGTAACTTTTATTTTTAGTCATTTTAAATATTTACTTTAGTAAATATTTTATTTACCATGATTAAAAGGTAAATACAGTAAATAATGGTAAAATATAATATTATAATAATATTAAATTTCCCTAACATGTTTCCTAATCCTATTTTACGATACACAGACAACCATGGGTATCCTTGGGTTGAATTTGGGACCTCATGGAGCAACGTGGGATAATAATGACACTTTATATCAATTAACTTAAAGTAAGGACAAAAATGACATAAAAAAATATCTTTTAGTAAATAAAATTTTACATGAGGTTATATAAGTTATCCTTTAGACTATAAATATTAATTAGAACGATAAAACAATCTCCTACATCATGGTATTTTCTTTATAATTTTTTGAAATCAAATAAATTAATTTATTTATGACATAATAATGATACAATATTTTCCTCATTAATAAATGATTTAAATAAATAAGATTATAAATATTAAAACAATGTCCAAAACCTGTCCAAGTATTATTAGATGATTTTATTTTGACCCTGACCCATCTTAAATCATACTTTACAATTATTTTTCCTTTTTTAAATTGAAGATGAGGTTATAATAAAATAATATTTTTAAAACTTTCCTAAAGATCCCTCCCCTCCCTTCTAAAATATCCTCACTTTTAACACATTTCTCACACTTATCAAGCCTTTAGATTCAAATAACTCTAATCCAATAATATCCTGAGATCCCTCTCTTCATCATAAAAGCCTTACCATAGGCATAAAACTCTTCAAGTAACTCTTTTGGTTCAAACCAATGGGAGTTACCTGATTTAAAGGTAATGTCTTCTCTTAAGTTATTTTGTCTTATTTTACTTCTCCAACCCCCTAAACTCTTTTTATTCTTTTTTTATAACAAAAACAGTATAATTAATATAATATGATGTTGTTATTAGATGGATTATAACTACACTTACACACACCTCCATCTAATGGGGGATCAACATACTATTTCTGTGGATGGAAAAATGACGCCTCACGAAACGATGATTGTTCGATTATCTCCTACCGCCTCTCATGGGGGCCATTATGGTGGCATTGTATTTATATATGATATATATTATGTTTATGTTTTCATTATGATTCTGTATTTCTCATTTATATCATACCTTTATAGTTTCCATTATCGGTAAACACGATAATTTCATTTGAGGAAGTGCGGACTACGTCCCCCTCAAAGTAATATGACTCGTTAATGCCATATGTCGGAAGTATAAAGGATGGAGTTAATGATAATATATATAACATTATAATATAATTATAATATAACTATGTATCATTATGTTTTAATTCCATTAAAATATGAAACATAATTGAAAGTAGCGTTCATGTGTACGTACGACTTACCGTCTCCATGAACTGTGCATTTCATTTCTTATCTCCAAATGTTATGTACTATTGTAAATACATGTATATACTAGAAAATAAATACCATATACTCTTTTATGTATTTTGGATTTGAATATAGTTTTGATAATGGATTTTTATGTCAATATATATATGATATATTGTGATTAGAATGTGGAAATGTTATCTTTCCTTTATGTTTATTTTATGTGTTATGAATATGTTATGGTTCTTGATAATTGTTTACATATATGGATGGTTCCATGAAAAACCTAGGGTGGGTGAGCCCGAGATAGATCTCCAATGCATTGGGTAACATGACAGAGGTAAAGGTGGATGTTTCTCCTAAGAGATTTAGGGAATATACTATGATGGGTATTCCCAATGTGACTCTCTATGTAGTTGTGATTGCTACAATGTAAGATTGATATGGATTCCACAATTTATCTTTATGATTTATGTTTTGTATGTGTTATTCATAAATATAATGATTTCATGAGGTATGTTAAAGCATTTATGTTATGTATGAAAAGATGAACTAATGTTTTCATTCTTTGTTTTCTAACCCTTACTGAGATTTTTATGCTCATCCCATGTTTCGAAATGTTTCTATAGGACTTAAAGATGAATAAATTCAAGTATGGGATCAAGGAAAAGTCATGTTGTCTAAAACATGTAACTAGACATGATTCTTTTTTTCAGGAGTTTTTATTTTCTGAAAAAAATGGAAACTGAGTAGAAGTTTCTTCTTTGTAATCTTTTGAGATGTAATAGTTATGTCCTAATTCTCTAAAATTTTAAACCTAAAAAGAACCCCAATGTTAATTATTCATTTAGTTAAATGTTATGTGATGTTTTATGGATGATTACTTATAGTATGAACTAAAAGAAATGATATTTGAGTTATCAAAACACCTTGCAACTTTAGTAATATTTTAATTGGAAACCCAGGATTAGGGATATCAATAAGGATTTAAAAATACATTATATTTAAAAACAATTATGATAAAATAAATCAACATCAAATATATATACACAAGAAAAAAGGAAACATGTACTAAATATATATAATCTCTTAATGATGCAAAATTGATAAGTAAAAACATTAACAACCATGATATATTTTCAATATGAATCTAATTATTATTATAAAATGATATGTACCTTATAATTTTTTTAATTAAATTAATATTGTAAAATAAATCAATTAATAAGTAACCAAACCATATCATAGGCATTATGGTTCAAAATATTGATTATTCCTCGAGAAATTAAAATTGAGACAAAGAACCACATATCTTAATTCTTGAATTTGAAAAAAGCACTTGAATATCATGTATAACGAAATAACTATATTAGTCACCTATTTCATATCATTTTTCACATATATAACATTTCATAAAAATTATTTACAATTTATCTGTACATTTATATTAGTTAGTTAGTGTCTATCTTCAATATGAGGTGTGAGTAATCATTTAAATTTTGATTTTTTTGTAATAATGGTGTTTTTCATAATTATTATCCATAATTTTATCATTACATACCATAAAATTTAATTTAATTTATAACTTATATTTATTTTTAATGTTATAATTTCATTATATGGTAGTTTTGGTTTTGATAATTAATGTTGAAATCGACGATGGATATATTTTGATGATTTTTAACAAACACTATTCGATATCTTAATTAATGGGTTTAATATTAATGTTACTGGTAAAGAAACAAAGAAAAAATTATTTAATTATTTATATAATATATTATCTTTAATTATGTTATCACTGGAATCTAGGATAATATTTTATAGAGTTGTTCAAGTAGGTGGTTAGTCCGATGCAAACAATATCATACCATAATTGATGGAGGATTGTGAAGTGATTTTATTGGAATACAATTATTTAATACAAAAAATGATATTTTTTATGTTTTATTAAGTTATGAATTCTAAATTAATGTATTTGGAATAATTATTTATTGATACAAAACTATTACATAGTAAGAACCAATTTTTTCATCTTAGTAAATTCATTTTAGATGGTTGAATTTATAATGACCATTTTTGCTTAAAATGTTTATAGAGTTTCAATGATTCTTTGCCCAAATTATAATATTTTCAAAATAATCATATTTATCCACTACTAGTAAGGAATCTATACCAAGGGTTTCAAACCATGGGTATAACCCCCAAAACCATGGGTATAGTCTGTACCCATCGTTTTGGGAACAATTGGGAGTTTAGCTGTCAGAATAGCTGTAAGCTATACCTACAGTTTTAAAATTCTATACACACAATTTCAAAACCATGGGAATAGGTTTATTATAGGATGTCATTAACCCTAAACCCATGGTTTAAAAACCTTCGGTATAGGTTTTAAAAAATCACCGAACATGGGTTTCGATCCGTGGTCTGCGCATATACAATTTATGCACCTAACCACTACACCACACTAATATATATATATATATATTTATATATTTATCTAAACCCTGGATATATGTTTAAAATAATGGCAATAATCATTTCTATAGAAATTATTTCCCCCTGCTTAACATTGCATATCAATACCGACAGTTTTGGAAAACTGTGGGTATATGCATCACTTATACCCACGTTTTTAGGGAACAGTGGGTGTATACTCCCATCAAATCCCTATAACTACGATTTTGTAAAAACTGTTTCTATATGGTAATTTTATTGTTGTGATCCATTATATCCTCTACTAGGTCCATCCATATAAGTTAGTGAAGAAAAAAAACATGAGGCTTTATTGAGGAGGTAGACCGCACATAAGCATGAATGTCTTATTTGTTAAGGGAAAAAAGGGAAAGGTGTGGAATAGATAACAACATAATATAAAAACATTAACAATTCGATAAATATTAATTTCACTATTTAATATTAGGAAAATATACTTTAAATATAATGATAAAAAATAAACAGTGTTAGGGAAAATTTAGTACTTACACTGAAAACATGGGATATCACTTGGAAATGGTGGCCTTATAAAAACTATATTATACCGGATAATTATAAAATTGAGATAATAATATATTATGTTAAATATATAAGAGTTTTAGATTTCAATTTATAGGGAAAGGTGTATCATAATGTGTTGTAAATGATCTATTTTATAACTGAAGAGAGTGGTAATTTTGGAATCACTCATTACATTTAAATAGTGGCATGTCTCTATTCAAGGGTAAAAGTATAAAAAAGATAAAAATAATGGTGGTTCTATTTTTTTGAGTCTAATATCATCCACACACATAGAGGTACTTTTTTAATTGTTTTAACTCTTTTATACTTATTAAAACTCTTATTACCCAATTTAGTTTTACCATTACAACCAATATTTTTTACGTTGGAAATTTATTATAATAAATAAAATTTAATTTAGAATCTTTGAATAATTTTAAAATTAAAAATTAAAATTTTAAAAATTATTTTATAAAATATAATCTCTATGTTTTAGATAATTTAATTTCACAACTAATGAATGCGACATGTGGAAACTATTTTTAGAAAAAATTTGTTTTAAAAAATGAGATTTATGTGTAGATTAACGTTATAATTTTTATTAATTTAAATGAAATAAAATAGTTGACTATAAAGAAAATAATTGATAATTGATTTTTAAATAGGTCCAAAACAAAATTAATTATTTAATATGTGTAATTAAAAGGAATGATATTAAATTTTTTTAAATTAGAATAAAATCTAACGTAAGCTCTAAAAATTAGAAGTTGATTTTACTTCTTTAGAATAATATTTAAATTAAATAATTTTAGAAAATTAAATAATATTTTATTAGTTGATATGTTTGATAAATTTTTATTACTTACTTATATAATAAAAAATTTATAAAATCTATAAGGTTTTTAAAAAAATTATATTTTACTATTAACATAAAAATCAACTGTAATAAAAATCAGAAAAATTATTCATAAGATTATATTGAAATCTTGAGTCAAATAATGAAAATAATTTTCTGAAATTAATATTCTATAATTTATAAATTTATCTTTTAAATGAGAAAACAATATATGAAAGAAAATCAATTTTATTGAACATTGACCTTTAAAAATATTATGTTTGATTAATCTAATTTTTTTAATAAAATGTACTTATTAATTTATTTTTATTTTATATATTTTTTATTATTCTTAATAATTTAGTAATTTTCATCAAATATGTCATGGAATGTTTTAGTTTTCTACCATGCTATCAAATATAAAATTAATTTAGAGAAGAATATATTTCAAAATATCAATGTCTTACATTCTCCCCCACATATTTAAATTGTAGCCTAATAATTTTAATTTGATTTTAATGAAGGGGGGAGGTGAGGGATTGAAAATAATCTCTAAATATATATTCTAATGTTATATCTACCAAAATATCATTGGTAACACTTCGTATCTTCATCCCAAATATGTTTCATTATGAGTTCTTATGGACATTCCATTCATTGATTCATTTTCATGATCCTATTTAAAACCAAATACAAAAAAAAGTTATGAAAATGAAAAATAAAATTACAGTAAATTATCCTATAAATATTTGGAATCAATCCTAATATGTATTCTCTATTGAAACCATCATTTCAATCATTGATACCTTCGGTTAAACTATGATATAATTATATCAATCTACCAGTCCTTCAATTTTATGTAGTATATCTATACTCATTTTCTTGTTATGTTATCTTACATAACTCATCATTAAATTATATTATATTTGATTCCATTATGTTGTTTCTTAAGTAAGGTGTGATTAAACAAATAACACCCTCGATAGTGTCTAAAAATGGGTGAAGTTTTTGGCCCAATTAAAGTCTACATGGGAAAAGATTGAGTTGATAATGAAATAATATTTCTTAGGGTAATTACCCCTAGGATCATCTATTCCAAAACAACATCTAATTCAGATTATCCAAAAATATATATAATTTATTGTTGAAGCTCACAATATCAACATTATCAAAAGTTTAGGATGTTATCATATTCATAGAATTGTCCCATAGACTTATCCCCATGGGTTTTAATAAATTCTTTTCATCATAATCCCAAGAGTACTATAATATTCCCAAAAGAAACCAAAACCTTCCCAGATACCCATTGAGGTTCCCCAGACCCCCACTAATAGGATTGGTTCTAAAACTAATTTTTTTTCTATACTGGAATTGATTCAAAGTGATATGACCTAAGCTGAACATATATATCCTAAATATTTTAACATTTCATCTCAAAATAGTCCCATAATCCCAATAATTGAAGGTTTAATTTATTTGAGTATCAAAAAAATATATTTTATGTTCCTTGTGAGAATTTCTCTATAATCTAACCAGACAAGACTCCCTTCTAGATTCCTCATACTTTATACTCATATTCACAACCTATGGAATGTGAAAATAAGAAAATGATGGGATAAAATGATATGTAATGGAAAAACTCAGCAACATTTCATCAACAGTTAGATCACAAGAATATGAAAAAATGAAAATAGAATCACTATATTAATAATAACATGGAATAATTATATTATACTATATGGAAGGTTAAAAGGCTATATAAACTCAAATAAAAAACATACTATCTTGAATAAGAGTGTGAAATAAAGGGACAATAATCATGAGATATAAAGTATAATTATAGTAATTGAGATCTTTAGTTTCAATTAAATGAATAATAAATGTAAACTATTTCAATAAAATATTCATCAAAATCAAAAAATATTGGAGAAGGTCTCTTGAAACATTTCCCATAACGTGATAGAGTAGGAATCACTACATTATTCTCATTTTTGTACAGACACCACAAACTAATTATCATAAACATTGTGAAACAAGAATAACTACATGTTTCCTACAACACAGTGTAATATGGATAACTTAATAAATACCATTGTTTATAGAAAAAAATATTCAATTTCCATTCCTTTGTCACTAGATATAAATCCTTAACCAATGTATTAGAGGGAATTATCAGACCCCAAACATCATAATTATAATCATCTATACATAATATGTGGTATGAGAAAATGATAATAATCAAACATCAGAAAAAAATTAATTAATACACAAAAAAATAACACGTTTTGTGAACGAAATTCTTAGAACATTGTTTGAGGAATCTATATAATGAATCCAGATGGTGTGTAAAACAATCCCCTAGTTTAATATAATGATAAATAGGGATGTTTTCCAGGATATAAAAATTCATTTTTGAGATCTTTGGATAAATCAAATGAACAAATAATAGAGAATAAACCATTTTTGAAAGGTTTGGAAACTCATTCAATATATTTTTAATATAAAATACTTGATTTTGATAAAACATCTAAATTTTATCCTTTAATAGCAAAGATAAGGGTTTTCTTCAAAATGAAAATTTACAAGGGAAATATGATGTAAAAAAAGTTTCTTTTGGAATCTATAGAAATATGAAATATTTATTTTTTAAGAAATAATAAAGCCATTAAAATCACATTAAAAAAAATACCCTTTATAAAATAAAAATTTAACATTTTTAAAATAAAAAAAATCTAAAATATTCATTTCAAAATCACAAAGAGTTCAAATAATTTGGAAAACATATTTAAAACAAAGTAATTGAGATGATGAGATTTCTTGGGAAGTAATTTAATTATTGTAAAAAATTTCATAGTTCTATGGGGAATGACTTTATCAAAAAGTAATATTGAAATTTGAAGCATCATTTTCCTAGATAGAATGAGAGTCATCAACATAAAATCTTTGGCTGGAAGAGACCATAAAAAGAAGAAATAAGTTTTTGAAAGTGTCATTATAAATCATTTAAAGGAGATTTGAGTTATCAAAATACTGTACGACTTTAGAAACACTTGAATTGAAAAATCTTGGAGAGGGATCACAATATGGAATTATGAATCCATTAAAATAAATTAATTTTTTTGATAAAATTAATCAAAGTAAAATATGAATATTCAGTATAAAAGATAAACAAAGGTTGAATAAGCATCGGATCAGAGTGATACATAATTGAGAGTCCAAAAGCATGACAACATTGATATCCATTGAATCAAAATAAATTTAAATAAATAACATGATATAAATTTTAAAACCACGTGAATTAAATGAAAATGGTAAAAAAATACATTAGTTTGAAACTACACCACTTCAAATATAATATTCCACACAATATGAAATATTTTTCATGAAATTTATTTTGGGATAGAGAACCACTTACCTAAATTGATGAATCTAGATAATTTTCTTGTATATCATGTAAAAAAAATAAACCTATTAATAAAAAATTTCATAACCCTTTTCATATATTTAGCCCTTTATAAAATTCATTGATAATTATTCTCTATATGTATAATAGTCATTTATGATATATTTTTCGTATTAGTTGTGGGTAATATTTATCAGTTTGATATAATTTCATAATAGATGTTTTGTTATTCATTATTATGTAAAATTTCATCATTAATATTAAACAAAATTAATTTTAATTGATGTTTTATAATTAATTATAATACTATAATTTATTTCTATAAGAGTTTTGATTACGATATATAAATATGAAATCGATAAGGAACATATTTCAGTGATTTTTAAGGAAAGGTCCTCAATATCATAATTAATGAGTTTAATATTATAATTTAAATTAAATAACCATAACCAAACCATTAGAAAATTATCTTAATCATAAATTATCATTAAATAACTGATCATAGTAATCCATGATATTATTTTATAACATTGTTTATGTAGGTGGATTGAATGACCCAAACATTAACAAACCATAAATAATGGATTATTGTCAAGTAATTTATTTGTAATATCATTATTAATGAAGAATAATTTTATTATTTAGGTTTTATTAAAGTGATAAATCATAATTTTTTAGAAATATAAAAACATGAAATTTATATGAAGCTATTACATAGTAATAGTAAATTTGTTTCCACTTAGTTTGTTTTATTTTAAAGATTTGAATTAACAATAGTCAATTGTTATACAATATTGTTAATAGTTTTTCTTATTTTCCTTACTAGAATCATAATATTTAGACAAAAATCATACTTATACATTAAATTTCCCATTAGAAATATCCATTTATGATGGTGATGGAAAATATCATGACACTCTATGAAGAGGTAGTCTGTACGTAAGCATAAATATAATTTAAATCTTTTAAGGGAAAATATAAAAGGAAAATAATAGTTATTAAAATAATAAAAATAATTATGCATACTATAAATAAATAATAATTATATAATAATTGGATTATATATTTATAAAGGAAAGATAAAAAAGGAATAATGTTAATGAAAAGTTTGTACTTACGTTGAGATCTTTAGATTTCTCTAGGAAATGTCCTCGAAAATTGGGGTGTTAAGATTAATGATTGTGTCTATAGGCTAATAAAAATGAGATAATATTATTGAAGGATAAAAAAATATTTATGTTTAAGGTTAAATTGAATGGTATATGTGTATCATGAAGTGGTGGATGTGATCCCCATTTATAAGTGAAGAGAATGGTACTTTTGGAAGTAATCAATACATTTTAGTACTAGTATGTCACTATTAATTTTTTAATGACACAAAAAGTAAAAAATAATGTATTATATTATTTTTTTGCAGAAACATATGACCAAAACAATTTGATTCATATTTATTAAATAATTTATGACTTTTACATTTAGTGAAATTATTTTCACCCCTTTTAGCTTTTATTTTGGTAAAAAATACTTTTATCCTTGATCATTAATTTTAATGACCAATATTTATGTTTCACTTATTTCATAATTTTTAAATTATTATTAAAAATATAAAATAATTATAAAATAAGAACTTTTAGGTTTATAAAAGTAAATTTCATAACTAATCGAGGTGACTGGAGAAGTCCATTTTTTTGAAAAATAGTGTTTTGAATTTTAAAATTTATGTATGAGATGAAATTATTAATTTTATAAATTTACAAGAAAGAAATATTTATATTATAAAAATATAATAGTTTAGTGTATTTTAATGAAATATAATACTCAATTTGAAGATAAATTTTTTTATTTAAATAAAAAAAATCAATTTTTAGATTGGATTAAAATGTTATCTAAGAACTAGAAAATAAACATATGTTTTATAAGTTTAGAATAATATTTAGAAATAATAATTTTTCTTCTTTAATATATTATGTATAATTTAAATTTTTAAATAAGTTTCAATTTATTTATTATATAATGATAAATTCATAAAATTTAAAATTTTGGTAAAAAGTATATTTTCCACTATTCACTTAAAAATGAATTATTTTAGAAAAATATTAAATACCAATTACATGAAAAATTGAAATTAAAATAAAGAAAATATGTTAATTTAAAAAAATTTAAAATTATAAAATTTATATACTTAGGTTTCAAATGATGATACAATATATAATGGAAATTATATTTTATTGAGCAGTTCCCCTTAAAAATGTTAAGTGTTTTTATTCCTATATTGATAGAATTTATAATTGATTTATATTTTTTAATAGAGGATTTATTTTTCATAATTTTTCATAATAATATTCATATAATATGTCACTTTTAATTTTTTGGGGGATTTTTTGAGTATAAATATATCAAATATAGTATGAATTTAGATAAAAATATAATATAAAATATCAAGATGTTACACAAAAGATTTAGTCTGATATATTAGACACCTCTCAAATGATTCTATCCCTTGAGAATAAAAAATAATTCTTTTATGGATTTAAAATTTTTGAAGACCCAATGAACCATATCATGAGATACCTATCATCTATGTCTTTAATGATATAACATGACCATTATTCAAACATAAATAATGAATGTAGTAAATTTGTAAGACAAACAAATAACAATACTGTATTAAATTGTAAAGAAAAATAAAACATAATGAATTTGAAATAAGAAAAACATAGGTTATAAGGCCCACATCAATGTCTCATGATACCAAGTACTCTCATGTGGACCGCCATTACTCCACAAAAAATGAACTAGGGGATGGACACATTCATGACGTACCTTATCATGACAATCCTAGATTTTAACTGGACCCCCCAAGATTGTTTTCTAACCTCTATATCCAACTTATTCCAGTTAATGAAATAAGAGTGATCATGAAGACACAAAATTAGCTAGTACACAAGGAAGAAATTGTTGATCTTTTCCAGAATTGGTATAAGGGACAAAAAATACATCATCTTACCCCCATCCCCCAACACCTCAAAATTCCAAATAATCTAGGGAGAGAATTAACTCTCCCAAAAAAACTCTACTACCACCGATGAGGTGGAACCGTCAAGAACACATGGTATTTGGCCAAAAACTACAAGGATTCATATCCATGATCATAATTAGATTTATTGTGTTATTAAACTTCCCTTAATTGATATAGAACTATATAGATCATCAATATTGTAATTTTCAAAACGTTGAGACCAATAAATATTGACTCCCCAACCCCAGTCTAACACAATAGAAATGAGAGAAGTTTTCTAGAAAAGTATATGAATAGATCTAAACCATTAGAAATGTGATATATATCATTATAGGAATACTCAACCAATGTCAGGTGTTTCAAATATAATCAATAAAAATACAAGATGACAGTGTACAACATATCCCCTATCATTTGGTTGGTGTAGATTGCCTTACAATTTATTTAGGGATGAAAATAATTGTTAAAGAATATATATAGAAAAAATATTCATGTAGTATCCACTAGATTGATAAGTTGAATCCTACATCTTGAATAAAGATGATTTTCCTTGATTCTCATTGGAGCCTCAACACTTCATCCATGTATCGCCTTTCTAGAACATCCACAACACTTAACTCCTAAGTCTCTAGATAGTGGACATACTTCATCAGTTAGTCCATGATTAAAAAAAGGATTTCATAACTTCTCTAGGATCGGAATAACCTATTAATTAATTCCATATAGAAGTTCTCTTACTACCATTTATGAATATCCAAGGGTTTCAACAACCCTCCATGAAAATAGTGCTCTGCCTTCACCTTACAGTTAACCAAACATCATACCACAGACTCTATCACTAACCAATTATTCGTAGGCCCCCATATATCTCTCCTATAGAAAAAAAATTTCTAGTAAATGCTTAGATACAACACTATGTATGATCTATAAAACTCACGATGAAGCCCCTCACATATAGATACTGAAAAATATGACCTCCAAAAAAATAATTTTATCCATCATCTAACCACCTCTTTGGAGTATCACCTTGGATGATATGGTGCCTTATATCTTAAACCAATGGGAATAACCACTAATACACATCTACATATTAAAACAAGGAAGTATCCATTTCTATCTAACATAAGAATAATCCACCACAAGACTCCCCATACCTATTATTCATGGACTTTAACACCCCCACCACCATCTAAGTATCCCTGGATTCTCGAATTATTTCTACCTGCAAATTCCTACTCAATGAATCATCCAATACATTCTACTTTCGTAGAGAATAAGTAAATTCAAAATGATAATCCGTAATAAACTATACAAATCTGTACTATAATATATTCATATCCCACTCAATGAAACTATACCTTAATTTTTTGTGGTCTATGCAGACCAAAAAATACTTTCTAATGAGTTAATGTCTCTAAAAAATTATGAAAAAGACCACGTCCACTACCATTATGTCAAGGGTGTCATAGTCATGCTAATTGTGATGTAAATTCCTAGATATATAATAGATATATTATTTCCTATAATAAATATACATCCTAGAACATTGGAAGGAAGAACGAAAAATGTAATTAAAAAATTACACCCTCCACTTGGAAACCAAGAACTAAGGCACTGATCAACCATTACATCAAGAAATAAATGGATTCATATATTCGATTATTTTTTATGAAGGACTAGTCATTCATGGTAAAATTCCTTAATGGGGACACAATACGGAGGAATTCGGACACAAACCTCTGATAATACAATGTAAGGAAAAGGAATTTGTGAACCTCTACTTAGTTCATAGGTGTTACTTAAGAAAGAACTACCCCAATATATGATGGAACCACTAACAAACCTTACCAAGACATAGAAATTATATGGAATAACACTTATTATATCCAAACTCACACATGGAAAACATTCCATTATGGTGATGGTCTCAATGAACCATGAGGAAACATATGAGGTTATCTATAAAAAAGCTGACTTGAGCACCCTAGAGTCAGTCGATGTTTTATTACAATGGTAAAGAGATCAAAATATATTAGAACTAATAGTTTAGTATCCATAGGATACCAGATAAATAAAGAGTTTTTAATTACATTGAAACTAAAAATACTTAATCTGAAAATATAAAATACATTATTATTCTCCTTGAAAATCGTTTTTTCATATGTATTACTCTTCTGGGATTCTTGTTGAAAAGGAAAACAATAGAAATGGGGTAAGCTAAAATGATGAATAATATAATAACATAAAATGGAGTTTATTAATAAATGAATAAATAAACTATAATTTTCTATAATTAAATAGATATAGAGAATAAATAAACCCATGGATAACTTAATATTGAAATGATTATAGGATAAAAAAAATAGATCATGGGTTTCTAAAACATTTTGGTATGAATAAATTTACTTATTTATGCCATGAAAATGAAATTGAGAGAATATATAAATCCATACATAACATAATAATGAATAAATTATTGGATAACAATTACTTATCATTATGTGATGGTAATGAATTATGTCAAATTCCTTAAAAATACAATCTAGTCTTTATATAAATACATGTTACATAAAGGGTATGAACTCTCTCATTACCCTATACTAATATTTTCATGAGACCTACAAGTACACTAAGGGGATATATAATTTCATGTCACACCAATCATTTCATGTACAATGCATTAAATCACATTAAAAAACATTACTTGGCATAATTTTCATGGAATTTAAAACATAAAGACTAAGAATCATTGAGAAATGATGTATATCATATAAGATTTTCCAATATAGATGTTAGAATTATTTTGTCTACAATTATTTTTTTCAATAAAATAATTAATAATGATATCTTAGTAGTTGGTATAAATTTATTTTTAAATGTGGGAGACTTAATAAATGATAAAAAATCCAAAAAATGTTTTTGTTAATAGACTTTAAATTAACCAAAGTATATCCCATAATAGTGTCAAACAAGGTGAGCAGTAAGGGGCCACTCATCATGAACCACAATTATGGCCTGGAAATACATTAAAAACTATTTTATAGGTTTTAATACCCTTATACACACAAGCCACAACCACATCCACTTGTACTATATAGCCATGGATGTCATTTCTTGGAAGACCACACACACATTACATCACCAAAATTTTATCACGGTTTTAAGGATACTAGGTAATTAGAGCATTATTATAGCTCAAAGGTAGGATATAATTGGGGAATAAAGAATATCTTATATAAAACATAGGGAATTTAATAAAATATTATGTTATGAAAGAGACAAAAGTATATGTTAAATGAAATTTGGAAGACAACATAAAAAAGTAATAAACGTGAAAATAGAAGAAAAGGAATGAGGTCCCTTGCCATGGTAGGATGCTTCCAAAATATAGAGAGGTATTTAATAGAAACATAGAACCACTTTGGGAGACTTCTAATAAGGTTATTATTAGAATGAAACATGATCAAAGGTTTTGGTGTAGAATGTGGGGAGGGAACATGGGTATTTATATTTTGAGGAGGTGTGGTTTTAAGGTCTAAAATATTGGTTATTTTACATTATAAGCCCACAACTTGTGGGTTAAATCACCTAAAAAAATTATCTAAAATTTAAATGTGTTTTATAATGTGGGTGAATGTCCAAGACTTTCCCAAAATGAAACATACCCTAAAACCAAATTAATTAATACAAAAAATCCCAAAATAACTTCAATTTTAAAAAATATTTTTTCCTTACAAAAATAACTTTATTAATTTATATTTTTAAATTTATATTTTTAAATTCAAATTTAAAATTATTTAATTTGTTTTTATTGAGTAAAATATTTCATAAATTTTTAGTCATACTGACAAAATAACGATGTCATAGAATTGATGTTGTTCTTCATGTGGAAATTTTCTCTTTTTCCCCAAAAATAAGCATTGTCTTAATTCTTTTAAAAAAAACCATAATATAATTTTGATGCAATGATTCTAAAAATAAATTTATTGTATTAAAACAATTATTTAAAAATGATAATTGTAAATTTTAAATAAATATACTTATTTATTATAATTTATAAATTTTATATAAATTTAAACATTTTGACATTTAAAAAAATTACATAGGACTTTGTTAAAATATATTATCATTTAAAATTGTTTTGTTAGATAATTTAAGGAAAATAAATTTATCTGAAGACTTATACATATAAAATAAATTGTATTCTTATTGAAATATATTTATATTCTCCAATAATATTTTTGATTATCTCATTGAAATAATCATTTCGGTCATTTAGTTTTATCTACATGACCAATAATAATAATGACCAACTATTATATTGTATAATGTACATAATTCCAATCAACAATATTTAATAACAATTGCAATGAATAATGACACATTTACCTATATTTACACTTTGATTATCAATTTATTACTCCCTACATTTCTTAAAAATGTTCTTATACATCATTTTATATTTTCTATTGTCTTCCTAATGATTATATTAATTTTTACCATCTTTTTGGTAGGAACAATCTTCTTATGGTATTTCAAGATGATGGAGTTTTTTTAGTTAATGTCTATATCACATTACTATTTCTGGTTATACTATTATATATTTATTCATAATGTGTATTGTTTTTCTGAAATGTAAAAGTATTTATATGTTTCCACCTGTTGCAATATTGCGAATTTTACTAGATATGAGTGTACACTAAATGAACTGTTCTTAATTAGTGATATAAGTATTTATTAAATTTTTACTATGAAACCTATTACTAAACTTTTAGAAGGAATATTTTAAAGTAATAAATTATATAAATAGATTGAGATTATATAAACATGTTTAATTAAACTCAATACCGGTAAATGTGGATATCCCATGGATCTATGCCTATAGTTTACATAAACTGTGGGTACTTATTAACTAGAATATTTATATACCAACTATTTATGTAAACCATTGGTATAGACAGGCTATCCCAATGGATTCTAAAAAACTATTAGGATAAGCTCCCTCATATTTCCATCATCCTCCCGCACTACCTCTTCAGTCAAGCCATCTCCCCCTTTAGTCGACCCCTATTCTCCCCTCACTTAATAGATGATGGGAGGATCTCTTTCTGTAGTGTTATCCTCTAATTCAGTGATTTTTTATTTCGATTTTATTAAATAACATATTATTAAGGTTGTAATCCTTATTGAATTCTACTGATTAGTGTTTTCATTTTTTATTTATGCATTGGATTAAATTAGAGAATGTTGGTATCACTTCTCTCATCATTTATTTAAATGTATATTCTAACAATGATCAAATAATGTCTATTAAATTCTCACAAGTGTTGTTTTAATTATAATTTCTTAATTTTTAAAACGTTCCTAGGGAATCATATGAATTTCACTAAACTTTTAGATTCTTTTAGTGGAATATTTTATAGATTTAGAAATTTTTAGAGTTGGGAATCATATTTATGTTAAATACAAGAGTTAATGTTGGTATTTATTATCCTAGATTTATGGGATTAAATTTTTGAAAATTAATTTTATATATCATGAACCATGGTTAAACTATACATTGGATTCTTTTAACCCAAAAATATATAACTGTTTGATGATGTACATTATTATACTATTATAATTATATCATGAATATTGCTTTCTGTATGAAGGCTTATTCTTCATAAACTCACTATTTTATTGATAGTACATGTCAAAAATGTTTATTTGAAATCATTATTTAAATTAAGACTTGAATGAATGATAAAATATTCCTTCATATAAAAAAATATATAGATTTTAAATGTTTAATAATTTTCATGAATTTAGTATGAAAAAATATTCATAGAAGACTTTGAAAAATACAATGAAATAAGTATATAATCTAGAATGGAAAGAGTTTTGGATCATATACATGTTAGGAAACCTGGTTTCCACTAATAAAATTTTTAATAACAATTTAGTTCATTAAGAAAGCATTAATGGTATAAACCATAGATTCACCTATTTTGATTAAGTCTTTAGTATAACTTAGTTCTTTGTTATGAATTTTTACATAGTTAATTTGACATGTATTGAGTAGTTTACCATTTATTTCAGTGAATGGTTAACAAAATAATAACCATATTAAAATTTTTTACCTTAATTAATAGACTTATTCTGTTATGAAGTACAATTTGGGATTCATAATATGGGATGGAATAGAGTATTTATTTAGTATTGATGGATCTTAACTAAATTTTATACTTTTTAAATTAAAATTAAACATCATGTGAAATCTATTTTCCTTATGTTTGAATAATATATGTAATTGTAACCTTAAATAAATTTTTTTCATGGATAAATGTTATCCTCAATTATGTTTTGAAAAGAGAATAACTCTCTTGATAATAAATAATCATTTTTTACTTGTATTCATGAGTTATATTTTATTTCAAGACATGCCCCTTGTTTGGATTTATATGACTATGCATTAGTTTTTTATTGTTATATGACTTTTTATTTTATTTTTATAGATAATAGTAATCTATAATTGTCACTTGCATCATTCATTGTATTCAATATAGTTTCTTATTAGTTTTTTTAATTTCCTCTATATTATACTTTTCATTTGTCTTTGAATTTGGATATCATTCTAGAATTATTCTCAATTTAGTAGATATTTTCATGTTTATTTACCTATTATTAAGAATGTAATAAGAGATATATATCTATTATAGAACCCCTTATATGGTATCATATCCAGTGATGAATGGGTTTTTAGTGAATGGATTCGTATTTGGAAATGATGAATTTTTATGGCACTTGATCATAGTTCTCAGACTCTGACCAATTTTCCCTTTCCTTATATTATGGGATTATACATGTCTTAAATTCAAATACACCTTACATTTTATATATCACAAAAATTTAAGCTTCAATATCTTTATTACATTTTGGATTATTTTTATTTTATAAATCATAGTATCAATGATATTATTCCTGAAGAATTATTAATATTTAAATCATTTAATGTAGTATTTCTATGATATTATTAGGCCATATTATTGTGGTTTTGATATTAGTTGACACATTTTTGATATTCATAAGTAAAATTTTACCATCATAAAAACAAGTGTTTTAATTAGATTAATATCATATTAAAAACATATAAGTTTAAAAAGAAATTGTTTTATAAGGAAAAATATATTTAATTGGATTTTGTAATATTTTTTCTCATTACATGTCTTATACTTTGTCTGGTTCATAATTTTTAGGCACAACTTATATCATATGTTGTTTCTATTATTCTATGTTTTTATAGATATTAGAATTATTTCATGATTATCTATATTAAAATTTGTTGTGAAGAATTTTGTAATTATGTTTTAGTTTTTTGATCTAAATATAACTTTTGTTTCCCTTTAATGGAATGGATTGATGGTTGATGAATCATAAGAATCAGATTTCAACTGAGTTTCCAAAGAATTTGGATTTTTTGGTAATTTACATTTAATAATGATTCTGATGTAGGTCGTATATAGAGTTCTTGTTATAATTGTGTTGGAAAACCATGGTTATGTTGGGAAGAAATTTGCCACCATATAACTAGAGCTAGATTATAAACTAACTATATAGACCCCAACCCTAGTTGCCTAGAGTTGGTGGTTTCTTTAATACATTGGTACCATGTACAAGTGATAATATCCTAAAGGCCCGAATATTTAATATTTTTGGAAGTGTAGATACATACTATAATATTATATTATAATTGAAAGAAATATGAAATATTAGTCCCTTTGAAAACAACATTATTTTTCAAGATCATCACTATTCAGTAAATTATAAAACACATACTCGGATCCTTGGAAAATATAAAACCTCCAAAATGGGTGATCGAAGATGCTTAATATAAATATATATAGAATATGTTATCATAAATTAAAATTATAGAATGTTAATTAACTAAAACATATTCCATTTAAATGACAACTTGAGAATTATATGACTTGGACAGAAGATTTTTGAATAATGCCATATAAAAAATTCCATGAGCTAGAAAAAATAAACATGATATTTATAAAAACCTAAAAATCACTAGGAAATCAATAAAAAATCTCAATATGATGTAATGCATAATCCTAGACATCTAAAACATACCATCAATGTCTTTTCCAAGACATCTAAAAATAAATGTGTATGACCCTAGGAAAATGCCATTCTGGTTTATATCGTTGTACATACCGATACATATAAGGGATAAATTAGGATACTAACAAAACATAATAAGTCTAATTAATTATTCATATGAATGGGTTGAAACATAAACAACATATATATATGAAATGTAAATAAATTTGACCAATCAGTAAACATAATCACAAATTATTCTGAGTAATATGTAGAATGGTAATAAAATAACACATCCATAGTAAAACTGATCATAAAAAATTTAATAAAATAATGTTGATGATATCAGAGTGGATCAATATAAATGATTCATATTATTTAATTTTTTTACATGGATGATAATACTTTAATAAAATCCGTGAAAATCCATGAAAGAAATACCCCCTTTTTTCTTTTAAATATTTTATTTTAAAAGTGATGAAATTATAAAAGAAAAATTTTCATTGAAAATAAACTTGTATAATTATAAAGGAATTTTAAATAAATTATGGTATCATGACATAAAAAAATCCATAATTTCCATATAAGATAAAAAACATTCCTTCCGTATTTTTTTCCGAAAATTCCTAATGTACCTCATTTGGAAAAAGAAAAAATGATTCCTTTTTTTTATAAAAATTTGAAAAGGTGAAAAAAATAAACATTAAATGGATACTATAAAAAACATTTAGAATAATTTTCATAAATATTATATCATATATGATCCTTTTATATCAACTTATCACCTGCTTGTTAATAATATTTTATTATTACCCTTATTTTGGGTGCTTACTGCATCATTTTTCTACGAACATTTCGATGTGTTGGTACTAATTATTATTCGTAGGATATATTTCAATAATATATATAATAAAATAAATGTAACAGGTATCATATATATGTATTTTATACTTTTTTATAATCCTTATTTAATTGTGATCATGGAAAATAAATCACATCATGTTGTGGAGATGGTAGGACATACAAACACACAAGTGATGGTATCATTCCATTATTGGTGAAAAGGATAAAAAGGTGGATAATATATTATTTTTTGAGAATCAATATAAATTAATAATTATAATATATATCTATTATTTTCATCATTATAAAAATATTATAAATGTGGTGATAAAAACATATTACTCCATGATGTGAAGACGGTAAACCCTATGTACAAACGTGTGGTGATTTCATTTTTCACAGGATAGGCAAAAGGTGGAATATTTTTTTCCCATAATAATAATAAAATATCAGAAAATATATTATACTATATTTATTAATTTATTAGGAAAACAAAAAAACAATAGGAAGTAGAAGAAGAAATTTACTTTGATGAGTTGGTAAAAATTATTACATCTACTTTTAGAAGAATTTAATTCGATATATTTTTAATGGATCTAGGGTCTGTATTTTTTGAATACCAGGATCTCTAAAACATGTATAAGGATTTTTAGGATGAATGTTTTAGTTCTGTTCATGATATAAGGATCTATATTTCAGTAAGAAGTAAGGGAGGAGGTTCTATTTTATAATTGAGTTGAGGGAAACTTTTGTAATATCTCAAAATATTAAATTAATATCAATTAATTTTCAACTCAAAATAGATCAAAATTGTTTTATTTCTAATATAATATGATAATGGGTCAAAATATTGTCAAATAATAATTTTTATACAAGTTTAGGTCACATTAATACACTTATCTTTTTTATTTAACCCTCAGTTAATCACTTAAAATCTTACTATGACAACATAGAATTTTACTCTTTGCGGGTTGATATTGATACAATAAAATTCCATACTAACCATAATTAAATAATTTATATCATTTTCAACCATATTTAAATAAAATTTCCTAATTTATTTTTATAAATTATATAACTTTTAATAGAATATTTTTTATTTTAATAAAACATTAATGATAATTTTGAAACAATTCATTATGTTGACTTTTACAAAAAAATCAGTAAATCTAGATATCTTTGAACCAAAACATATAACATACCACTAAAATGTAAAATGTATTTATAAAACTCTTCATTGAAACTAATCATCTCAAATCATAATTATTTTAAAATTTTCAATATATTTTATTTGATATTAACATTAATATAATAATTAGTGCATCGTCATTGTATGATCCTTTTAAGTAATTATTTATATATAGTAAATTAAAAATAAATTATCATGATGATTTTTTTTATATTTATAATTTTTATTTTTAGTCAAACATATGTTATGAATAACCGCATATAAAGAATGTAATACTTATTAAAGACCTGAGTATGAAATATTTGTCTTTTCATTAAATAAAATACAATAAAAAGATTAAAGTCATCCAAGTGTATCCATGTGGCCATAAAGTGTGGCCAAGGATGGTTTTTGTTAAAAGTAAATCAAAAAATAAAAATAGGACAATTGTTGGTGTAAATTTATAATATTTATAATATTACCATTACTCTTAATAACTCGATTTATCCTTAACCATTGCAATTAAAATTACTATGTAACTATTAATATTGTCCAAAAATTAAAGTGAAATATATACTAAATTTTGAAATTCTGATTTCAAATATGGAACCATTTTTCAAAATTCAAAACATATAATTGGATAAAAATAATTTAAAATTAATATTTTAGATAGGAAGAGAAATTTTTTTTAAAGTGAAAAATGAAAAAGTTTGAACTGTTTTTATATAAAAATTCAATATTAAAAATGTTTATAATAAATTTAATTTAATTAATATATGTATTATTTATATATTTTTACATTAAAACTAATTGAAAATATAATTCAACATTATAATAAGTTTATATTAAAAGCCTATATTCAATTAAAATGTAGTATTTTTTTTCTGTTAATCAAAAAATGAAACTTATCAGAAAAATACCAAAAATTCAAACAAAATAGATTTTCATATTACAAATTTTTAAATGGATTTTTTAATTATATTTTATAAAAATATAATAATTTAATTTTAAAATAAGTACTCCATTAAAAGGTGGAAAACCCAAATTTTAAAAAATATTTCTTTTATACGTACAATTGGATATGTTATTTTTTATTCCTATTAAATATATTGGATTATTGTACCTTTTTTATTAAATATATAATATATTAATTTCATAATTTTTGTAATACTATTTATTCACACAAATTTAACTGCTAGGTTACTATGGTTGTTTCGAAATAATAATATTTAATTATATATCATTATCTATTTAATCTTTGTGTTATGTGCAATGTAATATTTTGAAAAAAATTAAATTTATTTGAAAATAGGTATAAAAAAAATATTTGGATGTTACGTTCACCCATCCTTCAATAAATTTCATCCTTGTAATTGGATATTTCACTTCAAGAAACAAATAGTGATACTTGAAAATTATATTGTGGGAAACTAGCATTAAAAATACGGTTAATAAAATGGCCTCTATATAAGAGGAAAAATAAAAGAAAGAATCACCACAAATTTAGGCTTTCCAAAGGGATAAAATTAGAAAAATGTTAAAAAAATAATATGGAAGATTAATATAACTATCTTGTTATGATGAAGATTGATATATAATATGATCATTAGATAGTTAACCCTTAAAAATCATAAATTTGTGATTGGTTAAAAGACTGTTGATTCCTTAGAATGAATATTAAACAGATAATATTTTTTTCCAAAATATTTTCCCTAGAGTTTAAATAATAATTTAGATAAGAACATGAGATAATAATACCTCTAGATTACATTCCATGTTATGGGCATAATATCATCATTTAGTTATGATTCATTCAATTTTCATTTCATTTTATACACCAGGAGATGAATATTCAAAATGATTTTTATTCCATAAGAAATATTAACGAAACATAAGGTACACATGTATTTCCTACATCCTCTTAATTATTAAGATAACTAGGAAATTTATCCCATAATATCCTATAAACCATACTTTAACCTCAAAAAGTAAAATCCAATGTTAAACTTAATCTATTTAAAACTTAAGACTCATCCGGAATACATTTTTCCAAATTCACAATCTAAATATTTAAAGGAGGGTTAATAAATTTACATAATCAAAAAAACATCAGATTTTCCCCAAAAAATATATTTCAAATCTTCAGTCACATACCAAATATACTATTAAATTTATCACATTTAAACCTTAATGAAAAATTTCACTATTTTAATAATAAAATCACATTTATATTTATTAAATACAAACACATAGTGAACCTATAAAAGAAAACTTAAACACTAAAATCACTATACACTTTCATATTTACCAATAAAATTCTTTAAAAATATACTTTAATTATTATCTCAACATCAAGAATATATAAAGGTCTATCTTGCTACAATTTTTTTTTTTCAAAATATCAACTGGACACTAAATGACTTTTTCTGGTCATAGATACCATTCAGCATGTGCTCTCTAATTCTTAGAAAATAACTAATTCTTCACAATCCTTATATATCATGATTATTATAAAAAAAATATCATTTATAAAATAGTTTTACAACATAATTCTTGAACCTAAACTAAATTACATTATTCATTCTACTTAGACAGTTGTAACAACATAAGATTGACCTTGATCCATTTGCTAATTCTAATTATTATTTCCTTGATACTTGTGACATTCATTTACATAGTCTCCCAATTACTTACTACTAAATCACTTCACATAAAATACTTATTTCATTCCCCAAAATCATAGGATTGGTTTCCCTTTTCTCCTCATTTACATTAAACTCGTGTTACCTTCATCCAAGTATCGAGATGTTTCTTTCCACAATAATCACATGCGGAAAATTCTATCTTTTTTCATATACTTATACATTTTCCCCCTTCCTTCCTAATATTTTCGTATTTACATTATAAACCATTGCAGTTGAAGAATTATTTTCTTATCTTGATTGAAAAAGATACAATATCCTCTTATGATAAAAATGTTTGGGTGACTGGTTCCCTTTAAAAAACTAGATTAATCCCATTAAAGTGTCGATCAATATTTCAAATTAGATTAGATATTCATTTTGTATCATTATTTTCCTACATTATGATGTTGTATTAATATTTATAAACATTCTTATCCACCTTTTTACTCAGAATGAAGAATTGTGTCTCTATTTCAACTTGTTGTTCATGAGGATAATATTTTTATAAGAAATATTCCTTAAAATACTTTTACTTCATGTTTTCTACTTCATAAACCTCCTTCGTGTTTAGAAACAATAACCACATTTGATCCACATATCTCGAGGGATAAAAAATAACATGAAAACATTCAAATTTTCATTACATAAAAAATAAATAAGTATATTATCTATGGATCTTTTCCATTTCTAATTTTAAAAATTATTTTTGTCCCTATTTAATGATAGAGGTTTTTGTCTCATGAAGTGGTGAAACATTATTCCTCTGTATTGTGAATCCTGCTGGTCTATATAGGTCAGTTTATTTCCTATTACCAGAGACATATTTACCAATATATTTATATGTTTTTTAGCAATAGTTTTAGCTCTAGCTCCAAAATCATTATCTTTCACAAGAGGGAAATCCCTACATGGATTACGTGCATTGATATAGTTTCCATTACATCCTCTAGGTTTAAATTATTGAAAATTAAATAAACTATATTAGATCATACCATTAAGAAAAATAATGTATAATACCAAAACTAGTGAATCACATAACCGGTATAACTAATATATAAATCACATGCTTAGTTTATTAGTATATATTTCTAAATTTTTTTATATGGTTTCATTTTATAATATATTTTTCCTAAATCTAGTTTCTAAAATTTTTACTAAAATTTCCCGGATACCAACTATACATATACCAACCCTAGTAGCCCATAGTTTGTGGTTAATTTATTATATTGGTAATAAGTACAAGTGATAATATTTCAAAGGACTAAATAGTTTTTTTATTTTGGAAAAATAGATACATACATGAATACTATATTAAAACTAAATAAAAACATCATAGTAATCTGATTGTGAACATGATTATTTTCCTAGATCATCCCTGCATAGTGAATCACAAAACACATCCTTGATTACTGGGGGAAAATAAAACATAAGATAGGGGTGAGATCACATGTTTAGTAAGGGTATGAATTCAGAAACATTAATAATAAATAACAATTATAGAAATGTTATTAATAGAAAGACATTCTATTTAATTAATAACTTGATCATAATATGGCTAGAATAAGTGATGATAAAAAAATTCTATATAAACAATCCCATGAGAGAGAAAACATATATAAAAAAATAATAATAATATAATAATCACATGAAATCAATAACTAATCTTATAATGATTATTTTCATAATTCAAGACATTTAAAACATACTTTTGAGGCCTCAGCAATGAAATTTGAAAAAATGGGTAAGTCCTCAACGAAATCCCAATCTTGTTTGTCTCATGATATCTATCAATGCATCGAGGGGCTATAACATTAATTCACTAAAACATAATAATTGTTTCTAATTATTAATATTAATAGGTTAAAACATAAATAATATATTTATATGAAATGTAAATATCATTCTTCAATTAGTAAATATTATAAAAAAGAATTCAGAGTAATATGTTAAGATGTATAAAAATAGCACATCCATAGGAAAAATGAACATAAACCATTTAATAAAATATGTTATATAATGTCATAAAATATCATTATCAATAAAAAATATGGTGAAACATGTTTTATTTAAATAGAATAAAATACTCTAATATAATCATTAAAAATTATTGAGATAAATACCCACTTTTTTACATTGAAATAATTTATTTTAAAACCCAAAAATATTATAAAAGAAAAAAAATTCTTTGAAAATATCCTTGTAAATTTATAATTGTAGATTCAATACATTAAGTTTTCATGATGGTGTAAAAATATTCTCATCCCACATAATTTAAAATATCATTCCTTCAATATTTTGGTCAAAAAATTCATAATATACCATGTTCTGATGATGACAAAAAGATTCATTTAAAACAAATTTATAAAAAGTAAAATACGGGTACAAATACATGAAAAATTCATAGAAAAATAGTAAAAACCTTGTTGAAAACATTTTCATAAAATATGGATATGGAAGATAACATTCCCCAGTGGAGGCTTAAACATAAACAATCCTGAATAATAATGATATTTTGTAATTACCCTTACCACAGGTCCGATTTACATTATAAATATATAAAAATATGTTATAATGTTATAATGCTTGTTATTAATATATAACATAACCACAGTAATATTTATTATATCATATATGATCCAATTATATCATCTTATCACCCATTTTTAAAAATAATTCATTAATACCCTGGTTTCAGGTGTTAACTCCACTATTTTTGTATGCAAGTTTCATTGTGTAAGTCTGGATTTTTTTGTAGTATATAGTTCCATCATATAAATAAAGAAACTATGTTCATACGCATCATATTAATTTATTTTATATATTTTTATAATCATTATGGAATAGTGAACAGAGAAAATGAATTGCATTGTGTCGTGGAGATGGTAGGTCATATGTATGCACGAGCAATGGTATCATTCCCTTATTGATGAAATGGTAAGAAAGTAGATGATATATTAATTTTTCACGAATAAATAAAATTTTATAGTTATAATATATATTTATTAATTACATCATTATACCCATCAAAGTAAAGTGGTCATGAAAAACAGATTACACTACGAAGCAGAGATGGTAAGTTGTACCTACAAATACACAGTGCTTTAATTTTTTATAGGATGAATAAAAGGTGTAATATGGTTGTACCATAATAATAATAAGATATGATTTTATATATGATACTATATTTATCACTTTATCATGGAAACAACACATGAAAATGAGTTAGAAGAATAAATGATCTTGAATGAGTCAGAAAAATGACTATATCTTCTTCTAAAAAATGTATATAGATATTTTCTCAAGGGGTATATTGTTAGTATTTTAGGGATAAAATGATCTATTGAACTTTTCTATTTCTGGTTGGAGGATAAAAATTGGGTTTTGGTCAATCTACAGGGGTCAATGTAGTGTCAATAAGTAAGGGAGGAGGTTCCCTTTTATAATTGAGGTGAGAGGAACTTTTGAAAACTATGAAAATATTAAATTAGTATAAATTAATTTTCTATTAAAAAAGGATAAAATGAGATTTTTTAAAATATAATATGTTTATGGGTCTAAATAATCTTATAAAATAATTTTTATGTACGTTTAGGTCACATTATTACGCTTATCTTTTAGGGATAACCCTTATATAATCCATTTAACTCTTGTCGTGACAACATGGATTTTTACTCATTAAGGGCCAATATTTTTTCTATAAAATGAAAAAATATCCATAAATGAAGCATGGATAAAATTTTAAACCCTATTAAAATAATTTGGGTGAATTTTAGATTTTTAGAAAATTTATATCATTTAATAAAATATTATTTATTTCAATAGAACATTAATGAAAATTTTGACCATATTCCTAACATTGACTTTTAAAAAAACTTGAAAGACAAGATATCTTCAAAATAAGTTTTAAAATATCACTAATCTTACGGTTATCTATAAATTTCATGGAATACATATATTGGGTTTTTGTATCTAAGGTGCATAATGTAATGTTTGGTCTATCTTGGGATATTTTTAACTCATTTAGTCATATTGTTACTACTCATAGAACATGGACCATTTTTATTCACGTTTATCATCATCCAACATCGATGTGTATGATATTTTTTGAAATTTTTTGAGTATACTAATATATGGACATTCTATTCATGGAAATAATACTAATGTCTACTTGAAACCTTTAATATGGTTATTGAAGTATCATTGGGACATGGGTGTTTTCACATTCTATGCTTCTAGAAAAAATATATTTCAAATGTGTCATGCCCTTCCATAGACTATAAATGATTTACCTTATTATGAAATTAAATCTACATGGAGCATGAATGTAAAACTATATTGTCTTACATTTTTGAATAATAAATAACCAAGAAGACTTAAATACATTCATAGTTTCCGTTTCATGGGGGATTAATGATTATTTCCAATGAATCATCAATAATGAAATAATTTCTAGGGGTTTGATAATAAAATTGATAGTAAAAAACCACCTTAATGTATGTTAGGATCATATGTAAATAATGAATTAAATATTTTAGTTTCCCATTAGGGAAATATCAGATGAACTCTAAAAACTGGAATAATGTTAACACTGAATCTAATTACAACTGAAAACAATAAAAGTATAATTTTTGAGTTTCAATATTGGTTTACAAATTTTTAATGTCAATGTTTGTATGCAATTAACATTGATAAAAATATATCCGAAATTTTTATTTCAATTATTATAAATATCAAGGGGAAGACCAATTATGAATTATGATCTCTCTATGACTTATTGTATTGGGTTATTTGAACAGATATGAATCTTGAGTGTATCAATGAAAACAAATGGAATGTTTCTTGTGCTTACTATGTGATAAAATATTGATAAAAAATAATTTCTTGGAAGTATTAGATAGTATTAAGGTTCTTTGTGGTTATTCCAATAAAATAACTGATCAAGTCAATATAAGATAGTTGAAATTAAAATAACTAAAACACATGATTATCATATCCTTATTTATGAATTAATTCTAATTGAAATATAATATTTATTATTAAATAATTTGATGTTGATATTGATTCATTTGTTCAATTTTTATAGATACATATGTGATAAATGTTTATCCACATATTTTTTTGAAAACAATGCAGAAAAAGGTGACAATAATTTTTTTTGATTTGGATGTTTTTTCCACCGCAATTTTCAATTGAATGATGCAGTTAACAGTTCATATTCCAAATGAAACACTTCTTGGGGAACATGTTTCATTTCAGCAGATGTATCATACTAAAATAAATATGTTCATAATGAAATATTTTATTCTAATTAATAATCACCCTGAAGGTTCCGTTGTGAGAGGTTACCTTGACCAATAATGTATAGATTTTTGGTCAATTTATTTTTCGGATGTGGGGATAGGAAATAACCATCCAATGAGAAATTAAGATGAGTAGAATGGGAAATTTATAACTCAATTCCATATATACCCCAAATAAGTGGAATTCCCAGGTTATATACATTCGATACATTGAGTCTTAAAGAGATAGATATGGAAAATCTCATAGTCTTGTGTAAAAATGGATTGTTTGATGAATATATCAAGTATATAATTTGAAAATTTATATGTTATCTAATATTAGGTAATTTAAAATATACCTTAATATTTTATAATAATTTTTTACATGGAAAATAAACAAATATAACTTGAGTTCATCAATATTTACTTTTGAGAGAGAGGGGCTTTGTGTAGTGAGAAGTTTTTGACTTGGTTGAAATCAAAGGAATGAAAATTAAATTAATTATTATAGAATATAGATATTCATTTAACTATATTGTTAATATAAAGTTATGTTATTGAGTTTACATGTTGAATCACTCTATCAAGAATTAAGAGATTCTTCTTTTGGTCCTAATTTATTAGTTCTTGAATGAAAAGCGTACATAATCATTGGGAATAAATTTTATAAAAGTAATCAAGTGGAGAAAATTTGAACATAGAATGATGTAATTATGTTAACCACTATAATAGACTATTATTCTAGAGTATCAGATATAAATCCTTGATATGAAAATGTATCTTATTATGGACTTGTAGAGAAAAATTGATATTGAATTACTAATCTCATGGTTGAGTAACTATATGAAACAAAAATGGTATGATTCAATTATATGAAATTGTATATTTATTGATGGATATATATATATATAGTTATTTACATGACTTGATTTCTAGCTACTTATGAAAAGGATATTTTGGAATGATGGAAAAAATTATTTTATTTGAATAGTCATCTAAGATATTATTATTGTGTCATTATTCAAGTAATCCTATGACATAATTTTCATGATGGTGGGGATGAAATTGAAACCATTGGTGGCCCATTGGTGTTGAACAAAATAATTTTTAGGATGATTCCAATTTCCTCCTTGAGGGAGTTGATGTCTAACATGAAGCAGTGTTGGGTAATAAAAAAAGAAAACATATATCTTTAAAGTTCATTAATCTTCCCTTGACCTAGGTTTCTCAGGTTGTTACAAATTTAATTATATTAATTTAGTTTTACATTTGAAATATATGTTTATTTTAGTATTTTTTCTGATGCATTTACTTATATATATTTAAATTTAGAAAAAATAGTTTAAAATGGGGTTTTAAAAAATATAACATGGTTTAGAATTATCCTGGAAATAACTTTCTATGAAACTATTTAGGACTTAATAAACAACTATATTGAATGTAGTGTTTTTAAAACCCATTTCTAAAAAAATAAAAATTTCATTCTTATGCAAAAAATAAAATATATTGAAGAATATCAAAGGTAGTAATTATTTGTTAATGATCGATGGATGCGTGAGGTAAGGTTTCTAACTCCAATTACCTTAGTGAATATAATAATTATAATATTTTCATATGAATTACATTTAATTTCATGTTTATATTCATTATCAAAATCATTTTGGGATATACAGTTGAAGCGGAGTTTAGTTCTTCCCAGCCTTCTAGTATGGGTCCAAGAGGGGGTTATCCTAGAGCTACACGAAGTACCCATAATACCTACTTACAAACTAAACTTACAATGGACACCCCATCTTCTACACCTTTTCACTAACCACATGATCCTCTAGGTATGTTACCGCCCATGCCTCCATCATCATCATCCTATTTAGCCTCTTCTTCTAATACCATGCTTAGGATAAATCTTTAGATGTTCTCACCTATTCCATATCCTTATTCTATGATGTATCCCCATAACTTTTACTCTAATATTACATTTATAATCCACCTGCATTTCCTACTATCCATATTGGATATGATGATTATATTCTTAAAAATTTAACTCTAATAGATGTAGATGATCTGGTGCATACATTAGAATAGGCACATTCACTATAGACTATCGATCTTGGATAGAACACAGATCTATCAAATCATAATGAGAATCCACAGTCATGTTTATATTATTATAAGTGTTCAAATTTATATCACATCATATTTTTCTTCTTTAACTATGAATTTATTATTTTTTTCCATTGATGTTATCCAATGGGATATTTTAACAGGAGATGTGGGTGTAACTATTTACATGAAACCTTGAATCACACAACACAAATAACGGTGAATTAAAAACAATACAATTAGATGATATGTAAAAAAATCCCAGACAATGTATAAGTTTTATAGGAACATTTTTCAAGTACCATGATATCATTCTGGTGCAATTAATCTCATGTAGGAATATTAGTAATGAAATCAATGAGAAATAATTCATGGATATATGGTTAAGATTTCTTTTAAATTGATATCTATATTATTTTTTATTTATATAAATTAACATGTTTGTTATAGTTTCAATTTAACTCTCCTAATGGGGATTCTTCTAAGGACTCACAATTGATGTATATATGAGAGTTCTGACAATCATATAAGTTTAGGTCACATGTGGGTTGGAAGACTAGAGTCAGTTATGATTTAGAGGGTATACCAATATTCGTTGACTAATTAATAATAAAGTATCTTGACATGATCACATATTGAATGAGTAATGAGTTTAAGGTATTCATAATCTAAAATGGTTTTTAGTGAAGATTCTATTATTATTAATTGTATTAAATTTTTTTTAGGATGCATTATAAAAAAATGAAAAAATATTCTATGACATATTTTTACACTTTGGTGAACACTATAATTCCTGTTTATTTGAGGAACCATGTACATTAATATAAATATAAATAAAATATGTATTCATATTGTTACCTTAGTATAAGGGTTTTATTTGATGAAGTTAAAATTTAGGGGGATCTCACTTTTAGATAGAGTTCAAATGACCAAGTGTCCAAATAAAAAAATTACCATATGGAAAAAGTCCCAAATGGTTGAACAATAAAAGGGATGAATGGCCAATGGACCGAATGACCAAAGCGATTAATGGCCAAATGGACCTTTGGGTAATTGGACAAATCCACAAATTACAAAATGGCCAAATGGCCAAATGATAATATTTCCAAATTCCCATATGTCAAAAGGGGAAACTACCAAAGGGCCCAAAGTCAAAAGGACCTAAGGTACAAAGGTCCAAAAGGGTAGATGAATGAATGTCTAATTTTTCAAATTCACAAATGAAAAGACGCCCAAATTCAAAAAATCCCAAATGCTGAAATGGCTGTGTGGCCAGATGACCAAACAACCTAACCAAAAAATGAACTTATTGAGCAAATGATAACAATTACCAAGTGAACAAATAACAAAAAAATGTAAAAAATTTGAATTTTATAAAAATATAAATGAAAAAATGAAAAAATGTAAAAATGGAAAAAATATCCAAAATTGACAAATGACAAAAATTCTCAAATGGCCAAATGGAAAAAATAGAAAAATAGCTAATTGGAGAAATCTTAAAATGGATAAACGTATAAATACCCAAATATCCGTTTTCCCAATTATCTAATTTCCCAATTACCAAATTTAATAATTTACCAATTTCCTAAATGGAAAAATTTAAAAAATGTTCATTTGACAATTAAATATGGCCAAGTGACAAAATGGTCAAATGAAAAAATGTCCATATCCCCAAATTTTTAATTTTCCAATTTCCCAATTTTCTCAATGCCTAAATGTTCATATGTATAAATGTTAAAAATGGTCAAATGACCAAATACCCAAATATCTAAATAGGAAAATGGATAATGGAAAATGGGAAAAAATATCCAATTGGATAAATGAGAAAATGAAAAAAATGGAAAAATGGGAAAATTGGAATATGAGAAATGGAAAATTGGCTAAGTGAACAAATGTAGAAATACCCAAATGGAAAAATTCCCAAATAAAAAAAATGAAAAACTGTCCAATTTTCTAAATGGAAATTAACCAATTGATAAGTTTAACAAATTCCCAATTGGACAAATACAGAAATAACCAAATTGAAAAATGTCATAAATGGATAAATTTCCAAATGGATAATTTTAGAATTGGCCAAATGACTAATTGAGTAAATTAAAAAATGCCCAAACTTCCAAATAGGCAAATTCCCAACCATCTAAATTCCCAAATGGAAAAAATCAAAGATAGAAAAATGGTCAAATTACCAAAATAACAATGGCCAAATGGAAAATTATCCTAATTCCCAATTGAGAAAATGGCCTAATGAGAAAATAGCCAAATGGGAAATTGGAAAATTGGAAAAATGTTGAGATTACCAGATGTCCAAATTACTAAATTCCCAAATAGATAAAAGGAAAAGATTCTAACAAAATAAATGAAGAAAACTAACAAAAAATGAACATAATGATCAAATGATCAAAATTTCCTACTTATCGAATAACCAAATAACTTAAAAAAATAGAATTTACCAAATATTCAAATATAAAAATGAATAAATTAAAAAATGGACAAATTTCCACATGGATAAAAATAGAAAAATGAAAAAAAAGGTCAAATGGGAAAAATGAAATAATGGTCAAAATGACTGAAATGGAAAAAATGAAAAAATAGATAAAATTTCCAAATAACTGAATGCCTAAATGACCAATTGTCCAATTTTCCAATTCCCTAATTTCATAATACCCTAAATGGAGAATTTCTCAATTACCCAAATACTCTAATGGTCATTTTGACTATTTAAAGTGGAAAAGTGGAAAAGTTTAAAAGTATCCAAATATTGAAATATAGAATTTCCATGATTCCATGTTTCCCAGTTTCCCAATTCACTAATTGAAGAAACTCCCAAATCTGAAAATGGGAAAATCTAAAAATGATAAAATAGGAAACTTTCCAAATTTAAAGAGGACTAATGTTGAATTTTCCAATTTGATAAATTCAAAAATGGCCAAATTCCCAAATGAGAAATTGTAAAAATGACCAAATATACAATTTAGAAAATACCAAAGTCAAAAAATGCCTAAATTCCCAATTTCAGAAATTCCAAAATATCCAAATGAGAAATTACCAAAATCCCCCATTGGATAAATTACTAATTAGAAGAATAACAAAATTACCAAATTCTATAATTCCCAAGTTCCTAAATGGTCAAATGGAAAAATAGCTAAACAATATAACCAAAAAGTGATCATTATTACTGAATGATCAAAATTAAAAAGTAACTGAATAAATAAATAAAGTAACATAAATTAAATTGTCCAAATATTCAAATGGATAGAATGAAAAAATATCCAAATGTAATTTGTTAAACATCTAAATTTCCAACTAGCACAATGGATAAACAACCTAACCAAAAAATGAACCTAATGGCTAAATGATCAAAATTACCAATTGAACAAATAACCAAAAAACTTAACACAAAAAAATTGAAAAGAAAATAAAATAAAATGAGAATCCATAACATATTAATGATTATCATGGAAATTTGTATGTATTATTTTTTAATGTAAAAAGTATTATGTTTATAATAAAATTTATGTTTATATTATTCGTTATTTTATGTATTTATTCAAAATTTAAACTTTTAAATCATTCCTAGTTTAAAATTTTAATATTATTCAATAATTTACTATTATATTAATCAATTTCATTTTAAAAAAGAGACACTAGGTATCAAAGGAAATGTGCCTAGAGAAAAATTATTTTTCATGAGTAGAAAGAAAAATTATGGATGTGCTATAAATGGAAAGACCAAATAAAATACAATATATATTTTTATTGATATTTAAAATTTTCATATGTAATTAAAAAATATATATCTTATTTATATTTTAAACAATGTTCTTTAGAGTCCCTCGAGTAGAAATAAGATGAAAACTACAGACCAAATGATCATTTCAGACAGGTATTAGTTTAGGATCACCTTTGGAGAGTCAGATATCAACTCAAGAAAAAAATAATCCCAACCAAGTATTATCCCTAATTAGATGCCTCTCAAATATCTCCCACCATCAAGTAGAAAAAAATTCTTGCAGAAGCACATGAGGCAAAAAAATAGTTATACATGAGCATGACATAAGTAAACTGGTCACTGAACACTTCTTGAAATCTATGTCAGTCATATGCACATCACTACCATATAATGATGTTACTATTTCCAATACATGTATTGAATCAATGAACTCTTTATATGATTCCCTATGTGATGTGGATGAGGGTCCTTGTGGTGCTTTAGAATATTTTTCTCATGGTGGTAGTGTTAGTATTTATGGTGGTGGTGATAATGATGATGAAAAAGATAACGATGAAAAAGATAAAGAAGAAGATGATGATGATGAAATTTGTGCTCCAATCCCAAAGGATGGTGACGATTATGATTTCACTGGTGGTGAGGAGAGAGATATTTATCCCCTCCATTTTTGAGTTCAGGTAAATAGTCATGTGTCGATGATGAAAAATAATTGATTATGTGGATTTTATATGTATATTAATGTATTGTGTATTGATTGAAAAAAAATATAATAGTTTAACGGTAAATATATAATAATTATATGTCATTAAATATATACCTTGTTTTGTTATTTATTTTTAGGTTTTATCAGAGGTACTGGATGCTGAGGCAGTTGTCCAATAGGATTAGGTCTCTACACCCTTAGTTCCAAAAATTGTGGCTCTACATGAATTATAGACACCCCTCTATAGAGGTAGTTTTAGGCACCATGGGTATTGGCATATACCCACTATTTCAAGTAAAACATGGGTATTAATAAATCCTCATAGGCTAGAACTATGGCTTGAGTATCCATGGTTATATGAACTATGGTTATAGAGTAATATTCTAATAGTGACTATAATGAAAATAGAAAATGCATCATAATATATTATTTATATTTTTACAGACATAAAATTACAAATTATAGTATATCCAATTTTATGATAATAAAAACATGTACAATATTTAAAAAAAAATATATTACACTTTCATAATGATTGAGTTGATTTAGAAATAAAACTATTAATAAATGGAATATATTTATCTAATAGAAAAACATATTTAAAAGAATCATTTATATAATGATATATATATATATATATATGTGTGTGTATATAAATTATAGAATATGGAATTAGTACATCATTTTAGTTTGACAAAAAGTGACACTCCTTTATCAACATTTTTTATGGGTACAATTTCCTTGTCCATACTAGATACAATGGGTAGTTTATCATCCTATGATCTTAACCTTTTCCAAATAATTTTTAATAAAAATAATTATATTTTCCACGAAATGTTTCTAACTGAATATCATAGGAGAAAAGTATTTGTATAAAAAATTAATTATTTGAAAGGGATAATCTTATTTAAAATTTATATTTATATATCTAAAACAATATTGGTAAAAACAGTAATTATAAATTTCAGGATGTAACATTCTATCCCACTTAATGAAATTTCATCTTCATAACTACTATTTTTATGTATATATGAGAAAAAAATAAATGTCACTTTCCAATATTCAATATTTAGGTTCTTCACTCTTAAAAATTTAATTTAATTACTTTCACCAAGTATTAAAATTATATTTTGTAATTTTATTGAAATGAATTATACCTTCAATAAGAAAATTATTTTTCCATTTTGGTGTTTCTTTAAAGGAGTGAGGGTTCACGTGTCAAAATGGTTCCTCTTAATATTTTTACAATCAAATACTTATATTATCCAAATGAAACTCATGTTTCTTGGATTACATTGATGGAATAATTAGTAAATCATTGAAAAGTTATTTATAATATATATTTTTAAATGTTATTCCTGAAATTGTTTTTTATAAAACAATATTATTGATTCATCATAAAATATACTAAAATAGTGATTTCTTAAATAAAATTTAATATTTACCGAAATAAATAAATATATACTCATATATATTGACCTCTTGGAGTTTTCCATCATCTTGAACATAAAAATATCATTAAGTGATTCATGTGTTTTATAATAATGGAAGAATATGAAAAGACCATAATGGTACTTATAATTCTATGCATGGTTAGAATGTTAAGAGTGCATGATTTCAAAATAGAACATACAGGTTCCTTTAAATAAATAGGGTATGGTAGAAGTATTTTGACACCTCATAATGTTTTTTTCAAGTAATTTTGACATAGAAAAATTTTCTGACGTCATCAGATCATCACTTTAAGATAATGTTTTCATGTAGATCTTATGAAAGATAAATAATAGTTATTTGTTATCTTCCTATTTCCATCATAGAAAATACAATTTATTCTATTTTGAAATAATATAATTAATACCTGAAATGAACTACCCAGTACCTAATTATAATACAATCAATAAGATATTATTTCCAGTCATTAAATAAATATAATAGAGCCAATCATGGGTGACAAAACATATCTTAAGATAATAATGTATATTAATTTGAAACAAACCAATTTAGAAATGTATAAGGTGCCCAAATTGTAGAGTAGTATACATTCAAGTAAACCCATTTCACTCTTAGATCAATCTACTTTTCTTTAGGTTTATTTTTCTCATACTCTTCGTCAAATTCCTTAAATTACTATCCCAAAATTATCATTAACATTCCAAAATTTTTTCAAAATATATCCTCTTAAATTTAAGTATATTTATTATACAAGAAAGTACATATCATTTAATATATTCCTTAAATTGGGAAACATTAAATTCTAATATCAATTATCCATGGTCATTTTTCTATTATGTTCAATGTAAGTTCTTTAAAATCTAGTTCTTTTGATTTCCATTAAACAATTCTATTATACCAACTATGACAACCCCAAATATAGTACCCTAGAACCGGGATATATTTTATTTAATGGTACATTGATCAAAATATAGAGGACCCAAAAATATGGTAGACTTAAGAAACCTGATACATAAGTCAGTTTTATATTACATTGAAACTTAAAATATATCATCTGAAGACATGAAAAAAAAAATTATTCTTCATGAAAATCAATTTTTCTTACAAAGAACTCCTGTTAGATTCCAAGGGAAAAAGAAAAATGTGGAAAGGGGTTGAGATAATATGTTTAGTAATGGAATAGTGTATAGAAGAATTAGTTATGGAATGAATAAATAAACTGACAATTACTATAAATAATGAGTGAGGGAGGATAAATAAACCCTTTTCTAACATAAAAATGGATAAATGCTATGATTTCAAATATATATAATTTATTTCAAAACTTTATGGAAAATATGAATAAATTATTGTTATGACCTAACAATGATACTGAGAGAATAAATAAATCCATGGATAACATAATAAGGAATATATGCTAGGAAATATTAAATGATCATTTTGTAATGAGAATGGATAATTTCATATGACTTAAAATACATTTAAGGACTCTATCTAAGATATATTACATAAAGTTTAAAGATGCTCCCATTAAACTATCTTAATTGTCTAATGATACCTACTGGTACACTGAGGGGCAACATAATTCTAAGCCTCATCCATCATTTCATTACCAATTAATTCCATTAGATTACAAAATATTACGTGGAATAATTTTCATTTAATTAAAAACATACTTAGCATAATTTATCTGTTAAGAAGATTTGTGTTTATTTTACCTTATAGAAGAAAGAATTATATGGTTCAAATTATTTTTCCCTAGTTAATTAATTAATAAATATATCTAGTTAGTTGAAATACATACATGTTCAATGGTAGGAGTAAAAATAAATGATTAATTTACCCTTTAAATGGTTTTGTAAAGGGAATGGTAATTAATAAAATCATATCCCTTGAGAGTATGAAACCAGGTGAAAAGTTATGGACTAATCACCATGAAAAAATATTATGGTTGAGATATAAATAACTGAATATTTATGAGGTATGATTCCCCAAATGAATCAAAACCGAAATCATTTAATCTTTTTGTATCTAGACATGCCCTTCCATGTTTGTAAAACCAGACACACAATACATAACAGAAATTTTAGGATGGTTTTTAGGTTATGGGGTAGTTTGAGAATTATAAATGATTTTCTAAAGGCTATAACGATAGGGAATAAATAAAATCTAATTTAAAAATATTAAATGTAATATAATAATGTTGAATAATTCCAAATGTAGTATATAAAAAATAATTTAAAAATACAATATATCAAAATTAATATACCTGAAAATGGAAGAGGATGATAGGGGACCCTTACCATTAAAGGATGCTTCTTAATGAAATATAGGTACTTCATATAACATTATAACCACCTTCAATAATCTCTTGAGAGAGGAATTTAGAGATACATCATGCTGAAGGATTTTTTGGATAAAATTTTGGCAGGAAAGCGGGCATTTATACATGATTTGGGATGATTAAAAGGGTTTAAAAATAATTTATTTTATTATATAATCCAATAAATTATGGGTTTAATTAATTAAAATAAATTTTATGAATTATTAATGAGTTAGAGAATGTTGGTGGATGTGCACGAAATGACCAAACTGAAACATACCACCCAATGAACGAAATTAATTAACTAAAAACAAAATTAATTTTATTTCAAAAATAATGTTTTTGGTTAAAAAAACAATGTATAAATTTTGATTTCAAAATTAATTTTTTTTAATTAATTTTTTATTTATATAAAAATATTTTTATTAAATAAAATATTTATGAAATTTTTAGTCATGATGAAAAAATATTGTAGTCATAAAATCACATTCCACTGTAAAGAAGAAATTTTTAATTTCCAAAAAAAAATAACCATTTCAAAAAATCACCAAGAAATCACCGTAAGATAATTTTGATGTTATGTGTCTAAAAATGAAGTTTATTTTACGAAAAATAATTTTCTAAATAAGTCCCCTATAGCCATACTAGATATGATTCCTATCATCCACTATTTATCAATATATATATATATATATTTGTTGTTTATATGAAAAATATGTAAATGAATAACACAGGTGATAAATATTTGAATAAATAATTTGTTATTCTAATGGAATAAATTTATTCATAATTTACATTTATATTTCTAAACTAAAATCATTAAAAATATTCATTGGAAATTTCAGGTTGTTGTATTATTGACCTCCTCCACCTATGATTTCTAGTTTATGAGGTTGTATTATATTAAAATGGAAATATACTAGTCCAAAATCTCCAATAAAATGGTGTCCAAAACACAGAAGTACATAAATTAGAATTTTCATGGAACCAAATGACATAAATAATATAATAATTAGTTATTCAAAATAAATTTCTTCATTACCCTCATATGATTATATCAAAAATATTGATTGATCTTTTAAAACCAACTTCCTCCATTTATCTTGTTGAACTGGTCAACTGTTTTTTGAAGGGGTAGTTTTTCTTTAACATCACTAAGTTTAAAATACAGTTGTTCATACTAAACATAGACAACCATCTATCTTCATTATAGAAATACTCTTGAGATTTATAAAGAGATACATTTTGTTAACCCATATATAGATGATCATTGATCTATATCTTCAACATCCATAGCTTGGTGGGTGTTATAAAATAAGTATATCTCTAAATCAGTAAGGAATACCTTTATAATTATATCAAAAAATCAATATAGTTCCATGGGGTAGTGTCACAATCTCATCTGAAATTACATATAAGAACTCATAAATTATGTTGGGAACATCAAATTCCAATATTTCCACTAATAACACTTCTATGTGATATAAGAGAGGCCTGTTATTTCTACTGCATATTCGATAGTCATGTTCATCAATGAACAATTCTCACTAGTCCTCCATATTATAGAACTCAACTATCCTTTATAGTAAATCAAAAATCATGTGAACAAATTTTATCTATTAAATTCAACGGATTACATTTTAGGTTTTTATTTTTATCATTAATAAATCCCCCAATTGATCTTACGCAATCATCAGTATACAACATTGATATATATCAATAAATATGTCTTGAAAATAAACTATTATGGATAATTCTAGGGGAAATAAAAATATATCTTCATCTATTCATAATGTGTAGAACGAGGTGGGTGAAATGATAAAGAAAAATATATAGTATCAAACAAGGAAGAAAATATTATAGATCATAACCTGGTCGTACTTCAAGAATCATGTTTCCCTTCCAAAATTGGATCCTCCATTGAATGCATCTATTCATGACTAGATTCACTAACAACATGGTGTGGGATTTAATAACAAAATTCTTGTATGGGTCCATGAGAATGAGGACTGTGATAGGGGTGATCCCTAATAGATTCATATTCATTTGGCTAAGAATGAATCTATTGACATAGATTATGAAATTTTATGGCTATTTACTACTGCTGATATGATGAAAAAGGAATATGATGATACTAAAATAAAAAATGTTCCCAACCACCCTTAATATAAAAACAATCCTTAATGATTGAGCATTGAGACTAATTGGGGCAACAACCCCCTACAGGCAGTCCATGAAAACAATAACACACAAATAGGTGATTTAACATTGATATCCCAAGAGTAGTGAAAAATTGACTACTAAGGCCGTCTTCCTACCATTTATAACTTTTATTTCCCCAAAATAAATAGTCCCCCTCTTAAAGTTATAGTCCTAAGGGAACTCCGTGGAACTCAACCAAGATGCACTACCCTTTGTGAATACATATTCTCAGTCACTTCCTCCTTACTCTAACCCTATAAGTATACAGAAAGATTAAATTATGTGGTTTTATATATGATCATTTATCACATCAACTCATAATGATCACACAAAATATACTACTCAACTAGAAAATCATCTGTAGTGAAGCACTGAATATACTTGAACCTGATTTTGAGCTTCTGGATGGTAAGGCTCCGTTACTTATTCACTACCCCTAACATTTTACTTGAAAAAATATAATCTAGTACTCAAGTAATGCTCTAATAAATCTAATAGTGATCTTTATTGAATCCATATAGTAATCTATATCTAGATAAAAAATTCACCCCTCATAACTTTCTTGAGTCTGATGCTGGAAGTAATTCAATATCTTTTTCCATAAGTTATCCTCCTTAATCAAATCATTCAAATGAAAATTGACTTGAATGGTTTTCCAAACATCTCCCCCCTAAAATAAACATAAATTTTTTCCATGAGCCTTATTTGGAAGGAACGTATAAGAGAAACCTAAAGATTAGTAAAATAGATTTTTTGGAGATTCATTTTAATATTTCATTTAAATTTCTAAAATTAACTCATTTGATCACAAGAACAAAAATTTTGGCACATGTACCACTACAAGGATCCAACCCTATAAGTAGAATCCATTTTCACTATGGATTATGAAAGATAAAGGTCCACACACTATATTATTAGGGCCCTTCAAATAATATGTGCTACTTCGTGTCCATTTCTTACAGCATGTGTTAAGCTCAATTGACATTATTATCCTACCAACCCATGTGGGACTCCAAAGTGCCTTACCCTGATCTCTATCCCATATGAAAATATAAATAATCAATGAACAACTATCCTAAAAACGATTGTAATGGTACCCCTTTTATACTGATAAGGATGAAAAGGAGTTTCCCCAAAAAACCCACCTTTATTGGGCCATGGGTATGAAATTAACACTGAGGGTATAAAACATATTATGGGAGGAATTACCCTCTTAATATATTTAATATAAATAGAGAAGATGAGAATACATTTATCAAAAACATATCATATAAATATAAAATAAAAATAAGAAAAAAATTCATGTCACATAATAAGTGTTAAACTCCAAAATAAAATAGTACAAAGGAAAATCATAAGAAATAAACTCCCTGGAAATTCCAACCTCTAAGATAGTAGTGTCTTTCTTATCCTCTAAGAATATATTAAAAACATAAAAAGATATTTATATATACATAGGGTGATCATAACATGTAAACTCCGAAAAATAATACCCAAGTTCTCTCATGGAAAAGTTAGTGGAGAATCATAATTTTATAGTGAATGTAGAACAGAGATAAATACACCTAAAAAGGTTAGAAAATGATGCAAAACTCTTTAAGGATCCCCCAAAAAGTAACACATCTAATGTTATAAGATAATATAAATTTAAAAAACTTCATGGAATCATTCAATTTCTTCACCTAGGATCATATATCCACAAACTCATGTTCATAAAATTTTCTCATATCTGTGGAAGTAAGGAATGATAAACCTGAAAAATATCTACCATGTGCCATCCTTTTAACATGTGCGACCCCCATGGTGAGTAACACTAATTTTCACCACCATCCAAAATCAATCACCACAATACATCACCACAAACTAAGGCATTAACACTATGCATCACAAAAAACTAATCCATTCTCATTAAGCATCACCACCAACTAAGCGATCATCACTAGAAATCACCATCAACTATGCTGTAATAATTATGAATATCTATAAACTAATCCATCATCACTAGATATATCCATCTATAAATCCATCATCACTAAGAATCAACTACAACTAAGACAAAATATACAAAAATCACCACCCACTACATAATCATTACTACCATAAAAAAGTGAGATGTAGAAACAATTATAACCCAAAAATTATTGGAAATTGGCATAAAATGAAAAACATAGATAGGAATTTTGTATAAATTAGATGAGAATAAAATAATAATAGGCAGATATAAAACCCATCCTAAGGGTTCACATTTAACTTCAATTTCACAAGACACAATGCTACCAATAAATCAACAAAATTCACAATCAATTTTGGAAACTAAAAAATAAAAACCATCACACTAAAGGGGAGAATTTTGGATATTAACCACATTAGAGGGTGAATATGTTTTTGTTGTTTTTAATACATATCATACTTTATATTTTTATCACTTCTCATGTTAAGGTGAATCGATCTCATGTTCACACTTCTTACTTTAAATCTTGTATTCTGAACCAAAAAAACACACACACACAAAGGGAATGAATAATTTTAAGTGTTTATTACTCAGTGTGATGTGTCTAGTCCTTGGAATTATATAGTAAAACCAATGAACACAGATCCTATATTAATTTTTTTTGAATTATAATGAGTATGTAAAATACATAGAAATCAGATTCACACCTCCAAACTATTCATTGGTGCTTCCCACAAACTTAAATTCCATACCTTACAATGATATTGGTTTGGGTGAAAACAAGATCATTTGATAAAAATATATAATTATATCATATTGTATATATTATACCACTTTAGTCTTCTTCATTTTTATGCTAAATTACATGAAAGTAATTTATCTTATTTTTTTATGAAAACAATGATTCAGGCACATAATTAAATATCATCATAGATGCAAGTGATGGAAAAATTTCTTGCAAAAGTTTCAAGGGCACTTCTTCACTATAAAACCACATCAGCACAACAATTCCTCTTCCTACATCTTATTTTTTCTTCTATATTAGTACATAAAAAGACTTTACTGAATTACTTTATTCTATATCCTTTACATAAGTATCAAAACATGAATATAATAGATTTTCTATTCTACAATTCACTATATACATGACATATAATTTTTTTTAAGTATGAATAGTTTAAGATATATCTTCTATTTCTTACCAAAATACCCCCATATATTTTTTTCTCTAGTGAAAATATATATATTGCACTAAAAAAATCCAATTAATTTAGTACAAATTTAATGAAAAAACTTTAATTTAAAACATTAACTTAAAACTCTAATATTAGATCATATTTAATTTAATATTTATTTTATAATTGAAATAATTATTTAATATATGATAAATTAAAACCTAAACTTTTAGATTAATAAATGTAATCAAGGATTCTAAAACAACCCGGAAAATTATCCTAATTGCATAAAGTCCAATTTTGCTGTTTATGATTGATGTTTAAATTAGATATTTTTTTAACTACCCAAACACTGAGTGTTGTAACATAACTTTTAAATATAGTGTTATAAAATTATCCAGGTCCAATAAATTCTATTTAAATTATCATTAATGTGTGTTAACCTCTCTTGATATGTGTACCACTGTCCTCTCAAATGGAAGTGGTGCAACCAATATTTATAAAGTAAAGAAATTAAATTTTACAAGGAAAATAATAATAAAAATGGACTCATTTTAAATGTGTGAACTACTTATGATATAGAGGTCCATAAATTTCTGGGTCCACACAAAAATCAATCCACCCCCAATAAAACATAGTAAATTCTAATGGTGTATAGGTTCTTACACTTCTAGAGCCATTAAAAACTGACAGAGCCACTATTGTGGCATATAAACTCTTAACAATACAATCCATCTTCCTCAATCAATATATACGACATGCACCCAATGTTGTTTAGGTTATACTCCTCTCTTAAATAGATTTTCATAATTCAATCTAATTTCATCATTTCCACTTTTCATGTATTGGTATCAGACCAAAAATAGAATAAAAATCAATTGAATTATTCTTCCAAAACCATTGAAAGTAAATGTAATTAAAAAAATATCTAACTTTGACTAGTTTTAGCCTTAATACAACACATGTGGTAGAAACATCAACTAACTTACATTTTAGTGAAAGAAAGTGATGAATATAAAATTTTATATAAAACTTCAATTTCCATATCACATTTCTTGAATAGATAAACTTATATCCCAATTATTTAAGGGAAATTACTTCAACCATCATCTAATTAATTATTCCACAGGTTTTCATGCAATCATCACATAATCTTTTTTAAATCCAAAACTACTTTCAAGTAAAGAACATCATTAAAAACATCAGAATCAATATTCTAATACACATGTGTTCAAATCATTAATCAATATACCATGTAACAGAATTCTAACGATCTTATCCAAATTATTATGTAGTCTAGGATACATTTACTAAACTTTACAGATAAATAATATTGACTTCATCTCCATTATATTAACTTCAATGAAATCCTTCATCATTGAAAAACATTGATAATAAATAAAATACCAAAACTTTTGGATCAATAGTCCCCCAATTTGTATTTGTTTTCGATACAATTGTAGAATGATATTTATGAATATGATTCTCTTGTAAATCCCTAAGTATTTAATTAAATAGAAAACTATATTCGAATGGGTATACAACATTCAACACCAAGATAAAATAAAGCATGAAATGTTATAATCAACATATGACCATTATAACATAACTATTAAATTTTTAGGTATGAATATGATTAAATTATTTATAAAATATTTAAAAAATTCCTACTCAGTATAACTATATTTATAAACTCTTAGTAAATAATTACGTATTTTTTATGTAAATCCAATTTATTCTTAGAATTTTTTTTGTTCGAAAATTGTTTTCATAGATTTTAATGTGACAAATTTATAATTTATTTATGGATTCTATAAAAATTCTATTTTATAAAAATGTTTTTGTTTTTAAATTAAACATAACAGAATTACCTTAACGTGAAAATTTTGGATTTTTTGAAAATATTATGTTTTTAGTGAATAGAAAAAATATCATATATTGGTAACATAGTATTTTATTTTAATAAAATAAATTGACTTATAATCACATTATATTTAATATATGGTATTAAAATATGATCCATTATATATGAATAAAAAAATAATTTAATTTTAAGAAGCAATTTCCATGATTTTGGAACACATTTTTTATGATTAAACTGCATTTAAAAAGAAACTATTTTTAATGCATAATGATTTTATAATTTAATTAATTATAAAATCTAAATACGAGGAATGATAAATATGAAATAGTTAGTTTATATATATATCTATGAAAATATAAATTCATATAATGAGTATAAAATTACAATGAGCTAATCTAAAATCATTTTCCACAAAAATGCATCTTCTAAAAAAATATATTTTCATCACACTTTATGAGTTTAATTTCAAATTAAATTCTATCAGTTTGATAAATTGGAATTCAAAATTTTTATTCCACATTTGGAATGAGGAGGTCAATTTTTTTAAAATAGGACCCTTTTATTTATGTTCATTATGAATAGTAAACATAGTGAATAATTTTCACCATGGAATGGGTTAATAAGTTAATTAAATTTAAAAAACATTTGATGATGACTATAGAGTGACACTAAAACTATAATTTTCTCTATTGGTTTAGTGGATAATTTATATTTATTTTAAATTATCAAATATATGTTCACTTTATTCCATATTTCCTTGATTTTGGCTTTTACAATATTTAATTAAAAAATAAAGACCAAAATGTAAATTTGTTTATTCTAATAACAATAATATTTTTTGATAGGGATAAAGAAACCTATGTTTGATTATAAATACTTATTTTAAAGATAATATTTTATTTTTCCATGGAAATTTATTTTTAATATTTTAGTGTGATTTAATTACCTTAAATGTTTATGCAATACCAAAACAATACTTATACAATTAACAAAAACTTAAAATAAATGATATTAAATATATTAAAAGAAAGATAATATGAATAAATTGTTACGTTACATGATTTATTTAGATGAATATAAAATTTTAGGGATGTTTTAATTGATTATATTTTAATTCCATTTCTATATTGATGTAATTAATGTGAAAGTAAATAATATTTTCAAAAATGACATTAATGGTCTTTTTTAATAAATAATATTTTATTAAAAGATTTAAAATTCCTAAAAAATATTTTCAGTCGAAATGATTTTTATAATTTTTATAATATAATCCAAGAGGCATTTATTTTCCAATTTTACTTTTATATTAAATATCTTGACCCCTAAATTGAAAAAACCTTTTTATTATAGTAATTTTCAATATGGGTTAACACCATTAAAAATTTAAAGATAAGGGTATAAATATTAAGTTAAACCTATAAAAATTTCATTATGTTATATTATTTCAATACATACTCATCCTATATTCGTAATATATCATTTTGATCCAATTTCCTATGATTAATAATTTATAATATTTACTATTTTATGAAATTTCAAAATTACCCCACCCCTCAATAATAAAATGGCATCGCCTTGACTGTTTTCTTCATGATAAAAAAGATTTTTTTTTCTGAAAACCCTACCCAAATATATTTTTTACATATAGTCACTCATCCAAGAGGGCATTTTTTAATTATAAAACCCTCTTATGAACACTTTTGGTGTTAACTTAAAAAAGTTTCTTGAAGTAGATGCAACATTACTTACCAAGATTTTTTGGTTTTATTTTTCTTTCTCCTCCAATAAATCTTATTCAACCATGATTGTAATGACCCAAAGTTTTTCAATGAAAATTCCCTTTATAAAATTATGTCATAAAATAAGATGAATGCACAACATATTGAACTACTAAGTTATAAGTGACCTTTAAACATAAGTTTGTCACTTTTGTCTATGGAATTTTGAAAATCCAACATACATGGCTGTGTTCAGGATGATTTTTGGAGTCTGATAGAAAAAACTTGTTTTTTTGGGTGAATAGTAACATACCCTTATGAATAGTAAAATTAATAGTAATATGAACCTTATGAATAGTAACAAATAATATTATTTTATTTTCTTAAGGCAATGAGATAATGAGATATTAATTAATTTTTCAATGAGAAATAAAACTAAGTGCACCTTTAAGATTGTTATTTTTCAAATTAACTATGAATTTATTTAAAAATTAAATTAATAATATTTGGAAAATAAAATTTGAAAATTGGACTTCATTTTTGAATTCCACACGTCGAAAAATGGTTAGGGTAAATTTTTGGTATTTTTCTGAAAAACTCAAATTTTTGATGAATACTGAAATACGGAAAAATACCGTATATACAATTTAACAATTAAATACCCTATAAATGACATCACAAGTGATGAAAGGCCACATGGTTCGAACTCACATGAACTTATAACTATTAGGGGTCACATGAAACAATACTATTGGTTGTCTTGAAGGAAATAATAAAATAATGAGTTAAGTATTCAAAATTTACCCCTCCCCTCCACTATAAAAACCACCCTTCACACCCTCATTCCCTCACACCTCTCAAGCTCCGTCCTTCTCTATAATATACCCAAAAATCCTCCCTAGCCCCTCCCCCACTTCCAATATCTTATGGTCTCATCAAAATACCATGCTTAGGCCCTAAAGAAGGTTCTCAAGAGAAGGATCCAAGAGGTAATTTCTCTCCCTCTTCTCCTTTAATTTCCTTTCATGTTCAAGTTCATTTCTTGGTCTCTCCCCACATATCTGCACCCAAATTGTATTTTAACTCTATTATTATACATATACTGTAATTTTATGATGCTAATGGGATATTATATCATCCATATTCCCTTTCCCTCTTTCTTTTATGTTATTAAAGAGAATGTGGTTCGTGAGGTGTTAATTTATCACCTTCAAGAACGATATGTTTTCTTCTTCCATTTCTACCTTTAGATCTGGTCAAGAAACAATTTTTATGGTTGAACCAGAATATGTTATATGTATTATGTCCTATTTAAAGTTATGGAAATAACATGTGGCCATATTACTAAGTGATAAATTAAAACAAGTTCTTTGTGATTGAAAAACCGCCCAAATTAACCCAAACAGTATTCATTTAATTTTTATCTAATGATTCATCCACATGGATATAATATGATTAATTATAATATCATTAAATCTCCTGTAATTTCATTAATAACATGTAATATCATTTCTTGATGTTTACCCATGTTCTACTTGAACTTCAATTTATGAATAAAAGTGAACCACCCAAGAAAAACCATAAAAATGAACATCCCCAATCAATGTTTTTAAACTCTACAAGTCATCCAAAGGAACCTAATATGACATAATGAAACAATAATTAACCCTATTAATGTATAAAAGGTTCTGTAATTTTTAATTAATTAATATATTGTCATTATTCAGGACATTAAAGAGAAGAAAGCATTCAGATACATGGTAAGGGGAAAACTCGAACCCAATTTTCTTCCTTCGGGTTCTCCCTCTTCCACTCCATTTTTCATATGGTTACTCCTTAAAGATTATTTTTTCATCATTGTCTATAATTTTCTGGGATATAAATGTTTTTCACTGGTTTTTATGTCAATCCAAATGTTTTCCAAAAGAACTCCCCTTTTAAGAACACCCCTTTTACTTCTCACTCAACGTGGACGGTTATTGTAACATGTATGTTATTCCCACTTTATTTTGGGAAACCAAAGCTTATGAATGTGTTATTATGAGATAAAACCCATTCCATTACATGGGTTTGTTATGTACATTTTTATATGTTTTCTATGTGGATAGTATGATGATGATAATGTTATGATGTGACGGGTGTGCCTGGGATTATATAGCGCAATATGAATGTTTCAATGTGACGGGTGCACACGGAATTATAGAGCACTCCAATTCATTGGTTAATGTGATGAATATCACGAGTATATGAGAAATAATGTGTGAAAAATATGATATCTTGGTTCACAAGTATGTTTGGTATTTAACCACTAAAACAAGATGTTTCATTTTTATGCATTGCCACATTTCAAGTCTTCTATTTATGTTCCTCTCATGTTCATGATATTTTGACTATGTTATGATTACGATCACCCCATGCTATATTGTCCTTATATATCCTCTTATTGGGATTCTAGCTCACCAATTTTGATTTATATCCCCTGTTGGCTATGTGTACTAAGGAGAGGAAAAGTGTCAATAAGAAGCTAGAGAAGAAGAAATTAAATAAATGTTTATGCTTGATGTCATATTTGTTATGTATGGTCCTAGTTTTCCCAAGACACTAAACATTTATATCCTCTATGTGTAAAACTGTTACATTTTTTGTCTTTAAAAAGATATAATAGTAATATAAGAAAAGGATGGGATTCTATAGTTGGTATCAGAGGAATATGTTAGTTAATTTGGGAATTAGAATTAGTGAACCCTAGAGAAAACCTCTAGCATGAGACTAAGTACAAGTAGGAACACAAGAAAATCTACACAGGGATCCCATATGTTATGTTTTTTATATAAATTGTTTAAATGAATAATTTATTCATGACTTGTTTACTTAGGTTTTGTTCTAAACTTTTCTATTTTAGAAAATGGTGGGAACCATGAGAAATCTGGCCAACAACTCTTGCGAGGGCCAATGCAACGATTGCCCGAACGACTTCCCCAATGATTTGGGAGGTGTAGTTCAAAACTTCATGGTGATTATTACCCAATTATCTCTAGTTATGAATAATAACCATAATAATGGGGAATATCCTCCTTCACCAAAGAGGGAGAAATTGTCCATTGAATGTTTTATGCGGCAACAACCACCGACGTTTAGTGGATCTTCTGATCCACTAGTTGCGGAATGGTGGGTTAACTCCATGGAGAAGATATTTTCTATTCTTCAATATTCTGATATAGAGAAGGTGACCCTATCTTTTTATCATCTAGATAGAGAAGCTGATCAATGGTGGGCTTTGATTAAGAAAACCGAGCCAAGGGAGGAAATTGAAGAGATGGAATGAGAAGACTTTAAGATAATGTTTGTTAATAAGTACTTCCCATGAACTCTTCGCACAAATATGGAGAGAGAATTTATAGAGCTCAAGAAAAAAAGAGGATAATCTGTCACAACCTATGATGAGAATTTCAAAAGGCTTGCAAGATACGCTTCGGGTTTTGTTATCAACAATGATAGCAAAATTGATAGATTGTTTAGTGGATTAAAACCACACCTCCGAAGGGATCTAGCAATTCGAGACTTTGGGAGTTATGAAGAGCTTTTTCATTGTGATCTTAAAGTGGAGATGGAGTGTGTAGAATGGTCACATGGCTATAGTGATTAGAAAAGAAATATTGAGTTTCAAGCTGGTGGATCTAATGACAAAGGTGGGAAGGGAATTCAATGACACACGTGCCAAAAATGTGGGAAGTTGAACCATGGGAACTGCCTCAAAGGGATGAGGAAATGCTTAAAGTGTGGGAAAGAAGGACACCATGCTCAAGATTGTCGAAGAGACATGAAAAGAAAGGAGAATGTGGCTGATGAAAGGAGAGAACCACTCATGGTTCAATGCTACAACTGTAGGGAGCTAGTGCACTATGCAAACCAGGGCACTAAACCTCGAGCTCTTGAGGGTAATCAGAGTCAGCAACCACCAAAGCAAATGGAACAAGATAAGGATTATTCCATCACTACGGCGGAGGTGGAGCATGATAAAGAAGACGTACAAGGTACACTTATTATTCAATCAAGAATGGAAAAGTCTTATTTGATTCTGGTTTTATGAATTCCTTTATATCTTGCATGTTTGCTAGAACTATAGAATCAATGCCCCGAAACCTTGAAGTAGAGATATCTGTAAAAACACCGAGTGGTGCAATCATTTCAACCCAAGTGTTTGACACTTATCCTGTAGGCGTATGTCAGAAGATTATTTCAAAAAATGTCGTAATACTTCCCTTGGTGGAATTCAACACTATAATGGGAATGTATTGTCTCTCCTTATATAGAGCACATATCTACTATCGGGAAAATGAAATATCTTTTCTTATTCTGAACCATCCCATACTCTTCTACAAATTCAAGGAAGATCATGAATCTCCTTTGAAAAATCCTTCAATGGTGTGGGTGTTGATTCCCTATGAAGAAGCATACCTCACTCAAATGGATGAGTCGAATGAAAGTTCCAACCTTGAGTAAATTACCATCGTGAGGGAATATAGTGATGTGTTTCCTGAAGAGTTACCCAGAATTCCCCCGGATTGTGAGGTAGAGTTCTCAATTGAACTCATACCCGGAGCTAATCCTATCTCGAAGTTTCCCTATATGATGGCCCCTGTCGAACTGGTGGAGTTAAAGAAGCAACTGCAAGAGCAGTTGGAGAAAGGGTTCATACACCCCAGTGCATCACCTTGGGATGCACCAGTACACTTTGTGACGAAAAAGGATGGAACAATGTAGTTGTGTATCGATTATTGAGAACTCAACAAGATCACCGTAAATAATAAGTATCCTCTTCCAATGATTGATGACTTGTTCTATCCATTCAGAGGAGATAAATACTTCTCAAAGGTGGAACTTCATTCTGTATATCATTAGGTAAAGTTGAAGAAGAAATATATTCAGACGACTACCTTCCGTACAAGGTATGGGCACTATGATTTTTTGGTGATTCCCTTCAAACCTACTAATGCCTTCGAAAAATTCATGGATTTTATGAATAGAGTGTTTAAAAATTGCCTCGAAAAATTTTTGGTAGTGTTTATCAATTATATTCTCATCTAATCCAAGAGAAAGGAGGAACATGAAGAACAACTAAGACTTGTGTTGGCGACATTGAGAAAGGAGTAGTTGTACACCATGTTCAGAAAGTGTGGCTTTTTGATGAAGTCACCTTCTTGGGACATGTGATCACAAGTGAGGGAATTTTTGTGGATCCTTCAAAGACAAAGGTGATTGAAGAATGGCCCAGGACCTCTAGTGTCATAAAAATCCATAGTTTTCTTGGATTAGCTGGGTACTACAGACGTTTTGTGAGAAACTTCTCATGATTGTCAAGACCGCTAACTAAGTTAACAAGGAAAGGGATAATGTATATATGGACAGAAGAATGTGAGGGAAGCTTCAAGGAGCCAATGAGAAGGCTGATAACTGCACCTGCACTCACACTACTAAAAAGTGGATAAATTTTTGGGATATACAGTGATGCTTCAATGAAAGTCTTGGGTTGTGTACTCATGCAAAATGATAATGTGATAATATATGCCTCACGATAGTTGAAGATGCATGAGAAGAACTACCAGACACATGATCTAGATATGGTAGCCATGATTTTTTCCTTTAAAATATGTCAGCACTTCCTTTATGGTGGGAAGTGTGACATATACACTGACCACAAGAGCCTAAATTATATATTCACACAAAAGGAGCTCAACATGCGTCATAGGAGATGGTTAGAGCTAATCAAGGATTACAATTTCTCTATTCATTATCATCATGGAAAGGAAAACAAGGTAGATTATGTTATAAGCAGAAAAGAACCTACTACTCTATCCATACTGCGGATTGAGAAAGACCCTATCTTCTTGGATATACAAAGAATGGATTTGGAAAATCAGAAAGGCAGGGGATACATCCTACCTTTCCCAAATTACTGCGCAACCATCCATCCAGGAGAAGATTCTAGAACCATAAAGGGATGATGTGGATATAAAAAAGAGGGTGAATGTAGTAAAGGAAGGGTAGCTGCAAGAGTTCCATATCGACGATGATGGTGTGATTCGATTTGGAACGCGACTTTGTGTTCCTTCATCACTCGGGATAAAGAAGGATCTACTGGACAACGCACATAGCTCAACTTTCTCTATCAATCCTGGGAGTACTAAGATGTATTGTGATCTCCAGGAACACTTATAGTGGGTTTACATGAAGAAGGAGATTGCGGAATATATATCAAGGTGCTTGGTATGTTAGAAATTTAAAGTTGAGAGGCAAAAGTCCAAAGGTATGATGCATCCATTACCTATACCCTTGTGGAAATGGGAAAATTTTACTATGAACTTTGTCACGGGTCTCCCAAAGACATCAAAGGGAAATAATGCGATATGGGTTTTGGTTTACCGACTCACTATGACTGCCCATTTTATCACTATACGGGAAGATCTCTCCCTTGAACAACTTGCAAAGATATATGTAAAAGAAGTTGTGAGACTGCATGGTGTTCCCCTGTCAACTGTCTCTGACCATGATCTGAGGTTCACATCTATATTCTGGAGGATCCTTCAACATGCTTTGAGTAATGAATTAAATTTTAGCATGACCTATCACCGCCAAACTGATGGCCAATATGAAAGGAATATTCAGTCGCTTGAAGATATGATTAGAGCCTCCTCTCTATAATTCAAAAGAGGATGGGATCAGCATCTCCTATTGGTTGAGTTCTCATACAAAAATAGCTTCCAGTCGAGTATTCAGATGGCTCCATATGGAGCTCTGTATGGAAAGTGATGTAGAACTCCAAACTTTTGGGATTAAGTTGGAGAAAGAAAGCTACTTGGACCCGATCTTGTTGAAGAGATGACAGAGAAGGTTCAAGTCATCCAGAAACACATCAAAGCTCCTCAAAGTCAGCAAAAGAGCTTTGCTGACAACTTTTGAAGGGACATGGAGTTTGAAATTTGAGATAAAGTCTTCCTTCGAATATCTCCATGGAATAGAGTTATGAGATTTGGGAAGAACGGGAAGCTAAGCTCAAGGTACCTTGGCCCCTTTGAGTTCCTCGACCGCATAAGATTCATGGCCTATCGTCTTGAACTTCCATTAAATATGGATCTAGTTCATGATGTTTTTCATGTATCACTCATGAGGAAGTACATACTTGATCCCTAACATGTACTAAACTCATAGGTGGTGCTGCTGGAAGATGATCTCTCCTATGAAGAGCAGCCAGTAAAGATTCTAGACCTAAGTGATAAGGTTCTACACAACAAGGCAACCCGCCTTGTCGAAGTGTTTTGGAGGAACCATAAGTTTGAGGAAGAAACTTGGGAACTGGAAGAGGTGATGAAGGAGAAGTACCCTCACCTGTTTATGTAAAATGAAATTTCGACGGGAAAATTTCTTAAGGGGGGAAAAAGTAACGACCCAAAGTTTTTCAATGAAACTTCCCTTCATAAAATTATGTCATAAAACCACATGAATTCACAACTTATTGCACTAATAAGTGATAAGTGACCTTTAAACATAAGTTTTTCACTTCTGTGTTTGGAATTTTGAAAATCTGACATACACAGTTGTGTTCAAGATGATTTTTGGAGTCTGATAGAACAAGCTTGTTTTTTGGGTGAATAGTAACATACCCTTATGAATAGTAAAATGAATTGTAATATGAAACTTATGAATATTAAATACTAATATTATTTTATTTTCTTAAGGAAATAATATAATGAGATCTTAATTAAATTTTCAATGAGAAATAAAACTAATTGCACCTTTAAGATTGTTATTTTTCTAATTAACTATGAATTTAATAAAAAATTAAATTAATAATATTTAGAAAACAAATTTAGAAAAAGGGAATTCATTTTTGAATTCTACACATTGAAAAATGGTTAGGGTAAATTTTTGGTATTTTTTTGAAAAACTCGAATTTTTGATGAATAGTGAAATACGGTAAAATACGGTATATACAATTTAACAGTTAAATACACTATTCATGACATCACAAGTGATGAAATGCTACTTGGTTCGAACTAACATGAACTTATTACTATTAGGGGTCACATGAAACAATACTATAGGTTTTTTTAGGGAAATAATAAAATAATGAATTAAATATTCAAAATTTACCCCTCCCCACCACTATAAAAACCACCCTTCACACCCTCATTCCCTCACACCTCTCAAGCACCAAGCCTTCTATAAACTCTGCCCAAACATCATCCCTATCCCCTCTTCAACGTCCAAAATCTACTGGTCTCATCAAAATACCATGTATAGGCCCTTAAGTAGGTTCTCAAGAGAATGATTCAAGAGGTAATTTCTCTCCCTCTTCTCCTTTAATTTCCTTTCATGTTCAAGTTCATTTCCTGCTGTCTCCCCACCTATCTTCACCCAAATGGTATTGTAACTCCATTATTATACATATAATAAAATTTTATTATGCTAATTGAATATTATATCATCCAACCTTCATTTCCCTCTTTCTTTTATGTTATTAAAGAGAACGTGGTTCGTGAGGTGTTAATTTATCACCTTCAATAACGACATGTTTTCTTCTTCCATTTCTACCTTAATATATAGTCATGAAACCATTTTTATGGTTGAAACAGAATATTTTATATTAATTTTTTCCTATTTAGAGTTCTAAAAATAACATATGGCCATTTTACTAAGTGATAAATTAAAACAAGTTCTTTGTGATCGAAAAACCACCCAAATCAACCAAAACAATCTTCATTTAATTCTTATCTAATGATTCATGCACATGGATATAATATAATTCTTTATAAGATAATTACAACTCCTGTAATCTAATTAATAACATGTAATATTAGTTCTGGATGCTTACCCATGTTCCACTTGAACTTCAAATTATGAATACAAATGAACCACCCAAGAAAAACCATAAAAATGAACATCTCGGATCAATGTTTTTAAACTCTATAATTCATACAAAGGAACATAATAAGACATAATGAAACCATAATGAACCCTATTAATGTATAAAAGGTTCTGGAATTTCTAATTAATGAATATAATGTCATTATACAGGACATTAAATAGAAGGAAGCATTCAGATACAAGGTAAGGGGAAATCTTGAACCCAATTTTCTTCCTTTGGGTTCTCCCTCTTCCACTCAATTTTTCATATGGTTACTCCTTAAAGATTAATTTTTTTATCATTTTCTATAATGTTCTATGATATACATGTTAGTCACTGGTTTTTATTTCAAACCAAATATTTTCCAAAAGAACTCCTCTTTTAAGAACACCCATTTTACTTCTCACTCAAAGTGGACGGTTCTTGTAACATGTATGTTGTTCCCTGTTTCTTTTGGGAAACCAAGGCTTTTAAATGTGTCATCATTAGATGAAATCCATTCCATTCCATGGGTTTTTTATGTAAATTTTTTTTATATGTGTTCTATGTGGGAATCATGATGATGATAATGTTATGATGTGACGGGTGTGCCTGGAATTATATAACACAATATGAATGTTTCAATGTGACAGGTGCACCCAAAATTATACAGTGCTACAATTCATTTGGTAAAGTGATCAATATCATGAGTATATGTGAAATTTTGTGTGAATAAGATGATAGCTTGGTTCACATGTATGTGTGGTAGTTAACCACTAAAACATGATGTTTCATTTTTATGCATTGTCACATTGCAAGTCTTTTATTTATGTTCCTCTCATGGTCATGATCTTTTGCCTATGTTATGATTACGCTCCCCCATGCTATATTTTCCTTATCTATCCTCTTACTGGGCTTCTAGATCACCCCTTTTGATGTATATCCTTAGGTGGCTATGTGTACTAAGGAGAGGACAAGTGCCAATAAGAAGATAGAGAAGAAGAAATTAAATAAATGTTTATGCTTGATACTGTATTTTTTATATATGGTCCTAGTTTTCAAAAGACACTAAACCTTTATATAGTCTATGTGAAATACTATTATATTGTTTGTTTTTAAAATTATGTAACAGTAATATATGAAAATGCTAGGATGCTATAATGATAATATAATGAAATCACTATATTTCAAATACTGATATTCTATAATGTTAATGGAATATCATATTTTCATATCCTCTTCCATCAAATGGTATATGAAATAGTCATTCATGTATACGACTGATGACCACCATGTTAACTGATGGAATTCGTCTTCCATCCCAACCACTCATGTCTAGTTTTAATTATATATTTATATATATATTATTCATGAAATATTTACCATTATATAAATATAATATATAATATATTTTCATTTCATTTCATTCATTTAAAAATGATAAAAAAAAATTTGTGTTTACATGTGGATCACCACCGCCATAAAATGATATGACTCATTTTTTATAACAACATCACAGGATCCTATATGTAAGTGTATTTTAAAAAATATTTTGGTATTTATTTTATAATTATAATCAATGATAGATAAAATTAAACTTATGTTCTTTCCATCTTGACAATTGATAAATGGAATTGTTACTCGTGAGTGTACACAACTTACCATCTCCATGTTTGTAGCACAATTATTTTTTATTAAACATATTTCCTTGTAGGATTAAAATGATTAATTTATATTTAACATAGTTTATAATATAAGATGATAAATAATTTATGTGATTATTTAGACTTGAGGTAAGGGGTTTCAGGGCAATTTCACTTTATTAAGGAATATTTTATTTTTGTGAACATAATTTATTTAATATGTGGTATATAATACTACTTTTACATGTTATATCATGAATAATTTATATATTATGGGATTTTATGCAAAAAAATTAATATTTTTATCTAGGGGGATTTGAACTGAATATTACTAAGTTGTAATGGCTTTCATAACCTAATTTCTTTTCATTGAGTCATATTACTTCTTCAATATCATTGATATTTTATGATTGTATGTGTAATTAATTTATTTTATTTTATTTTATATTTACAACTGTTTCATGTTGAATTACTTTTGAAAAACATAATCAAATCAAATATTAATTATTAGTTCATGGAATTATCTTTTTGATAGTTTTTCTCTCAATTAACAATACATTGATACATATTTGGTTTTATGAGCCTATTTATTTTTATGAGGTGTATCTAATACCCCTTTGATATGTTATATAATGAAACACTTTATATTCAAGGTATTTAATTTTTAATTTAAATTTATTTCATTCATGGGTGTTTTGATTCCATAGTTACCAAAGTGGTAAACATTTATTTCATAATCTAAACATTATTGGAGATTATTTTTTCATAAGACACAAATGGGAGAATTATTTGACAATTTTATCATAAATCCAAATGATTTTCCCTAAAAAACATAAATAGAAGATTAGGTATGATTTTTTAGAAGGGGTTATGAACACACCCTTCTAGATATATTTTAGAGTGGGTTATGCACACCACCCCATAAATTGTTTGGCATTATTTTTTGAATATTTTTTTGGATTTTATGGTAGATTATGTAAAAACTATTGAAAATTTAATAATTAGGGTCACTATATGTTTGGATGGTTTTTAGAGGTGCTATATATATAATATTTATTTAGATATTAGGGTTATTATATATAAAATGGAATTTGTTTTTTTAATGGAAATATTGAGTGTCCATGACGTCCTGTAATCTGTAAAATTAGAGGGGTTTTAAACCCCCTCTAATTTAAGATATTGGAAAGGCTTTATGAACCACTGTTAATCCCTTATAATATAGGGGTTTTTGAACCCACAATAATGTATAAAATTATAGATGGTTCTAAACGCACATAAATATATGATATTAGAGGGGGTTTTAAACCCGTTCTAATTTATGACATTAGATGGGTTTTAAACCTCTTCTAATTTTATATATTATTGGGGGATGTGAACCACCTATAATTTATGACATTATATGGGGTTTTCAAACGACTCTAATTCATGAAATTAGTGGGGGTTCATGAACCTCCATTAATCCCTTTGATTGGAGGGATTTTTAACCCCCTCTGATTTTTAAAATTTTTAATATAAATATCATATAAATTAAAATTATATAATATATATGTGTGTGTTCACATGTGTCTATAAATATATTTCATAAATACATTATATAAATATATTTAAATGTATTATAAACACAGATATATATAAATACATTATATAAATACTTTAAATAAATACTCATTCGTATAAATAAAAATATATATAAATTTTAATATTGGTATACATAATATAAATAAATTTTAAAAATATTTATGAAAATACATGAAATTTATAAATGGTTTTTAAAAATAATATACATTTATTTTCTAATTTATATTATACATATATTATAATAAATTAATTTATATTATATATTAATGTACAAATACATTTTTAGTATATTATGTATACAAATATATATATCATAGAAAAACATAAAATATGTATATAAAAATATATTATATTAATATTATATAGATTATATTAAAAAATATTTTATTATATATAAACTTATATTTATATTATATAATTACTTTTTATATATTGTAGTATGCCATGTTAATTATAAATTAATATCATAAATATGTATATATCATTTAATTATATGATATATTTCCAATTATATGAATGTATTTAATTTCACATCTTTATATATATATATGTGTGTGTGTGTGAGTGTGTGTGAGTGTGTGTATACATGTTATAATATTAATGTATATAATTACACATATAAATATGAAATGTAAATGTATTTAATATAATATATTTATAATATAAATCGTAAAACATATAAAGGAATAATATTTAAAAAACCAACATAGAATTTGTAGTTTTATAAATAGGTGTTATATTAATAATTTTATTGTTACATAGACATACATATATATAAGTATATTAAACAATGATAAAAATATAAAAATATATCATAATTATATTATATCTATAAATATTATATAAATACATAAATAAACACACATAAAAATAAAATTGTATTTTTAAATATATATATCAATATATATTTCTTTAAACAAAAATAATTATTATATATATTATATTAATATATATATATATACATTATACTAAAATATATTACATATTATACACAAATATAAATACATAATATTATTTAAATTTGTATAGAAATATATATATATATATATATTCTATAAATTTCCTATATCTAAATAAATATATTATATTGTATATGAAAGGAAAAATACTATATGCCTGATTGGTTCGGGCATATTGTTTTTTATGGTGGATCATGGCTTTGAATCAGAGTATTCCTAATTTGTTTATTCCATTTCTTATTGGTGAACATAATCACAATGCATGTTTGGTCCCACAACAGACATGTCCCATTCCTGGGGGAGTCCATGAGGGGCATGGAAAGTCTGGGGGTGTGCTTGGGTGGGTGTTTGTGGGTTAGTGTTTCTGAGAGTGGGGGTGTCTGGGCTGTCAGGGTGACCCATGCGTGAGTGTCTTTGGGTTTGTGTGGTTTCCTATGGTTCAACATGGGGTTTCATGGTGTATGTTCGTGGGTGACATGGTGGTGCCAGGGTGTCACATGGGTGTGTCATGGGGGTGTTCGGGGTGTCATAGTGGGTGTTCGGGGTGTCATGGGGTCTGTTTGTGGGTGTCGTGGGGGTGTCAGTGGTGACCATTAGGTTTTTATGGGGTTTGTTCATGGGTGTCATGGGTGTCTATTTAGGGGCGGTTACATCATAACCTCACATAAAAAGGGAATTTGGGACTTGATTAGGGGTGGTTATAACAACCGCTAATTTATTGAAATATGGAGAAATTTGAGGGGGTTAAACCCCCTATAATCATACCGCCGCAAAATTGAGGGTCATTTCACCGGCCCTTATAAAAAACCGCACATAATCAGTGTAGGTGGGTACATCATCCTCGGTTACAGGTAACCCCCACTCATGTGTATAGATGAGTTTATAACCCCTTATAAATGAATAAAACCCTTTATAATTACCCCATTTTATCTAGTATTTCTAATTTAACAAATTGGATGGTTTTTATCTCCCTATATCATAATTCTTTTTGATTATTTATATTGAAGTCTCGGAAGGGGGAATTAGTTGAAATTTCAATCTTATACCGAAGCTATTTTATTCTCCTATATTTATTTCTCAAAATTATAAGTTCTAATTAAATTTTTAAATATTTAATTAACCAACATATCAGAATCATGGTATTAAGGTAAACCAACTTATTTCCATAATCGATTGAGAATATTTTTCTTCCCTATATATGTTTTTAGTTAAAATGATTTAAAGGATCTTATTAATATTATCCATTGATTTATAATAAAAAATTTCCATCTTTTATTTTTAATAAATTTATTTAAAATGAATCATTTTGTGGATTTATTAATAGGTTACTTTTTGACTTTTTGCAAAAAATTTCAATGGAATTGTTTTTTAACGTACTCGAAATGAACATAATTTTTCATCCATCCAGACCACTATTTTTAAAGCTACCCAGGATTATCATACATAGATATTACATCATTGATTTTATGAATATTCAATATATTAGAAAATATTATTCACAAGGACCATAATAGTACAATGTATTTAGAAACATAGAAATAAAAACAATTAGTCCATATATAAAATACATCATCTCCCACTATGTTCTTCAAAACTAGAATCTTTCTTCGTCATTTCATACATAAATTATTTCTTCATAACATAGGGAAATAAATCAAAATAAATGGTGAGATCAGATTCTCCGTAATAATAAAAATGGGAACTATGTAAGAAAACATGAAAATAAGGGAATGAGATCATGAGAATAACATTTGAAAACCATACCGTGTATATAAAATATCATAATCTTAAGTTATGAAACAAATATTAGAGGTTCATAAGACATGAATTATAAGAGAATAAAATAACATGATCCATGGGAGAACAACATGGGAATAAGACATGGACACATGGAATACACATAATAATATAAGATATTATGTCAAAGATACCCCTAGAACATTCATATCATGTTAGGCTTTGGAAACCCACCTATGTCTCATCGTCGAGCTTGGGATTACAACCCATGTAACCCCTTTTATGATTTTATAACCACCCATGTACCGTCCTTTATGGAATTGGTCAAACCACCCTTGTACATTCTATGATCTTATATCAATTACGATTATCCCTTGTATTGGAGGGAGATATATTTTTCCCACCCATCACATTATAAAAATCATACATTTTTGTGCTACAAGATCATTAATTGTTCCTCTTATCATAACCTATGAAATGAAATGGATTTTACAATAATATCATGATATCATAACATATAGAAAATATATAGGGTTCATAATCAATTCTTCATTTCATCATAGGATATCCCATAGAAAGTGAAGAAGGTTTCCTAAGAATTTAATCTTTTTATAACTCGTGGAAGAGAAAGGTGATTCATAAACATATTTCTATCATAAAAATAAACCCTTAAGAGAATGATTAATAATTTAATCCTTGTATCATATCTATAGTAAATAACTGGTAACATCAATGATTTTCATCATAAATGAAAAATATTTTCAAATATCAGTTAATAAATGTTTTTGAGGAGAATATCCTTTTTATATTGAAAAAATATTTTTAAAATTGAAAAAAATTTAAATTTTTTTTATTTGAAGGTACCCATGAAAAATTATAAAGGAATATTAAAGTAAAATAAGGGTCATGATGACATGATGTTTCATTCATTCCTTACATGTTAAAATGATTCCTTTAAACATTTTTTGTAAAAGAGAAAAAGGTATTATTTAAAAAATGAAATGAAAATTCCTTTAATTTTTTTATAAAAGTTCAAATATGTGTGAAATATAATTTAAAAAAATGTATAATTGTTAGTAATTTGTGAAAAAAATTTATAAAATATTTTTTTTGATGAAAACAAATTTCTGATTGAAGAGAGAAATGTGGTCTGGTTTTGATAGAAGGATTTTTCCCAATTATTTTATATACAAAAGAGTAGAAAAATAGGATTATGATGTAAAAATGAATAAATTTTAAAACAATAGAATTTTATTCTATAATTTATGTGACATGGTATATTGATTTTAGCTTTTGGTGCACAAAACTGTGATTTAGTTTGCGTTTCAAGCAAGAACAGGTTTAACTAAACAAAGATAAACAATTAATATTATTATTTAATATGATATTTATCACCTAGATATTGGAATGAAGAGTATTAATAATTATAAATAACTAATGAAAATATATATTTTACTCACATTTTTTGGTTATATATTTATTTTAAATAAAATAAAAATAATTTATAACAAAAAGTAATGTTTTCTCGAAGAAAATATATTTCTAAAAAGACTGTTTAATTTTGTTTGACACACACATTTAAAATTAATTTTTCCCAGTATTAGAAAATTTATATAAAGAAATTAAAAATTAATCTTAAAAATATTAATAATAAAATTATATTAGGGTGAATTTTGTGTATTTTTTCTGATAATTTTAATTTTAATTGAATAGTGAGAAATACTAAATTTTAATTGAAAACTACGTTTTCATTTTAATAATTTATAATGTTAAATTATATTTTTAATTGGATTTAAAGTAAAATTATAATACTAGTTTATATATTAATCAAATTTAGTTCATTTAAATCATTTTCAAATTGATTTTAGATATAATATCATTTCAAAATTTTGAATATTTTCATATTAAAAGCATGTATTCTTGTCACATCTATGAGATTAATTTGAAATTTAATTCTACCACTTATGTGATATTAATTTTCCCAAATGAATCGCATACATAGAATTGGAATAATTTATAATGTCTAATATGTTCAAAATAATTTTTTTTTCTAAACTAATTATTGAAATTAGTCAAAATTAATTACACTGATTAAGGTAAAAATGAGTATATATAGTGATTAAACATTGAATATATGGTGTAAAATTGCCTACCAATCTATCCAACACCCATTTTATATGCATATTTAAACCCTTAGCACCTTATTATGAATTTTAATGAGTTAGTGGGATACCATTTGAGGAACATGTCGTATATAATAAGTTATGTAAGGAAAAATACAAAATGGGATCGTTCCTGGACTTTACTATTTTAAAAGACTTGAGAAATAGAAAGACATCATGTTTTTTGTTATAATTATTATTTTTAAAATTTAAATGAGTATTTTTTACCATAATGAATAATTTTTTTTAAAATATATTGATTATATAATTACATTAAATTCCTAACAATTACTAACATCGTAATAATTTTATTAATAATTATTAAAAATAAATGAAACTAATTTTTTAAAAAGTCTAGTAAATTGAATGAATTAATTAATTTAAATATTATTTAGATGAATATATCATTTAAAATTTTTTTTGACAAAATATATTAAATTTCCATCATTGTATTGATATTTTTAAATTCAAATTAATAAAATAATATCAAAATTGACATTAATGTTATTTTATAACAAATTCTATTTTATTAAATGATTTAAAATGATAGAAAATCATTTATTATTCAATGTTACTTTAAAATGTTGATAAATATTATATAAAATCCATTCATTTAACATTATATCTTTTATAATGAACAAATTATCCCCTAAATAGTAAAAATGTTGTTAGTGTAGTTATAGTTAAAGTAGTGTTTTTGCACATTACCTACACTTATGTAAAATTTAATTTTCAACACACATAGGATTTTTTCCTTTTAAATTAAATATCATATTTATAATCTATGTTAATAAATTATATAATAATTATCACTCTAATTTAGTTATAGAGGATAAAATTTTTTGTTCAGAAAACTAGTTTACATAATGAAAAAACATGATGGTAAAATAAGGGAACTTAGGAGTCAAGGTACAAAATGTTTTAAAAAAGTGTTCTTTTATGTGGTGGAGGTTTCTCTAAACCACAAAATATTTTATAAACATTAATTATAAATGTTTTAAAAACCTGAGGTAAGAGATACTACCCAATAGTGAATTCATTTGAGTATTTACAAGTATGTTACTCCTCTTTAACTATTAAATGGTACTCACTTTCCCTCTCCTTCACACCCATAAATCCATTATGACCATAAAAAATATCCAAAATAACTACCCAATATAAATCCATTAATCATAGAGTCATTATTTTTTGGAAAAAACACATCCTGTAATGATTTTAGTATAAACATAAGGAGGATACCAGAAGAACATGTAATGTTTTTCTAAAAATGTTTTTATTTTATTTTCTCTAACAACTCATTAAATAATTATTATACCATGAAAATATAATAAACTCAGTATCTAACATATATTTATATTTTTTGGTTATTTTTACTACCAAAAACATCGCACACTTCAACCAAATGGGTTACAAAATCATTATTCATGAGTATAGTAGACTACCACCCTACGGACTGATGTAATTAATTTTTTGATTACCCCCATTCGTGGTTTAGAGTAATAATGTATTTAGAGTTTATAAATAATATATATGATAATTATGATTTTATTATTAATCTATAATTATAATATTATGCATTCTTTCAAGCTTTTGAATTTGAGGGAATATGATATCATCACTCATGTGTATGGCAGATTATAACCTTGGGAAGTGATGTAATTTATTCATGCTTTATGTGAAATGTATTAAGGATTTTTTTAATAATAATATAATATATATAATAAAAATTAATTAAAATTTAATGATAATATATATATAATTTATAATTTAGTCTTTCAATATGACAAGAAAATGGAACAAGTGTTCATACATTTGTTCTGCCCACCGTCTACATAAACGGAGTATTTCATTTCCTATAACTAAATTTTATAGTTTAATATAAATAAATATATACTATATGTATATGATATTTACATAATGTTTTAAATTATTGAGATTCTTAAATCAAGATCTATATAAGTGGAATAAAATAACAAGTCAAAATATACTTGAAAACTAAGGTAATTAAAACCCGATACAACGAAAATAATAAAAGATTATTAACAAAAGCATGTGAATATATTATAAAGGGATCATATATATGATATTTAAAATATTAATATTGTTATGGTATAATTTAATTTCATTCTTAAAACTTGTATAGATGAGATTAAAGAGTGTTCAACTAAAAGGAAGTGTAAGTTAAGAGATTTCATCTTTATTTACATTAAACTGATGCTTAGTTTTTACTATGGAAAAAATTAATTTTTATGGGGTTTATACACTACCCAATTGAAATTTAATACCATTTTTCATTTTCATGGTATTTTAATTGTCACATTAATTTTTTTCAGTTAAGGGGGTTTGGATTGAAAATTAATAGGTGGTAAAATTTATTGTTACATCTCATTTTATTTTATGATTTTTATCTTTCTGTTGAAAAAATCACATTATTGTAATTATTTTTCATTTAATGTTATATTTCACTGAAATAATGATATTATTGTGTGATGGATGTAATTATTTATTAATATGTATACGATTTTTACATATTTTTTTACTTTGAATGTTATTTAACTAACTCGTGAAATACTGAAAATTATGTATCCTTTACTCAATTAATTTATTTGATAAGGAACATTTTTTATGAATTAAATTATTTATTTGATACATGAGAAATTATTTAGACTAGTACAACATAGGTTTGGGACCATTTAATGTAATACACTCAATGCATCAGTAGTCTCATGAGAGAAATCACTTAACCAAATGAGAAGGATTTTTACCAAGTGTGTTTTAAACTATATTGTGAAGGTTATTGATGTTAAAGTTATAATGTAACTTGTAAATATAGAGTCCAATAAAATGGAATTTAATTCATTTAAAATTCAGTTATTATTACTATCCATTATATTTATATTATGAAATTAACTATGGATGCATTTCATTCTCAATTTATTGATTAAATGGAATGTGTTTTCATTTATTTACCTTTCCATATAAATTCTTCATTATCTTTTAATTATAGTTATGTTATATTAATGTAATGTGTGTTTAGTTAGATAACATTCTATGTTGATTATGCTTATTGATTCACACTGTCTTCCACTATAATTAACCCTTACTAATAATTTGAGATGTAATTTATTTTTTTTCTTTATAAAAGTAATGAATATGAGATCATTGAATGATTTCTCAAGGATTCAATTTAATATTTTTTTTAGGTATATGTTTTATATTATACTCATAATGTACAATGGGTATCATATACGTATTTGGTTCTCCAAAACTACTAAATTGATCGATCCTTTAGGATTTTATTCCTTTTAATGATGCTAATATAATATAGAAATGGACCATTTCTGGGATGATGGTGTTGGGTTCATTACTATTGGTATCAAATAAAATCAAGTAGAAACTTTAGGAACAATATTTTTAAAAACATTGATTGTGAAACATTACCCTATGATTGAATTTGAGGACAATTATATAAGAATACATAATGTTTTGATAAAGTGAAGATTATGTGGGTATTTCTACAAATACATCCATATTTGGTTACTACTAGTGGATGTGGTTCAGGAATAGATATACCAAGGATTAATAACTCTGAAATGGGTGTGTCTGGCTTGACTTCAGCGTATCCTAGTAAATTAAAATGGAATTTACTAAAAAACGTTTTTGTCACTACTGAGGATATGCTTAGGATAATTTAAAATTTATTTATAAAACATTATGAATGATTTGAAAGCAATTTTATCCCAAGGAAACCATTTTTTGATAATTATATTAGTTATAGATAAAATTTTCAATTTATAAAATAAATTTAAATAGTTTTTTCAGTTAAAATTATGTTACACAATGCTATGATCTAATATAGTGCATTCTATTGTTCAGAAATGAAACCTGGAAAGATTAAGGGTATCAATACTCAAGTCCCATGTAGGTGCTTCCCTATTGAGAAGAATGATATACATGGTATTGGACATGAGAATGTTTTGGATATATTATGGAATCTTAATCATTTTTGAAAAATAAATTTTCTCAGATGTAGAAACCTATTCAATATAGGGAATCACAAATGATGGATCACTTTAGGTAGTAGAGGCCCAATCATTATAGGGACCATAGATCCAATGGAAATTGTTAAATGGATTAAGTCTTTAGAAAAAATATTTATGGAATTGGGATGTGGTGACATAGGAAAATTACACTTGTAGTGTATTTCCTCAAAGGGGATGCTAAAAAATAGTGTTCTTTGATCCCGAATACTAGGGAGGAATAAAAAAAACTCATTGAATGGAATGATTTTAAGGATATATTCATTAGAAAATATTTCCCTCATGACAAACAAAATGAGAAGAATAGAAAGTTAATTATGATAAAAAAGAAAAAGATGGTGTTTTAGGGTATGAGGAAAATGTTTCAAAGTTATTTACGAATTCTGTAGGTTATGTACATAACAAGGAGTGAAATATTTACCACTTCATTTAAGTCCTTGAGATAAGTATACGAAGGGTAATGTGGCCTCTAACATTTTCTTTATATATTGAAAAAGTATTGTGTTCTAACAAGATATAGAAAGAATTATCAAAGTGCTATTGTTTCAAAGGGATGTAAGATAATAATTGTATTTTTAAGAAAAATATGTATAAAGGGAATAAAGGAAATAAGTATTTTCCCACATGGGTTAATTATATAATGAAACACCTTGTATTTTTCTTTAATGGATTAGGTATTTCCAACTAGTAGGGAGAGAAATGCCAATGTAATTTTCATTTCAAGGAAAAGAAATAAGTTTACAAAGTTCAATTCTTCAATATTAATGATATGGGGAACTATGAAAATAATTCTTCAAATGAATACACCTAAAAAAGTCCAATTAATCATGGTAAAGATTCTTATATTACAATAGATGGAGAGTAATAATATAATTTATTGTATTTGGAATCAATAATTATGTTATTTGATTATTTTTTCAATGATGTATTGGTTATATGAATTATAAAATATATAAGGATTGTACTAAATTAATTTTAAATTAATGATTTGAATGTTTTTGTTGAATGATACAAATAAAAATTATTTAGTATAAAGTTTTAATTCTTGGAAAACACATGATTTTGGGAAAATTAACCCTTCATATGTTCTTGACGTTGTGATAATTATCATGTGATAATATATGATTTATATGGATAAATTAAATTATATAGTAATTAATACATTTGAAATGATTAATTATTTATTTAAAATGTTTCTTATGACATCATTGATCGAGTTTACAACATTTTTGGATGTAAAGAATATATCCAATAATCAATTATTTACTTATGTAAAAGGTAAACAAATTTGTTTTCAATGAACTTTAAGGAAATTCATCTTATTACTATGTTTCGAGATCATACATGAAGAATGTATTTAAAATTTGGTATGTGATGATTTAGTGCTACTTCATTTTGTTTGGATTAATGATAATTTTATTGTTAAAATTCATTACTTTTTTAATTTTTTTGATCGTGATATTTTAGAAGGGGTATACGGTTAACCATTTAAGAAAGGGTTTAAGTTGATAATTTGATGATGTCTTAGAGATTAATGTATCTCTTCAACATATTATTCAACCTATTTTAATCAATTATATAGAAATAGAACATGGAATAACCAAAGGATAATATTGTGTTTAGGAAATATAAATGTTTCTAGTAAGTATATTTCATTATATTTTTAGAGAGTGATATGATTTCTTCATCTATTGGAAAAGCGTCCTAAAACAAAAATTTGGTACTATATTATTCATTTCTGAAGACATAAATGAAATTTTTACACCTCAAGATTATGGATTTCTGGTTTTTACATTTCTCATAAACATCTTCTCTATCACTCTCCATGAATATTTGATTATTATTTTTCTCTTCAATGTCCATGTTTTTAATTCCCACACATGTTATCATATATGGGAATTAGTTATGGTATTATTCTAGATGAATTTTCTAATTCCATTTCTCTCTTGTTAATATAGAATTTTATTAACTCTTTTTACGATTTGGGATTTTCCAAAATGGTATTTCAAAATGTCAAACCTTTGATTTTTGAGATCCAGTTTAAATTATAATGAAGAAATTTATTTAACGTGGGGAGAAAGTAAAACCCTGAAAATTATAAAATAATAACATATTATTCAATAAGTAATTTTACAAAAAAAAATTAGTTTAGATTTCATCACATTTAACACTGAGTTAGCTTGAATTTCAGACAAGACCAATTTCTTCCAAACGTAGATAAACTATTAATCTTATTATTTAAAAAGATAGTTATCACATTGACATAGAAATGGTGGTTATAAATTGGATTAATTAAATTATGAAAACATATATTTTATACCAATATATTGGTTATCAATTGATTAAAAATAAAATTATAATCATTTGAATGTTAAAGAATTGTTTTTTGAAAAACAAATTATTTTTCCATAAAAAAGGTTTAATCATTCTTGGCACAGATAATTTAAAATTAATTTTTAGTAATTTTAGAAAAATCATGAGATAAAATAATCTTAATATTTAAAATTTGAATAAAAATTATATTAGGATGAAATTTGGGTATTTTTGAGAGAAGTTCTATTTTTTAATGAATAGTGAAATAAGTTGAATTTTAATAATAAAATACCTTTCCATTTAATTAATTTATAAATCTAAATTTTAATATGAATTTTTTTTAAAGCAACATTAGAAAAATTTTATATGAATTAATCAAATTTAGTTAATTTTAATAATTTTCATATTGAATTTAGTAATAAAAACACTTCAGACATTTAACCATTCTCACATTAAAAAACCATCTATCATGTCACGTCTACGAGATTAATTTAAAATTAAATTACACCACCTCTATGATATGAATTTGAGAAAAAGGGTCCCACATTTTAAATCATAATTTTTTATAATTTTTAACAAGTTAAACATAATATTTGACCGAAATGATTAGTTATAATAGTTAAAATATAATATAGTGGTTAAGATAAAAACTAGTTTACTTAGTGCCTAATCATACTATAAAAGGTGTAAAATGACCTAACAACATGTCCAAAACCCATTGTCTGGATATATTTCAGCCCAAAACACCTTAGGATAAATTTTAATGACCTATTTATATAATATTTCATGAAATTGGCCTATATAATTTTTTAATTAAGGGAAAGTATAAAAAAAGAACCTTATTTTCCTTTATTATTTATAATGCTTTGAGATTGGAAAAAACAACATATGTTTGGTTATAAATATTATTTTAAAATTTACAAGTGTTTTTTTAATAATAATTTATTTTTAATTTTTATATTTTAAATAATTACTATAAATTCTTAAGTAATGCCAACACTATAATTATTTATTTTGTAAGTAAAATAAATGATTCTGGAAATATTAAATGTTAAGTAAATAGACTAAATTTTATTATTTAATTAATTTTTTTGATAAATATATCATTTTATATATATTTAAAATTACTATATTCAAATTCCATCATTTTTTTTGATATTTTTAAATTGAAATTAAATAAATAATGTAAAAATTGATAGTAATAATATTTTAAAATAAATGATATTTTATTGAATGATTTAAAACTACAAAAAATATTACATTATTCTAAGTGGTTTTTAAATGTTAATAAATTTAATATATGGTTAATTAATGGACGAATATATCTTTTATAATGAACACATTAACCCTTAAATAGTAATTTTTTGTTAGTGTGGTTACGGTTAAAGAGGCGTTTTTACATGTTTGATGAGCCTATGATTAAATCGTATTTCACCACACATAGTAATTTTCTATAAAATTTATTTATAATATATAATCATTTTTTATAATTTTTCTAATAATTTTCAACCAAATGTTTTATTTAAGGATTAATTAATTTGGTTAGAAAACTAGTTAACACAATGAAAAAATAGTAAAATAAGGAAACTTAGGAGTTATGGAACATAATGTTTAAAAAATCTATATTATGTGGTGGTGTTGTGGATTGAACATAAAATTATTTAAACCTATTAATTGTCAATATTAGATCCACATAAGGTAATGGAGACATACCAATAGGGAATACTTTTGAGTATTTACAAGAATTCCCCTCTTCCTTACCTATAAAAGGGAATTCACTCTCCCTCATCCTTCAGACCACAGAAGAAATTTTTATCATAATAAACTGATCAAAATCACCCAAAAAATCCCTTCCATAACAATATAATCCTTGTTTTATGAATAAATATATAATTTTTGGGTTTTAGTGAAATCCTATGGAGGATACCCGAAGAAGATATAATGTTCTTCTAAAAGTATTTTTATTTTATTTCATCCTCCACCTACTAAAATTTCTATTATGAAATTAATATATAATAAAATAATTATATTAAACAAAATGATATATTTTTATGTTATGTTTGTGGCCTAAAAATTCACAAACTTCCACCAAATGGGTTATAAAATCTTCACTCATGGGTACGATGCACTACCGCCTCACGAATAGATGTCGTTAATTTTTACGTTACCACATTTCAAAGTTGATAATAATGATGTATTTATAGTTAATATATAATATATAATATATTTATTATGTTATTAGGATTATGAAATTATTATATCATGTATACCATCATGACTTCTATTTTGTTGGAATATTGTATCGTCACGCATGTGAACGACAGATTATCTCCTTACGAAGCGATACGATTCATTCACAATTTACATGGAATTAATTAATGATGGTTTTAATAAAAATATGTGATATATATTACATATTATTTATACAAAAATGATAATATATTAGTAAGTTACTATTATTTCTTTCAATAGGAGAATATATAAGAAACAATGTTCATGTGTACGTATGACGAACTGTCTCCATGAATGGTGTATTTCATTTACTATCACACTATTTTATTGATTAATATAAATAAATATATACTGAATATATAATATATTTAAATCATGGGTTAAATTCTATAGATGATTAATTTTTTATCTAACTAAGTGGAGAAAAATATAACAAGTAAAAAAATACTTAAACAATATGGATATTTACACACGAAACATTAAAAATAATGAAATATTATTTAAAAAAATATGACAAAATTTTAAAAATAGAACATATATGATATTATAAATATGAATATGGTTGTGGTATAATTTAGAAAAATTATAAAAAAAATTATACATTTGGTTAAATAAAATTCAACCAAAAGGAAGCATATGGTAAGGGATTTCATCTCAATTTACATTCCATTGAATATTAATTATTATTAGGAACCAATACAATTTTAGGTGGTTTATATACTTCCCATTTGACATTTATTATGATGATTCATTCATTATTTAGAGTATTTAAAATTTCACATTGAATTATTTCATCCAAGGGGTATTTAAATAAAAATTACTAAGTGGTGAAAGTTATTTTACAATCTATCTTTCTTTTATGATTGTTAACATAATCATGAAGGAATCACTTTATGGTAATCATTTTTCATTAAAAATTAATTTTTTCTTAAATAAACATTTCCATATGTGATGGATATGATTATTTTATAATCTATATACTATTTTTACATAATATGTTTACTTTCAATGTTATTTCATTAATTAGGGAAAAATTGATAAATCTGTATCTTTTAGTCAGTAAAGAAATTTGATAAGGACCATTTTTAGGAAATAAAAAGAATATTTGATATTTTAGGGATACTAATCACTAGTACAAAATGGGTAAGGGCCATTTAATTTATGACCCTTGATATATCAATGATCTCATGAGACATATTAGTTGGGAAAATAAAATGGGATTTTACCAGGTTTTTTAGACTATCTTGTGAAATTTCTTGTTTTTAAATGTACAATGTACCTAAGAAACAATATATCCAACAATTAATAATTTCCTTTATTTATAATTTTGTTATTATTATTACCTATGATATTATTTTGATGAAATCATCTATGGATGCATTTCATTATAAATTTATTGACTAAATGGAACATTTTTTCATTTATTCACCTTGTAATATTGATTATTATTTATTTCACTATTATAGTAAATTTATAAAAATGAATTGTGTGTTTATTTATCTATATTTCCATGTTGATTATTCGTATTTATTCATGTTTTATTAGGCCATAATTAACCCTTACTAAGAATTTGAGATAAACCAATTTTTGTTTCCTTTTCCCTAGGTTATGAAGAAGAGATTTATGAATGAGTTTTCATGGATGAATTTTTTTATATTTTTTTATTTATTATGTGTAATTTTTTATTCCCAACGAAAAATTGGTATCATGTTTGTATTTGGTTATCCAAAACAGATAAACTAATCAGTCATTAGGATCTGATCCTATGCAATCATGCCAATATAATAAAGTAAGGTTGCGACTTTAGGATTTTGGGGTTAGGGTTTTTATATATTAATTTATAATTAAATGAATAAAAAGGGGATAATAAAATTCATAATTTTATTTATAGTCAGATCATAGGATTTTATCATTGAAAACACAATCACAAAGAATCTAGATATACGATGAGATTGTGACAAAAAATCATTTCCACTTTTATGACATTGAAATATATTCCCCATGAAAAAATACCATTAAAAAATACATAAAATATCATGAGCAGAAATAAATTAATGTTATTTCATGTCAATGTGAGTTTATATAAATCTAATTAATGAATATAGGTTTATAATATAACATACGTCTCAAAGAATGAAAATTGATAAAAATATCCATTACATTAATTCTTTAATTCCATCATACACATTCAAACCTCCTATATAAAAAATATTAGTTTATTATACACATATTAAAGTAATATATATATATATATCATAGAATATTTTTTTTCCTTATAGAAGTTTATTACATTTTTATTAACAATTCTATGATAAAGTTACATTTGGGGTAATAATCGCTTGGTTTTTAGAACATGTTTTCATTTTTTTGGGTATTGTTAATTTTATCATAGTTAAATCATTATAATAATTTTATACATGATATAAATATCATCTATATTTTCATAATATATGTATTTATAGTAATTCCTAATAGTTAGCCACAAAAAATGAAATACACCGATCAACGAGATGGTAGGTCATACGTACACTTGAACGATGTTCTAATTTCTTGTTGGATTAAAAGAAATAATGATAAATGATATATTATCAACCCCAAATTATATTTTTTTCACATATATAACATATTTTTATTATAACCATCCTTTGTACCTTCCATGTGAATCATGAATGAATCACATTTCTTTGTGAGGCGATAGTGCTTCTTACACACGAGCGACATTATCGTTTTCTCAAAAATAGAGAGTATGTTGGTATGTGTGATATTATAATTAGAGAATTATACTGAAATAATAAATTACTCATTTAAAACATAAATCCATCATTATGTCCTGCCTTTAGGCTTGGTAAATAAAAAAACAAATGACATCGGTTCACAATATGGTAGTTCACCGCAAACGTGAACAATGATTTTGTAACACATTTCATGGAAGAAGAGATGGTAGTAGGTCATGAACATAACATAACTAAATCTAATTATATTGGTGGAAATTTTATTTTATATTATAATTTGATAATTATAAATTAATGAGTTGGAGGATGAAATATTACAAAAATGGTCTAGATGTATGTTACATTTTTTTAAAAGGTGATTCCTTGGTCAAAAACGACCAAAGCATAAATATTATTAAAAAAGAATGATTACAAGAGTCTAAAAGATGGGATTTTATTACAATATTTTTAAAGAATGGAAAGAAGAGAAATGAGAAGATCTTCTAACCAAGTAATGTCCTGATTAGCTCCTATGTAGGCCAGAACATCTGCAACTGCGTTTTCTTCTCGATAAACATGTGTGATAATATAGTTAAGATCACTAAGTGAACGAGAGCATTCCATCCAGTGGGTAGTAATTTGTCAAACAAGTTGGATTATGATATTCCAAATTGCTTGGACAATAGTCATCCAGTCACTTTCAATCCAAAGGTATTCCAACCAAAGGCTTTGTCAAAGGTAATGGCATGAATCAGGCCCAGCATCTCAGCTTCAAGGGAGGTGGAAATTCCACATTTACCCAGGTATCATCCTAGGATCTGGAAAATGTGATTTATGAAGACAACACCACACCCTACAAGTCTTGGATTTCCCTTGGAGGTGCCATCGATATTGATTTTGATCCATCCTAGCAGGGGGGATCTCTAGAACACCTCCAGTGTACGATGTTTTTGACAGAAATTTCCTTTAATCCTGAGATGCCTCAGGATCCCAAAGTCATGCACGATGTTTTGGCGACGTCCCTTTTGAATCGAGGCTACCTCTTATATAGTAATGAGGATCCTTATCCAACCTGAAATTTTCTTGAATGAGTAATTATGATAAATAATAACATTCTGATCATACCGAATCACATGGTGGAGCTTAGTAACTGCAACATGAAAGTGGTTCTTTATTTTTTGAGAGCCATACATTTATGAACATTTTTTTAGTTAAGCTTTGATAGAATTTTTCTTTAACTATCTTCCTTCAATAATGTCAAGAATATAATTCCATAGAGAAGAAGCAATAGTGAAAGAGAGAAATAGGTGGTTAGCATCTTCCCTGTGTTGATTATAGATTTTTCATTTATAGTAGAGTTGGATGCCAAAATATTGGAGGTAAAGTTCAGTGGGCACTCTATTGTGAGAAAGACACAATATGAGGTTGAATCACGATGGGTTTATCCAAGGTTTGTTGATGTTTTTTAACCAAATATATGCATTTTATGATTTACATAAATAATTTTTGTAGAAATGTTTTGAGTTGAGAATACCATTGCGAGCACGTTCCCATGTTAAGAAACCATTAGCATGAGAGAAAGTGTAGTTTTCAAAAACGTTATGAATAGTGTGATGAAAGTGATCATGTTGAGAGTTGAAAATGTATCTGATAGAGTTTTTGGTATTATCAGGGGTTTGATCATAAGTCATCATGGAAATTAAAGGCATTACAGTCCAGTTATCAAACCAAAATTTCATGGAGGAGTCTCTGGAGACTTCACGTACATTACATCTTCTTTGGGTATAATCTAAATTTCACCAAAATCCTTATATAATTTATTTTATAAATTAAATAATGATTTTATGATGAGATGATGTATTTTTAGAAGTTATTTGGGAGGGTGCTTCCTGATAAAAGGGTTCTAAGGCATTAAGAGGATAGGATAAAGGGTGGACTTTTATAACTGAGGCGAGATGCACACTTGTAATTTTATGAAAGAGATAATTCCACCAACGTATTTTCATGTAAAAATATATATATAATAAAATTATCTAGAATATAAGATATATGGTCAAAATATCGTTAAAAATTTTGAGTTGTGAATGTTTTGGGTTATTTTTAACCCTTATATTTACAGTTTAAACCCTAATAAACCCATTATTACTTTAGTCACAATAAATAATTTTTAATTTTTTTAATTTTTATTCTAGTCAGAAAATATTTTGAACATTTTAGATAATGTTAATTAACATGATTTAAAATATGGAATCAATTTTTCCAAGTTTAATTCTTATAAGTAACAATATTTAAGTTAAAATTAATCCTGTAGAAGTTATGTGAAAGTGAGTTTGTAAAGAGAAAATGTTCAAATGTTGACAACGTTTTTATATTATATTCAATATTAAATTAATTAAAATGAACTAAATTGTATTAATGGATGTATAATTGTACTAATTTCACTTTAAAACTTGTTTAAAATATTATTAAACGTTATAAAAAATTTATTCTAAAAGGTTATTTTCAATTAAAATTTAGTATTTCCTATTATTTATCAAAAAATTAATTTTTTTAGCAAAATAAAAACAATTAAACCTAAGATAATTTTGACTTGATATTTTAAGAAATGTTGTTTATGTTATCAAATTACATTTCTAAAAGTGTGAAAATTTATTTTTTTTATGTTTCATAAAATGACAATAAATTAATTTTTTTAGAAAATTGTATTTTCAAAACATATAAAGAGTTTACTGAAAAATAATTTTTTTTATCAATATTTTTATGTTTTACCAAACTATTATAATTATTATTTAAAATTTATCTATTACTATTCATATCAAAGAGTTAATTAGTTAGGGTATAATGGTCATGTTTAAATAGAATTATTAAAAATATATCTTGGTTTTGTTAAAACACAGTGTCATGTGTAATGTAAGCTAAACTATTGTTGTATATAGAGAATGTTTAACATGGTGTTGTGTGTAACAAAATCTACCAAAAAATTTAAATTCTTTTAAAAAATAATTTATAAAAACCTGTGGTGTTACATTATACCAACCTTTAAATGAGTTTCTCTCTTGAAATTTGTCACTCCAATTTAAACAAATGACGATAATTCTACCTCAGCATATCCTAAATTTTCCACCTAGCTTCCTCAAACAGATACTTTCACCAAAAAACATTGACTAAGTGAGTGGTATTGTTCCATATAAATTTCTCAATATAATCCAGAATCTCCACCAGTCATTCCTCATAATAAAGATCATTCTCCCATGGTGTGAACTCTGAGTTCAGAAGATCTGAAGGGTTAGGTAGTCACTTCCTTAGAAGTTATACATGGAACAAATCATGTAATTGAGAGTGGTTAGGTTGAAGCTACAAGATGTAATATACAATCCTAATATGATAATTAATTTCAAGGGGATTTATATACATTTGGTTTGTTTACCTTTATTCTTAAATCTCGTAACCTTATTCCATGGATATATTCATAAATAAATTATCACCAACATCAATTTCTTGATCACGTATGTGATTATCACGATGTCTTTTCTTCAAAATCTGAGCTTCTTTAATGTATTTGTGAATTTATTTTACCTTATTTGCAATTTTTTCATCAATATAAGGTCTTAATAGTATTCTTTATCTAACATCTATCTAGTAAGTTGGAGATCAACATTTCATTCTATAGTGGGCTTCATAAAGATATATATGAATGATTAAGTTAACATTATTGTTGTAAGAGAACTCAACTAGAAGAAGGTGTTGATCCCAAACACCTTTTGGTATGAACCCATTTATTTACTTTTGTATGAATCCTTTTAATATTTATGTCCAAATATTCACTTTAGACCCAATATGGATGCCTAAGGGGTTAGAAAAGCACTCAGTGGTGTTCGAGGGCATGTTTAGAGTCCGGAACCCGTTTTTTTGGAAGATAGGGTAGGCACACGGGTTAGAGTAAACAATGTAGAAAATGTGTTTCCAGATAGAGCCACCTCACATGGTTGGTTCATATTTAGGCAGCCTAATTGTGTGAGTGCCCCTTTTTCATAGGTAACCATTCATGGATTGCACACGTTTTGTCAAATCGTGTGGAGAAATTGTGAACATGATAATTATAAGGTAAATTTCTAGTTTTCCCTTAATGATAAAATTAAGGCACCTCCATATTTCCTAATATGTGATTATGTGGGATTAACATATTTTTCAATCGATTTGGGTATTTTTTAAGATCTAACCTTATAATCTAGAGATATCCTTTATCCCGAAACTGATAAGCTTCTATTCATCATGTTGGATGTACAACGATAAATACTCAAGTGATCTTAAGCCATTCTCCTTCTCTTTTTCTCTCGACTGAGATACTAGGGTATAATTTTTTTTAATTTTTCTTAGATATAATTTTATCTGAGCGAAACCAAGGTCCAATACAAAAGGATAAGAGTCATACAACCTTGAGGTGGGTGGTCTATAATTTATCCCTAAAGTTTTTCAATTTTAGAATATATGTTTGGTGCCCACTGTTTATGTCAGGTTTTGCACTTAAATTTACATTTCATAATTACACTCATTAGAACCATATAGTTATGCTCATTATAAATATGCAATTAGTTGTTAGAGATTACACCCACAACTCAATATTCCCCTTGTAAAAGGTTATGACATATTAGGTTTTTTGTGTTTTTACATGCCTGAGCCACCATTCAGGTGTGCCTTCACTTAAACTCTCTAAGGGTTTGATTTATATATTAAATGGAATGTTAATGATGTGAATTGAATAATGGAATGTACCAGGTATTCTTACCACTTGACCCACCTAAGGTATGTGCTTCAATTATACAATGAAATGTGAAATGTTAATTGGAAAGATTATCATGTAAGTGACTTTCCATTAAATGTAAATGAATAACAGGTTTAATATCTATAGCACCCCTTGCCACATTAATGGATGCTAGTGGAATAAACCTTGAGTATGGAATATTGTTAAATGGATTAAATGAATGGTTTAATTCTACTTGGCCATGACACACTAATAAAAGGAAATGCCAAAACCAAATGACTTAATTAAATGCATGCATGATACTTGAACTTATCATACTAACGAAATGAAGGGCTTAAACTAATTGAACTATTATTTGAATTTACTATCAAATATGAATGGACTGACTCAAGATCTCCTTGGATTCTGATTGGAGGATACCATGGGCACTTAGGAACACCATTCTGAATCAAGGATATGGATTGCTTAGGATGAGACCATCCTAGAAACTGGTCCTTTTATAATCTTCGTATGCTTAATATGATACGATATGATCCCTCATTTATTACTACAATATTCCTTGGATACAATCCTTGTATCTAACATTGATGAGTATGTTATATGGTTAAATCCCATCAGGCCTAGTCTTTTCTTAGACACATTTTTCCTTGGATGTACTCCTTAGACTCTGTAGGTGTCTCATTGTGGAATGCCTTGAACTATGCTTCTTATATTACAATCTTACCCCTGATATATACTTAGATAATACTGATTTAGTGTCCCTTGAGGCTTATGTTTTCTTAGTTACAACCTTGGAAGTTTATTATTAAATATCATTGAAGGTTTCTTTGTCAAATCATGGAACCTTTACTACTATTAACAAGTGACATATTGATAAATTAATAAAAATAAAATAATGAATTGGATACATGATAAGATACCACCTGAGGGATGAAGTATATAATTGGGTATTTAGTTACATTACACTGATTCACTTTATATATGAATTCTTTCACACCGTTACATTTCCATTACATGGGACAGATGTTATAGAAACTGTTGTTGGTGGCCCCCAGCAATTTGCCTCACATACTCTCTGAGCACTGTTTGGTACCCAGAGTAGATTACATGATTTAAAGTGTTGAAAAAGGGAACCATAAAACTGTGAACACTTCATTTATTTTTTGTTTTAGTTGGAGCTTGATAGAATATGACTGATCCATAGCTCAGGATGCTTGGAATAGTCTTTGATTTCCATTAAAATATTGTGGAATATATTATTTTCAATGCCTTATATCCATCATTTCGATTTTTCTAGTGACATGAAATATCATCATTAGTTTTTGTATGGTTGAATGTCGTTTCAATTATACAGTTATTGTTATGCCTTGTTTATCTATTCCTATTATCTTCTACCACTGTTTACTTATCTTTCTTCTTCTATTTAACTCAATTATTTGAATCCACTATGCTACACTCTCGTAATGGGGAAATAGTCTCCCGAAGGACACACCCTAGGACCTCAATACTAGTTGGTAGCCTTAGGCATTTGGGGAGATACTCTTGAGGCCTTCTGGATCACCGAGTTGGGGGAACCTATTCAGTGTTATCCGAGTCTGGGACGTCACAAAGTGGTATCGAAGGGTATGTGATTTTCATGCCTTATGAATTGGATAAAATAGATAAGATATTAAAAACTCTAGGGACTTGGTCATAAGTCATTTTTGGGCATCCTGAACCCACTTGGGTAAAAATCTATTTTCTTAAATTATAATTCTTGTTCTAATTTTTCTTATTACAGTTGATATTATTTCACAGTTGGGTGACACACATGTTGTGTGGTTTTGTTTATTATCTCTATGATTGAGTATTTTCTTTCATCATTGGCCCAATGATATGAGGGAAATGATCATTATTACATGAATCATATTAGGCATCTATATATCACATTTCCTATATATTTCCATACCATATATGTTCAATTCACTACATTTCATGGCTTGATATGACAGTGATTGACGAGTGATGCTATGATAGTTATCTTATGATTCTATTTTACTTGGGTGTGACTGAGTGATTACCTATATCAATTCATGTGGTGTTTTGTGCCCCCGTGGGTTGAGATGAGTAATTTACTGAGTCGATCACTTATGTTATAAATGAATGTATGTCATTTCTGATGAAAGGTATATGGGCACTGATTCATCAGAAATAACTATGCACTATAATGTGAATCTTGGAATCTAAAATGAATTAGTTCCACATCCTTATCTCGAATTTTCATGTTTAGGAATGGTAAAGGAGTGAACTTGGAAATTTAATGTAAATTTAAATGAATCCTATACTTGAGCACTTACCGATACTTAACCATCTAAGTGGGTAGTTGGGGTATTATACCATGGGTAGTGAGTTTTTTTACATTCAGATTCCTTTAGTCATGCTATCTTATGCTTTTAAGATTTCTATGTGGTGTGTTCTTGGAATTAGTACACCAATTCCACCAAAACATCCACATATCATATTCCAGTAACGTGGTGAAGACCGTGCTTCAGACTTGGGGGCCATGAGATTCTAGTCTAACCTACATGAGTTCCACTTGGGGAACCACCTATTGTACCTAATCCAATAACTGGTTCCCAAGTTCATGATAGTTTACTACATCTGATGCAGTCTATAAATGGTGCTTCCCAAGTTGTTCTTACAATGGATGATCTGAGTTGTGAGTTTCAGCATCAGTATCATTTTAATTTCTCAAGGGATGGCAGTCTATAGGCTACTAAGTCTTAACTAGAGGGCATCCTATTTATCTTTGAGCATATGAAAATTCCTCTAGAGTGGAGAGTAAATATTTCTACAAACATGATTCAGGATTTGACAAGCATTGATGAGATGTGGTTACCCAAGTTTATCACCATCAAGGTATGACATAGTATGACTTCCAGAGTCTATTCTATGATCAATTCTCTCCTCAAACATTTTGTGTTGAATGATCTAGATTGGTCATGCATGTTGAGAATGTTCTATGTCAGTTAAAGTGTATTTAATTCATTTCACAAAGTAGTATGGATCTACACCGCTTATAGCCAGTGATGATCTTTCATGTGCTATAAGTATTGAGAATGGGCTCTATTATTCCATCCATACGTAGGTCAGTATCGTTTTCATACATAATTTATATAGGATAGACAACCTGGATCTTATCACTGAGAAAAACCTGAGGGGAAACAATAGTACCGGGTTTGAAGGATCAGTTCCATAGAAAGCCAATAGTTCTTCATGTGGTAGTAAACATTCATTCAAGGTTTTCTCGTTAGGTAAGTGACAACTAGAGTACTAGCTTTGATATCTCTTTAGTCTTTCATCATTTTGGATGAAGGGTTCATTTGAGGCCTTAGGGTGATAGATACCCATTGGATTTCCAATCTTGCAGTCATATTGGGAATCTTTAGTGTTTTTGTAGGACCATTACACTATCTTTGAGTGGGAAAGGATCATCACTATATCCACCTTTAAGAGCGAGTTATTTTGTGCTATGTCACATGAGGAGTTGGAATATCACTGGTAGGTATAGCTAAAGAGGAGTCCATGTTCTAGGTAGGAAGACCCATGATCACCTTCCGCAACAACAAAGTAGTTTTGAACATGGTAGTACATCTATTGTACAATTTTGTGGATCAGTTCATCGCATGAACTATAGAAAATTCCTGCGGATCAGGCTATAGGACCTTATAAAGTAGGAGGTACTATTCTTGTAGGATCTACTATAGTATCTACTTTGTTCAATATATGTTCTTAGAACTATTTTATTTCTATATCTATTTTTTAATATCTAAAACTAGAGATATAGTATCACTATGGTATAATGACCATAGATTCACCATTAAGGTAATGAATAGAGGGAATACGCCAGGTCAGAGAATTTCCCCTTGAGGTGAGAAGTTACCCATTTTTATAGACCCTCTTTATCCTCAAGATGACAGACTTCGATGTCAAAATTAGAATGGACTGGTTGGTTCACTATAATGGTTTTGTAGACCGCTATCGCAGTATGGTTTCTTTTATATCACTAGAGGGTAGCTGTTATCTTTATAAGGGGGTGTGGGATGTCTAGGATAGTAGAGCGGGATCATAGAATAATGGGAAAGGTGAAGTGACCTCCCATATTACAAATATCCTCATGGTGGATCAGGAATTTTGAAAAAATGATTTTTCCCACATGGTAGATCATTTTATGGAAAAATTTCTTGATGATTTTTCTGGATTACCTCCAGAGAGAGAGGTAGAGTTTATAGTATAGTTTGTTCCAAGAGTAGCTTCAGTGTCCATTCCTCCGTATAGAATGACACCTACAAAGCTTTAGTAGCTCAAGTGATAGTGAGACGATTTAGATACTAAAGGTTTTATATGGCCCAGTACATACTCTTGGAGAACACAAGTTCTTTTTTCAAGAAGGCGGTTGTAACCTTACATCTATTCATGGATTACAGAAGGTTTAACCAAATCGCGGTCAATAACCAATAACCACTTCCTCGAATAGATAATCTCTTTGACCCGATCTGAGGAGAAAAGGTCTTCTCCAAAATTTACCTAAGATTTTGTTATCCTCACGTATGAGTCAGACCATCAGACATACCTCATAAATATTTCCATAATAGGCATAGTCTAAATGAGTAACTTTTTTTGTCATTGGGTATTAAAAACATACCTGTTGTTTTCATATATTAGATTAATAGACTGTCCAACCCCTATTGGTATTCGGTCATCATGGTCTTTGTGGATGACATCTTAGTGTATTCTAACACTCTTAATGACCATGAAAAAAATATCGAGATCATTCCAAGTACACTGAGAGAGAATTGGATTTACACAAAGCATGATAAGTGCAACTGTTGGATAAAAAAATTACTTCTTAGATCATATAATATCAGAATTAAGAGTATCTCTTGTCCTAGAGAAGGTTTGTGTAGTAGTTTCAATGGAGCATCCCAAGAACGTGTTTGATATATGAAGTTTCATTGGAATGGATTAATATTACAAGCTTTATATATAGGACTTTTATCACTATGGTTAACCTCTAACTAGTCTTACAAAGAATGATGTCAAGTTATTTTGGTTAGAAGCATATGAGAAAGCCATTCATGAGATAAATGGGAGGCTTGTATTAATATATATTCTAACTCTTCTGAGCTAGGTATAGGTTATATCATCTTCTTTGACGTATCATAAATTGGACTAGGAGTAGTGCGGGTGCAGGAGAAAAGAATCGTTGAGTATGGATATTTGTATATGAGGCCTCATGAAATAAACTACCTGATGCACGACCTTGGGCTAGAAATAGTTTTCCATGACTTATGTTTCTAGAGACATTATCTACTAAGTGAGTGCTTGGTGGCACACATAGAGCAGAAGAGCCTCAAATATATCTTTTCACAATGTAACTTGATCCTCAGACAATGAAGATATGTTTACTATGTAAAATATGTTGATTTTTCACTATCTAATACGCATGGGAAGGGAAATGTGGTTTCATATACATTGAGTTAGAAAACTTAAGCACATGGAATACAGTAAACCAGTGATGATTTGAAATTGATGGCCCAATTTTATGAGCTGCATCTAGAGTTTATTGATAGTCAAGAGTATTCTTACCTCTCATCCTTCATAATTATCTCTTCTCTCCTTGAGAAGGTGAAGAGTAGATAGTTTTCAGATACTGAAGGCTTGGTACTCCATGAGAGTATATCAGAGATAAACTAACTGTAAATATTTCTATGGATATAGATGACACCCTACATCTATGTGGACATATCTGGGTTCCAGGATATATGATAGGGGAGTTGATGAAAGTGTCCCACACCTCTTGGTGGGTAATTTATCCATGCATCTCGAAGATGTATCAAGACATTGGATGCCAATATTGGTGGTCTGGGATGAAACATTAGATAGAAGGATTTATCACTAGGTGTTCTACCTATCAGTAGATGATTGAAGAGCAACAGACACCTAAAGGTGTATTATAGAGTCTTCATGTCCTAAAATGGAAATGGGAAGATGTTTCGATGGATTTTGTAGTCAGCTTACCTAGGTCACTGAGGGGTAGAAATTCTAATGGATAGTCATTGACCAACTAAATAAATAAGCCCACTTCATTCCTATATGAGAGACATTATTAGTTGATGATTTGGGAATAATGTATGTCAGTGATATCATACGACTACTTGGGGTTCCATGTAATGTTATTTCACATCATGGTTCTAGTTGGGATTGCAAAATAATATGGGAACACAAGTGATTCAGAGCACATATTTCCACCCTCATACTAATGGATAATCAGAACACACAATACAAGTTCTAGAGGATATGGTCCGACCATGATTCCTTAATTTAGGTGGTTTCTAGGAGTATAATATCCCTCTCATCGAGTTATATTATAATAACAGCTTTAAGGCATCAAATAAAAATGGCTCCTTCTCAAGCCTTTTATGGTACAATATTTCGTTCATCCTTGTGCAAGATAGAGGTAGGCGAAACAGCCTTAATAGGTCCTAATATTGTTCAGGAAACTTAGAGTAGGTTTAGATGATCAGAAAGCATATGACTCTACCCAGTATAAGAAAAACTCTTATGATGATTTTCATCAATGACCTCTAGAGTTCGAGGTTTGGGATCCTATTTTATTTCGGGTATCACCCAAGATAGGGAATAGGTGGTTACAAAAGTATGGAAATTCATCACCTCATTATGTAGGGCCATTTATAATTCTAGAGAGAGTCAGGCTGGTAGCCTATCAATTGATACTACCTCATAGGTACCATTCCATGGTTGTTTTCTTTCTTGTCTCATAGATTCAAAAATATCATGCCGACCATCTCATACTTTTGATCATAATGATATTGAGTTAGATACGGATTCTATCTTTGAAGAGTATCTTGTACTCATTGTTGAAAAGAGCATGAAGGCTTTGTGAGGCCTGTGTATCCCTCTAGTATGGGTATTATGGCTGAATGACCAAGTACAAGATGAGACATAGGAGAGGGGAGCCGACATTGATATCCAATGAACAAAGTGGTTCTCGGACAATGTTTCTCCAACCATCGAAGGTGAACTCAGGGAAGAGTTATTTTAAGGGTGGGGGAGATTGTAAGAACCTAGTTTTCACACAGGTATGGATCCTTTAAAATTTTGGTCTAACACTTTACTTTGGAACAGATATGGATAACTAAGGGGTTAGAAAAGGACTCAGGGGTTTTTATGGAATGTTTAGACACCAGAACCCATGTTTTTGAGAAAAATAGACTTGGATTACAGTTTAGAGTAAACCATGATGGAATTCCACATGGGTTGGAAGACTATTTAGATTTTGTTTTTCCTAATAGAGACATCGTTCACAGTTGGTGGATGGATGTGTAGCCTATCCATATGAGCACCCCTTTATCCCAAGTACTCGTCCATGGTTTTTGGATGTCTTTTCAAACCATGCAAACAAAACATCCACATGCTAATTTTAGGATAAATTTATAGTTTTTTCGTAATGACAAAATTAATTGACCTCCATCTTACCCAATCTGAGATTATGAATGACTGAAAAATTTCTATCTTGACTTATATATTTTTGAAGATTTAACCATGGAATCAATATATATCCTTCATCTGACAACTGATCGAGTTGTCGTTCCTCATGTTGGTTGCACAATGTTAAATACTCGAGTCCTCTTAAGCCATTATCCAGATCTTTTTTCTCTCGACCAAGATATCAGGGTATGAGAATTTTTCTATTTTACTTGGAACTAATCAGATATGATCCAAACCTAGGTCCAATACCGGAGGAGGAGAGTCGTACAACCCTATTGTAGCCAGTCTATAATTTATCCATAAATCTCATCAATTTTTCGAATATATATGTGGGGACCACTTATTTCGTGAGGTGTTGTTTCTTATATTTTTATTCCATGATTATACTCGTTATAACCGTATGGTTATGATAATTCCAAATATTTTATTAGTTTTTAGTGAAATGATATTTAATATGTGCTTTATTTTGACTGTGAAATGTGAAATGTGAATTGGCAAGTATACGACGTATGTGATGTGGCCATTAATGTAAATGAATTATATGTTTCCTATATATTTCACCCCATACAACTTTAATGGAATGTAGTGGAATGAAACATGAATATAGAAAATTTTTAAATGGATTAAATGAATAGTTTCCTTTTACTTGGTCTTATCACACAAATGAAAGGAAAGGCTTGATAAAAATGACTTGATTAAATGGTTGAATTCTATTTGACCTTATCACACTAATGAAAGGAAATACATGAAATAATTTACTTATTATATTAATTCAATATCAAATATGAATGTATTTACTCGATATCTACTTGGATTATGATCAGAGGATACCATGAGAGCTTTAGAACCCCATTCAAATTCAAGGATACAACTTGCTTTGGTTGAGACCTACCTAGAACCTGATCCTTGTCTAATATTTGGCTGACCGATATATTACCATAAGATAACTATTTTTGTACTACATTATGCCTTGGATAAACTCCTTAGATCTAGGATTTCTTTTATACACTCCTTGGATCCAGCAATGACATGTAGGTTGCAAGGTTAAATAACATCGATCCCAGACTTTTCTTCGCCCTATTTTACCTTGTATGCACTCCTTGAGCTTGGTAGGCATCCCATTGTGGAATTCATTGGACTATGATCCTTGGATTAAAATCGTACCCCTTATCAAGACTCATATACTATTGAGTTAGTGTCCCTTGAGGCATATGTTTCCATGGTTACTAACTTGGAACTTTATTATTAAATATCATCGCAGTTTTCCTTGTCTTATCTCAGAACCTTTTCCATTATTAACAAGTAACTTAGTGATAGATTCTTAAAATAATGAATTGGTTACATGTTCTAATACCAAACGAGGGATGATGTAGGTACTTGGTTATTTTATAAGGCCCCAGCCTTAAACCTTACTTAATCTTGTGTTATTACAAGATTACACATTGAGGATCTTTTCAGGTTTAGAGTTTTAGAGAATTAGATCATAAAACTTTCATTACATTCCACATTTAAAAAAAGTGGTCACATAAAAGATAGTATTCATTTTTCCCATCAACGGAAACATATTTAAACTAAAACATTGATTCTTTCTTGACACTTCCTTGACACTATCATCATATCATGTACCCTTCCCTTGACCTGTGAAAAACATTTCAAAAACTTGGGATGAGCATAAAAAGCTCAGTAAGGGATATAAAAATATGGAAAGGAAACATGAGTACATGTATACATAAGAATGAAATCATACTTTACCCATAAAACGTAATCACTTTAACATACCTCATAAAATCATGAATAAATCATAGAAATCATAAGACATAAAGGTAACTTGAGGCATTCATAACATTCTTATGTAGGGAGTAACCCTCTTGGTTACGTTTGGAATACTCATCACAATATATTCCCTAAATCTCTTCAGAGAAACCTTAATGTTTAACCCCTTCACGTTACCCAATGCATTGGAGATCTATATCGGGCTCACCCGCCCTTATTTTATCATGGAACCATCCATCTTCATAATAATGCCCAAAAACCATAACATAATCATATCACATAAAACTTGCATAAAGGAAACATAACATTTCCACTTTTCAATCACAAGATATCAAGACAACACATTCATATAAAAACATTATGAAAACCATTTTCAATACCAATATAAAAGAAAAGTAAAACATGGTATTTATTTTTCTTTTAAAAAAAGGTATGGCTTGTAGAGGAAGCCGAAACTCAAATAATGGTCACATCGGCGGAGAAGTCATTGTCGTCGCATACGTACGACAAAAACATTCCCATTTGTCGTTTAGTAAAACACTTTGTATAAAAAAAGATTCCTTTTGGATAAACGTAAAAGTAAAAGGGGTTTATACACCATATAAAATAAGGTTGTGTATAAAATAAAATATGCCTCAATGAAAGGATATTGAGATAAAGTCCCATACAAAGACGATATCCTTTGATTAAGGATAAATCAATTACATAATTATGTGTGACAAACTAATACACCAAATATAATTGGATATTAAGTGTAACAAAATCAGAGGTTATTCACACATATTCATATAATGACATATTCAAGGAGTAAAAGCTTATCCCAAAGAATAAAAATTGGGTTAAGAAGTTCCCTTGCGAAAATTTGACAGCCTAACGACGTCACTACAAAATTCAGAAAATGAGTTGATGAGAGATAAAAAGGGTATCTAATCACTTGGAAATAAAATTTAAATCACTAAGGATATATAATAACATATCCCAACATAATTTTATGTGAATTAAAAGACATAACAAGAGAGGTCTTTTAAAAAGAGTAGGGTGAAAGGTTCCCTTACCGACATGGGTATCTTTCGAAACATACACCTCGTGAAAGAATGAAAATAGAACATTGATGTAAATACTCATAAATGAAAGTATATTACTCAATGAGAAAAATAATGGGTAGTACATACACCACTCAATGTAAATTATGGAAAATGTAGTATAAATCTCAAGAGAATAAAAGTGAGATGAAAAATCCCTTACGAAAACTCGGGAGCCTAACAACGCCACTTAAAACATACAAAAATGTATTGATGAGATCAAATAGGGTCTCTCATCATATTAACATAAAGTTTACAGCAATATGAATATAAAATAACATCTCCCAACATAACAAAGAGGAGCTTAAAAGAAGTGACATAAAGGAGAGTACATAAAAAGAAAGAGAGAGGTTAGATCTCTTACGAAAATTCGGCAGCCTAACGGCGCCACTCAAAACTTCCAAAATGGATTGATGAGAGAAAATAGGGTCTCTCGCCATATGAACATAAAAATTACTGTATGAGTAATATAAAAGAATATCCCAATCATAATTAAGTTTATCTTAAAAGGAATGACATAAAAGAGTGTACTTAAAAAGAAAGAGAGGAGTAGGATCCCTTATCTCGGGTCCGACTTGACTCGATCGTTCTTTAACGTCCTGAATAATAAACTTGAGTTAATTTCTAATTTCTTAAGAACCTTTTTAAAGTTCATTATTCCTTTTATATCACTTATTTCTTTGTTATAATAATTATGTAATAATTTATGTTAATAATGTTTGTTTTGTCGAAATTTGGTTCTTAAGTCGAAAGTGGACTTCTTACAATTACATGTTGTTCGTGTGGTCAAAGGTTCATTATTTCCCGAATGATATTCATGATTTGGATATCATATATATCATATATATCCATAATATACATGTATTGATAATATTACATAATCATTTAGAGGTAAGAAATGAAATGCACCGGTCATGGAGACAGTAAGCCGTACGTACGCATGAATGCTACTTTCATTTCTATGTCATATTAATGGAATTAAAACTAAATGATAGGTATGTATATTTTAATTCAATAATTATATTCATAATTTATATGTAACATAAATCATATATAATAACTTTAAATACAGCTTTTATACATCCCACATATGGCATTAACGAATCAAATCACTTTGAGGGGGTGGTAGTCCGCACTTCCTAAAATGAAATTATTGTGTTTACCCACAATGGAAACCATAAAGGTATGCCACAAAATAAAAATACATAATCTTAAGTAAAACATAAACATATTATATATCACATATAAATATAGTTACATCTTAATGGCCACCTTTGAAGGTGTTATATGAGTGTTGAACAATCATCGTTTCGTGAGGCAGAAATTCACCATCCACAGAAACAGTATGTTATTTAAACATTAGATGTAGGTGTGTGTAAATGTAGCTCGAATGATTCTTATAAAAACATCCTAGTATATTGAAGATACTGGTGTTGTTACAAAATAAATGAATAAAAAGAGTTTAGTGGGTTGGATAAGCAAAATAATACAAAAGGACTCAAGTGAAGACATTACCATAAAATCGGCTAACTCCCTTTGGTTTGAGCTCAAAGGCTTCCTTGGGAAGACTTATGCCCAATGTGAGGATTCTAAGAGTTATAGAGGGATGTGGAGAGACAAAATGGGCAGGGGTTGGCCGAGAAAAAGTCTTTGGAAGTGTCGGTAAGGAGGTAGAGGTGGGGGCCTTTTATAAGAGGAGAGGAGGGGCAGTCGTGGAAAGTAAATAAATGTTACTTTATTTGAAAATAAGTTTCGGATTTAAAAGGTCCCACATTGATATAATTCTAGGATAAGGTGATAATGTTTTAAAATCCACCAATCCAATAGGTTTTGCACATGTGTAGGTCATATATTTTACATTATCTTTTCATTTTATTTAAATCCTTTATTAATGAGGTAATCGCTGCATCATTATGATGTCATAAATAATTTTATTTATTTAATGTCTAAAAATTATAAAAAAAACTTTTCATGATGTAGGAAATCTTTTTATCTTTCCAATTACTATTTATAGTAAAAAATATAACTTGTATAACCTCATGTAAAAATTGTTTTAGTAAAACAACTCATGTTTGTGTCATTTTTACTTTTACATTAAATAAAAAGTTATTTATGTCATTTCCCAACCATAGTGGCTCCATGGGGTCCCCAAGTTGACCCAGGGACTGTATTAGTCGTCCATGAAACATCCAATAAGGGTATTACATGCGTGAATCTCATCTCATATTATTAAAACATTATTTTTACCTTAAACTACACTAATTACCTCTAATCGCGATTAAAAACTTAAAAGTTACTATTCACCAAAAAATTATTTTAATCCCATTGAACCATATTTTACTTCCTAATGACAACCATGTTTGTTAGATTTTTGAAATTCAAAATAAAGAGGTTGTAAAGGTTCATTTAAATGAAAAATCAGTTTCATTAACTACCACTTAGTGGTTTCACTATTCATCAAAAATTGAAGTTTTTCAGAAAAATACCAAAAATTCACCCTAAGCTATATTTGATAATAAGAATTCAAAAATGAAGTATTTTTTACAAAATTAAAAACATATAATTTTCATTAATTAATTTAATAATTACTTCCCGTTGTCTTAACAAATAGCGTGTTTTTAAGAAACAATAAGTATCAAAAGATTGACTCTAGTTTAAGTTCAATTTCAAGATGAAATTAATTCCAATAACCACTATTGGATTAAATGGTAAAAATATATTCTAATTGAACTTTAAAACCAATTCAAAAGATAATCTAATCATATAAAAAATTAGATGAAAAAGGGGTTTTGAATTAAAATACAACATTTTTCACTGTTCATTAAAAAATGAACTTTATCGGAAAAATACCAAAAATTTACACAATGTAAATTTAGATGTCCCGATTCTAAAGAAGAATTTTATTTTGTCAAATATAACACATAAAATTGTTAAAAAGTGGATTTAAAAGAGGTTCGCCATCGAAAGGCGGTTAATCGACCTTTTAAAGAATATTAGAATGTTTATGCTTAAAAATTGGATTCATTCGCATTTTTAATCCTATACCATTTATTGTAAAAAGTAAAAATATTTGAAAAATATATATAATCATTTTGTAGTTAGTTATGTTCATTCCCGCCATTACAATGTCCAGGCATTAACTACCATTTTAAATAATATTATCTTATTATTAGAGTGCAACGTAAGAAACACAAGAAAATCGTTGTTGCGTATTGGGTACGCCATCGAGCATAGAGTTCCCTTTAAAACATTATTTTTTTCACAAATAAGGATAAATATAAAAATTTAATATTCTTTATTTACCTGGGGTGTTACATATTTAGTTATATTGCACTAATTAACTTTATATATTCATGCCTACACACTGTTACGTTTCAATTACACGGGAATAATTTCATAGACACCATTGGTGGTGGACCAATGATATTTATCTGACACCTTCTCTGTGTGCTTTTTGGTACCTAGAGAAGATTTCATGAATGCAGGTGGTGAAAAAGGAAGCATACGACTTCAAAAACTTGATTTTATACTATTTAGGATAGAGTGTGATGATATATGATTGAGCCAGAGATCGGGATTCTTGGAATATTATTTGATTTTCTTTTTTAATATGGTAGAACATAATATCCCAACTATATTGTATCCTTTTTTTCATTTTTCTAGTGACATGAAATATCATTGATTGTTATAGTATTTTTTAATGTTTTTTTAGTTATACAGTTATTGTTATCCATTTTTTATCTATTCTTGTTATCTTCCTCCATTGTTTACTTATCTTTCTTTCTCTATTTACTTATGTTATTTGTGTCCTCTATGTTACACTCTGGGAATGGGTGCATAGTCTTCCCGCAGACACACCCTAGGCCCTCACTGTTAGTCGATAGCCTCTATCATTCGGGTAGATTCCATTGAGTCCATGTGGCCCACTGGGTTTGAGGCATCTATCAAGTAGCATCTAGGTTTGGTGCATCACACTTTTAAATCCAAAGTACAAGATGTCAACATATCCTCTAGGGTTTGATTTTTTGTATGAGACTAAATAGTTTTCTGAGGATGATATAAAATATTAATACTCAACTCCATTTCGAGTTCTTTTTAAAAAATTCATCCAAAATTTGATATAGACATGGATCCCAAAGAAACATAATGGAATGTGGTTATCCATAAACCCTTTCCACATCATTAATGTATATCATATAAATATGATCCAAATAGAAGTCTTCTTTAATAGTGATAAAGTGTAAAAAACTAGAAAGGGGATTGACCAAAATCCATATATCATTATTTTCTTTAGACATTATAGGGAGTAACATGGAAAAATAAATGGCGATGTTTTCCAATTTTCCTTATTGTATAGGTAATAGATGTAACCTCTCCTTAGAGTTTTATCTCTCATCCTTAACTTGATGGAATACCAATCACCGGGATACAAAATCTATAATATATATCTTCATTACATCCCACAAAAAATACTATTTTAAATATCTATGGATCTTTATACTATTTGGATGAATAGATAATGAAGAACAGTGATCTTCCTCTAACAAATAATTCATATAATATGGTATGATAAGAAGGAATACATGGTTCCTAAGCCTTATCATTCCAACATGACAAAAGTTAAACTTGGGAACACTTCTATAATTATTTTAGAGCTTCATATATTCCTTCTCCTCCTCTTTAATCTTTACTGGGATATACAGTTTAACATTCAATTGACCATGATATAATTACTCCACATCGTTTAGGATTTATACATTAATCATATTCAAATAATGGAATATTGGATATTTTATGATCCTCATCATGGACAATCTAACAAGACCCTTTCAATTTTAAGCATCAACCACCTTTTTCCATTTCCTAGGGTGGTAATGTATTGAGCCATCATAATATTTTACCAGCTCTATCTATATTCTTTAGAACATATTTAACTCATTCATGATCAATATATAATTCAATATTTTATGATTAGTAAATATATAATGTTTTTCTTCATAAAGATTCCTCTTTGATATCAGTAATTCAGAAAATTACCACAATTGACATAAAATCACGTGTTGCGTAAATTTTCTCATGAATAATTAATTTTAATGAGAATTAATCTATAACCATGTCATTATGCATAATAAAAAAAATCCAAATCCCTTATTCGATGAATAACTATAGATTAAAAACACTTATACACTATTGGGTAATTCAACCATCAGTTCACTAACAAATCTTCTCATCATATCGATGAGATTTTCTTGAAATTCGTCTATCTAGAGGAACATAGAACAATTTTAAGTTAAGTTTGTTAAAGGATTAGTTTTTTGGGTAAACACTCCAAAAAAATTATAATATCCTTCTAAGAAAAGAAAACTGCAGATCTCAATATCAATGGTAGGTCTGGGCCACCATTTAATATCCTCCATCATTGATAGATCTACCCATATACCATCTTTAGATAGTATATGACTAAAAAATGAAACCATTTTTAGATAAAATCCACACTTTTTAAAATTTTCAAATAGTTTCACCATCCTTAGGTTCTATAGTATAGTTATCATGTGATATTTGTGATCTTTATTTCCCTTTGAGTAGATAAGAATAACAACTATAAAGACTACCCCAAACCGATCAGGGAAATATCTAAAGACTCTTTTCATGAAATCTATGAAGATAGTGGGGGAATTAGTAAGTTTTAATGGAATAAATATATATTAATAGTTTCCATACATTGTACTAAATTCTATTTTGGGTATATCCTATTTCTTGATCATCAATTGATGATATCCAAAATTGAAGTTTATTCATATAAAATTATTGATCACCGAACAGTTGATCAAACAAGTCATTTGTATAGGGAAGAAGGTACTTGTTTATGAGTACGATTTATTACCATATTAATAATAAATGTAGAGTATAATTGAACGTTCTTTATTGTTTATCAAAAATAATTGGTGAATCCTAAGGTGGATCACATTTCTGAATGAGTACACTATCAATGTTTTCCTAGATTTTCTTATTCAAATCCTACCACTCAATCATGGAAATTCTATAAGGAGTCTTTTAAATTATTGTGGCCTGAGGTATGAGTAATATTGATCACTGAACATAAAATTTTGGTGGAATTATAAAAAACTCCTCTAGAAAGATATCAAAATAATTCAACACAATCAGAATACCACTAATGACAATTTCCTCCCCAACCAGCTAAGAAAACCACCCCTTTTGAATGAGAATTAGGGCCCATAGAATGGATGTGATATCTATCAAAATTTCATTATTATCCTCACATTGAATGATGATCATAGGTTGGTTTGTAATATGAAACATGTCTTCCATTCCCCGAAAATTTATTTGGATTTTATTTAGAGGAATCCAATCCATGCACAAGGTAAAATAAAATTCAACTATAGGATGAATGAAAAGATTTTATGGAATCAAAATCCAACCAATGTCAACTAGTTAAGAATCATATAATAGAAATTTGATCATTGTATCATTAGGGGTTCTCATTAATAATTGTAATCAATTTTTTTGTGTGGAATCATGAAACCCTTCATGAATTCCATAAATTTGAATGAATTGGTAGATCCAAAGACAAATTAGACATTATTACATCTAGAGTGGATAATATGTTTACCTTTCACAATTTCATTATATCAACCCTAATCTGAAACAATAGTCACATGATATTTCCTATTTCACATTGGCATAAGAGGTTACTGGCAATGATCACCATAATTAATCCTTGGATATGGGAACATGTTACCATAATTCCAAAACTCCATGAATTTGAAACACTGGAGTGTGTGTGTCACATTCCATAGAGATTTCTCATTATTCTTATCATTAGTTATCTTATTCACATCACTTTATAATTCATATACTCGATAACCTTCCCTTCCACACTTAAAACATTTAGAATTCCATGCAATACAATTTTCTCCATGATTCTTCTCACTCTTTGAGCATAAAACAATATTAATATTCTTCCCCTCATGGTTCTAGATTTTACTTTGAATTTCATTTTTTTTCTTCTTTTAAAAACCGTTGATATTGTTATGCAACTCCAACCACCATTTCCAACATGATATAACATCATAAAATTTCATCAAAGATACTTATTTCCCTTATGGATAACACTCTATGGCGACATGGTTTTATGAAAATGAATAATTGGTCCACCATAGTTTATGGTTGGATTACAATATAAAAATCATACCTCACAAGTATTATATAATTTACATCATAGGTACCATAAAATTCATCGTATTTTTTCATTAGATCAAGGAAAATGTTATTTGTCCTTATATAAAGAATAAAACGAAATTACTTACTAAAATATATGTTTTTGAAATCATCTTAATCAATGGACTCAATTTTATCTTTTTTCTTCATATTTTTTTCATGTTTCCACCATTGATCATATTCACCATCCAAATGGTAGATATCAAAAATGAATTTTTCATGTTTCGAACACTAGAGAATAGAAAATATATATTCAGTGGTGCTGATGAATTGTTCAGTAACTAGCGGATCAAATTACCCCTTGAAAATTTTGAAAACTTCCTCTTGTAGGACTCGAAAAAATTTCATTCCCTCCATTTTGGATTTAGAAGGCCTATATGATTAATATATTTATAAAGTTGTGTGAGCATAAAAAATTTTGAATTATAGATCCTTTAATTTTTGGATTCTCAGGAGGATAATGATATCATTTTCCATCACACATTGCATTAACATATTTCCTTCAGGCTCCATCCATTGACTAAAACAAAATATTATAGTGTATAAACCAATAATCATTAAACGGAACCACATAATCATGAAACATCATTTATATGAAGCCTAATTCATGAAACAATATTTTTATTCTTTGACACATTAGTTTTTTCTGAGGTTATTAATAATCATATACTATTTAAATCCACCATAATGGTTCATAATGAGTTTTGAATTGATAATGTGTATACATTGGGAGTGTCTAAGTAGTTGTACAACAAGAACCAATATAAATTAGTAGGAGATGATCGATTCAAACTCATTGGGCCATTTTTTTGGAGTTATTACTCATATGTTCTTTTGTACCAAAGACAGATCAACTCCTAGTATCCATACAAGGATATAATATCTTGAAATCCTTTAGGACAATTCTTTAAAAAATTCTAGGAAATTTTCTAATATTTGAATCATCCTTAGAGTTATCCTTAGACATGTACTTAGGTATATCACTAAAGTTTTCTCATCATAGTTTACATAGGTTAACTAAACCTATCCTCTAATACTAATCCTAGATACCTAGTCTTATCATAAATATATAATACATCATTTTTTGTGAATATTCATTAATTTACACAAACACTCACATAATGATCCTAATAGTTTATTGTCTTTGGAAACCTATAAACATAAACATCTAGTCCATAGGTAAATTGTATCATCTCCCACTACATTTTCATAACTAAAAATCTTCCTAGACATATAATACGTAATAAATTTATTCATAATATGAGGAAAGTAAACATAAGAAAGGGTGATATTAGATACTTAGTGTGGGAAAATGGAGATACATGAGCATAACATGAATATAAGGGTGTGAGAGCCTGATAATAACATTTTAAAAACATACCCTACATATCAGATATCAAAATCATGTGTCATGAAATAAATATTATAAGTTCATATGATTTGAATCATAAGAGAGTCGATGAAAATACCCCATGATAGCACAACACTAGAATAAGACCTAGATTTTTGGTATACTCATAATCATAGAAAATCTCGTGTCAAGGATACCCACCAAAAATTTCATAAAATGTTAGGATTAGTCTAACCGCCTTTATACCTCCTTTGGACTTGGGATAAACTTATATGCACCCTCTTTTTCTTTCAATTTCTAATCACATATGAACTCTATTTTTAATAAATGGTGTAATCCCATGTGTAACCTTTAAGATATTGTAACTTTTATCATTCCCATATTTTAGAGGTAGATATAGGTCCCACCCATCAAAAAATTAAAATCATATATATGTGTGTCACAATATCATAAAACAATCATATTATCATAAAGTTAAACCATTCAATGAAATAATAAGAATGATATCATTTGATAATATTTTATATGAGATGGAATTGGATTTCGAATAATCACATACATCATTTATTGTTTAAAAAATCCATTCCTCTATGAAAAACATATTTATAAATAAATAATTTTGAAAATAATTTTTTTTAAATAAACATCAAAAAATATAAATTAAGCTTCGAGGAAAATAAGTTTTATGACGACGTAAATTTTCTTTCATGTCTTATGATTAAGACAATTATTACATACACATTTTTGTAAAATCCAATAGGGAATTGTTTGGAAATCGACATGAATATTTTTTTTCAAAACACTAATGTCAAATGTAGAAAATGCGTAATGATTTATTTTAAAAAACTAATGGATAATAATAAAACATTTTTTTAAACATTTTTAGAAAACATGGATTTATATGAAAATAGATTTCTGACCGAAGAGATAAATAATGTTAGGTATTCATAATATAATTTAATCAATTATTTTAAGTAAAAAAACTTGAAAATTGTAATATTACTTGAAAATATCATTAATAACTAGAGGATAAGAAATTTTGTGTTTTTATTGACAGATGGATAATAATATTTTATCTTTAGAAACATAATCCTAAGGAATCATGGTAAATGATGAGATTGTAGCATAAAGTCTTTTCCACTTATGTAACATTAAAATGTAATCACCATGAAGGAATATAATTAAAAAAAACATAAAAATAAATGTGGATAAATAGATTCATAATATTACATGTGAATGGGGTTGAATATACACCTTGTGAAATAATATATGTGTGTACTGTAACATACATCTAAAAGAATGAAAATTGAGACAAAAATCCATTACCTTATGTCTCGAATTCGATCATAAAAATTATAACCACATGTATAATAAATATATATTTATTAAAAAACTATTAAATAAATAAATAAATAAATATATATATATATCTTTATATCATACTATACATATTTTTATTATGGCTATTTATTATTAGTTTGTTAACAATTCCAGTTTAATGTTACGTTTCAGGTAATAAACACATTGTTTTTATATATGTTTTTATTTTTTGTTTTTACTCTATTTATTTGATCATTATTGATTAATATAAATAATTTTAACCACGATATTAATATCATATATATTCAGAAAACATGTATTCAGTGTAATCCATAAAATTTAGTGATATAAAATGAAATACACAATTTATAGAGACAATATCTCATATGTACGCTTGAATGATTTTTCCATTTTCTTATAGAATTTAAATAAATAATGAAAACATATTAGAATTATAATATAAATTTTATTCCCTATATATCGCATATTTTTTTAAACCCATCCTTATTACTATCCATGTAAAGTGTGAACAAATCACATCGCTTCATGACATAATAGTTCTCCATACACACATGCGACATTATTGTATTCCAAAATAAATAGAGAGTATAAAGGTAGGCATGATATAATTAATCTATAATTATTATAAAATAATATATAAAATTAATAAATAATAATTCCATCAATAATTCTAGCGTTTGGAGGTGGTAATATAAAAATAAATGAAATCCATTTGTGAGGTGGAAAACCACTCTACACATGAACGTTGTTTTAATAATCAATTTTATTGAAATGGAGATGGTTTTAGGTTATTAAATTACCATAACAACATATAACTAGTTAATTATATTTTTGTTATTATATCATTATATTATAATAAAAATTTATAGAGGGGAAAAAGAATAAAAAAAACACTCGTTGATATATGTTACCACTTCTTTGGGTATCCTTTTTCGGTTTTCAAAAAAAGCCTTTCATAGTTTTCTTTTCGTCAATAAATAAGTATTGTAAGATGAGATGATGAAATTTGGGAATTTATTTTAGAAAATATCTTTTCATCCAAAATGATTTGAATGTGTGAATATGATAAGATATGGGGTGGCATTTTTTAGTGGTGGTGAGTGACAAACTGATAATTTCTTGAGAGAAAGAATTCCTTTAATGTTTTTTTAAATTTCACAAGGCTTAAATAATAGGAAATTGAAGAAAAAATAAGAGATAACTTTGAAATCTGGCCATAATATTGGTTCGGGACATGTTTTTTCTTATTTTTAATTCTTATCACTTGAGTTTAACCAACTAGTAATCCCATTTTTACCTTAACCATGATAAATAATTTTTACAATTTTCACTATTAATTTAGGTCAAATATTATGTTAAACTTTTTTGATAATATAAATTATTTTTATTCTGAATATGGATTAAATTTTTAAAAATTCAATTAATATTAGTTTAAATATTTATTTTAAAATTAATCCCACAAAAACAATGAGAAAGTGGGATTTTAATGACAGAATGTTCAAATGATTATAATGTCTTCATATCGAAATTCAATATGAAATTGATTATAATGCCCTAAATTAGATTAAGGTATGTATAATTGAACTATTATTACTATAAAACTAGTTTAAAATACAACTTAACTTTATAAATAAATTAAATAAAAGTGTATTTTGCAATTAAAATTTAGTGTTTTTCACTATTTATCAAAACATGAATCTTTTTTAAAAAATCAAAAAATTAAATAAATATAAGTTAATTTGGAAATTATTATTTAAAAAATGAGTAAATATTATCAATTTTATTATCCACATGTGTTAAAATTAATTTTATAAATTTTTATAAAATAAAATAAAAAGAATTTTTTTTGAGAAAATATTATTTTCCGAACATATAAAGACATTACCAAAAATTAACAAATTATCATATGAATAAGTTTAAATTATATGAAAACGTTATAATTAATATTTTAAAATTAGTTATTACTATTATTATAAAAAAAATCAATATATATTTTATAAAATTCATGTTTAAATTTCTATAATAATAATATTTCTTGGTTCTTATAAAACTGGGTGTTGTTTATAATGTAAGGTAAAATAGTGTTTCATGCCGCACAAGATTAGATTAGTTTTTCTTGTTATACAATATTCCAAAGAAATTTATTTAATTTCATAAAACAGTTTCAAAAAAACTTTGGGTGTTACATATTTCTTGAAACTTCTTTTTATATGTTTCCAAGATTCTTTTAAAATATTTTGTTTTTCAAAATATTCCGATTTTTTGTCCCTAAAACTAGATTTCAAAATGAAAAAGGTATTTTATCCAAGAAGATTTTAATGTTAATATTATGGTATTTATATTCATACTTATAAATACCCTTATCTTTTTTATACTCCATTTTTAATATGTTATAATGATTCCATCATTATTCTTTCTCTAGATGACTTATCAGCAGTTTTCCTTAGGAAATATTATCATTTAGTATAATAGTTTTTAAATAACAATGTTTATGTTGATTATATGTTTAATTTTTATTCTCCCCTTTTATAAGATTAATGAGTTATACTTAATATGTGATGGTAGCATCCCTATATTTCCCCTCGATGCGTTCGTTGGTCTCATTAGACAAACTAGATTGGGTATTTGGATAAGGCATTGCCCATTTATGTATGATGTATTGGTATAAGTCCATGATGGTATATTTATGATGTATGACATTATTCATTCTATAATTATGAGAGTAATTATTAATTTACATGTAATTATTTGATATTTATGAAATCAATGGATATGTTTCAAGTTCATTTGATAATTTATTGATCATGTTTTAATTATCACTTGTTCCTTCCATATTATTCTTCATGATCAAGTTATTTATTAAATAAAATATAATTGTTTTAATTAACTATAAATTTTTTTATTCATTATTCATTCCATGGTAGATTCTATTATTCTCATTTCTCAATTTATCATTTGATATCACCCTAATTTTTATTCCTTTAGTCAGGTTATAAAGTAGGAATCTTTGAATGAGTTATAGGTCGATTATTTTTGGAAATTCATAATTCACCTATTCTTTATAAAAAATATAAAATTTGGAGAATATATATATATATTTATTCAATAAAAATAAGCTATTTATCCCTTTGTGATGTAATTGATTGTGTATTATACCAATTTAATAAAGTTACCACCAGATCTGGGCTACTATAGTTGTGGTCTTTACAGTTTTTACTAGAGAAATCTTAGTAATAACTTTTGGAAATATATTTATTAAAAAATTGATTAAAGAAAATAAAACTATAAAAACTTTTTGGATATGTCCTATTAAAGGTATAAGTACTTGATCTTAAACATTACATAATCATGAATTAAATTAATTATTCACATTGAGGATCTTTTCCGGTTTAGAGTTTTAGAGAATTGGGCCATAACTATTACATCTCAAAAAATTATGAAGTAGACACTTCTACTCAATTTATATTTTTTCATAAAATAAAAAATATTGAAAAAAAGATTCATGTCTAGTTCTATGTTTTAGACAGCATGGCTTTTCCTTGATCCCATTCTTCACCCTATTCATCTTTAAGTCCTGTGAAAGACATTTTGGAAAACATGGGATAAGCCTAAAAAGACAAGTAAGGGTTATAAAACAAAGAAAGAAAACGTTTGTTAATCAATACTTACACAACACAAGTTCATTAATATACGTCATTAAATCATAAGATTTATGAAAAACACATAGAAATAATAAATCATAAAGGTAACTTGTGGCATACAAAACATACATACGTTGTAGCTTTCACAGCCACGTAGGGAGAAACATTTGGAATACCCATCACAGTATATTCCCTAAATAACATATGGGAAAAATTAATGTTTACCTCCTCTAAATTACCCAATGCATTGGAGAGCTATCTTGGGCTCACCCAACCTAGGTTTATCACCGAACCACCAGTATACGTAAACAATGTCCAAGAACCATAACATTTTCATAGCACATAAAACAAACATAAAGGAAAGAAAACATTTCCACATTTCAATCAAAATATCTCATTTAAATATGTGGACATAAAAAATCCATTATCAAAACCATTTTCAAAACAAAAATATGTAAAAGACTATATGTTATTTTTTTTATTTTTTAAAAATATACGGTTTTTTAAAGAATCTATAGATCAAATAATACTCGAGATGATGGAAAAGGTCATTGTCACCGCTTACATTAAAAAGAAACATTCATTTTTTGTTTAGTAAAACACATCATATAAAAATATTCCCTTTGAATTAAATGAAAATTCAAAAGTGTTTATTCACTGTATAAAAGAAATTCGTGTATAAAACAAAATATGCCTCAATGAAAGGAGATTGAGAGGAAGTCTCTTACCTCGTGTCCCACTTGACTCGATCATTATTTAATCTCTTGAATAATAAACTAAATTTAATTTATAATTTATTGAGATATTTTTCATGTTTATTATTCCTTCTATATCAATTATTACATTTCTATAACAATTAGCTAATTATTTGAGTTCATATCAGACATTTTCTCAATGTTTCGAACTTGAGTTAAAAATGAACTTGTTATAATTATAAATTGTACTTGTGGTCAAAATTACATTATATACATAATAATATTCATGATTTAGATATGATATATATCATATATATCCAGTATATATATTTATTTATAATATTACATAACATTTTCATGTAAGAAATGAAATGCACTGTTCATGGAGACGGTAAGCCATATGTATGCATGAACGCTACTATCATTTATATTTCATATTTAATGGAATGAAACCATAATGATACATAGTTATATTATAATTTCAGTATAATTTCATATTTAATTTCATTAAATTCATCCTTTTTACGTTCCACTTATGGCATAAATGAGTCATATCACATTGAGGGGGCGGTAGTCCGCACTTCCTAAAATGAAATTATCATATTTACCCACTATGGAAACCATAACGGTATTATATAAATGAAAAATACAAAAGCATAGAAACAATATAAATATAATATATATCACATATAAATACAGTTCCATCTTAATGGACGCCAAAAGACGGGGTTGGAGAAGATTGAACAATCATCGTTTAGCGAGGTAGTAGTTCGTCGTCCACAGAAACAATATGTTCTTTACCCATTAGATGGAGGTGTGTGTATGTGTAGTTTGAATACTTCTAATAAAAAAACCTAGTATATTTATGATAATTGTGTTGTTACAAATGAAAGAAATAAATATATTTTAGGGGGTTGGAGACGTAAAATAAAACAAAAGAACTTAAGAGAAGACGTTACTTTTAAATCAGGTATCTTCCTTTGGTTCGAACTAAAATGTTTAATTGAATTGCCTCATTAATAGGGGAAGGTTTCTTAGAGAAAAATAGTGATTTAGGTATCTTCAATGGAAAGAATTTGGATGATCCACAGGGCTTGAGAAGTGTGAGGAATGGGGTAGAAGTGAAGGATTTTTATAAGGGTGAGGAGGTGATCTTTATGGAAGTTTGAATATATTATTTTATTATATAATTATTTTCAGTTTATAAAGGGAAAAAATCCTTGAAGTATAATATAAGATGACTCATGTTTGAAATAAAGTCATAAAATAATAATTGTATAGGTTTTGTATATTTTTTTAATCATTATAATCTAATTTATTTAAATCATTCATTAATGAGGTAAACACTACATCATTATTGTGTCATAAATATTTTTATTTATATGATGTCTAAAAATTATAAAATAAATATGATGATGTATAAAATATTTTTATCTATCAATTTAATTTTTATAGTAGAATATATAACTTATATAACCACATGTAAGAATTGATTTACTAAATGATATATTTTAAGTCATTTTTGTATTTACATTAAATTAATTAATATAATGTTTCATTATTACTCCCAAGTGGCTCCATGGGGTCCCAAAATCTACCCAAGGATGCCCATAGTCGGAAATGTATCAACCAATAATATTAGGACACATTTTTGGGTAATATAATATTATTATAATCATATTTTGTTACCATTATTTACCAGATTTATCCTTTAACCGTGGTAAATAAAATTTTTACTCAAGTAAATATTCATAATGTATAAAAATAAAAGTTGCATTTTTAAAAAATTTGGTCCTCCTAATTCCAAATATATAATCCATTTTTCCAAATTCAATCAAAAGAATTGTAAGAAAGTAATTTACAATTAATTCTCGTTGTCCAAATAGAAAGCGTGTTTTTATAAAATAATAACTATCAAAAGATTGAGACTTATTTATTTCCATTTTCAAAGTGAAATTACTCCAATGAACAAAATTGGATTAAATGGTTAAAATATAATCTAATTATAATTATAAAACAATTAAAAAGATAATCTATCCTTATAAATAAATTAAATTAAAATGTAGTTTTGAATTAAAATACAGTATTTTTTACTATTCATTAAAAAAATGATCATTATCCGAAAAATACCAAAAATTTACACAAAGTAAATTTTGATGTCCCAATTAGAAAGAAGAATTTTATTGTTTCAAATAGAACATATAAAAGTGACCAAAACTATTTTTAAATAGGGTTCTCCATTAAAAGGTCATAAATCGACCATGTAATGAATATTAGTGTATTTATGCTTAAAATAAGATTCATTATTATTTTAAGATTCAAAAATTTATTGGATAAATGTTAAAAATTTAAAAAAAACCTATATATTCATATTGTAGTTAGTTCTGTCTATTCCACCAATACAATGTCTAGTCATTAACTACAATTTAAAATGATATTATATTATTATTTTCTTGTATGACCCAACGTTGTGTGCAACATAAGATTTCAAAGAAACCAGTTGTTGTGTGTCGTGTACGCTATTAAACATAGAATTCCCTTTAAATTAAAATTAATATTTAATTCAAAAATATTAATAAATATGAAAATGTTATATTTTTTATTTACATGGGATGTTACAGCCTTCCCCCTTTTGGGTATTGCATTCCCATAATTCTATTCACTTATCAAATAAGTGGGCGGTATTTATCACCCATAGAATTTTAAAATTTTATATGTTGCCTCTTCAACCATATTGTATTTTCAAAAAACCTTTACCTGATTAATTACCTTATTCTGCAACTCTTTCTCTCCTTGGTCCAGAATCTAGACTGGTTGTTCCTCATAAGAGATATTCTCTTCCAACTGAAATACACATAGTCTCAAAACATGAGATGGATCTCGCATATACTTTCTCAACTTTGAAACCTAAAAAACATTGTGTACCTAGGAAATACATGGAGGAATAAGCACTCTATATGCAACTGATCTAATGTTATCCAGGATTTCATAAGGTCTAATGAACCCCAGACTCAACATTCCCTTCTAATCAAAATGCATCACACTTTTCCAGGGGGAAAAATTTGATAAAGACATGATCACCTGCCTTAAAAGAAAGATTATTCCTCTGATTATCTGCATAACTTTTCTGCATGCTCTGAACTATTCTAATGTTATTCTGAATCAACTAAACTATTTCTTCCATCTCTTCTACCAATTTTGGTCCCATCAACATCCTTTCACCTACTTCGCCCCAGAAATCTAGATTTTGACATTGCATCCCATATAATTCCTCAAATGGATCCATCTATATATTGGAATGAAAACTGTTATTATAAGTAAATTCAATGAAAGAAAGATGTTTGTCCCAATTTCCTTGGTAATCCCTCAAGAAATCATGTCACATATCCTCTAAGGTCTATATTTTTTTTCTAACTGCCAATCTAATTGAGGATGAAAAGTTGTACTAAAATTTAATTCAGAACCCAATGACTTCTGAAGGCCTTTACAAAATTTAGAAGTAAACCTAGGATCACAATAAGATACAATGGCGAGGAGAACACCATGCAACTTGACTATCTCTTTAACATACTACCAAAAAAGTTGATCTAGAGAAAAATTACCTCTAATAGGATGGAAATGAGTAGATTTAGTCAATCGATCAACAATAACCCAGATTTTATTATTACCTCATGGTGTCTTTGGTAATCCCACAACGAATTCCATGGATATATTTTCCCATTACCACTCTGGCTCTAGTAAAGACTGAATCATCCATTTTGGTAACTACAGCTCTACTTTGACAAGTTGACAAGTCAAACACTTCACAGTAAAATAAAAAATATCTCTTTTCATTCCATCCCACCAGTAATACCCTCAAAGATCTCTATAATCATAGTACTACCAAGATGAACTGAAAACAAAGAACTATGTCCTTCACATAAAAAATCATTCTTCAACTATGAATCACATGGAACACATAATCTCTTCCCAAACCTCAAACACCATCAGTATCAATGTTAAAATCGGGAAACTTACCCTTTTGAACCAATTCTACCTTTTTCTACAACTCACATTTTTCCATCTTGATTTTCTTAATTCTGTCAGATAGAGATGATTTTAATGACACCTAAAAAACAGAGGAATTTATTGCACCAAAAACTTATATTAAAAAGTTAATCAAATAAAAATCCAAAGGATCTCATTCTAGACATAACATGGTTAATGAAGCATTACTTTTTTGACTCAAAGCATCAGCCACTTTATTTTCCTTTCCTTGATGGTAATGGATTGTGCAATATTAATCCTTGATTAATTCCAAACATCTCTTATGTATCATGCTTAATTTTTTCTGAGTGTCTATATACTTCAAGATTTTTTGATCAGTATATATTTCACACTTTACTAAATACAAATGATACCTCTAAAATTTTAAAGAAAAAACAACAACAGCTAATTCCAAATCATATATAGGGTAATTTAACTGATGATAATTCAATGACATGAAGCATAAGCAATGAGATGATCATTATGCATAATGACACAACCAAGTACATTCAATGAAGCATCAATATAGATAAAAAATCATAATTAATGGAAGGTAGTGGAAAAATTTGATCATTCAGCAATCCTCTTTTAAATTCCTGAAAACAATTATCACATTCTTTTGTCCAGATGAACTTAACACTTTTTTGAGTTAAATTAGTTAGTGGGGTAGTTAACCATGAAAAATTCTCAACATACCTCTGGTAATAACCCGCTAATCCAAGTAAACTATGATTATCAGTTATATTTTTGGGTTGTGTCCCTTCTTCAACAACTTTTATTTTAGTAGGATCAACAGTTATGCCATTTTAGGAAACAATGTGTCTAAGGAAATAAATTTGTTGTAACCAAAACTCACACATGCTGAATTTCCCATACAGTTTCTTTTCTTTTAAGGTTTTCAAGACAAACCTAAAAAGACTTTCATGCTCATATTTTATTTTAGAATAAACCAAAATATTTTCAATGAGCACAACCACAAACTTATAAAAGAATTCATGGAAAATTCTATTCATAAGATTTATTAATAAAGCAGGGGAATTAGTTAATGAAAAAGGAATAACTAAAAATTCATAATGGCCATATATAGTATGAAATGAGGTCTTAAGAATGTCTATATACTTTAGTTTGAATTGATGGTTCCCCAAACTCAAATCAATCATCGAAAAACACTGATCTCTCTGGAGCTGGTCAAACAAATCATCGATATATGGAAAATTATTATTGTTCTTAACAGTGATGTTTTTTCAATGCTCTAAAATCTATACAAAGTCTCATTGATCAATCTTTAGATTTAACAAAAAGGATAGGAGATCCCCATGGTGATGTGCTAGGATGAATGAAACCTTTATCTAATAACTCCAGAAATTTCTTCTTTGACACTAAATGTTCAATTTGATCTATTCGATTAGGGGGTTTTGAAATTGGGTTAGCATCAGAAACTTAGTCAATAGTAAATTTAACTTCTTAATCCGGAATTATAGTAGGAAACTCATCAGAAAAAAAATCAAGATACTCATCTACCACTGGCACATCATTAATCTAAATAGTTCCTTTGTTTTCAACAATTTGTGCTTGGTAACATTCATTTCCATCTTTTACTAGTTTCTCAGCTTCCTGATATGTTATCAAAATTAAGGGTTCATTCTTGTACTCAAACTAAAAATCTTTTTCAAATGAAACCTCTTTATCTATGCCGTCAATTTTATAATGATAAATAGAATGCAAATCTGTACCCAAAATATCATTAAACATTACTAGAGGCAAAACAATAAGGTTTCTAGGAAGATTCTTTCCACACACAAGGACATGAAGTTTCTTATAATTTCTTTTTTTCTCAAAATTTACCCACAATGTTTTACCATTAGTTCCAGATTCATATATTGAGATATAATTCCCAATTTACTTGAAAAATTCTCATAAATGAATGAATGTGTAAACCTAGAATAAAAAAACACATTGGAATTATCTGAACAAACAAATAGTGTACCTAATACTACTTCATTGGAAAGCCAAACATCTATTGAAGTAGTTTCAAAGGATTTCACCTCCCCTTTCTACTTGTATTCTGGTGGATTTCCCTTATATGAGTTCCCCATTGGAAACTCATTTTCATAATGACCAATTTCATTTCACTTAAAACATTTTACTAACTATAAATAAAATTTTGTCTTACCATTACCCTGATCTTTTTCAGTGATATTACTAGCCTTATGTCCCTTTTTACCGCATTGGTATCACTTAACAGAATTCATAAGACATTCCCCAGTATGATTTTTACCACAATTTTTACAAACTGTAAACTTATGTTTCTTACCATGAGGCTTTTTTGAAGAGTTTTTCCCTTTCTTCATCCACATTGACCTCTTATTCTACTATTTATTAAAGAACACCTGATCATCGACAATCTATATTTCCACCTTCTCTGCACCTCAAAAAGTTTTTTCATTTCTTTTGAACTCTCGAGAATCCAAATACCTTCGATAATTTTTCTTTATTCTTGAGTAAAAATGGTTGATTTTACAATCAAAATCTCATATGAAATTTAGAGCATTCCTTTCCAGTCGAGTGAATTTTTCTTCATAAGAAGTCACTAAGTCATCCTCCCACCTCAATTATAGGAATTTTTTTTCTATCATAAGACGAATGACCTTAGTAAATTATTTCTCAATAAACATACCATTGAATTCATCCCAATCAAGAGAATAAATTTCCTCACTTTCCTTGATATTTTTCATCATTAACCACCACCAATCAGATTCAAATTCAAAATTGTAAACAACAAGAATAACCTTTTGATGTTCTAAACACCCCATGACATAAAAAATCTTATCCAATGCTTTAATCCACCATTCATCTAACACAGAGTCTAATGATACTCTGAATGATGGGGGATCCTACCTCATGAAATGATCTTCTACTAACATGTTACTCTATGGTTGTTTTGGATTATCTCATGCTTGGATACCACCATGATTTATAGCCTGAGTCAATTGAACCATCACTACAACAAACTATTCAGTTCTGATTCCGACCATCTCAGGTTGCTGATTTGGAAGGTTGTCTTCCTCCTGATGTCGTCCCATCATAGTTTCCGTGTTTCCTCTATGGAAAACCATTCTGAATACATAAATATATTAGGAAAAGAAACAAGGTTATCTTTAAATGCAATATAATTTCAACCATAACATAAACTAAAAATGACATATGGATATTAATTTAATAATATCCAAACTCCTAAAATTGTTTAAACTGACCTCTGATATCAACTATAAGGATCCGACCTTAAACACTACAAAATATTTATTAAATGAATAATTCACATTGAAGATATTTTCAGGTTTAGAGTTTTAGAACATTAGGCCATAACTATTACATCTCAAAAAATTATAAAGCAGACACTTCTACACAGTTTCCTTTTTTTCATAAAATAAAAACTCTTGAAAACAATAGTCATGTCTAGGTCTATGTTTTAGATAGCATGACTTTTCCTTAATACCATCCTTGACCCTATTCATCATTATGTCCTATGAAAATCATTTAAAAAACATGGGATGAGCATAAAAATATCAGTAAGGGTTATAAAACAAAGAAAAAAAACATTAGATCATAAATACATAATTACATAAGCTCTTTAAAATACCTCATGAAATCATAATATTTATTAAATACACATAGAAATCATAAATCATAAAGGTAACGTGTGGCATACATTACATACTTTCATTGTAGCTTTCACATCCACGTAGGGAGTTACATTTATAATACACAGGATAATATATTCCCTAAATCACTTAGGAGAAACATTCAAGTTTACCTTCATCACATTACCCAATGAATTGAAGAGCTATCTCTGGATCACCCACCCTCGGTTTATCCTGAAACCACCTGTATACATAATCAATGCCTAAGAACCATAACATATTCATAACACATAAAACAAACATAAAGGAAAGATAACATTTCCACATTTCAATCACAATATATCATTTAAATATATTGACATAAAAATTCCATTATCAAAACCATTTTCAAAACCAAAATATGTAAAAGACAATATGGTATTTATTTTTCATTTAAAAATATTATGGCTTGTTAAGGAGTCCACATATCAAATAATACTCATGGCAGTGGAAAAGGTCGTTGTCACCACTTATGTTAAAAATAAAAATTCCTTTTTTCGTTTACTAAAATGCACCATAGAAGAAGATTCCCTTTAAATGATATGAAAAGTCAAAGGTGTTTATACACAATATAAAAAAAGTCGTGTACAAACCAAAATATGCCTCAATGAAAGGAGATTGAGATGAAGTCCCTTATCTAGTGTATGACCTGAATTGATCGTTCTTCAATCTCCTGAATAATAAAATAATGTTAATTTCTACTTACTTAAGAACCTTTTTCCAGTTCATTATTCTTTTTATATCAATTAGTACCTTACTATAACAATTTTTTAATTATTGGAGTTCATATCAGACATTTTGTTGATATTTGGAACATGAGTTAAAAATGAACTTGATATAATTATAAATTGTCCATGTGGTCAAAATTCATTTATCTACAGAATGATATTCCTGACTTAGATATCATATATATCATATATATCCAGTATATATATGTATTTATAATATTACATAACATTTTGAGGTAAGAAATGAAATGCATCATTCATGGAGACGGTAAGCCGTACGTACACATGGACGCTACTTTCATTTCTATTTCATATTTAATGGAAAGAAAACACAATGATACAAAAGTATATTATAATTCCAATATAATATCATATATAATTTATTAACACTATCCTTTATACGTTCCACTTATGGTGTGAACGACTCATATCACTTTGAGGGGTGGTACTCCACACTTCCTCAAAAGAATTTATCGTATTTACCCACTATAGAAACCCTAAATGTATTATATAAATAAAAAATACAAAACAATAGAAACAATATAAATATAATATATATCACATATAAATATAGTTCCATATTAATGACCACTATAAGAGGTGATAAGAGAATATTGAACAATCATCATTTCTTGAGGCAGTAGTTCACCGTCCATAGAAATAGTATGTTCCTTACCCATTAAATGGAGGTACGTGTAAGTGTAGTTCGAATCCTTCCCATAAAAAAACCTAGTATGTTGATGATATTATTGTTGATAACTACTAGAAAAGAAGGTTATACAAACGGTTCTAAACCGTTGGTATAGGCTAGAAAACCGTTGGTATAGCCTATACCAACGGTTTTCCAAACTGTTGGTTAGTAAGCCATGAGGAAAGCCTTATACCAACGGTTTTATCTAAACTATTGGTATATTGTTTTATTAAATTTCTCCCAATGTATACCAGTGGTTTATAACCGTTGGTACTGCATTTTTTGAGAATTATTATACCAACGGTTTTCAACCGTTGGTAATGTGATTTTCCAGAACAACTATACCAACGGTTTAGATCCGTTGGTATTCTATTTTTCTAGAATTCTAGAACATTTATACCAATGGTTCTAAACCATTGGTATTGTGTTTTTCCAGAATTTTGGAACACCTATACCAATGGTTCTAAACCGTTGGTATACTATTTTTCCAGAATTCTAGCACTCTTATACCAATGGTTTAGAACTGTTGGTATTGAGTTTTTCCAGAACTGCTGCACAGTAGCCCCCCTCCAGTAACCCCTCTCCTATACACCTAAAACTGCATAAAAATATCACAAAAACCACATACAATCTTAAAACAGTATAAAAAACACCTAAAATAGCAAAAAAAAAACACATAAAACCATCAAACTCTTCCAACCATGTCATGTACTACGATTCCCTATTTCAATCTTCATATTACAACAATCATTAGATAGTAATTCACATCACCCCTGCACAACCCCCCAACCAGCACATGCCCCCCACCCCCCATCAAATTCTAATAGGCAAAATAGTATCAGAAATTCCTATTAGAGTTGAATAAGAGTTTGAAATTGGCTTATATCCCTTTTTTCTGATCCTAGATTTGGGTCTGTAATGATTTGTGATGAATTTTGCATTGAAATTGTGTTGTTTATAATATATGGTGAAAATGTATTTTCTTATGAGTCTCGTCACTTATGACCCCATGAGTGAAACTACCCAACTCATGAAAAAGAGTTTGCGAATATCATTGATGAGTGTAAATTTCAGTTGTATTCACTTAAAATGATGTCCTTTTCAAACAAAAGAGAGACTTTGAGCGGTACCATACACACCGCGCCTCAGATTGAGGCGGGGTTGACTCGTACATGTCACATATGTCCCATGGATCTTTTTCCTAAAGTTTCAACAGAATCCAAATGCGTTTGGTCAGTTTTCTGTATATGAGTAGTTGTTTTCACATAAAATTTTGTCCATTTCAAATAAATGTGAGACATTTTAAGTGGTACTGGCCACACCGTGCCTCATATTGAGGTGAGGTTGACTTGTACACGTCAAAAATGACCCATGGATATTTTTTCTAATGTATCAACAGAATCCGAATGCGTTTGGTCTATTTTCTGTATGTCAGTTGTTGTTTTTACTTAAACTGTTGTCCATTTCAAAGAAAAGTGAGACAATTTTAGTGGTGCTAGCCACACCGTACCTCAGATTGAGGCGGGGTTGACCTGTACATGTCACAAATGACCCATTAATCGTTTTCCTAAATTATAATCACAATTAGAATGCGTTTGTTCGGTTTTCTGTATATTGTTTATTTTACTTAAAAGCGCATCCATTTTAAACAAAAGAAAGACACATTGAGTGGTACTGGATACACCGGCCCTCGGATTGAGGCGGGTTTGACTCGTACACATCACAAATGTTCCATGGAAACTTTTCCTAATGTATCAATAGAATCCAAATGCGTTTGGTCAGTTTTCCGGATGCCGGTTGTTGTTTTCACTTCAAATCTTGTCCATTTCAAATAAAAGTGAGACAGTTTGAGTGGTACCGGCCACACCCTGCCTCAGATTGAGGCGGGGTTGACTCATACACATCAAAAATGACCCATGGATACTTGTCTTAAAGTATCAATAGAATCTGAATGTGTTTGGTCCGTTTTCCGTATGTAATTTGTTGTTTTGACTTAAACTGTTGTCCATTTCAAAGAAAAGTGAGAAACTTTGAGTGGTGCTGGCCACACCACGACTCAGATTGAGGCGGGTTTGACTATTACAAGTCACAAATGACCCATGGATCGTTTTCCAAAAGTATCAACACAATCCGAATGCGTTTGGTAGGTTTTCCATATGTCGTTTATTTTACTTAAAAGGACATCCATTTTAAACAAAATAAAGACACTTTGAGTGGTACCAATCATACCGCCCCTCGGATTGAAGCGGGGCTGAATCATACACGCCGCAAATGACCCATGGAAACTTTTCCTAAAGTATCAATAGAATCCGAATGCGTTTGGTCGGTTTTCCGTAGGTCAGTTGTTGTTTTCACTTAAAATCCTGTCCATTTCAAATAAAAGGGAGACAGTGTGAGTGGTACCGGCCCCACCATGCCTCATATTGAGGTGGGGTTGACTCGTACACATCACAAATGACCCATGGATACTTGTACTAAAGTATCAACAGAATCTGAATGCGTTTGGTCCATTTTCCGTATGTCAGTTGTTGTTTTAACTTAAATTGTTGTCCATTTCAAAGAAAAGTGAGAAACTTTGAGTGGTGCCAGCCACACCGCACCTCGGATTGAGGCGGGGTTGACTCGTACACGTCACAAATTACCCATGGATAGTTTTCCTAATGTATCAACACAATCCAAATTCGTTTGGTCAGTTTTCCATATGTCGTTTATTTTATTTAAAAGTGCATCCATTTTAAACAAAAGAAAGACACTTTGAGCGGTACCAGCCACACCGGCCCTCATATTGAGGCGAGGTTGACTCGTACACGTAAAAAATGACCCATTTAATCTTTTCCTAAAGTTTCAACAGAATCCGAATGTGTTTGGTCAGTTTTACGTATGCAAGTTTTTGTTTTCACTTAAAATCTTGTCCATTTCAAATAAAAGTGAGACAGTTTAAGTGGTACCCGGCAACACCGTGCCTCAGATTGAGGTGGGGTTGACCCGTACACATCTAAAATGACCCATGTATACTTGTACTAAAGTATGAAAAAATATTCTAATGCGTTTGGTCTATTTTCCATATGTCAGTTGTTGTTTTTACTTAAACTGTTGTCCATTTCAAAGAAAAGTGAGACACTTTGAGTGGTGCTGGACACACCATGCCTCAAATTGAGGCGGGGTTAACTTGTACACATCACAAATGACCCATGGATCGTTTTCATAAAGTATCAACACATTCTAAATGCATTTGGTCAGTTTTCCGTATATCGTTTATTTTACCTAAAAGCGCATACATTTAAAAAAAAAGAAAGACACTTTGAGTGGTACCGTCCACACCGGCCCTCAGATTGAGGTGGGGTTGACTCGTACACGTCACAAATGACCCATTGAAACTTTTCCTTATGTATGAACAGAATCCGAATGCGTTTGGTCAGTTTTTCATATGCCGGTTGTTGATTTCACTTAAAATCATGTCCATTTCAAATAAAGGTGAGACACTTCAAGTGGTACCGGACACACCGTGCCTCATATTGAGGTAGGGCTGACTCGTACACATCCAAAATGACCCATGGATACTTTTCATAAAGTATCAAGAGAATCTGAATGTGTTTGGTCAGTTTTCCATATGTCAGTTGTTGTTTTGACTTAAACTATTGTCCATTTCAACAAATGGTGAGACACTTTGAGTGGTTTCGGCTACACTGTGCCTCAGATTGAGGCGAGGGTGACTCGTACACTTCACAAATGACCCTTGGATCATTCTAATAAAGTATAAACACAATCTGAATGCGTTTGGTCAGTTTTCCATTTGTCGTTTATTTTACTTAAAAGCGCATCCAGTTTAAACAAAAGAAAGACACTTCGCACGGTACCGACCACACCGGCCCTCGGATTGAGGTAGGGTTAACTCGTACACATCAAAAATGACCCATGGAAACTTTTACTAAAGTATCAACAGAATCCGAATGTGTTTGGTCGGTTTTCCGTATGCCGGTTGTTGTTTTCACTTAAAATCATGTCCATTTCAAATAAAAGTGAGACACTTCGAGTGGTACCGGCCACACCGGGCCTCATATTGAGGCGGGGTTGACTCATACATTTCAAAAATGACCCATGGATACATTTCCTAATGTATCAATAGAATCGAATGTGTTTTGTCTGTTTTCCGTATGTCAATTGTTGTTTTGACTTAAACTGCTGTCCATTTCAAAGAAATGTGTGACACTTTGAGTGGTGTCAGCAACACCATGCCTCGGATTGAGGCGGGGTTGACTCATACACTTCAAAAATGACCCATGGATCATTTTCCTAAAGTATAAACACAATCCAAATGCATTTGGTTGGTTTTTCCTATGTCATTTATTTTACTTAAAAGTGCATCCATTTTAAACAAAAGAAAGACACTTTGAGAACGAAATGCATCCGCAACGAAGGCACCCCCTTTAAAGGTATATTTGAAGAGGACATCAGGAATGATCAATATTATGCACCTTATTACAATATTAGTTTCCATCCTAGGAGAATTTTTTATACAATTTTTAAAACTCACAAGTTGGCCCAAATGAGATTCCACTTCAGCAATAACCATTTTGTGCTGACTTCATATCATAAATCCCAGCAGAAGAGACCTGTCCTTTTTTAAGAGAAGACCCATCAAAAAAGTCGCATTGAACTTCATAATAACCAAACTGTTGATTTCCCTGAATAATTTTCTACCACTCATCTGCACAGCTAAGCAATAGTAGAAAGCATAAATTATATTGGAACAGGATTGAAAAGTTTATTCTCAACAAATTGAAATAGTAATCCGAAAGTAACATACATTTAAAATAATAAAAGGAAACAAAATCAATGAAACATGTAGCACCTACCCCTCCCACCTCAGAACCCCCCCTACGAAGCCCCTTCCCCCAGCAGCCCATCCCCTGCCCCTCTCCTCCCCTCCCCCTTGCCCAACCTTTTCCCCCAGTAGCCCCCTTCCTCCTTCCATCACACAGCCCCTCTACTACCCTCCCCACCCATTACCTGCCCTCCCCTCCAACCTCCCCAGCCCCAGCCCCTCCCCTCCCCTCCCCTCCCCTCCCCCCTGCCCACCCTTTTCCGCCAGCATCCCCCTGCCCCTCACCTCCCCCTCTGCCCACCCTTTTCCCCAAGCAGCCCCCTCCCCTCCCCTCCCCCTGCCCAACCTCTTCCCCCCAGCACCCCCTCCCTCCCGCCATCATAATCCCCTCCTCAACCCTCCACTCCCCTCACCTCCCCTTCCCTGCCCTCCCCTCCAACCTACCCAACCCATGCCCCTCCCCTACCCTCCCGCCTGCCCACCCTTTTCCCCGAGCATCCCCTCCCCCCAACCCAACCTTTTCCCCCAGCATCCCCCTCCCCTCCCCTACCCTATCCTACCCTTCCCTTCCCTCCCCTCCAACCTGCCCAGCCCCAACCCCTCCTCTCCAATCCCCCTTTCCCACGCTTTTCCTCCAGAAGCCCCCTGCCCCTCCCCTGCCCTCCCCCCGGCCCACCCTTTTCCACCAGCATCCCCCTCCCCCCTACCCAACCTTTTCCCCCAGCAACCCCCTCCCTCCTGCCATCACCCATCCCATCCCCTACCCTACCCTCCCCTCCTCTCCCCTTCCCCGCCCTCCCATCCAACCAACCTAGCCCCAGCCCCTCCCCTCCCCTCCCCCCTGCCCACCCTTTTCCACCAGCAGCCCCTGCCCCTCCCATCCTACACACCCTTTTCACCCAGCAGCCCCTCCCCTCCCCTCCCCCTCCCCTTCCCTCCCCTCCCCTCCCCCCTGCCCACCCTTTTCCTCCAGCAGCCCCCTTCCCCTCCTCTCCCCTCCCCCCTTCCCACCCTTTTCAACTAGCATCCCCCTCTCCCTGCCCAAACATTTCCCCCAGCAGCCCCTCCCTCCTGCCCTCACCCAGCCCCTCCCTTACCCTCCCCTCCCCTGAACAGAATGGAAATTCAAAAACAGCACGATTCACTTCAAAAACACAAAAATAAGAACATAATCAATAATGTACAATTACTACTTGAAAAATCCCATTAATTTGCATGTGATTATTCCATGCATGTTACTATCAGGCATAAATGACATAAAATTAACTTCTATGGGAAAAAGAAATAAACATGAAATACATGGCTAACTAAGAAAGCTAAGTAATACAAAATAGAAAAATGGGTATCACAGTACCAAGGAATACTAATGTTTTAGATAGTAAACTAATCATAAAATAAGTATCAAGTGAAAAAAATAGATCTAATAACAACATCCCTATGAAGTAGAGGAAAGCCCCGGAGTGGAAAACCCTGTTAAAAAATAATGAGTTATACAGAATTCAAAAATGTAATGGATTGATCTGCCCCTGATGACCATCACTATCACCACTGTCATCATCAGCCTCATCCTCACCACCATATCTGTCCTCGTCATCATCCTCATCATCGTCACCATGCTCATATTCGGCCTCATCCCCGTCCTCGGCCCCATCCTCGCCCTCTGCCCCATCCTCGCCCTCGGCCCCATCCTCACCTTCATCCTCATCCTCTTCAGCATCCTCATCATCACCACTAACGTAATCATCTCGACCGCCACTAGAGCTACCACCTGGTGCATTGGATAATGTACCCATCGACGACATAAATGTCTGAAAAGCCATGCTAGCCTCTGGTGGAAGTGATGAAGATAAAGCTTTCATCACTTTCATAAATTCCTTGTCCCTCGTTTGAACTTGTAATTCCAACTCTGTGACACTTTTATCAGACTGTCTTTCATGCTCCTTGACCTATTCCAACTTGGTGGTACTAGAATGGATACCTGGAGCGGACCAATACCTCATCAAGACTATATTCTTATCAGGTTGGCAGCGTACTCGACCAGAGTGCTCCTCTCCCAAAACCTGATAAAATGATCATGTAGCCCAAAATTGTCAGGCTCCTGGTCATCAAGAGCCTCTAAAGAAGCCTGTTAAGAATATTTATAGATTAATAAATTTCAAAATAGATATTAAACATTGAAATAAACAAATTAAATATTACAATCTTATCTTGGGTTGATTCATTTACCGCAGTTCCATCTTTTTTTCTTCTACTTGAGAAAAACAATTTTGCTCGAGGGATACGTCCTTCAATATTCAATTTGTGCTTCTATAATGAAATTGAAACAATATAAAGTGCATGTATAATCATATATTCAATTTTCAATAAATCACATAATTTATGTAGGAAACAATAAAAAGGGAAAGTCCTAAAAAAATTATAAACAACTATATCGTACTAACTGCTTCTCATGATCTGACATAGTTGTGCACCCCAAATTGTGGATGTATTTCTTTGAATCAATGTTTTTCATTTTGTTTTTTTCAGAATATTCCTAAATAATGTTTAATAATAAATAATATTATATTAATGAAAAATATGAAAACTCTCATTTAAATACCTCAAATGAGATTAATACCTAAAATTTGACAGTCTCCCAATGGGTAATCATTTGGTGATATTGCTCTATCAGGAAGTCATCCACAATAGGTAATGTATCTAACTCCGTGCCCACTCTATCACACCATCCAACATACAGGTCATGCTTATAAGCTCTCCAAATCTCTCCTAACTCTTTTAAATGCGCTGGTCGTGCACCTTCACCATTAGGGAAGTTAAACCAAAGCTGAAACCCAATAGATTAGTTTATATAAATACAAAAAAACAGTAAATTAAATCTAATGGATTTTTTACCCATATTTATTCCCACATGTTATCTTTGACTTTGTGTGGAATATGTCTCCAAGATAGAGGGCTGACCGGAATGATATCAGAGTATTTGGCTAGCGTCGCCAAAAAACCCCGACATTCCTGCCCAGATTTATCAATCATTTGTCCATCAACATTGTATTCAACCATCAACTGTGTCTGGCGGTTTTATACCACACGCAAGCGAGTATGCCCCCTCCCCCGCCTCCTATCTGTAGATGAATCTGTTATTAAAGAAAAATAATATTAGTACATGTTATAATAAAATAAATTTTGGTATAAATATTCGATAGATTTATATAAATATACTTGTGGTAGTAAGATCAATGGGCGTCACTGGATGTGCAGAAGATGAAGGAATATCCTGTACGGGTGGTGTGTCCCTCAGTGTACACTCCTCATCCAAATACTGTGTTGAAGTAGGATTCGAAGAAGGAGGAATATAATAGCTCAGATATAATGAACCAGAAGCAAAAGATGATGAAATAGACGTCTGTCTAACTGGTAGTGTAAACATCAGAGGTCTAAATATCCCGTGTTTCTCTAAAGACACACCAGGATCAAAATGGGGTGAAGAAGACACGTCTGTGGCATTGGATCGTCTAACTCTCGCCACACGAGCCCTCATACCACCATCCTTAGTACTGAGACCACTAGATGATCGTTCATCTCTGACACCACCCCCGTCTTACCACCAGCCTCTCTACTGGGAGCAATATCAGGCTCCTCGTTAGATTTCTCTCATCTAGGGGGTCGATCCTAAAAAAAAGTTTAACACAAAATTAAACACATGATATTATATTTTATTGAAATATTTATATTTGAAATAAAATAATCATAATAGGGATGAGTGGAGGAACACCCATCTATACCGTGCGATGATTATTATCTGTCATCTTTTTCTGTCGCCTCTTTTCAATGGGTGTCATTTCCTGCAATGAAAACAAATATGGAAGTAATTAGAAACAGATAACTAATGTGTAACCCAAAAAGAATATAGAAAAAACATTCTGATAAAAAACATAAATTAAAAGAAGATTTATGGTGGTTTGAAGGTAATTACTAGGATACACACTCTGAATAAAGTAGGTGAAACATGTAGGTGATAACATGACTGTATGATTCTATATATTTCCCACCACAACTTTGGGTTCACAATCAACTCTGGAAATTGAGCTATTGGCATCATCATAAGTAATAAACGGATTGCTTCCAATTACATTAGGGATAGTGTCAACTTCATCATCACCATCATCAAAAACATGTCTGTGATTTACTTCAATAATTACACCGAATTTAAGATGACGATGATCATTGTCATTAAAAACATGTTTCACCAATGATGCCAATACATATGGTTCATCGGTGGCAAGACTGAGAGTCATTTCAATAACTCAAAATCCACAATCATCAATAAAGGTGCCTTGCCTCATCATTGAATCAAACCATTGACCTTTCATCATCGTGACTCGACCATGTGAGTAATAATCCAAAATTATTATTTCCTCCATGACTCCATAATAAGAAACATTTTTATAATGTGGTCTAGTATCTAATGAACTGGAATAACAGTCTATTGTGGCAGTTAGCATAACACCATTATGTTGTGTTCTCATGTTTCTTGCTCATTCAGTGATAATAAATTTGTATCCATTGATCACAAGTGATTTACAAGCATGAACCATGGTATTAGGACAAAAATCCAAAGCTCTTATTTCCTTAGAAATAGAGTCTACAGGAAAACTTGATACCTGAAATATAAATAAATAGTAAACTTAATTAAATATTATTTTTATGTAGTTATTACAGAAATATTTTTACCTTCAATTTCAACCAAGAATAAAACCCTTTTCTATGAAAAGCCTCTTTACTTCTCAAAGATAAAGAACGATGATTTCTATATATCAATTATTTATGTTCCCTGTAGATAAAAATAATAATAGTTTAACAACTATTTAAAATTACAAGAGATCATATAAGAGATACATGTACAATTTACTTACTTGATATACTAATCAAACAAATCACAATTGAACAAAATTGTGCGATGTGCCATCTCTCACTCTTCAAGGCTTAATGTCGACAATGTATATGATCCTATAATTCCTCCTGTCTAAGGAAGTGATGGAAAAATGGGTTCAATTTTCCCATACTATTCTTCTTAATTTCTCATTGGACTGTTTATTCTCTTAGTAAGATCAGACAAATACATTGCGTAGAAATCCATACATTCTTGAGCCAAGTAACCGTTCACAATAGAACCTTCGGGATAATTCCTGTTTCGAACATATGATTTCAATGTGCACATGTTTCTTTCAGTTGGATACATCCAATGGAAAGCAACGGGTTTTCCAAGAAGTATTTCGGTTGGAATATGGACAGTCAGATAAAACATGCATGTAAAAAATGAGGGAGGGAATATTTTCTCTAACCCACAAAAAATTAATGATGTCTCTACCAATAGTTTTATCAAGAAGGATTTGGACAACCTCTTAGCACAAATGTCTCTAAACAAATAGCACAACCGAATAACTGAGACTCTAAAATTATTGGATAAGAGATGATGGATTGCTATTGGAATCAACTCATGAAAAAGGACATCATAATCATGAGTCTTCAAAGATTTCATCTTCAACTCTTTTCTGTTGACCCGTTTTGATATATTGCTTGAATAGCCATCAGGAACTTTAATAGTCTCTAGCACTTCCAGAAATTGATTTTTTTTAGCAAGTGTCATCACATAAGAAGCACATGAAACTTGCCATTTATTTTCACTGATACAGACAGGATGCAATTATGGTATGGTCCCTGAATCTACCAAGTCACACCGAGATCGTAAATCATATTTTTCTTCCCCTTGACATATAGAAGAATCGAAAGAAACATTTCACATATATTCTTTTCAATGTGAATTACGTCTAATCAATGACATAAAAATTTGGTTGACCAATACGGAAACTCAAAGAATATAATCTTCTTCTTCCAATTGTAACAGGTATCATTGGAAACATTTTTCATCTTCCTAGATTTCATTACACCCTTCCCAAATGAATAACTGAAATATTTCAATTCATTAAGCACATCAGTTCTAGACATACGCTGAGGTAGATCATCATTCTCCATGGTATTTTTAAATCTTAGAAGATTGTTTCTATATGGATGGTTCATTGGGAAGAATCGTCGATGTCCCATAAAACTAAAACTACGACAATATTTCAGTCTTCTCGATCGAGTATTCTTCATATAAATAGAACATGATAATTTTCCTTTTGTGCTCTGTCCATACATCATTTGATAAGTAATAAAATCATTAATCATCCACATAAGAGCAATACACATCTGAAATATGTCTTTAGAACACGCATCGTATGTGGGCACACCCACATCCCAAATAATTTTCAACTCTTTTATTAAAGGTTGAATATATACATCTATATCATTGTCAGGATCAAAAGGGCCAGATATAAGTATACTCAAGAATGTGTAAGGATTTTTCATACACAACCAAGGGGGAAGGTTATAAATGTGTATGAAAATCAGCCATGTGCTGTGAGAAGAAAGCATATGCCGAAATGGATTAAAACCTTCACATGAAAGATACAGTCTGATATTACACATATCGGCTGCAAATTCAAGATTTCGAGCATCAAATCTCTACCATGCAAATCCATTTGTAGGGTGGACCAACTCTTTATTATTCTTTTTTTTCTCTTGGTGTCATGAAATCTCATTTTTATGGATATTTTATCAGACATGAAAAGGTTCTATAATCTGGGGATCAAAGGAAAGTGATATGTAACTTTTTGTGGCACACGAGATGGTGTTGCATAATCTTTTGGCTTCCATCGGGAGGTTCCACATTTGATATAATAATTTCTTTCAGCAGTTTCTCTCAAAAATAAGCTTCAAGCATTCTGAAAAGCATGAATATTTTTGTTGAGAATCCATGTTCATCAACTAACTTCCATTCCATATAGTGGTTTGAGGGAATATCTGCATCATCTGGAAGTAAGTCCTTTAAGAAGGTAAGAATGTAATCAATTGAAATATTTGAAATCCCATACATAGTTTTCCTATGAAACGATCGGATTAAAAATTCCAACATTTTAATTTTACCACATTTCCGATATACTGGAGTCATCGCAGCATCATTCAAATTTTTTAGCCTATCAACATCATCATTTACATTGGACACATCATGTGTTATTGTATCAAAATCTTGTTGGCTGGATATCCTTTCCTTCTCATGATGCTGAATAAATGGAAACCGATCATATATCAAACTCTCCAATTCAGTCCTATCATTTGGATCATCAACATTTTGAGATTCCATTTTCTCTCCATTGTGATACCACACATAATAGTTTTTTTGGAAAACATATTTGGTTATATAATAGTTAACTGCTTCACGACTCAACCAATGTCTTCCAACACAATTAAGACATGGGCAGTGTATACGACCACTATATGAAGCCTTGTCAAATGCAAAATCTAGAAAGATGTTCAAATTATTTTGAAAATCGGTTGAAATCTGATCAGTTTCATACATCCAAATTCTGTACATTCTGTAACAAAATTGCAAAAGTCATTTCAAAGAAATTCAATAATATTGAAGTTTAATCAAGAAAATATTTAGGTAAATGAAAATTGTTTACTTTATATAAAAGCATAACTGACACATTATTCTATATGAGAATCATATTAAGAAATTCAACAAAATACAGTGTATATAAGAAAATAAGATACAAAATTTCTAATTCCTATATTCAAGGATTTCATAGTAAGATATTGGAAGTGGATCAAGGAATACATAATACTTAAGGATCTTGTTGGGAGTACATGAGTTTTATACTTTAACTTCTTTAGGGAGATTAGGATGAGGATTAGGATGAGGATCAGGAGAGTGGTGGGACAATCCTAGTGGGTGCAGGGTTTCCAGGGGGTGCGGGGTGTCTAGGGGGTGGTGGGGCCGTCCGGGGGGTTAGAGGTGTCCAGGGGGTTGGGGGCTGTCTAGGGGGGTCGGGGTGTCCAGGTGGGAGGGCTGTCCGCAGGGGTGGTCAGGCTGTCCAATGGGGTAGGGGGAGTCCAGGGGGTGGGTGGGCTGTCCAAGGAGGTGAGCGGGGTGTCCAAGGGGTGGGTGGGGCTATCCGGGGGGGTACGGGGTGTCCAGGGGGTGGGTGGGCTGCCCATGGGGGTGGTGGGGCTGTCCAGGGGGTCTAGAGTGTCCAGGGGGGTGGGCGGGCTATCCAGGGGGTGGGAAGGCTGTCCACGGGGGGTGGTCAGGCTGTCCATGGGGGTGGTGGCTTTTTCCAGTGGGGTTGAGGGTGTCAAGGGGTGGGGGGGGGGTCTTTCCAGTGGGTGGGGGGATTTCTAGGGGTGGGGGCATCTAGGGGGATGGGGGTGTCTGGGGGGTGGTGGGCGGGTGGCCTGGGGTGGGGTGGGCGGGCGGTCAATAAGGGTGGGGGGTTGTCCATGGGGCAAGGGCTATCCAAGGTGGTGGGCGGGTGTCCGGGGGTGGGGTGGGCGGGCTGTCAATGAATCTTAATTAGTTAATAGAGATGAAGAAGATATCTATAATAAATATTAGGAAAAATTTATCTGTTACAAGACATTTTGTTTCTTTCTATGGATTAATATCCTTAAAAATACCATTAGTAGTGGGTTATATAAAGAATCATTCCCAAGACTGAGTTTAGGAGTATATATGGTTTTTAATATTTTTTCCATGACATTTTGGTTGATAAACACTATAATTTTATTCATAGATCTCATGAATATGATTTTCCATCCATATAATGTCTCTTTAATCATTATATTTATAGATGAAATGACAATATATTTTATAGAATTATTTTTTTAATGATTGACACTGTGACAAGATTGAGTTTAGGATATAATTGTATGTGTGAAAAAAATTATATTAAATCAATTAAAATGATTATGGAACAAATGAGGTTTTACAATACACAAAGATTACCTCAAACAATCCAAAACCACTATAGCACCACATATTCAACATCATGAAACAGGACCTGGAAATCTTACCTACGTCTTTACTGCTGTCCACCTAATTTGAACACTCTATTTATGGTTCTTGACCACAAGGAACAAACTATGTTTTTTCTCTACCAACTCAATCACCCCTTGTAGATCATAATCGTGTTTCCCCTTATACTAAAATGGTCTCACTGGAAGCTACTTCTAATGCTAGTCCTAAACCAATCAGTCTCCACAAAACAATGATCAAAGAACTATTGGACACATCTTAATGAAGATACAAGCTCATCACATATAGGTTAAATCAATATAGAAACAAAAACATATACACATCAAAATAGAAACTAAAAACTGAAATATTAGATAAATTTCAATAAAAATAAGGTACCAGTTAAGAAAATACCTAATTTAGGATGGGTCTGATAAGATTTAGAAGGAGATTCAGCCCATTGGATGGGATGCAGGAAGAGGAAGCCGAAGGATCTCTATGATCGCCAAACTGCTCCAGCCGAAGGAGCTCCAAGATCGAATGCTTCTCCCGTTTAGGGTTCTGTATCGTGAATGGGGGAGAGGATGGCCCGCTAGTAATTTGGGGGAAAGTTTTACCAACGTTTTTTAATATTTTTTGGTATATACCTTCAGGCCAAACCTATACTAATGGTTCCTTAGAACCGTTGGTAAAATCTTTCCCAAACTACACCTATACCAATATTTCTCATTGAAACGTTGGTAAAACTACCCTAAACTACATCTATACCAATGGTTTTAATGAACCGTTAGTAAAATCTCCCACAAACACACCTATACCAACAGTTCTAAGGAACCATTGGTAAAAGCTTTCCTAAACCATCCTTTACCAATAGTTTCATAAAACCATTAGTATGGAAGTTTGGTGAAAAACCCATATTCCAGTAGTGGATATAAAAGAAAGAAATAAATTGAGTTTAGGGGTCAGATAAGTAAAATAAAACAAAAGAACTTAAGAGAAGACGTTACCTTTAAATTGGGTTTCTCCCTTTGGTTTGAACCAAATGGTTTAATTGAATTGCCTTCTACCTAGAAGAAGGCTTCTAAGAGAAGGAGAGGGATGTGGGGATCTAAAATGGGCATAGGTTGGATGAGCCAAGGGGCATGAGAAGTGTGATTAATGGGTCATAAGTGAGGGATTTTTATAAGGGAGAGGAGGGGATCTTTAGGAAAGTTGGAAAATATTATTTTATTATATAATGATTTTTAGTTTTTAATGGTCCAAAACTCATTAAAGTCGAATATAAAATGACTCATGTTTGAAATAAAATAATCTAATAATAATTGGACATGTTTTGGATATTGTTTTAATCATTTTAATCTTATTTATTAAAATCATTCATTAATGAGGTAAACACTACATCATTATTGTATCATTAATATTTTTTTATTTGATGTCTAAAAACAATTAAAAAATATCATGATATAGTAAATATTTTTGGCTTTAAATGGAATATTTATAATCTAAGAGATAACTTACATAACCCCATGTAAGAATTTATTTATTAAAAGATATATGTTTTAGTCATATTTTTCATTACTTTAAATTAATTAAGATAAAGTCCCATTATTACTCTCAAGTGGCTCCATCGGGACCCAAAATTAAACTATGATTTCCCATGGTCTGAAATTTATCAAACAATTGGATTAGGTCACATGTTAGGTTAATTTAATATTATTAAAATAATATTTTGATACCATTATTTACAAGATTTACCCTTTAACCATGGTAATAAAAATTCTTACGGAACTAAATATTCAAAATGTCTAAAAATAAAAGTTACCTATTTACACAATTTAGACCTCCTGATTCCAAATATGGAATCAATTTTTCCAAATTGAAAACATGAAAGTTGCTAAAATTAAATTAAAATTAATTACCACTATCAAAACAAAAATCTTTTATTAATAAATAATAACTATCAAAATAATGACACATGTTTATGTCTAATTTCATAGTGAAATTACTTCCAATGAAAAAATTTGGATTAAATGGTAAAAATATAATCTAATTATAATAGAAAAACCAATTATAAATATAATCTAACCTTATAAATAAATTAGGTTGAAAGGTAGTTTTTAAGTAAAATAAAATATTTTTCACTATTCATTAAAAAATGAACATTTTCATAAATATAACAAAAATTTATCCAACGTAAATTTTGATTTCCCGATTATAAAAAAGAATTTTATTTTGTTAAATAGAACATAAAAAGGTGTCCAAAACAAGATTTAAAATGGGTTTACCATCAAAAGTTGGTAAATCGACCTTTTACGGAATATTAGAGTTTTTATGCTTAAAATCATATTCTTTATTATTTTAAGCCTCTAACATTTATTGGATAAATGTACAAACATTTAATAAACATTTATATTTATATTTTAGTTAGTTCTGTCCATTCCCGCGAATACAACGGCTAGGCCTTAACTAAAATTTAAAATATTATTATATTATTATTTTTCAGTATGACCCAATGTTGTGTGCAACGTAAGATTTCAAAGAAACTCATTATTGCATATCAGGTATGCCATTTAACATAGAACCCTATTTAAATTAAAATTAATATTTAATTCAAAAATATTAATAAATAGGAAAATCTTATATTCTTTATTTACCTGGGATGTTACAATAGGATAAAAAAATACTGTAGTATGGTAAATATTATGTGGTGTTCGTATCAACACATCCATTCATAGATAGTACAAGTAGAAATTGATTTGACACTAATTAATGTATTTTAAATTAACCCAAAAAGTGTTTTTTCGAGTATATATTAGACATAATTCTATTGCATGGTGAGTTTGACGTTAATGTGCACTTGTTTTGACACTCTTAGAGGATATTATTGGTTTAATTGTCATTTTCTCTATGAAAAATTACGATTAATTAAATAAAAAAACCTATAGAAACCAATAATTTGAAAAAGTGATATCGGATAATATTAATGTGTATTTTTATGAGAAGTATAAGGTTGATCACATGTTTACAGGCATGGATACCCCTATTCTTATTTTCTGCGATAGACATTTAACATGATTAAGGTTATTTTGTTATATATTTATGAGAATATAAGCCTTTTTTGTATATGTTTTAGCGAAAGGGTTTTTTGAGTAATAATTATTTTTCATTATATAGATATTATTGTAAAGGTATTGGTAAATGTTTTATTCTATATGAGATGTTGTGATGATGAAATTATTGGTTATTAGAATTTGGGATCATATATTTTATCTGAAAGATTACTATCAGATTAAAAAAGGATTTGATGATTAATATTATATTAGATGATGTTCATCAAATTTTTGGGAATATTATTGGAATTATATATATATATATAAATAGTTTAAAAATAGGACTAACCCTATACCAAGTGTCAACCCATCACATCTGGAAAGTCTATAGTTCTTTGAAACCATAGTTGTTTGGTGATAAGGGTGCAACACCGACCACTTCCCTACGTGATGTCCTGGTTAACATCAAATTAATTTTACATAAATGTTTTGATGGTTGAATATTAAGGTGATTTTTCATAAAATATTACAATTCAAATTATATTTCATTTTGATGTGATTAATGTTATTTTGGGATATTTTTTATTGGGATGAGGTATATATAATCACATGATTTAACATAATGTTTTACTTTGGAAGAATTCTATTAATGTTTTGGAGCTCTAAGTGGAAGGGTATGATATAACCATTGACGAAAAAATATTGTTTAAACTTGAGGTTATTACTATTTTTTGAATATTTGGTTATTTATTTTAATAATTATATATTTTAAACCTTTCGTTTTATTGTGGAATTTTAGATATTAATGTATGAAGGTTTATTTACTTTTGGTTTTATCTTAAACTATGATAATAATTTTGTTTTTGATAATGTATTTTGGAATATAATGTTATTATTTTAAGTCTTATGTTATTAGTTAGATCTTTATTTTAGAGTTGTAGTAATGAAAAGTTCATGTTTATTTCTCATTATTCATAGAAAATTATGAGATTGTTTTGGAAATTGATTAAAAGATGAAATTATACTTTTCATCTATTAATATTTACTTATGTTCTTTGTTTATATGGTAATGGAATCCCTAAAATCATGGAAATGGTTCTTGAAAGAAAATTTATCATATTAACTACATTTTTGATGTATCAATTAACCTTGTCACATATCATGTGTTTATGATTTTATGGTCATTAAAATTTCATGAGGATTCACTTTCTTGGAAAAAATGTTCTCTATCACTAACTATGATTAATTGGAAATGATATTTATCTTACATGTCCATATCTCTCTTCCCAATAATGTTCTCACATTTGGAAATCCAGTTATTTTACCTTCAAATTTCTCTTTCCCTATTTTGAGAGGATGTTTTACTAACCCTTTTTATTAAATGGGATTTAAATAGATGTAATTTAAAATGGTAAAAACATGATTACCTAGACCAAGTTAAAATTATGATGATGAAATTTTTTTATGAGGGATATAATATAAAAATATAGGATTTAAAAATAAAAAATCTTGTTTGATTCGTCAAGCAAAAAAAACCCAAAATGAACCATGAAATATTATTATTTAAATATGACCATTATAACTTAACCGTTAAATTTGAATGTATAAATAGGATTAAATGATTTATGAACTATATATAAATTTACTAATAAAAAAAATTAATTTATAAATCTTTTTAAATAATCAATTTATATTTTAGTAATGTAAATTTATTCTCCAATAAAATGTTTTTCTTAGAAATGGAATTTTCTCATTTTCTTAGAAACAATTATATATATTTTTTGGAACTTTCAGAAAATTTATTTGACTAAAAGGGTATCATTTTTGAAATAATCATATCAACAACCAGTTATGGTGAAATATATTGTTTTTTATGAAGATATTAGTTTTTCAGTGAATAGTGAAAATATCATTTTTTGTGAAAATGTAATTTATTTTCATTAAATAAATTATTAAGTAGTCATAACATAAATTATATTGGTGTTAAAATAAAATATTATGAATTTTATTTATAATAATAAAATTAATTTCATTTTAATCAATAATTTTCATGATTTGGTTTGAAATTTATTTTATACTTAAAAACACATTTTTTTCTTTAAAATTGTTTTATGTTCTTATAGTTTTTACATTTTAATTAATTTAAATAATTTATAATTATTAATTATTTTAATGAAATATATATACTATATAACTATCTATATGATTTTAAAACTATATAATAAATATTACTAGTCATTGATCTAATGTGAAGTCATTTTCTCATTGAAATAAGATTCTTCATGAAAACCCATTTTTTCATTCTTTGTTGTGTTAAATTTATTTTAAATTATTAAACATATGTAAATTTTATATTGAAAAATGGATTCTATATTGGAAATTATGATCTTAAAATTTGGACAATAATTCTATTTTATTTTTAGTCATTATGAATAACTAAAATAATAAATAATTATCACCATGGAAATGGTAAATCATGAAATTAAGGTTAAAAATAATATAATGGGGAATAACAAATTACCGTAACTGTAACTTACGATACATTTCATACATATATAACACATCATTTTTTAGAACATTCAATACATTACACGAACATATGCCTTAAGTTATTAAAGGTATAGTGCTATTGGAAACATGGAAACATTAACATCTGGTTCACAGGTAAAATACACCATCTCTTATTAACTAATTCATAACTATCACCTTTCAAGGAAAATTAACACATAATACATTTCTTCATAACCAAGGGAAAAAACATAAGACAATGGTATATCATATTCACATTTATATTAAATAAGGAAGATACACAAACATAACATGCACATAAGTGAATAAGAACATGAGAATAACATATGAATAACATACCCTATAAATGATAGGAAAGAATAATGAGTCATGTAATAATTATTTGTAGTTTATAAGACATTAATCATATGAAAATTAGAGAATATGAGCAATGAGAGAAAAACAATTGACATAAAGCATGGAATTGAGGTATACACATAATAATATAAATTAATTTCCACAATAACAATTGATTAATTTCATGTATATCAAAGTGGAATGTGTTCACTCCTTAAATAATAATAGTAATCGAGGTTCAATCCCAATACTAAAATAGTTGAAAAAGGAACTTGTTGATGTAGTTTTAATCCCTATTCAATTCCTATTTATCTCAGGATATTTTTATCTTTACTCAATGCAATGGAGAAAGATATAGGTCAAGATTGTCATAATTGAAAATCATACATATTTGTACAATAGTATCATAAACATATTTATCTTAGAAACAATTAAAATAAATGGTATTCATAAAAAATTCATCACATTAGATCCCATTAAATGAAATGGGTTTCATAAAACATCTCATCATACCATTAATTGTGAAAAAAATGGATTCATAAACATATTTTCATAAAAAATTCAAACCATAGAGTGAAAGAGAAAATGTGGCATCATTGGATAAAATCCTCGACAAACACTATATAACATAAAATCATAAAATCTCATATGAAGGATGATTTTAAAAGAAAAATCACATGAAACATTTCTTGAGGAAAATATAATTTCGTTTAAAATATTTTTCTTAAAATTTTAAATTCATAAAGTTTTTTTTAATAATTTTTATGAAAATGAACCTTCTGAACATATATAAGAAAATGAAAATAAAATAATTTCCATGATGATTAGAATTTTTTTCCTCTTGTACATGATAAGAAAAATTATTTTTCACATTTTCAATAAATGCGAAATGACCCTTTTTTGGAAAAATACATGAAGATTTATTTAAAGAAACATTGTAAAAATTAAAAAACTAGTTAAAATTCCATTAATAAATCCTTTTTATAATGTTAAAAAAATTAAATACATTTTTAGAAATCATGGATATGAATGAAAAAGTATTATTGGATAGAGAGTGAACCAAAGATTGTTTTTTGATAAAAACTTTATTTTTGTCTCTTTAGTAATTTTAGAGAGGAAACATAAAGTAAAATAATATTCTATATAAATAACTAGTGGATAATAAAATAAATGGGTTATTGATAGATATATCATATAATATCATCATTGGAAGCATAATCATAAATAATCCTGATAAACAATGTGATTTTACCATATAACCATTACCACTTTGTAAACATTGAATCATAATCACCCTAAAATAATTACAATAAATGAAACTTATAATATCCTTATAAGAAATAAATCCATTATATTTAACATAAATAGTGTTATATATTCACCTCACAAAAAGAATAAGTTCATAACATAACATATGTCTCAAAGAAGTAAAATTGAGATAGAAATCCCTTGTGCAAAATTTAAACTTCCTTTGTATAGTTTCATAACTCCTATGTAAAAAATAATAGTATATTATATATAATCTTCATAACCATAAACATGTTTGTCATACCATATATTATTTACTTATGAATTTTTATTAACCGTTTATCAATAATTACTTGTTAAAATCATGTTTTGGGTAATTACTCTTCATTATCCATTTATGTTTTGGTTTGGTATTTTGACCCTTTTACATTGATTATGGTTGCATAATATCCTTATTATTGCCATGATATAAATTTAATATCTATTTATTAAATTTATCATTATTTCCTTATATTCAACTAATTAGGGAGAAATAAATCACATTACTTCGCAAGACGATAATCCTCCATACACACGAGTGACGTTATCATATCCCCATGGAAAGGAAAGTGATATTTCATATATAAAATCCTAATTAAAGAAGAAGATTAATATCATAAATATAATATATAAATATTAAATGAATCATTATATCAATTTGTGAGAGTTTTTGATAGAAACCGAATAATATTGGTCTGCAAGGTCGTAGTCCACCGTACACACGATCAACGGTTTCACTACCCATTTGATAGAAGAAGAGTAATATGTAGGTTACATAATTAAGATAATAAATTATAAGTAAATTTAATATATTTGTGTTTTTATATTATCAAGGTTTCATAATATTTGAATGTGTTTGAGGAAGAAATGAAAAAACCATGTTTTATAATTTTACCTCTTCTTCTGAGATCCTCTTTAGGTTTATACTTAAGTCTTTCATAGTAGGGTATAATAATAAAAACAAGGAAAATACTATGATAATATGGAATTATGTATTGGAATTGGGAAGGTATTAGGCAAGAAAAATGGATTTGTATGTGTGATGTAGTGAGGAGAGGGGTGGCATTTTATAAGTTGGGAGAGGACACACATAAAATGTTTTGAAAAGAATAAATTGTATCCTTGTTTTTTACATGAAAAACGAATCCAAATTGGGTCATTATTGAAATTTAGTGGTGATAAGGTAAACAAATGGACATAAAATGGGTGTTTTAAAAGTTTATATGTAACTTTACCTCAATCGTTTTTGTTTAACACCTCGGTAAACCAATTTTACGTTCAATAATGATAATTAATGTTTAATTTTTTCACCGTTCAGTATGGATAAAAATTGATTGTCCATATTAAAAAATATCAATTATATGGATTCCAAATATTTAACGTATCTTTAAAAAAATCAATGATGTTTTATAATTTAATTTAAAATTAATCCATTGGATGTGACAAGAAAAATGCTTTTCCAAAGAGAAAAACACTAAAGGTTTAAAAAAAATTTAAAGAAAATTCAACAATGAATTGATTCCAATGAACTATAATGTTTTAGTTATAATATAATTAAAATAATATTAATTTTAAAAATATTATAAATTATTTTTCACCTAATCCATTATTTAAAAGAAAAGTCATTTTTCAATAAAAACTATTATTTTTTACTATTTATCAAAAATAAAATTTCTTTAGAAAAATTAAAAAAATTACCACTAAGATAATTTTGAGATTTTTTTTCCAAAAACAAAGTTTCTATTTCAAAATAATATATCTCTATATTTCAAATATTATTTTTATTATTTTTTCATAGAATGAAATAAAAGTAGTTTTTTTAATAAAAAATAGTATATTCGTAACACATAAAGAATTTCCCAAAAATCAAGTACCTTTTTTTCAATATGATTTCCTTATATAGAAAAATATAAATAATATTTAAGATATTTTTATTCTTATTTATACCATTATGTTTAATGTATTGGTCATAATAACTATTTCACATGGTAATATAAATAACATATTATGGATTTTTAGATTTTGATGATTCATGTATCACAATTGATTGAAGAAATTAAATTAATTTGAAAAGAAGTTCAAATAATATTAGGATGTTACATTATACCAACTTAAAAATGAATTTTAACCTTGAAATTCCATCAAATTTGTACAAAATATTGAGATACTTCTAAGTAATTATATCCTTAGGTTCCCATGAATCTTCCTAAAATGGGTGGATTCCCCACAAAACCCTGAAATTTTGATTGGTCTAATTTGGTAGAAATTTATACCTGTGATCGAGAATGTCAAACTTTTATTGCTAATAATAATGATAATTCTATTATGGTATATCCTTTTAGTTTATTTCATGTCAAGGGATTTGTATTTAATTCCTCATGAGAGATAAATGAAATATATCATGTACTTGAGGGAGGTTTGGTGTAGGCACTAAATGATAGTCTTCCATCCCGATTCGATCAAGAATTTAAAAGGTACCAATATACTTGGGGACTAGTTTACATTTTTTTTCTAAATATCATTAACTTTTTCCATAGGGAAATTTTTGTGAACACATTGTCACCGATGTCAAATTCCAAATCACATTAATGACTATCTGCATAACATTTCTATTAACTTTCTTCCACACCAATGTAATATTATATGGAGATAAACTTATCTATAATTTCTTAAATTATCTCTCGTACTAGTATATTTCTTTATACTACTTATTTCATACATGTTGGATATCTAAACTTTTTTTCATATAGGGATTCAGAACGAGTCATATGAATACTCATATGAAATCTATTATTTTATGAAATCACAACATGACGAAGGTGTTGATCTCAAACACCATTAAAATACAAAGAATAATATCTCAACAAAAACTCTAGGGTTTTAATTGTTCTTTAATACTAAAAATATGACTGAGAATGATATTTAATTATAAAACACAACTCTATATAAAGATCGTCTTGAATAATTTTCCAAAAATTTATGGCAAATCACGGATCCCAATAAGAAAGAATAGATTGTTTTTCCCTAGGTAACCATAAAAATTACTTAATGTATATATTGGAAATGTTACCCAAATCTAAATATTCTCTCATAGTGAAGATGTTTTATGAAATTTTAAGGATATAAACTACCAGCAATATAGAATTTTTACCATTAGGCTCTATGGGATGTCTGATTAAAAAATCAATGGGGATGTTTTTTCATTTCCACTCTAGTATGAGTAATTTTCATACCACCCTCTAATAATTTTTTCTCTCTAGATTAACAGTCTTAAAAAATAATAGTCAAGATAAAAACATTGTAATAACTTTATTCATGTAATCCTTTAATAAATACTCATTAAAATATATATAAATCTTTATACTTATTGGATGAATAGACATTGGTGAACTATGACGATCCCCTAACAACTCCTTAAAATCTGGTGTAGATGGAACACATAAAGGGAATATAAAACTTATCATTCCATCACATTCAAGGTTATACTCATGAACATTTCTCACCTTCTTATATAACTCTATATTAATATTATGCACCTATTTAATCTTCACAAGAATAGATTTTTGAACACAAAATTGAGAAAAATAATATTTCTACACATCCTTCAGTTTTTCTAGATCCTTTCTTTAAAAATATAGAAATATATAGTCTTATTTGTTATTCATAATGGATATTCTATCATGATTCACTACTGAAATTTTACACTTTACCAATGGTTCACAACCATCGGTAAAGGCCTGGAAACCATTGGTATATAGTATACCAATGGTTCCATCAACTGTGGCCAAGTAAGCCGTGAAAATAGTCTTAGACCAACGGTTCTGGGAAAACTGTTGGTATAGGTGTCAAAATAGAAAGTATACCAACAGTTTGATACAAACCGTTGGCATATGTGTGTTAAAGTATAACATATACCAACGGTTTGTGAAACCATAGGTATATGAGTGTTACACTTATACCAACGGTTTTAAACCATTGGAATTGAGGGGATATGGAAAGCCATAAGGCTATACCAACAGTTTTGTTATAACCGTTGGTATAAACCAATACCAATGGTTATAACAAAACTGTTTGTATAGTTATATTATGGAATCTATACTGGCGGTTTTGAAAACCATTGGTATACATTTTTTAAAATCTACAATAGCAGGCCCCTCTCCCCTCTCTAGACCCGCAACAACATAGCTCCATAGAAATACACCTTTCCCTCTTCAGACCTGCAACAACACCAATACAAAATCCCCATCCAAAGTATTCAAAATTTAGAATTCATTCCAGAGTTTATAAATTTAGAAATTTAGAAATTCAAATTCAATAACAACCATAAGATAAAAATAATATGTGTTATAGGAAATGAAATAACACCCACAAGTGTATTCCAAATTTAGAATTAATTCCTCACTCAAACCACAACACCAAAACACATAAGAGTATTCAAAATTTAGAATTCATTCCTCACTCAAACCACAACACCAACACACAAAAGAGAAAAAACCAACCTATTATAGGAATTACATGGGTTGTTTAGTCATGGTCTTGGGTTGAGTATCATAAATGCAATAGAAAAACATGGCTAGAGTAGAAAAATATCATGATATCCATAAGATAGACAATGGTAATGGTCATGCGCTTAGACATAAGATGAGTTATAGGAAGCACATGGGATGTTTATATTACTCTAATGATTATGTATCCATGTATAAATGGTTCTTGATGTGTTAGTGGGAAACATTGGAAAATCTCAACATATGATATGGGTTACCAGAATAGCCTATATTTTTTCATAGAATTTTCAACTAGAATAAGGGGGTATGTGGCTAATTGTAATTTTCTCTACTGGGTGTGATGTGAGATGAATTCCCATATTGGGTAGTGGGTATGAATATTCAATTAATTCATTGGTATTGGGTTCCCAAAGGGAATTTTGTTTGGTCCTAGAACCCACTATTTGAGGATGGGATTGAGGTAATCTAGGGGGCTATGGTGTCACCATATGTATTCCTCACCATTGGGGAACTTTTATTAGACTTTGAAACTTATTTTTCAAGAATCTATGTGTAGACTTGTTAACAAATTTGTTATATGGTATGCTTGAGTGTATATAGGTTTCATATGGATTCACTATATGATATTTAATTGTTGTGTGTTATTGTATAGAATGAATGACCCGTGATTGAGAATTAGAACATAAGTGTTGGTGTGTGTTCATGATGGGATGTCGAGACTGATTCCTAATATAATTCATGTTTTTATAAATATAATATGACCCATTGTGTTTCAATCTATGTATTGTGAATATTTTCTTCTAATAATGTATGACCAATAGACAATATTTTAATTTTTATCCCTTAATTTCAAGAATCTTTGTGTAGCCATGTGAAGATTTTTCATATTCCAGTTGTTGTTTTCACTTAAAATGTTGTCCATTTCAATCAAAAGTGAGACACTTTGAGTGATACCAGTCACACTGTGCCTCAGATTGAGGTGGGGTTGACTCGTACCCGTTACAAATGATCCATGGATCATTGTGCTAAAGTATCAACAAAATCTGAATGGGGGGGGGGGGGGCTGTCCGGGGTGTGTTTTCAGCCACCGCGGTCACACGACACCTTCTATTAATGTGTTTTCTAGCTGGCTATTTTACAATTCACCCACTCTTTTTTGTCTTACAGTTTCATGGTATTCCGAGGTTGTTCGGCCGGTTTTGAGCACCCCATGCACACTTTTCAAGCACGCCAGACACCTAAAAAACACATATTCTACCATGTCACACAGACCGCACATCAGAATGACATGTCATTTTTTCTTTCACCTCACGAATAATAATTAGGTTGTTTTGGTGTGATTTCAAGTCATTCTGATAACGTTCAGTATGTATTTGACCGTAAAATGCATGTTTTGATCATTTACGACACATGGAGTGTATTTTCAGCCACCGCAGTCACATGACACCTCTGATTGACATGCTGTCTGCCCGACCACTTCACAATTTACCAACCATTTTTTGTCGTCCGATTTCATGGCATTCTGAGGTCATTCGACCAGTTTTGACCACCCCACCCATGATATTCAAGCTCATTAAACACCTAAAAAACACATATTTAGCCGTGTTGTTCAAACCACATGTCTTAATGACTTTTTGTCTCCTCACACACCTCAATAATAATAATTATGGTGTTTCCATGTGATTTCATGTCATTCTGATGTCATTCGGTATGCATTTGACCATTAAATGCATGTTTTGGCAATTTACGACACGCAGAGTGCCTTTTCAGCCACCGCGGTCACACGACACCTCTGATTGACAAGTTTTAGGGACGAACATTTCAAAATTCACCCACCCTTTATTTTTGTTTGATTTCATGGAATTTCAAGGTTGTTTGGCTAGTTTTGACCACCCTACACACACATTTCTAGTGCGCCAAACACCTAAAAAACACATATTCAGTCACGTCGCGCAAACCGCGCATCCGAATGAAGTTTCGTCTCCTCATAGCCCTAAAAAACAAAAATTAGAGTGTTTTTTATGATTCCAAGTCATTCTGATGTCATTCGATATGAATTTGACAATTAAATGCATGCTTTGGCCATTTATGACATGCAGAGTGCGTTTTCGGCCATCGCGGTCACACGACACATCTGATTGATGTGTCGTCTCACCGAACATTTCACAATTCACCCACCATTTGTTTTCGTCCGATTTCATGGAATTCTGAGGTTTTTTGGCTAGGATTGAACACCCCATGCACACTTTTCAAGCACCCCAAACACCTAAAAAACACATAATCAGTCATGCCGTGCAAACCGTGTATACGAATGACTTTTTGCCTTTTCATAAACCTCAAGAATAATAATTAGTGCGTTTTCGAGTGATTCTAAGTCATTCAGATGTTTTTTGGTATGTATTTGGCCATAAAACATGTGTTTTGTCCATTTACGACACGCAGAGTATGTTTTCGGCCACCGTGGTCACAAGACACCTTCGATTGACGTGTCGTCTTGCTGACCATTTCAAAATTCACCCACCCTTTATTGTCGTCTGATTTCATGGCATTTCGAGGACGTTCGGTTGGTTTTGACCACCCGATGCACACTTTTTAAGCACACCAAACACCTAAAAACACATATTTAGTCGTTTCACACAAATCGTGCATCCGAATGACGTTTCGTCTCCTTGTACACCTCATGAATAAAAATTATGGTGTTTTTCTGTGATTTCAAGTCATTCTAATGTCGTTCGGTATGCATTTGACCGTTAAACGCATGTTTTGGCCATTTACGACACGCGGAGTGCATTTACGACCATCACGGTTACATGACACCTCCGATTGACGTGGCGTCTAGCAAACCATTTCACAATTCATCCACCCTTTGTTTTCGACCGATTTAATGGCATTCTGAGGCCGTTCGGTTGGTTTTGAACCCCCACAAACGCTTTTCAAGCATGCTAAACACCTAAAAAACACATATTCAGTCATGTTGCACAAACCACACATCCAAATAATGTTTATCCTTTTTTTAAACCTCACGAATAATAATTAGGGTGTTTTCGTATGATTTCATGTCATCCTGAAGTCATTGGGTACGTATTTGACCATAAAACACATGTTTTGTCCATTTAAGACATGTGGAGCATGTTTTTAGACACCGCAGTCACACAACACCTCGGATTGATGTGTTGTCTTCCTAACCATTTCAAAATTCACACACCTTTTATTGTAGTCTGATTTCATGGGATTTTGAGGTCATTCGTCCAATTTTGACCACCCCGCGCATGCTTTCCCATTGCACCAAACACCTAAAAAACACATATTTAGTCGTGTCACACTAACCGCACATCCGAATGATATGTTTTCTCCTCATACACCTCACAAATAATAATTAGGGTGTTTTGTTTTGTGATTTCAAGTCATTCCAATGTCGTTCAGTATGTATTTGATTGTTAAATGCATATTTTGGCCATTTATGACACGCGATGTGCATTTTCGGCCACCGTGGTCACACGACACCTCCAATTGACATTTCATATATCCGACCATTTCAAAATTCACTCACCCTTTATTGTCGTTTTATTTCATGGAATTCTGAGGTTGTTCGGCTGGTTTGACCACCCCATGCATGCTTTTCAAGCACGCCAAACACCTAAAAAACATATTCAGTCGTTCCATGCTAACTGCATGTCTGAATGACATTCCTTCTCCTTGTACACCTCGAAAATAAAAATTAGGGTGTTTTTGTGTGATTTCAAGTCATTCCTATGTCGTTCGATATGCATTTGACTGTTAAACGCATGTTTTGGCCATTTACCACACACGGAGTGCATTTTCAGCCATCACGGTCACACGACACCTCTGATTGACGTTCTGTCTAGCCGACCATTTCACAGTTCACCAACCCATTGTTTTAGTCTGATTTCATGGAATTCTGAGGTCGTTTGGCTGGTTTTGACCACCCCACGCATGCTTTTCAAGCACGACAAACATCTAAAAAACACATATTGAGTCATTCCGCACAAACCATGCATCTGAATGATGTGTTGTCTTTTTTTCAAATCACGAATAATAATTAGGGTATTTTCATGTGATTTCAAGTCATTCTGATGTAGTTGGGTAATTATTTGACAGTAAAACACATGTTTTGGCCATTTACAACATACAGAGTGCGTTTTCAGCCATCGTGGTCACACGACACCTCTGATTGACGTGTCATCTAGCTGACCATTTCACAATTCACCCAAACTTTTCCATTGTCTGATTTCATGGAATTTTGAGGTCATTCAGCCAGTATAGAACACCCCACGCATGCTTTTCAAACGCGCCAAATAGATAAAAAACACACATTCATTCATGTCGTGCAAACCGAGTGTCTGAATGAATTTCCGTCTCCATGTACACCCCATAAATAAAAATTAGTGTGTTTTGTGTGATTTCAAATCATTCTGATGTCGTTCGGTATGCATTTGACCATTAAACGCTTGTTATGGCCATTTAAAACACGTGGAGTGTGTTTTCAGCCATCGCAGTCACACAACACCTCCGATTAACATGACGTCTGGCCGACCATTTCAAAATTCACCCACCCTTTGTTGTCGTCCGATTTCATGGAATTCCGAGGTCATTCGGCTGGTTTTGACCACCCCACGCTCGCTTTTCAAGTACGCCAAACACCTAAAAAATACATATTCAGTCGTGCTGGGCAAACTGTGCATCTGAATGACGTGTCATCTTTTCATACACCTCAAGAATAATAATTACGATGTTTTCTTGTGATTTAAAGTCATTACAATGTCATTGGGTATATATTTGACCGCAAAACACATGTTTTGGCCATTTACGACACGTAGAGTGCATTTTGGGCCACCAAGGTCACACGACCCCTCTGATTGATGTGCCTTCTAGCTGACTGTTTCACAATTCACCCACCCGTTGTCGTTGTCTGATTTAATGGCATTCTGAGGCCGTTCTGTCAATTTTGACAACCTAACACACACTTTTCAATCGTACCAAACACCTAAAAAACACATATTTAGCCGTGTCGCACAAACTGTGCGTCCAAATGACATGTTATCTCCTCATACACCTGAAAAATAATAATTAGGGTGTTTTATGGCAATTTCAAGTAATTCTGATGTCATTCATTATGCATTTGACAATTAAACGCATGTTTTGGCTATTTACGACATGCAGAGTAAGTTTTCTGCCACCGCGGTCACATGAAAACCCCGATTGATGTGTCGTATGGCTGAATATTTTAAAATTCACCAACCCTTTATTGTCGTCTGATTTAATGGAATTTTGAGGTCGTTTGGTCAGTTTTGACCACCGCACGCACGCTTTTCAAGCATGCCAAACACCTAAAAAACACATATTCAGTCGTGCGGTGAAAACTACACATCTGAATGATATGACATCTCCTCTTACACCTGAAGTATAATAATTAGGGTGTTTTAGTGTAATTTCAAGTCATTATGATGTCATTCGGCATGCATTTTACCATTAAACGCATGTTTTGGCCATTTACGACACACGGAGTGGATTTTTGGCCACCGCGGTCACATGACACCTCCAAATTATGTGACGTCTAGCCAACCATTTCACAATTCAACCACCCTTTGTTGTTGTCCAATTTCATGGCATTTCGAGGTTGTTCGGCCGATTTTGACAACCCCACTCATACTTTTCAAGTGCACCAAACACCTAAAAAACACATATTCAGCTGTGCCGCGCAAACCACGCATCCGAATGATGTGTCTTATCCTCTTACACCTCAATAATGACCCATGGATCGTTTTTTAAAGTATCAAGACAATCCGAATAAGTTTGGTTGGTTTTCTATATGATAGTTGTTTTTACTTAAAATGGTGTCCATTTTAAACAAAATAGAGACATTTAGAGTGATACCAGTCACACTGTGCCTTGGATTGAGGTGGGGTTTTCTTATACACATTTGAAATGACCATTGGATCAATTTCCTAATGTACCAACTCAATCCAAATACATTTGGTCTATTTCTCATATGTCAGTTGTTGTTTTCACTAAAAATGTTGTCCATTTCAAATCAAAGTGACACACTTTGAGTGATACCAGCCACACTGTGTCTCATATTGAGGTAGAGTTGACTCGTACCCATCACAAATGACCAATTTATCATTTTCCTAAAGTATCAACACAATCCTAATTCATTTGATAGGTTTTCCGTATGTCAGTTGTTGTTTTCACTTAAAATCTGGTCCATTTCAAATAAAAGTTAGACACTTTGAGTGGTACCGGCCACACCATTCCTCAAATTGATGCGGGGTTTACTCTTACATGTCACAAGTGTCCCATGGATAGTTGTGCTGATGTATCAATAGAATCTGAATATGTTTGGTCCATTTTTCGTAGGACAGTTGTTGTTTTCACTTAAAATGTTATCCATTTCAAATAAAAGTGATACACTTTGAGTGGTACCGGCCACACCGTGCCTCAGTTTGAGGGAAGGTTGAGTATAACATGTCACATATGACATATGGATAGTCTTCTTAAAGTATCAACACAATAAAAATATTTTTGGATGTTTTTCTATATGCCGGTTTTTTTACATAAATAGGTATCCATTTTAAACAAAAGAGATACACTTGGGGTGATACCGGCCACACCGTGCCTTGGATTGTGGCGGGGTTGACTCGTACACATAAAATACGACTCATGGATTGTTTTAATAAAGTATAAACACAATCAGAATGCGTTTGGTTTGTTTTCCGTATGCTAATTAGGCAAATCGTTCAACAACAGTGATAATATCTTATACTAAAACTATATACATTGTGCATGATGTGCATCCCCTGGTGAAAGATTAGTTAAAATCATGAAAATTGATTCTAATATATAACCCTATATGGTTGGTAGATACCTTGTGGGATAAACTTAAATTTTTTACTAACCATGAGGCATAGTGTTTTTCTACGCCGACTGGGGTTTCGAGCTCTGAACAAGCCCTAGAAGCTCCATAAACCATTATAACATCATTAGGCTTCCATATTTGGTCAAAAACAAATAGTTATATTGAATTGAAAAATATACATACCAGAGTGAAAAACCAGGTTCAAAAATAAAGAGTTATATAGAATTCAAAAATTTGATGGATCAATCTTTCCCTGATCACCATCACCATCCCCACTGTCATTATCAGCCTCATCATTTCCACCATCTATGTCCTCGTTGTCATCCTCATCATCGACCCCATGCTCATCCTCGGCCCCATCCTCACCCTCGGCCCCATCCTCGCCCTCGTCCTCATCCCCATCCTTTCCCTCATCCTCTTTAGCATCCTCCTCATCACCAGGAACGTGATCATCTCTACCACCACTAGAACTGTTGCTTGGTGCATTGGATAATGTATCCATCGACAATGTATATGTCTGAAAAGCTGTGCTGGCCTCTGGTGGACGTGATGACGATAAAGCTTTGATCAGTTTCATAAATTCTTTCTCCCTCGTTTGAACCTATTCTTCCATATCTTTGACCCTTTTATCAGACTTTCTTACATTCTCTTTGACCTGTTCAAGCTCTGTGGTACTATAATGGATACCTGGAGAGGACCAATACCTCATTGGGACTATATTCTTACCAGGTCGGCAACGTACTCGACCAGAGTGATCATCTCCCAAAACATGATATAAATGTTCGTGTGGCTCTAAATTGTGAGGCTCCTGAGCATAAAGGGCCTCTAAAGTAGCCTGTTAAAAATATTAATAGATTATTAAATTTCAAAATAGATATTAAACTTTGAAATAAATAAATTAAAACATAATTTTTTTTATGTCGGTTCATTAACCGCAGTTCCATCTTTTTTCATTCTACTCGAGAAAAACAATTTTTCTCAAGGGAGACATCCTTACATATTCAATTTATGCTTCTGTAATGACATTGAAACAATATTAAGTTCAAGTATAATCATATATTAAATATTCAATAAATCAGATAATTTAAGTAGGAAACAATAAAAAGGGAAAGTGCTAAAGAAAAATTATAAGCAACTATATCGTACCAACAGCCTCTCATGATCTGATATAGTAGTTTACCACAAAGTGTGGAGGTATTTATTTGAATAAATGCTTTTTAGAATATTTGTAAATAATTTTTAATAACAAATAAGATATTATCAATGAAAAATATGAAAACTGTCATTTAAATAACTTAAATGGGATTAATACCTTAAATTTGGCAGTCGCCCAATGGGTAATCATTTGGCGATATAGCTCTATCAGGAAGTCATCCATGATTGGTACTATCTCTAACTATGTTCCCACTCTATCACACCATCCAACATACAGCTCATGCTTATAATCTCTCAAAAGAACTCCTAGGTCCTTTAAATGTGCTGGTCGTGCACCTTCTCCAACAAGAAAGTTAAACTGAAGCTAACACCCAATAGATTAATTCATATAAATTCAAAAAAAACTAAATTAAATCCAATAGATTATTTACTCATATTTTTGCCCACACATTATCCTTAACTTCGTGAGGAAGATTTCTCCAAGAGAGAGGGCTGACCGGAATGATGTCAGAGTATTTGGCTAGCGTCTCCAAAAAACCCCAACATTCCTGCCCAGATTTATCAATCATCTATTCATCATCATTGTATTCAACCATCAACTATGTCAAGCGGTTCCATACTGCACATAAGTGAGTACTCCCCATTCCCCACCTCCTATCAGTAGATGAATCTGTTATTAAAGAAACAAAATATCAGTAATAGTTATAATAAAAATATATTTTGGAATAATTTTTTTAGAGTTTTATAAATATACATGTGGTAGTCGAATCAATGGGTGTCACTGGATGTGTAGAAGCTGAATGAATATCCTGTATAAGTGGAGTTTCCTTCAGTGTATGCTTCTCAGCCACGTACTATGTCGGATCTCGAGTCGAAGTAGGTGGAATATAATAGCTCATAGATAATGAACTAGAAGAAAAAGATGATGACACAGATGTCTGGACAACTCGTAGTGTAAAAATTGAAGGCCTAAATATCATGTGTGTCCCTAAAGACACACCAGGATCAAAATGGGGTATAGACGATATGTCTATGGCCAGAGCATAGTCTAATCAGGTACGACCATTGGATCATCTAAATCTCACACCACGAGCCCTCATACCACCGATTTCAGTACCAGTACCACTAGATGATCGTCTAACTCTGACACCACCCCCCTCCTACCACCATCCTCTGTACTGGGAGAAATATCAGGCTCCTCGTCGGATATCTCTCATCTAGGGGGTGGATCTTGAAAAAAAATTAACACAAAAGTAAACTCATGATATTATAAGTTATTGAAATATTTATATTTGATATAAAATACTCACAACAGGGATGAGTGGAGGAACACCCATCTGTGTCTTGCGACAATTATTTTGTGTCATCTTTTATCTGCCGCATCTCTTCAATGGGTGTCATTTCCTACAATGAAAACAAATATGGAAGTAATTAAAAACATATAACTAATGTGTAACACAAATATATATATATATATATATAAACCATTCTGATAAAAAAACATAAAGAAACAGAATATTTATAGTGGTTTGAAGGTAAGTACTAGGATACACACTCTGAATGATGTAGGTGAAACATGTAGGTGAGAACATGACTGTATGATTCTATATATTTCCCACCATAACTTTGTGTTCACAATCAAATCTGACAGTTGAGATATTGGAGTCATCATAAGTAATAAACGGATTTCTTCCAATTTCAGTAGGGATAGTGTCAACTTCATCATAAACATCATCCAAAACATGTCTGTGATTTACTTCAATAATTACACCAAATTTAGGATGAAGATGCTCTTTGACATAAAAAACATGTTTCACCATTGATGCCAATACATTTGGTTCATTGGTGGAAATAGTGCGAGTCATGTCAATAACTCAAAATCGATAATCATTAGAAAAGTTACCTTGCCTCTTAATTGAATCAAACCAATGACATTTCATCATCTTGACTCAACCATTCTAGTAATAATCCGAAATTATTATTTTCTCCACGACACCATAATAATTGAAATTTTCTGAACGAGGTCTATTATCCAATAAAATGGCATAACAGTCTATTGTGGTAGTTATCATAACACCATCATGCTATGTTCTCATGTTTCTTGCTCGTTTAGTGATAGTAAATTTCTATCCATTGATCAAAATTGATTTACAAGAATGAATCATGGTATTAGGACCAAAATCCAAAGCTCTTATTTCCTCCGAAACAGATTCTGCAGGAAAAGTCGATACCTAAAATATAAACAAATATTAATCATAATTAAATATTATTTTTATTTAGTTATTACAGAAATATTTTTACCTTCAATATTGACCAAGTAGAAAACCCTCTACTATGAAAAGTCTCCTTCATTCTCAAAGATAAAGAACAATGCTTTCTATATATCAATTCTTTATGTTCCCTATAGATAAAAATAAAAATAGTTTAACAAATATTTAAAATTACAATAGATAAGATAAGATATACATGTACAATTTACTTACTTGATATAATCATCAAACAAATCACAATTGAACAACACTATGCAATGTGCCATATCTCGCTCTTCAAGGTTTAATGTCGTCAATGTGTATGATCCCGGAATTCCTCCTGTCTGAGGAAGTGGTGGAAAAATGAGTTCAATTTTCTCATTCTGTTCTTTATCATCTCTCATTGGTCTATTTATTCTCGTAGTAAGATTAGAAAAATACAATGAGTAGAAATCCATACATTCTTAAGCCAGGTAACCGTTTAAAAAAGAACCTTCGGGATAATTCATGTCCCGAATATATGATTTCATTGTGTACATGTTTCTTTCAATTGGATACATCCAATGGAAATCAACGGGTCCTCCAAGAAGTATTTCGGTTGGAAGATGGACAGTCAGATGCAACGTTCATGTAAAAAACTAATGGAGGGAATATTTTTTCTAACTCACACAAAATTAATGGTGTCTCTGCCAATAGTTTTTTCAAGAAGGATTTGGAAAAATTCGTAGCACAAAGATCTCTAAACAAATAGAACAACCGAATAAATGAGACTCTTAAATTATTGGACAAGAGATGACAGATTTCTATAAGAATCAACTCATGCAAAATGATGTAATAATCATGAGTCTTAAATGATTTCAGCTTCAACTCTTTTCTATTGACCCGTTTTGATATATTGCTTTAATATCCATCATGAACTTTAATAGCCTCTAGTACTTCCAGAAATTGATTTTTTTCAGTAGGTGTCAACTCATAAGAAGCACATGGAAGTTTCCATTTATTTTCACCGATACATACAGGATGCAATTCTGTTCTGATCCCCCAATCTACCACGTCACACCGAGATCGTAAATTATCTTTTGTCTTCCCATTGAGATATAGAAGAATCTAAAGCAACATATCACATATATTCTGTTCATTGTGCATTACGTCTAAGAAATGATGTAACAAGTAGGTTGACCAATATGACTATTCAAAGAATATACTCTGCTTCTTCCAATTGCAATAGGTATCACTGGAAAAAAATTTCATCATTCAAGATTTCATTACACCCTTCCCAAATGAATAATTGAAATCTTTTAATTCATTAAGCACATCAGTTCCAGACATACACTGAGGTGGATCATCAGTATCTATGGTATTATCAAATCTTCGATGATTGTTTCTATATGGATTGTTCATTAGAAATAATCATCGATGTCCCATAAAACTAAAACTACAACGATATTTCAGTCTTCTTGATTGAGTATTCTTCATAAAAACAAGACATGAAAATTTTTCTTTTGTGCTCCATCCAGACATCATTGCATAATCAAGAAAATCATTGATCGTCCAAATAAGTGCAGCATGAATCTAAAATATGTTTTTAAAACATGCATCGTATGTGGGCACACCCACATCCCAAAGAAGTTTCAACTCTTTTATTAATGTTTTCTTGTATACATCTATATCATTGTTGGGATCAGAAGGGAAAAATATCAGTATACTCAAGAAAGTGTAAGGCTTTTTCATACAAAACCATTGGGAAAGGTTATAAATGTGTATAAAAATCGGCCATGTGCTATGCGAAGTAAGTATTTACCTAAATGGATTAAAACTATCACATGAAAGACCCAGTCTCACATTACGCATGTCAGCTGCAAATTCAGGATATAGAGCATCAAATATCTTCCATGAAAATTCATCTATAGGGTGAACCAACTCTTCATTATTCTTTTTTCTCTCGGTTTCATGCCATTGCATTTTTACTAATATTTTATCGGATATAAAAATGTTCTATAATCTAGGGATCAATGAAAAGTTCCACATTACTTTTTTTTATCACATGAGATGGTGTTCCATCGTCTTTTGGCTTCCATCATGAGGTTCCACATTTGATACAATAATTTCTTTCACCAGTTTCCTCCTAAAATAATCTGATATCATTTGGGCAAGCATGAATATTTTTTTTTTGAGAATCCAAGTTCATCAACTAACTTCCATGCCATATAGTGGTTTGAGGGAATATCTGCATCATCTGGAAGTAAGTCCTTCAAGATGGTAAGAATTTAATAGACTACAGTATTTGAAATCCCTCAAAATGTTTTCCCATTAAATAATCAGATTAAAAATTCCATCTTTTTCATTTTACCACATTTCCGATATACTGGATTCATCGCAACATCATTCAATTTTTCACCCTATAAACATCATCATTTTCATTGGACGCATCATGTGCACTTGTACCAAAATCTTGTTGGATGGATATCGTTTCCTTCTCATGATGAGGAATAAATAGAAACTGATCATATATCAAACTCTCCAATTCATTCCTATCATTTGGATCCTCAACATTTTGAGATTCCATTTTCTCTCCATTGTGTTACCACACATAATAGTTTTTTTGGAAACCATATTTGGTTATATGATAGCTAATTGATTCATGACTCAACCAAGGTCTTCCAACACAATTAGAACATGAGCAGTGTATGCGACCACTATCTAAAGCATTGTTAAATGCATAATCTAAAAATATGTTCAAATTATTTTGAAAATTGGTTAAAATCAAACCATTTTCATACATCAAACTTTTATCCATTATGTAAAAAAATTTCAATATGTCATTTCAATGAAATTCAATAATATTTAAGTTCAATCAAAAAAATATTTAGGTAAATGGAAATTGTTTACTTTATATAAAATAATAAATGACACATTACCATATATGATAATCATATTAAGAAACACAAAAAAATACAGTGTATATAAGAAAATAAGATATAGAATTTCTAATGACTATATTCAAGGATTTCCCAGTATGATATTTGAAGTGGATCAAGGAATACATAATCTTTAAGTGTCTTGTTTGGAGTACATGAGTTTTATACTTTAACTTATCTAGGGAGATCAGGATGAGGTGTAGGATGAGGATCACATAAAAGGTAGTCATGGCCTCATCAAGTTTCACCTTAACCATAGATTAAAGGATCCTAAGTTTGGGGCCATAGATCATAAGTTGGTAGGGTGTATTCATTAAATCATGTCCCAATTTATTTTGGATAGGGACCTTATATAGTTATAGGTATAGATATGATTAGAAACACCTATTAAAAGGATATCCAGGAATTGTGAAGTCCCAAACTAGGATTTTACTCATTAGTGACCCGAACCAAGATGGCCACATGGCCTCAAGCACATCTACCAAAATTCCAATTGTTGTTAAATAAAAGTGAGAGCCTTTGCTGTGTTTGGGAGAGTCTATTCCCTCATTACCTAAGTTGCACAATTTTAATATTATTAGTTAAAAATTGGAAGAAAGATAACAATGAGAAAATATTGTAAATGGATGAAAATAACTAAATCAGTAATACCAACTAATAATAGAATCATAAACTGAATGATGGTAATGTATGTCATGTATTAAGAAGAAAAACATAGTTACAACTAGTAGGAAGTTGTACTATACTAGAGGCTAAATAACTTATAATATTCAACCAAGATTCTTGAGCTACAACCCAATCATGTGGTTCATCGGTGGAAAGAGTGTGAGTCATGTGAATAACTTGAAATCCACAATCATCAATAAAGGTCCCTTGCCTCGTCATTGAATCAAACCATTGGTAATGAGAATAGTTTTACCGACGATTGCACACAACTGTTGGTAAAAGAGAACTTTAAGGGCCCTTTATAGGCATCCCAAATGGAGGAACATTCCTTAGGTACCATTATGTGTTATAGGCATCTGAAATCATTCAGTCATGTTCAATAAATAAATCTTGTCACCTCTATGGTCGTACCATTCATTACCCAATTAGTTCCCCAAGTCAAGTGCAACCCATGGGTCGATAAAGTTTAGGATTATACACTAATAGCTTGTTCATGGCTTGTAAAAGGCTAAATTTCATAAATTATAGACAAATCATTTATTTTTAAATTTGAGATTAATAATAAAGTATGTCGATGATAACAAGATTACTGAATTAAACTTGTGACTTATCTGACATTGTTATGGATGTATACACATGCCAGCATGGCTATTAAAAAGTACCCCACCATCATAAAAGTGAGTATTAGCCAAGAAAGATACATAATATACAATGTACAATGGGAACCATATTTTATTGATCCTAATGTTATATTAGTATGATCATATTAGGAATCCAAATATCACTTATGACTAACCATGCCACTATAAACAAACTAGAGTGTATGAGTTTTCTCTCTGATCTAAAAAAACTCACACATTCTTACCATGATGTGAATCATGTTGAATATGGATGATATTAACACAAAATTCCCAGCAATACCAAGCATTTTAAGAACTGGAATTTTTTGGATGATATGAACACATAATTCATTTTGAATCAAATTTAATTCACTATAAGTTCCCAATACACACACCCAAATCAAATAGAAAACAAAATTCATACACAACCATATCAAAATAGAAAACCAAAATAGTATATTCAAAATATTAAATTTAAAGTATAACTTACATATTAGAAGTGTAGAACTAAGAAATTTTGAAGATGGATCAGAACGAAGGATTTCCACAGTAGGGTAAACAGAATCCCGCTTCTCCACATCACCCAAAAGAAAACATAAAAACAAAATTGCAGATGCAATATAACTTACAGATTACAAGTGAAGAACTGATAAATTTTATAGATTGAATAATTTTGGCCAAGGGGAAAGAAAATTCCAGTTCTCCCTTTTGTATAGGGCTACAGTCGCGCGGAATGGGGGAGTCCGAGCTTCTATGAATTTGGGGAAAAAATTTCCCAACAGTTAGTAAAAACCATTGGAAATGAAATAATTTACCAACAGTTTGTAAAAACCATTAGTGTATGATGATTTAATCCTCTCTATACCAACAGTTTATGAAAACCGTTGGTATAGAGTATACTTTTCACAACATTTTTTCAAAGCTGCTGGGAAAAGATGATTTTAACCAGCTTTTACCAATGGTTTCCTTAAACTGTCGGTAAAATTAATCTACAATATTAGTTTAAGAAAGCCGTTGGTATATAGGTGTTGGGAAAACCTCCCTTTCTAGTAGTGGTTCTTTCAACTTAAAGCATCATCCACCATGTTCAATTTCCTCAGGAAGTAGTCTATTAATTAGCCATAATCATAAATATACTTATACCATCTCCTCTAGTGCATGTTCAAATACATCAATGGGAATATATAAATTATGAATTTTTATTAGTATATAAATATATATATATATATATATCACATTTCTCCCTATAAAGATAATTCTTTTAAATCATTAAGGAAAAAAATTCTGCACCTAATTCAAAATAATTAGTTGGGTAATTTTTCTCCTGGAACTTCTATTTTCACGAGGAATAAAGGACGATCATATCATTTTACATAGAAATATACCCCAATCCCTTCTTGAAAGCATCAATAATGATTAAAAACTCATCTATACTATACGGTAATGTAAGTATAAGTGGGATAACTAATATTCCCTTTAGTTATTTGTAATTTTCCCCACATTCATTTTTCCAAATGAACTTGGCTTCCTTCCAAGATATCTTTGTGAGTGGAATGGATAGTCATGAAAATTCTCTACGAAACATCGATAATATATTTCCAAACCAAAAAAAATCAGATATTATCACTATGGTTGTTCTATTAAGATATTCAATAGATATTGTATTTGATGGATCCAATGATATTACCTCACTTGAGATTATATGACCCAATATATGAATCTTTCTGTTGCAAAAATTCACACTTTGTAAATTTTAAATAAAAGTTATCATTCCATAAGGTCTTGAGTAAAATTTTTAAGTGATCTATATGCACTTATTTTCTCTTTATATATATAAGAGTATATTCTATAAATACTACAAAAAAATGATCAATATAATATATAAATGATCTATTAATAAATTCCTTGATTATATATGGGTCATTAGTGAGACAAAATGGCAACCCTATATAATCATATTGACTTTACCTTTGATGAAAGGAAATATTGGGTATATACTCTTTTATACCCTCAATTGATGATATCAAGAGTGAATGTTTGTCTTATAAAAGTATTAAGATCTACACAGTTGAGAAAACAAGTCATTAATTTGGTATAGGGAATAATTTTTCATGATTTCAATATTGTTCATATATAGATAATTAATTAATGTCGTGTTGCTCAATATTTATTTTTGAAAAAGAGAATAGATGTTCCCCAAGGTCTAATATGTGGGTAAATGAATCATTTATCAGAATTATCCTCATTTTTATTCATTAATTACTAAACATCATTGGGGAAATTCTATATAGAGTCTTTGAAATAAGTTTTGATCGAGGCATGAGTTCTACTAAACAAAATAACTTTACAGTTCTGTAGAAAAGTAGGGAACTCTTTTTGAAAGACATTAACAAACTGCCACTAAATAGACATATCATCAATATTGAGTTCCAACCCAACTATTTGAGATAAACTTAACTTTATAATTGTAATAAAGTCACATTAAATGGATGATATTTCCATCATAAGTTAATATTTATTGTCTTATTGATAGATGATTATAAGGTGGTTTGGAGTATTAAGCAGGACATCCCTTCCTCAAAACATTTTAGGGGTTTTTTGAAAAAAATTCAATCCATGCAAAAGATAATTTCATATTCAACCATAGAAAGAATAATGAGGATTTTGGGATGCACATTATCACAAAATTAAACTATATGTGGATCATAGACTTATGATGTGATCATCATAACATTACAGGTTTTTACTACTAATTATACATCTGACTATGTGTGTGAAATCTTGATACACATAAAGAATTATTCAAATATAAATGAATTGGTATATCCATATTCAAATAAGAAATTATAAATTCTATAGTTGATGTTATGTTTACCTTTCAAAACATTGTTATCTAAGCCCCATCATAAATATTTGTCTCTTGAGATTTACCCTTTTCTATCAACTCAAGAGGTTAAAAAACACAATCATCATCACTAACCTTTGGATTTGGGCACTAGTTAACATAGTGTCCATAATAATTACATTTGAAACATTGGAGTATAGGAAATTTATTTTTGTATCTTTATCTATTTTATCATTAATTGATAACTTTATAACATCACTTCAGAATTTGATTACCTGATGACCTCTCCTTCCTTAAATAAAACATTTAATAGTCTTATTAATAAATTTTCTTCTATTTTTTCTAACACAGTTATAGAATTAAGAAAATATCCTCTTATTCTATCCATGGTTATTATTGTTTCCTTTAAGCTACATGTTCCCTTCTATATAAAAACTGTGTAATTTATGGGTAACATAATTCTCCATTTATGCCTTGATATATCCATGATCTATTTCATCATAGAAAACAACATTCCTAATGGAAAATTACCACAAAAAATATTCTTTGAATCCACATAAGAAAAGATCAACCATAATTTTAGGTTGGATGATAATTCTAGATGTGTACCCCCAAAGTCTTTTAAAAGTATCCACATAGGTACCAAAAAATTCATTATCCTAATACTATAGATAAAGTAATTCATTCTCCATTTTTCTACAACGAATGAGAGGGAAGTAATTGTTGGGAAATAAGTTCTTAAACTCAACCCACTGTATGTAATAAATTTAACATTGGCACCACATATTTTTGATGAGAGTCCAACATTGATTAAAATTCTCTTATAAAGTATCAACTTACAAAATTAAATATTCATCATTCAGAGACTATAGAATATGAAATATATTTCTAGTGGTACTAATACATTTCTTAGTAACTACTAGATTAGTGGAACCACTAAACGATGGTAGAACCTTTCTCATTATGGAGTCAATGTAATGTTGTACCCTAAATTTCTCATTAGGATGTTTGGCATGATTCATAAATTGAAAATTTTGTGTGAGAAGAGCAATGAAATTTATAAATATATATCCCATAACATTTGATTTCCCAGGATTAAAATCATTACAATTTCCATTTAATTTATTATAAACACATTTCCTTCTGGTTACATCAATTGACTAAAACAAAAAATCATAGAGTGAGAAATAATAATCGTAGTAGTAAAACACATAGTCATGAAAAATTAGTTTTATGGTTTCTAAATCAAGACAAATTATTTTTAATCCATGACACCTATTATTTCACCTAGGAAATTAAATATAACATTCTATTCAAATCCATTATTCTGGTCATAAAGAAAATGTAAATTAACCAAATCATATCCCCTAATAGAATCAACTAGGTGCAGAGTAAAGCTCGTTGTTGTCTACCAGGCCAGGCAAGAGTCAATCATGATATGATTTTTTGTGAGATATTACACCTAGGTACATATATTCTAGAATCACATCCACATGTTTTATCCATACATAGATTTATTTATTGTAAAATCACATAATCACATACTTAAAAAAACATTAGGATTTTACCCTATACATAGGGTCATTTGAATCGTTCTCAGTAATTTTTTCTCATGTGAGTTTCCAATGGTCAACTAAAATGATACTCGTATACCAACAATAAATACCCAATAATTTAACACATTGATATGAAATAATTTTTGAATACTACGCAATATATTACACAATCACACTCAAAGGGATCATAAATATATAGTACTACCATAAAATTGGACACATAAAAAACTAATTTTCATCTGAAGTATGTTATACCCCCACTAACTTCATAATAACTAGGACCATTTTTAGAAAACTCATAAATAATATATTTCTTCATAACCTGGAAAAATTTACATAAGAAAGGGTGATCTTGGATGCTCAGTAATGGTAAAAAAGGTGATACCTAAACATAATGTGAGTATATAGATATGGGAAGATGATTTTAAAAAATAAAAACTATACCCTGCATTTAAAAGATCAAAATCTTGATTTTTGGAAAAATATCAGCAGTCGATAGGACAGAAGTCAAAATGAAATCAAACAAAATGATCTATGTGAGTATAACAATAATATAATAAATGGAAATGTGGCATGAAAAGAAGTATAGAAAATCATTCCCATAGTAGTCAAGGCTCACTGAAAATTTTATAATATTGGAATGGGTTTACTTCCCAAACCATTTTAGTAGTCAAGGTTCACTTACAAGTATATCATAGGGTACAAATTTGTTTATTTAACTAGTTTCACTCCAAATTCTAGTCTTGTTTATCTCATGAGATTTCAATATTTACCCAATGAATTAGAATGAGATATAGGTCCAAACTATTCTTAATGAAAACAAAACATAAATGTTCAAAAAGACAATAAATAATTAACAATATCATAACCCATGTAATTAAATGGGCTTCATAAAAACAATCATCACATCAGAACACGTGAAAAGAACTGGGTTTCATAAAACATATTTCCAAATAACAACTCATGGAGAAGAAATAGGCTTCATTAACATATTTTCATCATAAATTTTAACCATCCAGAGAAACAATAAAGTTAGTATCATTGGATCATAACCCTAGTAATATTAATTAAAATAAAATAATATTATCTCACAAGGAAATCTATTTTTAAAGAAAATTACCCTAGAATATTTAATTTGGTAAAAAATCAATATTTTATAATAAATTTTATATTTAAATTATAATTAAATAAAATATTTTAAAATTTATTATTATTGAAAACAACCTTGAAAAATTAAATGGGATTCTTCAAATAATATAATATTCCTGATGAAAGTAAATTTTGTTCCTATCATACATATTAAGACAAAATATCAATTCACATATTCAGAAAAATACAAATTGTCATTTTTTGGAAAATGAAATGACAGTTCCTTTTAAAAATAATTTGTAAAAATTTAATTAAAAAATATTTTAGAGAATGTTATATAGTTTTTGATAACATTTTTATAAAACATGGATGTAGAAATAGAAGTGTTTTTGAATATAGAGAGAAATAAACATGTTTTTTATTAAAAAGAAATTTTTGGAATCTTTAATATTTTTGGAGAGTAAATGAAATTAAGAAATTTATTGTATTTAAAGAAAGAAACAATAACAAAAAACAAGAGTTTTTTAGAGATTGAATAATGTATATCATTATAGGAAGAATAATCATAAACAATCCTGATAAATAATGAAATTGTAACATAAAACCCTTACCACTTTGGAAAAATTGAATCGTAATCCCCAAGAAAGAATAACATTAAATGAGACATTAAATATCATGAGAATAAATATATTAATGATATTACACGTTAATGGGGCTTTATATGTACCATATTAATGAATATAGGTGCATTACATAATGTATGTTTCAAAAAAGGAAAATTGTGAAAAAAATGATTACCTCAAGTCTCAACATCATTCATACATACTTAAACTGCCTCTATATTAAATATAATTTTATTATACCTCTTCAAAAAGTAAATAATCATATTTGAAACACCATATATGAGTTACTTATGACTTTTTATTACCCATTTATCAACAATTTCTTGTTAAAATTACATTTCCATTAATAACACTTCATTTTTTTTGTGTGTGTTTTTTCTGGTATTTTAGATACTTTTTAATTGATCCTAGTTAATAATATCCAAAATATTACCCTCTATATAAATATAAAATAGAATAAAAGTTTATCTATTTATATTAATCCATAAAATTTATTTATATAAAATATTTTACACCATTCATAGAGAGGGTATGCCTTTTATATACATAAACAACTTTTCCATTTTTGGGATGGGTGAAAAGAATGAAAGGTAAATAATATATCACATTTAAAAAGTCATTATTATGACTTATATATCTCATATATTCCATAAAATTATCTTAACACCATTCCATGTAAAGTTCGAGTGAAAAAAATTACATCACTTCACGAGGTAGTAGTCAGTTGTACAGAAAGATACATTATCGTATCCCTATAGAATGGAATGTAAGATGTAATATGTGACATAATAATATATTGAGAATTATATTATAATAAATATCATAAATAAAAAGTAAATACATCATTATAATCATCTATGATATATGGTGATGGAAAATGAATAACATCAGTTCTTGAGGAGGTGGTCTACTATAAAGACCCCGACCCTAGTATCCTGGATCCCATGCCTTACATTATTACATTGTCATAATAAAGAAATAATATCCATATTAAAGGAAAAAATAGTTTATTATATTTGGAAAAATAGATAAAAATTTAGTTTTACATTATAACTTGAAAGGAAAAACAACATATCAACTCCATCAAAAACATCCATAATCACCATGATTTTCCCTACATGTCATTCAAAGTATACATCTTCGCATCATGGGGGAAAATAATACTTAATAAATTAGTGATCTATGATGCACAATTAGGGTAAGTTATATAGAATAAACTAATATAAACAATATGGTATGGTGAATTACTAAAACTGTATCCCAATAGTTCATAATATTGAGCATAATATGGGAAGAATAAAAGCTGAATAAATAATTAGATATAAATAATCAAATGAATATTAACCATAGATATTTTATTAGTCTAATAATCACATGATTTATCAATTACTAAAATAATAACGAGGGAATGAATTTGACTGAAATATGAAATAAACCATCAAGGCCTCATCCAAGACATCTGAAAATAAACGGTTATAGCCTCAACCCAAACCATATCTGAAAATTGGCAAGGCCTTGGCTAATTAAATTATTTGCTGGAAAACCCACATTGGGAATATGGTTAAAAAAATATCCTCTTAATAAGAGGGAATCTGAAATACAGAGGCTACAGAAAAAATTCATATTCTAAAACATTAGTGTGAAGTGAAAATATGGACAATGACGAATAATCTCACCATCATGTTCTAATTTATATTGATAGAGAACATGATTATTATAATGTTATCCATTACAATGCTATAAATATGTGATTTGTTGAAAGATCATTAATTTATAAGAAAGTAAATCGACAGTTTTTCTGATCTAAAATATTTTTCAAGAGTTGAGGGATTTATCTAATATCTGTACAGGCACATAGAAAATAAATTACTTGATTACTTCCCATGTCAGAAGAATAATCTTAACCATTTATTATTATTCTATCTAATTTCAATTCATCCCTTACATTTATAAATGGATGTTCACAGTGATTTTTTCACACCTAAATCACTTTTAATGAATCGTATGGGCCATAAGTAAGTCCATGAGCATTTGAATGTTTACTAAATCTAAATATTTTAGCACATGTTATCTAATTTGACAAATCAAACTTTAATATTAATTCATAGTATCCTTAAACCATTATATAATTATTTAATCTTGAGTTTCATAAAAAACATGTCTATCCCAATTCAAAGACCAAAAATTCCATGGGAATTTCACTAAATTTAAAAAATATAATTAACATAAATTCACCAAATAATTTATCTCTTCTTTTCATATACCAAATATATGAATACCTAAATAACTTTTAAACCTTTATGAAACAATAATTCATTCATGAGTAAAGTCTTTAAATCCAAAAATCTAATAGTTCCATAATAACATAAACCATTAGGTCACTAATCACCTTCATGGACACCAATACTATCTAATAGAAATCTATTTATCAATATCAAAAAATAAATTTAATATCTAGTGTTGTCATTCCCATGTCATTTATTTTAACGAATATTAATGTACAATCGAATCAATCAACTTGATTACTAATTCTAACCATCACATTCTTCCAATTATTTAGTAAAGAAGTACTATAGTACAATCCTTATATATCACATGATTATTATAACATAAATATTAATGTTAAAGTAATAAGATAAAATAAATTTTGAATCCAATCAAAAAATAATTATCATTCCTCTACATCTATGGTTGTATCATAAGCTTGATCACGATCTATTATCACCATTTGGGATATATTCCATTCATGATTAAGACATTGATTTTCATAGTTTCCCTTCTCCTTAAAGTTGAATCATTTCACATTGGAATCCTTTTTCTTACCTTTTCATCGAAAATAATGATGTCCCTTCTCTCTAAACTTGTAAAAAATACCATTATTTTTAATCAAGTAATAGGGTGTTTCTTTCCACAATTATCACATGTGAAAAAATACTTCTTTATCTCCTTTCATCTTTCCATAATTCTTTATGTCATCATTTTATTGACTTTCTTAATTTCGAAGTTATAAAACATAGTGCATTTTATCTCTCTGTTAATACAACATGATAATATATCCTCATATGATGAGAATGTTTGAGAGAAATTTTCCATTTGTAATATCTTTATAAGACCATAAAATATATTATCAATATTAAAATTTAGATCATGCACAATAGAGAGGTTCTCATTCCATCTACGAGGTACCATTTCTGAAAATGGAAAAATCTAAATTAGGTTATAAATAATAATTCTTCATATAAAACATGAAAAAAAAACATAAAATAAATTTAAAATTTATTCATAGATAATCTCATAATCATAAACATGGATTCTTTGGTGAAAATTTTCCTTTTAAATACTCAATAATATTTTGTTAAGAAAATATTAATTATCTTATGAATATCCCTTGGGAGTGTTAAACCATGTAGATAGTAACACCTATTGTTGTATACTAGGTGACCCAGAGTCAAGAATGGCACTCCATGTTAGAGTTTTTACCCCTAAGTACATCTATGCTAGAACCAAATCAACTTATAGTAGCAAGTTATGGATTTATTTTTTGGAATCCCTACATAACCTCTAAATTTCCAGAATTCTTGGAAGTTCTTATATTATTATCCTAAAATTCTATCGATGGTTTATGTTCCGAAATATAAGTTTTTTAAATATAGATTCCAAGGACTGTAATATAATTTCTGTAATACCAACAGTATAGTCCCTGGCCCTGGTATCCCGGAGGCGGTTCTGAAATTCATTACATCAGTATAATAAATAATGTTTGCACATCCTTAAGGACCGAATAGTTTAGTAGTTTTGGAAAACCAAATAAAAACATAAGTTTGACATTATAACATAAATGAAAAAAACATAGAAAATCTATTAGAAATAATCATAATATCTATGATTATCCCTATAAGTCATTCACAGTATACATAATTTCATCTTTGGGAAAAATAAAACAAGGGAAAGGGGTGATATTAAATGCTTATATAGGATAAGTTATACAGTGAAAGATAATATATATAGTAAGGAATGGATAAGGAAAAAAATATTATATTAGAACATAATATTAGAAATATTATGGAAATAATAAAATATGAATAAATAATTCTATATAAATAATCACATGAATCTTAACCAAGGATATTATACTTGTCAAATAGTCACATGATTTATAAATTAATAGAATCCTAATGAGGGAATGAATATGAAATACATATGAAAGATACCATCAAATCCTAGTGAATGACATCTAAAAATAAATGGTTAAAGCATCAGCCAAAACCATATATAAAAATGGGAATGTCCTCAACCAAGACCATATTTGTTTTTTCTCATGAGACCTGCTGATGCATCAAGGGGATATAATAGGCATCATCCATCACTTACTAAGTCTAATGCATTCCTCATATGTATAATATAAATATATATTTAAATAAATTTGTTCCATAAAAATTGAAATATTTTAATCATAATCATACAAAATATAGTCTAATAAAATCAATGATAAATTATTTAGGGAAATAGTATTTAAACATTCCATAGTGTCCCACACCACTTTGAAACATTTAAATCACCATCCCTATGAAAGAATAACACTCAATGAATATAATAATAAATATATAAATCACGATTTGATTTATTAAAGGTAATTACATATACCACATCCATGGAATAAGTGGAAAACGAATCATAAATCTTAGATAAGTAAATGTTTGTCATGAAAAACCATTTTTTACTTTGGAAAATAGAGTTATTTTGGAAAATATTTTATATCTGTTATAAAATAATATTGTAAAAAGTTGTATCCCATAAAATTAAAGGTAAGTATATAGAAATTATATTTTATAATTTTGTTATTTCCAATGAAATTTAATTCATTTAAAAATAGTGTTTATGAATATTTAGAAACTTTCCTTCTTAAAGTAGTTTAAGGAAAACCATAAGGAGTATTTAAAAGGAAAAAGGATAATTGTTTGTATAAAACCAGAAATGACCCATGATAGTTTTCAAGGAAAAAATGATTTATTTTATAAAAATAATTATTCTTAAAATATATTATTAAAATAATTGGAGAATGGGTAATAAAATGGAAAATTCCCTTTAATGGGGCTTATTTATCGAGAATAACTGAGAGGGGAGCCTTATTAAAGATTTTATTTACCCATAAAATGAGAATGATATGATCTAGAAATATGAGTTTGGAACATATAAATATTAACTAGAAGAGACAAAAAAATAATAAAGAATTACCTTCACGTAAATATAGAAAAAGTGTAACCCGATAGAAAAAATTGTGGTTTAGGTATAATCAATTACCTTATATCTGAAAGTGTTATTCACTTGACCATAGTTTTCTAGAGAATAAAATTGAACACGTTAATTAATTAATTTAGAACTTTTTGGCCTGAATTTTATTCATTATAGTTTTATTACATATATTTATATATTTTTTGATGATTTATAGAATTTAACACCATTGTTTGGGAGTGTTTGGTTTCTTGGTTTTCATGATCTATTCTCTTGTTTAAAAGTAATGATGTTCATGTAAAATGAGAATAATATTTTTGTGATTGAAAATAAATTTTATTAATTAAAACAAAAAAATATTTAACATAAATATATATGTATATTCTAGATATGAAGATAATTCATTAGATATGAATTTAATAAAAATCATATATAACATTTTGGTGGGGTTTCGATCAACAGAAAATAGTTTTCTCTTATTATGTAATATCAGAAATATATATTAGTTACATAATAATTAGTAACTTGTAATATTAACAACAAAATATGGTTTAAACATAATTATGGTTTTATTACTAACCTTCATGGTGTTAATTGATAATGAAAATGCATCATCCATGATGTACATAAACTGACACATCCTTGGAGATGTTTTCATTTGTAGAATAAAAGAGAGGGGGAAAGAATTTTGAGGATGGATAGTCCATTATAATGATAAAATTATACTATATAAAATATATTGGGGTTATTATTTCTATTTGTATATGGTATTTTAGGGAAGGATACAGAAACAAATGAAATTAAAAAGAAAATATAGAATATAAGAGGATTTTTACCTCTAGAATTATTCTCCTTCAGAACCCCTCCATAGGGAAAGATTTTGGTATTTTTATGAGACCCAGAGCTCCTGGAAGTGGGGGAGGGAATTGGGAAGTTTATTGGTTATAAATTTGAGATTTCAAAAATCATGGAATGTTTTAGGAGAATGGGTGGTGAGGGCGGTATTTATAGTGAAGGTGAGGGTTTTTTTGAATATTTTATTTCATTTGTTTATTATTTTGGCTCAAGACTATGAATATTTTTTAATCTTGTGAATAATTAAAAAAAAATATTATATGTTATTTCTAAAAAATAGTGTTTCAAAATTCACGACTCATGGAATAATGTATTTTATTATAATATACATATAATATTAATTACCATACTTTACAATTCACAAAAAAATGAACTCTTTTTGAAAAAATACATAAAAATAAATATAATTGTTTTCAATGTGTAAAATTCAAAAATGAACAGCATTTTTTGAAAATATATTTCCAAATATGATAAATTTAATTTCTAATTAAAATCATCATTTATTGGAAAAAATTATATTTTAAAATTACCACTGATTTTAAAACACATTGAAAAATTAATTAAGGTCTTAAAGGATTATATTAAAATAATAAGACAACAATGTATTAGTTTTCGAATACATTTTATAAAAATAAATATTCCTTTAAGACATTTTTTTAATTAAAAAATTGCAATTAAATATTTATGACATACAAATATACCAGCACTTAATTAATCATTTGTTAAATATTTATTTACTTATACTATAACATAATTATATATTATTAAAACCCATTTGATGCATAAATTGTAATTATATATTCATAGATGATGTTATTATTATAATGGAAACATTAATATTCTTAATTGTCAAATTATTATTCCAACGGTCCCATTACTATTAATAAAAAATGAAACTTATCATAAAAATTATAAACTTATCGTAAAAATACTATAATTTATATAATCTCATTATTTCCCACCATTCCAATGGCTAGGTGATAACTATCACAATTAACTAAAAATATTCAATCATTTGTTTATGTTTAGTGTTCTGTATAATGTAATCTATTGAATAATATAAATTTAAAAAAAGACGTACTCTAAAATCTTGGGGTGTTGCATTCTTCAATCCTACAAATAATTATATCACCAAAATTTGAAATTGTATTTAAAAAACAAATGGTTGATACGTCAAAATTACTTTTTGTGAAACCCACATAAAAATATATGGTCAATAAAATATCCTCTTAATAAGAGGGAAGGGGGAATGCAAAGGTAACCACAAAAATATGTATAGGATAAAATTAATATAATGTTAAAATATGGACACATAATAATAATACGACCATTATTTTATGATGGAGAGTGATATAGAATATGGTTATTATAATGTTAACTATAAATGATCCATATATTTGTGATTAGTTAAAAGATCTTTGATTTTATAGAAAAGTAAACGGACAATGTTTTTCTTCCAAAATATTTTTCCTAAAGTGGAGGGATTCTCTTAATAGTCATATAACAACCTAAGAAAATAAAATACTTTATTAATTTCCATGTTTAAAGAAAAATATCATACATTGGTTGTTCTTGGATCAATTTTCACTTAATGCCTTATACGTTGAAATGGATGTTCATGATGAATTTTCCATGCCTAAATAAATTTTAACGAATCATATAATACTTCATTCATTCCATTTTCCTTTAAATGTATACTGAAACTAAAAAATTTTAGCACATGTTATCTAATATGATAAATCATATCTAAATCATAATCAATAATATCATTAATCCATTTCATAAGTAGTTAAACTTAAAACTCATAATAAATCATGTCTATCCAAATTCAAAGACAAGACATTTAGATAGAAGGTCACTAAATTTCCAAACTAAAAATAACATTAAATTTCCCAAAAAATTTAGCACTTAATGTCAGATAAATAATATATGAATACCTCAATATCTTTTAAAACATTATGAAACATGCATGAATTCTTGAGTAAAGTCCTTAAATCTAAACATCTAATAATTCTAGCATAACACAAACCATAAGGTCACTAATCACCTTCAGGGTCACCAATACAATCTCATAAACATCTATTTATCATTATATCAACATCAAGATCATATTTTGTGTCACATTTTCCAAGTTATTTGTTTTCAATATGATTAAAAATAAATCAGAACACACTTCTTGATTAATGGTGCTAATCATCACATGATTCTAATTCCTTAATGAAGAATTACTACAGTGAAATCCTTATATATCTCATGATCCATATATCAAAAATCTTATTGATAAAATACTCAAATAAATAAGTTCTTAAATGCAAACACAACCATAATAATCATTCCTATTCATATGTAGTAGTACAATAATCTTGATCATGAAGCATTATCCTCTTTTGGGATATATTACTTTGATTCACTAGAAATTGATTTTCATAGTGTCCCATATCCTTATAATTGAAGCTCTTCACATTGGAAATCATTTTCTTAACCTAGAAATCACAAGAACAATGGACTTTCTCTCCACACTTTTAGAAAACTCTCATTCCTTTTAAGCAAGTACCGTGTTGTTTATTTCCACAATTATCACATATGGGAAAAAAAATTTATACTATTCCCTTTATCCATAATTTTCTATGTCGTCCACTTTTTCCCATACTTAATTTCAAACTGATAACACATAGATAATTATTTCACTTTCTTGATAGCACATGATAATATATCCCCATATGGTGAAAATTATTGGGTCACTTGATCCCTTCGAAAGATTGGAATAAGACCAAAAAGTTATGACAATTATTTCAATTTAGATTGTGTAAATTGGTGGGGTTCTCATTGATTCTATGAGGTTTTATTTTTGAAAAAAGGAACTCTAAATTTGTTTAAGTATAATAATAAATTTTCTTAAACTATAAAAACTTTTAGTATAAATTTAAAAGTTATACATATCTTATTTTATAATCATAAACATGATTTTATTGGGGAAAAGTTTTCTTTTAAATCATTCATAATGGTTGGTGAGGATAATATGAATTATTCGAAGCATATCTCCTGGGTGTGCCAAACTAGGTTCATGGTAAAGACCATAACCACATCCACCTATAGTTTCCTTACAGGAATGTATTAGTAGGAATCCCCATATAACCTTTAACTTACCAAAATTATAGTATGTTATTCTACTGTAAACCTCAAAGTATATCTTATGGTTATGTTCTATAATATTTGTTATCTAAATCTAGTTTATAAGTATTCTAATAAACTTATTCTAATACCAACTATAAATATTTTGACCCCTTTATCCTTTAGTTGTTTCATTACTTTATTAAATTTGTAAAATAAACAAGGAATATGCATATTGAAGGATAAAATATTTTATTGGTTTTGGAAATCCAAATACCAAAATAAGTTATATATTACATCATGAAAGGAAAAATGATATAAAAAATCCTATAGAAACATTAATAATCTCCAAATTATCCCTTCATGTCATTTATAATACTCATCTTCGCATCTTGGGGAAAAATAACGAATAATAAAGGGGTGATATCACATACTCAATAAGGGTATGTTATATAGAAGAATTTAATATAAATAATAAGGCATGGTGAATGACTAGAATGGAATTACATTAGAACTTAATTTTGAGCATAATATGTCATGAATAAAAGATAAATATATTTTTCTATATAAATAATAACATGAATCATAATCATGGAAATTATATTCGTTGAAGAATCACATGAATTATCAATTATTAAAACAATAATGAGGGAATTAATTTTCCAGACATCTAAAACATACCATCGAGGCCTCATGTAAGGCATCAAAAAATATATGGTTAAGGCGTTAGACAAAACCATATATGAAAATGTTTAAATAAATAACCAAGCCATATTTGTTTTGTCACATGAAACATACCAATGCATCAAGGGTCTATATTGGGCCCCACCCATCACTTACTATGTACAATGATTTTCACATTTTTCGAATAAAAAGGTATCTTGATATAAAATTATCATATAAAAATATTAAATATTTGATCATAATAATAGATGAAAATACTTTGATAAAATCAATGATAAATTGTTGTGATAAATAATCTTGAAACACTTCAAAGTGTCCCATACCACCTGGAAACATTTAAATCTTAATCCCTATAAAATAATAACATTAAATAAATATTAATAGAATAATTAGACCTGTGATTTGATATTTTATGGGAAGTACATACACTACATGCATGGAATAATTGGTGAATAAGGCATAAACCTCTAAGAAGTAAAATTGAGATGATAAATACTCTTTTTAACTATGGAAATAAGTGTTATTTTAGAAATTCATTTGTATTTTCCAGAAAATATGAATTTAAACATGTGTATCCCATAAACTAAAAGAGAAGGAAAAAGAAATTATATTTTAGGAATATATTATTTCCAATGGTAATGAAAACATGTAAAAATAGTTTTTAAGAATCTTTAGAAACAAGCCTCTTTAATACAATTTATGGAAAATCTTTGAGTCTTTAAAAAAAATACATAATTTTTTGTATAAAAGAATAAATTGATCAAGATTATTTTACATAATAAAATGACTTAATTTAGGAAAATAATATCATCTTAAAACAGATTATCAATAGAAGTCGAGAATGGGTATGAAATTTAGAAATTTCCATTAATTTTTTCATTCTTATTAGAAAGATTTGAGAAGGGAACCATTTTAAAAAAAAGTATTTACCCATCAAAGAAGGATAAAATTATCTAAAGATATGATTTTGGAACACATATAAATTATATATAATATGAAAAAAATATTAAATAATAATTACATTAGAGTAAAGAGGGTGAAAGTGTAACCTGAAGGAAAAAATTAAGGTTAGGGTTGAATCCCTTACCTTATGACCGAAAGTGTTCTTAACTTGACCCTATTGTCCGGGAAAATCAATTTAAATACAATAATTAAATACATTATTACCCTTTATTTATGAATTTTATTCATTCTTTTTTTATTGAGTTCATTTAGGTCTTTTTGATGAGTTCTATAGTCTAACATCATCAATCAAGAGTGTTTGTTTTCTTTGTTTTCATGATCAGTTTTCTTGTTTAAAATTAATGATGTTCATGTAAAATGGGTATAAATATAAAAAATTATAAATATATTTTATTAATTAAAAAATAAAAATTAAGTAATTGTATTATATATTATTTTTTCCATATACAGGGATGATTCATTAGATATAACGTTAATGACAATAATTTAGATCAATTTGTTGGTGTTTCGATCAGTATAAAATAGTTTTGTGTTATTATTTATTATCTTGTACATATATTTGTTATAGAATATTAAATAACCTTAAATATGTATAATAAAATTTGGTGTAACCATAATTATAGTTTTATAACCATAATTGAAGGTGACAATGGAATATTAAAATGCATCATCCATAATGTCAGAAAATAGACACGTCATAAGTGATGTTTTCATTTATAGAATAAAAGAGATAGAAGAAGGGTTTTTATGATGGATATTCCATTAACATAATATAATTATAGAATATAAATGATGTTGGATTTATGATTTCTATTTTTATATGGGATGTTATGGAAGTATAAGAAAATTAAATAAATTGAAAATTAAATAAATGAAAAGAAAGGGGATTTTTACCTACAGAATTCTTCACATTGAGAACCTCCTTAAGGTTTTTTGTTCTGATATTGTGATGGGATAAAGAGATACTGGATGTGAGGTAGGGTTCTGGGAAGACTATTTGGATAAAATTTCACAAGGATTAACGTTTGGAAGGTTTGAGGAGATGAGGTGGTGAGGGTGGTATTTATAGTGGAGGAGAGGGCTATTTTTTGAATATAATGTTCATTTGATTTTTATATTGGCTTAAGACTTTTAATAGTTTTTTATTCTTGTGAATAATTAAATTAAATATTTATTTTTATTTATAACAAATTTTCATTACATCATCCAAGACTCAAGTATATTTTAGTTTTCTTATAATGTATATATACCATATATTACAATGTTTCACTATTCACCAAATATTCAACTATATTGGAAATACCCCAAAAATTCAACCAACTAATTTTTTGATGTTTAGAGTAAAATATGAAGTAAATTTTATGAAAATAATTTTATATATACGGTAAATTATATTTTTAATTAAAATAATAAATTGTTGGAAAAATATAGATTTTAATACTATAACTAATTTTATAACACTTTGAAAAATTAATTAAGGTCCAAAAAATTATCTTATAATAATAAGAAAAAAAAATATTAATTTTGAATATATTTTATGAAAGTAAATTTTCTTTTAAGTCATTTTATTAATCAAAAACTTTTTATTAAATATTTAGGGTATATATAAATACCAATACCTCATCAATAATTTTTACAATATTTATTTACTTATAGTATAATAAAATTATATAGTTTTAACACTTTTAAGATTCTTAAATATTAATTATACTTTCATTTTTGAGGATATTATTTTAATGGAAACATTACTATTCTTAATGGTCACATAATTATTCCCATGGTCACATTACTATTCATAAAAAATGTAACTTATCATAAAAATACCAAAAAGGTAATTAATGTAAATTTTGACGTTATTTGTTAAAAAAATTATTTTTATTTGGTCCTATATAATTTATAAATGTGTAAAAGTTTATATTTAAAACATTCTCTCCATTAAAAGGCTGTAAAACATCATTTTGAAAAATATGACTTTTTTATGCATAAAATTTGGATTTATTCTTATCTTATGCATCTAAAATTGTTTTGGACGAATATAAATTTTTGTATTAAGAGTATAATATATAAATTTAGTTAATATATATTACTATTATTTATTAATTTAATATTTTAACATAAAATTTCATTTTTGGAATAAAATGTTTTTTATAACAATACATCCTTTATGTTCAATTGGTTTTTATTTTTAATTAATTTTTAACCAGTGAATTAATTTTATAAACATGTGTACTCTATATTTTAATAATTTACATAATATAAATCATTCCCTTTATTCCAATTCTAGGTAATAACTATCGAATAAGATAAACTTTAAAAAATACACACCATAAAATAATAGAGTGTTATATCTTCCTTACACACAAGAGACATTTTTATTACCCATTTGAGAAAAGGGGAGGAATATGAAGGTAATTAAATTAACATAACAATATTTAAGTATATTTAGTATAATGAGTTTATCATATTATCATTGTTTAGTATTATCTTTAGGAGGTGGAGGAATAAATAAAACAAAAAAATCAGAGTTTTACCTCTTTTTCAGGGCACCCATTTATGTTTATATCTAAAGAATTATTAGGAGGTTTTATTAAAATAATGAGGAATATTTTATGATATGATGGAATTAATAAATTTAATTGGGAATTTATTGGATGAAAAACTGGGTTTTGGAAGTGTGAAGAGGATAGAAAAGGGGAGACATTATAAGTGTGGGAGAGGGAAGACCAAATTTTTTTAAAATAATAATGTTTTTCCACTTTTTACATATTAAGAATGATAAAAATAGGTCATTATAATAAAATATAGATTATCACATGAAAATGTTTCTAGAAAATTCTTGTTGAACATGTTTCTAGGTCATTTTAGGCTTTATCTTTTTAGTTTACCGCCTGGTAACCCTGTTTTATCCTTAGTTGTGAAAATTAATTTTTAATTTTTGTCTATTCATTATTGAAAAAAATTATGTTTTACTTATAGTTAATATTTATAATATTTATTCAAAATATGGAATCCATTTTTTTAAAATATAATGTATATAATTTGAGGAATTTAATTTAAAATTAAAATTACTAACACAATGAAAACATGGTTTTTCTAAAGAGAATATTTTTTCAAGATTAAAACACTTCCGATAAAAATTCTATATAAAATCAATTAAAATAACATATATTCATTTAATTTAATTACCATTTAACTTAATTTACTTTTAAACCCATTTTCAAAATAATTTTTACCTCATAATTGTTTTTACAAAATAGTTTTTTTGAATAAAACCTTGATTTTTCACTATTCATTGAAAAACAATTAGGAAAAATTAACACTTAAAACTAAGCTTATTTTTACATTTTGATTCAAAAAAACTATTTTTATTCAAATAAATTTTATTGGTTTTAAAAATTAATTTCACTATTTGTTCAATTTTTTTTGAGAAAATAGTATTTTCGAACCATATGATTCCTTTACCCAAAATTAAGAACTTTTATATTGATAATTTTCTGCATATATGTAAATACAATAACCCTAGTAGAATGGAGATGGTTGATAGTTTATTAAATTTTAATAATATGTAAGTCATCCCGTCCCAAAGGACCGAATTGTTTAGTTGTTTTTTTATTCTAGATACTTACATGATTTTTATATTTTATTTTAATAAAAAAAATTACAACATAATTTTTTTCAATAATATCATTATTACCTCTTGAATATAATTATGTATAATTCTTCGTATACATCATAGATTCTTGAGAAATGAAACAAAATAGGGGTGAGCTCAAATACTCAGTAAGGGTTTAGTATATCATGTGATTTATTTAATTTATAAGAACAATCATCATAGAAATGTAAATAATTGAATACACATCCCATTTAAATAATAAACTATGAATGAAATGAATTCAGAGATAATATCAATGAAAACATATAATGGATAACAATAATAACTGAATTCCAAATGAATTAAATACTTAATTTATGAACATGTAGATCTCAGGAATCATGATTCCACTAGTTTCAAAACATTTAACAAGTCTTTTTAAATGTGATGCACATGTATAAAACAAAAAATCATAGAATGAAGTATACCCTTCTGAGTTATCTCATTAGACTACTGATGCATTGAGGGTTTTTATAATTCTTGGATCCACCCATAAGTTCTTGTCTAAATCATTCCTCATATATTGAATAATCTATTTAATTCTTAAAAAGTATGCCTTATCATCAAATATCCATATTGAGTAAGAATCTGGATTGATCATTATTTTCCTAGTTAATAAAACAAAATTAAATTTTAACACCATATGTACAAATGGTACATAGTTTATTAAATATTCATATACAAGATAAAAATAATATGGATATTATAGTGATTTAATGGATATTATTAGGGATACATGATACTATTCCTCCATTAAAAGTAAAATAAATCCAAAAATAATGGGATATTTTAAAATAAATTCTTACCAATTAGGTAAATTTTAAATTGTATTGCTTGGAATAATAAATAAGAAATGAAATGTTTACCATTATTAATAAATATATATTCATTTTAAATACAATAATTTGGATTTATATACACCACATAAATTTGAATAGGTTCGCATTAACAAATATATCACAATGAAATGAAAATTGAGACAAAAATCTTTACCCCTTGCATCATTTTGGTTTAACATCCTTTAATATGGAATATTATGGTTTTAATCATGTTATTAATTTATAAGAGATAAATATTCATTTTTATAATTTTAATTATTATTAATTATAATATTTTAATACATTTTTGAAAATAATATTTCTTTATTTTCATTGTTCCAGTTGTTAATTGACTTGTTTTCATATGCTTCTTTTGACAGGAATTTTTTGTTTCATAGTTATAAGATATAGATCCACAATATCTAGATTCATATTCATTTTAAAAATTTAATATTATCTCCTTATATAAATTTTTGTAGTCATTATTTAATGTTGTAAATGGTAAAAAAATAACATCATTTAGTGGAGGCAGTAGGGCATATGCACACACAAGTGACAATGTCATTCCAATAATAAGTGAAAGGGTAAAACAATTTGTGATGTATTAATTTTATAGAAAAAATATTATGTCATATATATCACATATATTAATCATCTTTTTCATTATAACTCTCCACATAATGTATAAGTGATAAATGAATCACATCACTCCCTGAAATAGTTGTTCACCGTACACACGAGTGATGTTATAATTTTTTAAATGGTGTGGAAACTAAGAACTAATATATAATATTATAATTAAATAAGAATAATTATATTAAAATATTATATATATATATATATACATTAAATCCATCATTAAATAAAATTAAGATATGTGTTGATGGAAAATGAGTTACATCAGTTCGTGAGGCGGTAGTCCCCCGTACAAACGATTGACAATTTTGTTTCTTATTTGATGAAAGAGGAGAAGGATACATATTATTAAATAAAAATAATAAGATATCAGTATATTTTAGAAAAAAATTTTATGTAATTGGATTTTATAAGAAAAAAGTTTAATATTGAAAAATTACAAATAAAATGAATGTGCTTCGTTTAGACAATTACCTTCACTTAATGAAACCCCCTTTGGATATCATATTAAGAACCCTAAGTTTGGTCTTTTGGGAATAATATAATCTCTATAATGTGGATGAATATGTTATGGAGATATTTTCGTAGTGTTTTTTAAGCCAATGGTCAGGATAGGATTGAATAAGTGATGGGAGGTGGAAGGATTTTATAATCCTGGGAGAGAGAACACATGGAATTATTGAAAAGAATAAAGTGAAACCATGTTTTTATCTTGAAAAAAGGTCCCAAAATAGTTAAATATATAAATATACAGGTTTTCGGGTCATGTTATGGCCATATAATGGGGTTTGAAAAACAATTTATGTCATTTCAACCCTTATCTTCCTAGTTTGACGAATGGTAAACCCATTTTTACCTAAACCGCATTAATTAATTTAAACTATTTTCTCATTTAATTATGGTAAAAGAATTATGTTGAAATTATTATATTATTTATATTTTTATTATTAAATATATGTAAAACATTTTTCTAATTTCAATTAACAAAATTGGTAGAATTAATTTTAAAATGAAACCCACCGTTATGATGAAAAAATGATTTTGCAATGAAAAAATCTCCAAACATTAAAATGTTTTTATATAAAAATATAGTATGAAATTAATTCAAATTATCTTAATTTTTTAAATTGTAAAATTATTGAACTTAGTTTAAATTAAAACTAAATTATAAAAAAATTTAACTTGTAAATTATTTTAGAGAAATATAAAATTTTAATAAAAATCCATATTTTTTGTTATTCATGAAATAAATTAATATTTCTATAAAATACCAAAAATAATACATTAAGATAATTTTGGAATTTATATTTAAAAAACTAAGCCTATTTTTTTAAATGAAAAAACTATTTTCTTGGAAAAATAATTTTTTTATGAAAACATTACTTTTTCATAGGACATGTTCTTATTTTATTTATAATCAATATATATAATTTGAATTTATTTTTACGTGTTTGGACCAAATAATTTTCATAATTTTCTTATTTATATTCATACCAACCAACATAATAATGAGGTTATAATGGTCATGTTTAAATAATAAACTTATAATAGAGTATTTAGTTTCATTTAAACTTGGTGTTGCGTGCATCGCAATCAACCGAAGAGATTGAATTTATTTAAAAATAAATATGTCATAAATTATAGGAGTGTTATATTCTCTTCTAAACAAGGGGTCTTGTTTTAGATACTCTATCGAATCTAAGATTTTATATATTAAATTTTTAGGGCGTTAAATTCTACACTATTAAATAAATTGTGTCCTTATAATTTAATATCGATATCCATAATAAAGTTTTTGAAATTTAAAAATACCTTACTTGCAAACCCACATCATAAAAAGGGTTAATAAAACATCCTATTAATAATATATAATTTGATATAGAAAGATTAATCAGAATAATCCATAATTGTCTTTCATAAAGGATAAATCTATCTGAAAGTGAAGATATGGACATGGATGAAAATCATAAATAATTATATACAGTGATAGAGGTTATTGATCCAAAAAATATAATCATCAAATAGAAGTTAGGGAACTAAAAACCATAAACTGATAAGGTGTGAGATGACTATAATTTCATCATAAATGAATGTACTAGGAAAACACTTTTGTTCCAAGATTCATTTCTTAGATTTGAGGAATTATTTTACTATCTAGACAATGAAAATAAGGATATATAATTACATGATATATTTCTATTTATTATTTACAATTTCATCTTTTTTATATTCTTTGATCAATATATAACTCATATTTTACTCAATGGAAGGAATATCCATGAATAATTTTTTAAGTCTTAAAGCACTAAAGTTAACATTCAAACAAATCATACAACCTACAAAAGGTTAATAATATATTTCTCTTATCCATAAATATTATGAAAAATTAAAATGGATAAAAAAATTATGATAATAAAAAAATTATAATCATATGAATAAATGATACATTTTACTTCAAAATTTCCACCAAGGTTTCAACATATATTTTGCCACAAATAAATGACCCTATCTTCCAATCATCCTGAAAAATAAAATTGGTCATCCAATAACTTTTGAACCAAAGGGGTTTTTTATAGTACCTATTTTTCTTACTAAAATTAAATAATCATAATTGAGTATTTTTTTATTAACATAATTGAGAATATAGGCTCTAAAGGTTGTTAATAGCTTTAATATTATGTTTTAAAATTGTGATAGAATTTCCATAAATAACCTTCATGAAAAAACATATACTAAATAAATATTTTTACATTATTGTAAATGTTTCTGATAATATCATTAATCATATTAAAATTCCATCACATAAAACATATAAATTTGTATTTATTCTATTAAACTTATGATTAATAATTTACTTATCTGTTTATGAAAATTTATGTTCAGCCAAGTTCTTTCATGGTCATCATCTATAAAAATATTTCACAATTGTCTATTATGGAAATTCTAGTTATCAAAATAATTTTTCAAACACCCTTGTAATTTATTTTATAATATTAAAAAAATTAGTTTAAAAAGTTAATAATTTAAACTTATGTTTTTAATTAATAATACTAATATTTTTTAATTTATAGCATTCAAATTAATTTTAAATTAATGTTCTAGGTAAATACTATTTTATAGAATTATTTTTATTAGAATAATATTTTAATATAAATATATGTATTTTTATTAGAAATTTCATTTTTATCAATGTATTATTTAATTTCATTTTTTAATTAGAATATATACATTGAGTATTATAATTATTTTGATCAATACTAAATTATGTGACGAATATATTCACCATTACTATGAAACTATAAGATATTATTCTATGTTTCATCTTAAATAATTTTAATTCATTAGAAATATTATTATGCATGAAACATAGTGTATGTAAAAAATAATACTTTTTTTACAGGATACAGTTATAACCTAGCCATTAAACATATTTTTTCCACTTTTTTGTTTTGAATTTGGAAAAATAAACCTACACAGTTCTGACTAGTAAGATATTTTAGGTCTAATAGAAGCAACATAATTTTTTGGTGAATATTAATTTGACCCTCTGAAATAGTAATTTTAGCCTTATGAATAGTAATATGTCCAATGTAATTCTAACCTCACCTAATAAAGAATAAATAAAATTGTTCTTCCATCATTTCTGTTTTGAGTTTAGTTTTTCTTCAAAGTATGAAAAATTAGATAAAATCATTTCTCAGGTAAAAATTTTATATTTCAGAGAGATTTAAATTATAATATCAAATTAAATTTTTATAAATGTTCATTATAATGAAATATTCCAATAAAAACCAACTTATTTAATTAAAAATGATAAAATAATTTTATTATCTTAAATGTTGATAATTTTACTATGAATTTTATATCTGTTATTATTTTTAATAAAAATGTATTTTCATAGATAAATATTAAACTTTTCCTAATTAGATTATTATTATGATAAAATAAATTTCATTTTTTATTAATACTTTTTATATTAGGTTACACTAAATTTGTGAAGATTTTAGAAAATACATTAGTTTTTCATGAATATTAAAATACAGTTTTGAGCTTTCCGTATGTTCAGTGACATTATAATGATGTAATTATTAATATCAAATTCTAGTCAACTTGTGTATATTAAAACATGATATGATTTGTCACAAGTTTTCAATACCATGGTAAAATACCATGGTAAAATACTATGGGAAACCCCATGGTTTTTCATATACTACTGCTGAGGTGTCCATGTAAATTAATAAAAAATGCTCTCACTTTAGCTATAAATACCCAACCATTTATTCCATTACTTTCATTAAAAATTCATCATCATAGATTTCGTCTAAGTTTTACCTCACTAAGAGTACTTCCAAGTTGTAATATATCCCCCAAGGTTATAAACATCATGTTTTATGAATTACTCTATAATGTACGGGAATCTAATGCCCTTCTCTTTTTCAAACACTCTTCTTATGTTATTACTTTTTAATTAACAATGTATTATGTTGTGATATGTTATTACATATACACATTACATTCCATATTATGAAAAAAATCATGAGATACCTTTTTTTACCATACACATATTTTTTGAATTTTTAAGTGACACCGTTAGGCTGTGGAATTTTCATAAGGGATTCCTTAACTTCTCTTTTTCTTTCAAGTTCATTTTTTTATTTTTATCTACTCAAATCCCCTCATAGAAAATTTATTATAACTCCATTAAATTAAACATAATGTAATTTTTTATGTTAACTGAATAATTCAGAATCATCTCACATTTACACTCTTTTTTATACAAAAAATGAAAACACCGTTTGGATGTGTTAATTTATCGCTTTCGAGAATTTTAGGTTTTCAATTTATAATATTGTATTCATGGATAAATATAAATCCCTTTTTATGGTTGAAACAAAACTTAATATATGTATTTTATCTTATTTAATGTCATGGAATCATTATACACTCATGATGTGAAATTTTAGATTAAAACAATCATTTTGTGATTAAAACCACTAAAAATAATCCAAGTTATTATCATTAATGTATTATCTAATGATTCATACTCACCCAAAATATAAAAATGAATCATAAGATAATATAAAATTTCTTATTATCATTAATAAAATATAACTTCAATTATAGACTTCAATTCCCATTTTACATGAACTTCCACACTGTTAAAATCAAGCGAACTGATTATCAAATAGAGGAAACAAACACTTTAGAACAAATGATTTCAGTATTATAACATAAAAAAATCCATAAATGAAATTAATAAAATTATAATAAACTTTATACATGTCTAATAGGATCACTTTTAAATTATTAATGAGTATAATTTCATATGCCAGGAACTTATGGTCAATCCTAGAACACATTCAGACATAAGGTATGGGTTTCCTAATCTCATATCCATTTTTCCGAGATACTCCTTATTCACCACTATTTCTTGTGTATATTGTATGTATAGTACCCATTTATATATCATATCATGAATATATTTATTTTAATGTTTTTAATGTAAAAATTGATGATTATTAATTTTGGATCATATAATTCAATTGATTACAAACTGGTAAGGAATTCTACCCAAACCCATGTTTTCTCCATTAAGTTACTCTCTCTTCATTTACTCAAATGTAATACTTCTTTATTTTTGTATAATTATTATAAATTACAAGTATATGTTCCAAAATAATATATGTAGACCATATAATCCTTGTTTTTTGGGGATATTATTATTTTAAAATGGTTTCCCTCTCAATTATTTCTGATAAACTTTCTCAATTCAAGGGAACTTCTCGAATTCATATCCATTTTCTAGTGCACTATGAAATCAGTTTTAATCCATAATTGTTTTTATAAAATATCATATTTATCATTAGAAACTATCTTTTTTATTTTTGATTTTTATGAAAACAAACATTCCTTTTCGCTTTAAAATCACTTTATAAAACCACACTAAAATGTTTTATTTCTAAAGTTTCTTAAAAACACTTTTTTAAAATTATTTAACTTAAATGGGATATAATTTTTTCATCAAATATAATTACAATGTCCTTTAATTTTTATAATAGGGATATAAATGTTTACAGTTTTATTTTTTAAACAAATATAAATGATTTTCAAAAAGAACTCTTCTTTTAAATGTAAAAATGATTTTTCTCATATCACATTAACTTTTCTGAGATATATTCCTTGTTCAAAACTTACTCCTTGAATGTGGTGTATGTAATTCACTTTTATATATCATATAAATAGTCTCCTTATTATCATGATATTCTAAGGGGCTATTATTTTAATGTTTCAAAGTGGTATGGGACACTTTGGAATATTTAAGGATTATTTATTCAAGAATTGTTTTATTATCTCATTAAAAAGTATCTTCATTATTGTACACATAATTTGTTTAATCTTATACCTCATTGAGGTTTATATATTATGATTTCATCTTTAATATGTTTTTGAAGGGTTTTTAATTAGTTTGAATATGGATGTTCTATCTTCTTTCCATTGACCATATTACTCTGAATGGTTTGAAATTATGTTTATAGACTGGGGAAAGTTATTTAAATTTCTATTGTATAGGATGTTTATGTATAAAACCATTAATTTGAGTAATTAATTATACTTATAAAGTGTGTGGTGGGGCCCATTATTTCCCCTCAAGGCATTATTATGTCTCATGAGACAAATAGATCTGGACATGGCTAAGGCCTTGCCCATTTTCATATATGGTTTTGGTCGACTCCTTAATCAATTTTATATTTCCTAGATGAGGCCTTGATGGTATGATTAATAATGTTTGACATATTAATTTACCTCATTATGATATTAGTAATTGATAAATCATGTGATTATTTAACTATTAGAATATCCATGGTAAAGTTTCATGTGATTAGTTAGGTGGATTTATTTACTCATATTTCACTCATTCCATATTATGCTCGAGTATATTTTTAAAGGAATGTGTTATATTTTATTCACCATGGATAATTTTTATGTTTATGATAAATTCTATTGTATTACAGACCCTTACTAATCATCTGAGATCACCCATTTCTTATGCTTCGTTTCCCCAGGTTATAAAGAAGAAAACATTAAATAAGGTTTCAAAGATGCATGTTATTTCATTTTATGGTGTATCTTTTTTTATTTTCATTTCCCAATGTATTATGAGAGTCATGAATGTAATATTGTCTTCCAATAATAATAAAATGAACAGTATTTTAGGAATTTATTCCTTGTAACCATTCCAATGTATTAAAATAAAGCACCGGCTTCAGGTTTCTAGGGTCAGGGATTTATAGTTTGTATCAGAGGTAGTTTAGCAGCAACATTGGAAACTACATTAAAAAACATAGATTAGGGAACATAAACATAAGGTAGACTTTGAGTATAATCATGGAATAATAACCCAAAATAACCATGTTTATGATTATAAGTTTTTCTATGCATAAATTTTTCAATTTATGTTATGTATTACACTAGTATTGGGATTATAAATTATGTTTCATAATGATATGATCTATTCTAGTGTATGAAATATTATAGAAATGGTTTCTAATAGATGGAATGAGAACCACATCAATGCATATAATCTAAATATTAATAATGATAATTTATTTGATAGGTTTAGGAAAATATTTAAAAGAGAAATGGTCTCTAAAATTTCCATATCATTTGAAGAGATAGTATCTTGTTCTAACAAGAAGGAGAAAGATATTTCTATGTATTATGGATTCAGAAGGAAGTAGGAGGATTAGAGGATGAAAGAGAAAAAACTAGATAAAGGGAAATAGGGAAAGAAGGGTTTTCCAACATTTGATAACTATGGAAAGAATATCGCTACTAAATGCTTCAAGGTATTGAGAGTTTGTTATAAGTGTTGAAAAAAGGACACCATTTTCGTGATTTCATGGTTAAGACAATGGTTTCAAAGAACAATTCTTCAATTGAAAGGTTATGGGATACTATACAAATAAATGTACCAAGCGTCAAATAAATATACCCCAAATGATTATATTTGATAATGATCAAGTTATTCTACTTACATAGATGAATAGGAATAATTAATATGTTTATTTAGTTTTTTATTTCATTTGAATATTTTATCAACAATGTACTGGTTATAAGAATTATGGAATGTATGAGGATTGTACCATAATACATTTTAATTAAGGATTTGAGACCATATGTCAAATGGTACTAAGAAACGACACTCAGTATAAAGTAATTTTTTCTAAAAAAGAATGACTGGGGGAAATAAAACCCTAAATATATTCCAGATGTTTAGATAATGACGATGACATGACTGATTTGGATAAGTCATGAATAGCATGGAACTGATTAATGACTTGTCGACAAGTGGCCTAAGTTATCATCAATAGAATTTAAATCACTTTTTAATTTATGTAATATATCCAATAACATGTATCTTATTAATGGAATACAGAAGAATGCATGTTTTGAACAAGGTTTTACCGTAATTCAAGTTATATTTATATTTCACGATGATGCATTATGAAGTTATTTAGATGTTTAGAATGTGAACATTTAGAGCTGCTTCATGTTGATTAGGGGATAATGATATGTTTATCTTAGAAGTAATGATGTTTAGATATTTCATGGATAAATTAACGGATAATATTATCTTTAGGAAATAGAAAGTATATTCATATAAACATATTTTCTATCACTTTCGAATTGCGAGGAAACAATTATATTGGGGGAAGTAATATGATACCCCGGTAATTTGTTTTCTCCTTTTAAATACATTATGTTATGAAAACTAATAATATAAACTTAAGTGGCTTAATTAATAATACTTATATTTCAAATTTTTAGCTATCAAATTAATTTTAAATTAAATTTCTAGGAACAAAAACTATTTTATAATATTATTTTTTGTAAAATAATATTTTAATATGAATAGATGTATTTTTATCACAAAATACATTTTTATCAATAGATTAATTAATTAAATTTTCAATGAATAGTATATATATATATATATATTAAGTATTATAAATATTTTGATAAATAGTAAATTATGTTATGACTATATTTACTTTTAATATGACACCCTAAGATTTAATGGTGTTTTTCTTCATAAATAATTAAAATTCATTAGATTACTTAAAATTAATGCAACATTGAGTCTCTAAAAAACAAAAAACTGTTATAGGATATAGTTATAATATATCATTTAAACATTATTTTTCCACTTTTGTGTTTTGAATTTTGAAAAATGGACATACACGGTTGCGATCAGTAAGATATTTGGGGTTTCACTAGATTTAATTAAATTTTTATAGAATAGTAATGTGAACCTTTGGAACATTAATGTTACCCTTATTAATAGTAATATGAACAATGGAACATAAACCTCACATAAGAATGTATAAATAAAATTTTTATTCCATCATTTCTATTTTGAGTTTAGTTTTTTATAAAAATATGACAGATTTGATAAATTGATTTTTCATGTAAAAATTTTACATTTCAAAGAGATTTAAATTATTATATCAACATAATTTTTTATTATTTTTTATTATAATGATATATTATTTTGAAAAAAATTCATTAATTTAAAATGATAAAATAATATTTTCTTAGTCTAAATTTTTACTATGTATTTTATGTTGACTATTATTATTAATAAATAAATATTTTCATATATAACTGTTAAAATGTTTATTTCTCTATAATTATTATGATAAAATAAATTTATTTTTTTAATTCATAATTTCTATATTAGGTTATGCTGAATTTATGATAATTTTATAAAATAATTTAGTTTTAGATGAATAGTAAATATACAGTTTTGAATTTTCAATATGTTTAATGAAATAATAATGATATAATAATTATTATAAAACTATGCTCATATTATTTGAATTAAAATATTATTTTATGTGTCCCATGTGGACAATACCTTAAGAAAATACCTTGTGGAGGACCATGGTTTTTCATATACTACTATTGAGTTGTCCTCATAAATTAATAAAACATTCCCTCACTTTAGCTATAAATACCCACCCATTTATCCCATTCCATCCGTTAAAAATTCATCACCCTATAATATATTGTATTTCACCTTCATATGTGTCTTCCAAAGGTGTCTTCAATCCCACAAGGACCCAAACATTATGTTTTTGGAGTTACTCAACAAGGTTAGGGAATCTACCACCATTCTTTTTTTCAGGAACTCCTTTTATGTTATTTATATTTAATTTCCATTGGGTTAAGTTGGTATATTCCATTAAATAAAAAAATTTACTGTACATTTTTTTTAAAAATTATGAGAGTCCCATTTTTCTCTCATCCATATATTTTATGATTTTTAGGTGACGTTGTTTGGCTGCCGAATTTTCAGAAGGGATTCCACAACTTCTGTTTTTTATTTTAAGTTACATTTTTTTCTTTTCCTCTCCTAAACTACCGTAATTGCAAAGTTATAATAACTATAGTAACATATATATAATATAATTTTTTATTTTAATGTATTAATTCATCATTATCTCTTTTTTCCCTCCTTTTATACAAATAATGAAAACACTGTCTAAGATGTTTTAATTTTTCGTATTTAAGGATGATGAGTTATATATTTCAGTTACCATCTTCATGGATGGTCATGAAACCATTTTTATTATTTCACCATATCATAATATATGTATTTTATTTTATATAATGTTCTATAATCATCATACACACATGATGCTAAATAATAAATTTAAACAAGCTCATTGTGAGGGAAACCAATCAAAATAATCCAAGCGATTATCATTAATGTTTTATCTAATGATTCACCCTCACCAAACATATAAAAATTAATCATATGATCCTTAAACATTTTATATTATAATTAGTATCATATAACTTCATTATGGTCTTCAATTATCATTTTACATGAACTTCCATACTCTTGTAATCAAGCAAACCAATCATGAAATCAGAGAAACGAACACTCCAGACCGATTGAATTCAATATTATTACATGTCAAAAAATCCCCAAATGACTGTAATAAAAGTTTAACAAATGATTGACACGTCATATAGGATTATAATTAAATTATTAATGATTTTAATTTCATATTCAAGGACCTTATGGTCATGTACAGAACACATTTAGACATAAGGTAAGGGTTTTCTAATCTCACTTCTATTTTTGTGAGATACACCTTATTCAGCACTATTTATTAAGTATGGTGTATGTATACATCCCATTTATGTATAATAACTTGAATCAATTTATTTTAATTTCATTTCATGTACAAATTTATTATTATTAATTTAGGGGGAAATAATTTAATTGATTACAAAGGGGTAAGGAATTCCATCTGAACCCCCATTTTTTCAATTGATATACTCATTATGCACCTTTACTCAAATGTAATGATTATTTATTTTTGTATACACCTTATAGATTCTGTGTATAAGTTCCAAATTTTTATATCTAGATCATATCATCCTTATTTTATGGGTATATTCATGTTTTAAATTGGTTTTATTCTGAATTCTTATCGATAAACAATCCTGATTCACGGGAACTTCTCGAATTCATACCCATTTTCAACTGCACTATATAATATGTTTTAAGCCATCATTATTTTTATAAAATCACACATTTTATCATTAAATATTATCTTTTTCATTTCTAGTTTTCTGAAAATGAACATGCTTTTCTGCTGTAAAATCACTTCCTTGAACCACACTAAAATGTTTTATTTCAAAACCTTCTTAAAAACAATTTTTACATGATTTATATTTAGTGGGACATAATTTAATACTAAAATATAATTTCAAATTCATTCCCTTTTCTTTTATTGGATATACATGTTTAAAATATGATTTTAACACTAATACAAATGATTTTAAAAAATAAATATTCTTTCCAAAGTAAAAAATGAATCCTTCTCATCTCACTTTAACTTTGTTGAGATAGGTGCATTTTTTCCCACTTATTACACACATGTGGTGTATGTGTTTCCCTATGATATATCATATCAAGAGTCTCTTTATTCTCATGATTTTCTATGATAATATTATTTTAATGTTATAAATTGGTATGGGACACTTTGGAATGTTTAAGGATTATATCAAGGATTTTGTAATGTCTCATTTAAAGGTATCTTTATCTATGTCAACATCCATTTTTGAATATTTTACAATAGTGAGGTTTATATATTATTATTTCATCTTCAATTTTTTTAAAGGGTTTCTAATTATTTTGAATTTGGATTTTTTATCTTGATTCCATTCACCATACAACACTGAATGGTAAGAAATTATGTTTATAGATTGGAGAATGTTATTTACATTGAATATGTATATGACGATATGTATTACCCAATTTTTATGAGAAATGAATTGGAATTACAAATTTATGGGTGGGGCCCACTATATCCCCTCTATGAATCGATAGGTTTCATGAGACAAACAGATATGGACTTAGCCCAGGCCTTACCCATTTTCATATATAGGTTTGGCCAAGAACTAAATCATTTTTCGATGTCCTGGATGAGGCCTTGATGGTATGTTTCAGAAAATCCAGCATATGCATTTCCCTCATAATGATAATAATAATTGAAAAATCATGTGATTATTCAACTAGTAAAATATCCATGGAAAGGTTTAATGTGATCAGTTATATGGATTTATTTACTCATCTTTCATTCCTGATATATTATTCTCCGGTATATTTTTAAAGGAATGTGTTATCAGTTATTAACCATTCCCAATGTTTACCTTTATGATATCTTCCATTTTATTACATACCCTTACTGAGCATCTAATCACACCCCTTTATTATGTTTCTATTCCCTAGGATATGTATTAAAATACTTTGAATAATCATTCAATAATGCAGTTTATTTCATTTCATATTTTAGCCTGTTTTATTTTTATATACCAATGTATTATAGGAATAATGAATGTAATATAGTCCCCCAAGACTACTAAAATGATCGGTACTTCGGGATTTGATTACCTGTAATTATGCCTATGTATTAAAATAATACCCTCGCTCTAGGTTTCTAGGGTTGGGGGATTACAGTATTCATTGTAAGTGTAAAAACAAGTGTACAATATGGCCCATTGTTGCATACCATGTTATTCTCATGTAAATCCCAATACACCTTTTTTGGATTTCTTTCGACTAGGTACATCTATTCCAGAACCATGTCCACTTTTAATATCTAAATAGAGATATATTTTCAAGAAAAATGATACAATAACAACCTTAAAAAAACTTTAGTTTGATATTATACACTTATCCAAAGTGTATATATTTGGGTTGTTTTCCCTAATCTATCATATCCTACATATTGTTTCTAAGATTTTCCTTAAACATTCTCTAATACATAGTGTAATGATCCAGACCCCATTATCCTAGAGCGAGAGGTTACTATACTATACTTGAATAAGATAAAATATATCATATCCTAATAGACATAATCATTTATTAGTTTTTATAAAATCAATAAATACATAATTCCTTTATTACATTTTAATACAAAAATTACAACAATTTTTTTTTCTTGAATATAATCGTTTCCACTATTATATAAATACATATCATTCTTAGTACACTTTATTTACTCTCAATAAAGGATAAAAATATGTGTGAGATCAAATGATCAATAAGGGTTAAGTGTAGCAGAAGCTATCTTAAAATAATAAGTATAAAAAATATTTTTAGGTAAATAACTGAATATACATTCCATTTATGGAAATTGACTATCATGAATAGATAAGTCACAATAAATATGAAAATGCCAATATTTGAAAACACATGCATTTATTTAATAAACTCTGTGTGAAATTAATCAAGAGATAATATCAATGAAAAATTATCATGGATAAAAAAAATTATATCTAAATTAATATAATGTTTAATTAGTATACTTCATGATCTCATGCATCGTGATACTTTTAATAATGTCTAGAAACTAATTCCTCTCATGGGACTACGGATGCATCAAGGGGATATATAATTATATTTATCTCTAGTCACATCATGTCCAATGATTCCTCAAATATTCAGTAATCTATTTAAATAAAGAATAATATTCCTTGTTATCAAATATCTGTATTCTGTAATGTAAATGAATTTCTTAGTATTTCTGAAGTTAATCAAACAAAATTCAATGTAAACATAGTATGTAAAAATTTTATACAATTTAGGAAATAAGAATATAAAATATGCAAAAATATTGTTATTTATGTGAATGAATCGATATTATCAAGGATAAATAATAAGGCTCCTTTATGGATATTAAATGAAATCCCAAAATAATGGGAGATTATAAAATATATTCTTACTAATTTAGTAACTCTTAAATTGTATATCATGAAATAATAACCTTTAATTGAAACATTAATCATCATGAATTAATTTTTATTCATCTTAATAATATCAATGGGGTTATATATTCACCATATAAAAGTGAATATGTGAATATTAGAAATGTGTCAATGAAATGGAAATTGAGACAAAATCTCTTATGGCATGATTCATTTTAGATGATCATGGTTTAATCTTTTATATAAGGGTTTTAAGAATATAATTAATTTATATAAGAAACTTAATTATAATTATAATATCATATATTATCCTCCTATGAAATTTTACCACCCTTTGAAAATAATATTTCATTATTTTCAATTTTTCATGTTTTAATTGCCTTGTTTTTTCATTGTTGTTTTGTCATGAGTGTTGATGTTCATGGGTATAAGATATATATGAATCAAATACAGATTTAAATTAATAATATAGATATCCAATTTACTCTGGATATACATTTTGATTACCATTTTTGAATTATGGTCATTTAAAATTAATGACATCGCTTCGTGGAGATAGTAGGTTGTATGTACAAACAAGCGATGATATCATTCCATTAATAAGTTAATGATTATGAACATGTATGATATATTAATACAACATAATTAATATAATTTATTATATATCACAATTAATAATTAAATATATCCTTATTACTTTCCATGTAATGAATAATTGAAAAATGAATCACATCATTTCTCAAGGAAGTAGTCATCCTTACACAAAAGCCACATTATCATATTTCTAAATGAAACGGAAATTAAGTAGATATATATGATATTATAACAATTTAATTGTAATTATTATATAAATAATATACATATATATATATACAAGAAATCTATCATTATATACAATCATGAGATGTTTTGATTGAAAAAGAGCAACATCAGTTCGTGAGGTGGTAGTCCGTCATACACACGATCGTTTGTTTTGTTTCCCATTTAATGAAGGAGGAGAAGGGTAAATATTATTATATTAACATAATATAATCTCATTATATGGTATATAGAAGTGTCCTTATATTTAAGCTATTAAGATATAATTCAAAGGGTAAAAATAAGAAATAAAACAAATGGGTTTCATTATGAAAATTACCTTCTCTCAGAAAAACATCATTTAGATATCCTCCTAAGGATCCCAAGGATGGTATTTTGGGAAGAAAAAATGATATATAATGTTGATATAGGTTTTGGGGAGGTATTTTTTAGGGTTTTGTTGAGTCAATGTGATTGATATGTCTGAATTATTGAAGGTTGGTAGTAACCTTTTATATGTGGGCGGAGATAACAGACATAGAACTTTTAAAATGAATAAAGTGTACCAGATTTTTTCAAATAAAAAATTCCCCAAAATGTTCCATTATATAAAAAAAATAGGTTATATGAACAGAATTTGTATATATAGTTTTTTTGGACATGGTTGAGTTTATTTTAATACTTATCTTCTTAGTTTAACCCCGGATTTAATCATTTTACGTTAATAGTGAAAATTAATGTTTATTATTTTTACAAATAATTATGATAAAAAAAGTATGTCTAAAAATTATATAATTTATATTATTAAGATTAATATTATTTGATCCACTTTTCCAATTTCAATTCAAATAATTTGTAAAAATAAATTTAAAAATAAACCTGTAGTTGCGATGAAAAAGCAGTTTTCAAAAGAAAATATTTCAAAATAATTAAATAATTAAACCCAAATTAAATAAGAAATTGATTATAATGACCTTAAATAGTAGAATTTTAATATAATTTAACTTATTTTACTTTAAAATCAGTTTTAAATATTATTCAATATTATTAATAATTTAATCTAAAAGGAATCTGTTAATAATAATTAGTAATTTTCACTATTCCTCAATAAAAGTAATCATTTCAGAAAATAAAAAAATGTAAACCTATTATAATTTTTGAATTTATATTTTAAAAAATATGGTTATATTGTAAATAAATTTTTTAAAAGTGATTGAAATTAATTTCAACATAAGTGCGAAAGAAGATATAAATCAATTTTATTTGAAAATTACTATTTTTTAGAAAACATTTTATATTCATTCAAGTAATTATTATTTTATTTATTAAAAATATTTATTTGTTTAATTTTCATATACAGGTATAATAAATACTTTTCATAATTTAGTTATTCCTATAAATACCCACCGACTTAACGATTATGACATATTTCTCACATTTAAATTAACATATTTTAATAGAGTGTTGTGTTTCATTTAAACCCGATGTTATATACCTCTAAATATATCAATGAGTTAGAATTATTAAAAATGAATATATCCTAATATATTGGGGCATTGCATTATATTCTATGGTTGGTGATGCGTGACATATATGCCATCGAACCAAATTTTCTTCTATTAAAATCTATGGGTGTTATAATATAAAACCACAATACGTAATATTTAAAATATGAATATTCATGTTTATAATTCATTGTTTAATAGATAGGTCATAACAACCATATTACATAGTAATTTAAATAGTATATTGCAGTTTTTATGAAATTTTTTTTTGTATCACAAGGTATTAAAGTAATTAAATTTATTTGAAGGAAACTTTATTAAATCTTGGGGTTATTACACTAACACTTCACTTTATATTATTTTATGGGTGGAGTTAGGTTAGATACATCAGAGACTTTAATATCTTTCCACTTGGTTCATATTTCATTGACTTTTACTTTTATAGTATTTAATTATTAGATTAAGTCAGAAATGTCACTTTCTTAATTTTATTAACTATAATATAATGTGATATGGATAATGACAAACTTAATTTAACTATAAATAGTTTTTTTAAATATAAGTGATTCAAAAATTTTATGATAATTTAATTTTAGTTATTAACGTTGAAATAATTACCTTAAATTCTTATGCAACACCAACTGAGTATTTATTCAATTAATTTAAAAATAAAATAAATGATAATAAAAGTGTTAAAAGTCATATTATTGGAATGAATTACGGTGTTTTTTAAAATTTTGAAATAAATATAATATTTTGTAGAATTTTTAATTGATTATATATTGTTTCCATTTCTTTCATTATTTAATTAAGGTCAATGTAAATGAATAGTTCTAAAATGACATTAATGATATTTTATAATAAATAATATTTTTATTAAATAATGTATAATTTCCAAAAATAAAATTTTTTCCCAATTAATTGGGATATTTTTGAAAATATCAACCATGATTTATTAATTATCAGATTATTCTTTTATAGTAACATTATTGACCCAAAAAGGGTAAAAACATTGTTGTGATGATAATTTTCCAAAATGGTTAACGTACGCCAAATCAAAAATATAATGTTCAAAAAATCTAAAAATGTACAAAAACTTTTAAATGATATGATTTCAACCCAACCTCATTTTATATTCTACATATATCATTTTTATAAAATTTCCCATGATAAATAATTTATATTATTTGTAAACATTATGAAATTCCAAAAGTGCACCTACCCTCACTTATAAAAGGGAACATCTTCTAATCAATTTTATCACACTTAAAAATCATTTTGATTCAGAAAATAACCACCCATATAAAATTTTATAATTCACTTAATTCATACTAGATTCCATTGAATTATTAGAAAACTCTCCTTGGAAGGTTTTAAATGTGAACCCAAAGAGGTTGTCCGAAGAAGTTGTATCATTCTTAATCCAATGTTTTTGTTTAATTTTTAATTTCACCTTCTTCAAATATTATTCTCCATACTTATATAATAAAATAATTTTTCCCCATATAATGATTTTTTTGTTCAATGGAATAAACTATACCCATATCACATTCCATGAAATTGGAAATGAAACCGTCATTCGTGTGTATGGCTAACAATTATCTCTCAAGTATATGTAATTCAATTTTGATCACCACCACTCAAAGAAGGATTTAATAATGAATTTAATATATATATATATATATTATTTTAATTACATATTTATAATTATTTTAATATATTATATCATATAATTTTTTTATATTTCCATTCATTTAAAATGATAACATCGTTCATGTGTACTTGTTTATTTCCACCTCCATTAAGTGATGTGTTTCTCTATTCATAACCACATCACATGACTAATTTATATATGTATGTTTAATGAAATTATATTATATTTACGTAATAATGATCATTTATAAAGGTAAATTAATACTTATGTTACTTCAATAATTATTTTTTGAAAATGAAAATGTTAATCAGCCATACGTACCAAATATCATTTCAATGATTGTAATGTAGTTCATTTTTCATAATCATATGTCATGGTTGTTCTAAAAATATTACTTTATTTATAGAAATGATAATTATTTCATGATAATTTATCTATAAATGAGGGAATAATGTCTTCTTTTACCACAATCAAACAACTAAATTCTTTTTAGAAAATATTAACTAAATATCATCAAAATATCCAAGAGAAACATAATTGATTTTGTAATTAAATATAAAATTATATGAAATAAAATAATAATAATAATAATAATGAAAATATGTATTAATAAATTAGATATTTAATATTATTTTGGTATTATAGTAGATAAATAATATATATGACGAGTCAAACTTGAGTTAAGGGAATTTTTATCAATTCCCCTTCACCAAGGAATATTTTAATGTTATATACATAATTTATTTTACATATTTTCCTATATAACAAATTTTACATGTAATACCATGAATCATTAATATTTCATGGTATGTTATATATCAATTCAAATTATTTCATCCAAGGGTATTTGATTGGAAAGTTATCAATTGTTATGGGGTTTCACGACCCATTTTTCATTGGGTTATATAACTTCTTCATTGTATTTGATATTGTAATATTTGTTTTTTCAATTATGCTTGATTATTTTTTATTTTATTATAACTTTTTTATGTGGTTTTAAATTTGATACACATTATCATTTCTTTGAAAATTTCTCACTTCAACATTATGATCTTTGTAAAATATTTTCTATCAATTTCCACTGCATTGAGACAATGTTGGTATTATGAAACTATTTATTTTTATGAGGTATATCAACCCCCCATTTGATATGGTATGTTATGAGTCTCATTATATTAATTTTATTTAATATTTCATTTATTTTTATTTTTATCATGTGGTTTTTCATTCAAAATATACCAATGTGGTAACGGTTAATTTCATAATCTCACAATTATTTGGAATTATTTATGTTTATGTCTCTGATGGGGTAATTATTTGATCTTTCCATGTTAATCCCAATTTTTGAGTTAATAAAGTGGTAAGGGTTAATATCACAATATCCTCATTATTTTGGATTATTTATTTTTATGTTTCAAGTGGAGGAATTTCTTGATATTTCTATCTAAAATAAATCTATTTTCATCACCTATGGTTATCTCTATAAATTATTTTTCCCCAATAATTTTTAACTATTTAGGTACTCAAGATACTAAAATAATATTATTATGAAAATCCGACTTAATTCCATACACATTCATGAATATTTTCCATCTAAGGCCATATTTTCTTGAAAATGTTTTAGAGGATGTTTTTTTTATTCTATAATTATTTTTTAAAGACATTTTCCCTTAGATTATTTTTTTTAATAAAATTAAATGAATTTCTTGTGGTTTTTTAAACAATGTAGAATTTATAACATTACCTAAAATGTTAAAGGAATCATTGTTTTAATGTACTAAAAATGAGTGATATTTTATCACTGTTAGTACAACACATTTTTTCAAGAATATTTTACACGATTCGATGATTCATTTTAAAAAAAAATGTTTTTTCAAACATTTTTTAATTTTTTTTTTAAATTTGTGTTTTATTATGAAAAGTGTATTTTCCTCAAGAACATAATTAATATTATTTTTTTGGAATTTATATTCATTAATGATAAAAAATCATTATTACTACTATAATCCACTATGGATGTGTTGTAATGATACGATCCATATTCTTTCTATGGATGCTTTGTGATCTGATTGACTTAGTAAATTTTGACATTTCTAATGATAGTTTTTTGATACCATATTTTTTTGACTATGTATTGTATTTATATTTTACCATTTTATATTATTAATGAATTGTACTTCTTAAGTGACAGTAGAAGCCTACTATAGGCAATTTATGCATCGGTAGGTCCCATGAGACAAACTATTTTTGGTATTTGGCCGAGGCCATACCCAATTTTATAAAATATATTTTCCCAAGTCCTTAATGTTATGTTTATGATGTCTAAAATTTTTTGTTACATATTTATGAGATTAGTTATTTATGTAGATGTGATTATATGAATATTTATGATATTCATGGATACGTTTCAAGATCATGTGATTATTTATATGACATTATTTGATCATCATTTATTTCTGTAATTTTTTATTCTCTATTATTAAATTATTGATTAAATGAAATATATTTTTCTTTATTCACTATCCAATATTTCTTATGAATTATTTAGGCTATCATATATTCAGATATTTGAATTACCTTACAATTTATTTGATCCAACCAATATATTTTTTCTATTTTATATCCTTTGAAGAGGAATATTTTAATGAGTTAAAAGATTAATAATTTTTTTATATTAATTATTAATTTAAATTATATTAATAATGAATAATGAGAATAATGTATGTATTTGGTTCATATAGACTACATAACTATTAATCACTTTGGTATGTGATTTTTTATATCATATACTAATGTAACAAAGCAACGACACACTTTTTTCAACTATAGTTGGGGCCTTTACATCTATCAAACATTTATTTCATTTTACAATCTCCCCTTATCTTATCAATATTTTAATTTTTATTTCAAACCAACTTATTTAAATGAAATAAAATGTATGTGCATGAAAGGAAGGTATGAATTAATAATATTAAAATGTTAAATTAATAATTATATTCTAAATCTACATGATCCACAGTCACTATAGAAGATAAGAGAGTTTGTTTTAGAGAATAATGATTTCCATTACCAAAAGAATATGATACCAACCGAGCAAAGATACCCGACCATTATTAATTTCAATGCAACTATTTAATGCTGAAAATTTGGCAATACCAATTTATCTATTGTGAGTGTCATTTTAATGGGTTTAATTGATACTTATTGAAATACACATTTCTTTTATTAACCAAAATTTCTTCTACTCACTTCAACACACAAGTATAAAACCATCCATCCCAATTTTTCAGGAATGAAACAACTCTTAACCTTCTCAAAAGATTTAAAATCTATTTCATTGATAAAATTTATTCCCCGCATTAATATTAGGTGATGATTTTATTTACCATATATTAAATATTAATAATAAGACCATTTCAATGACAGCTTCAATAAGTAGTTTCCAAAATAGGTTGATTAAAGAGGAATGATAAATCCTTCCATCATATTCTTAATTATTCTCTACATATATCCCCCTCATGATGACATGAAACATAATCTTCATCCTATTGAAAATATTAAATATATGAATGATAATTTTCATTATTTTTAGAATTCACTATAATGTAACTCCATCATGTCATTGTCTAGATTTGACTATTTACAAACCCTCACAAAGGATAACCACAAAAATGTATTCCACAGGTAATAATGATTTTTTATATCAATAATGGATGGGATATTCATATTAAATAAATAAAATTTTTACATAACCTACTCCAACTCCATTAAAGATTATCCTCTATCACATTTCAATTTCAATACCAATTAAGAACTCGTTCATAGATGATGATTTTTTTTAAAATATTATCTGTTTTATAATAGATAATAATTATTCTGAAGTTGATCCTTATTTTTCAATATTAACCTATAATTAATTTCATTTTAAAATAATATAAAATAAACAATTGTTAAGAGAATAAGGTGTATCTTTCTATTACTCAATGTGAACAACAATGTTGAGATGTTTTTCTCAAACAAGTTTTTCCGTTAATAATTATTCTATCTTTTCTATTTAGATCTGATTTTATTCTAGGAGGTATGAAAATATTCTCATCTTCCATTTACATGTGTGATATACTTCTATTTTATTTATCCAACAAGTTAAATACTTTTCGAAAAGGGACTTAATATTTTAATGGAAACTTCTTGTGATGGAAATGTTATTAAACATCCTATTGTAGTGTGCTATGATTTAGTGGATTTATCCCAAAAAACATGTTAAAATTGGTTTTGATTTTTTGAAAAACTATAAAGGCATTTGAAATATTTAGGTGGACAATTCGTTTAGATTTGGTACTTGATTCTACTTGTTCATTCTCCATATTCATAGTTATTTCAAAGCTATTAGAAAAATAAATATGCATCATTGAGGGTCACTTAAATCTTGTTTAGTTTTGTCAAATGGATTATTGAGAGTGATATACATCTATTTAACCTTTATAGTTTAGGAACCCCTCTTTATCATCAATATTTTTTTTGAAATTTGATAATTTTTATGTTTTTTGTCTAAGGATCTCTTACTTATTTTCCTTGATAACTACCTGCGTGGTTCGGGACTTACGTCCTTATCATGAATTCTTCCAAAGGATTCTGCTTAAATATTAACTTTTTAATGTCTAATTTTCTTATTAATTTAATTTGATACATGTTTAATTGAAAATTCATCACTTACATAACCCAAAAGCTGGAAATTTCATAGAAATCAACATGATCAATAAATTAGTTTAAGTAGGAATGAATCAATATCAACTATTGAAATTTCTTCTTCTCCTAATTGATACCCCTTAACCTAGGAATCACTTTTTTATCTAAAATAACTGGATTGTTCTAAAAATCTAATACATGTTTCTCAAACCAATTTCGCTTCCAACATTTCATAACACAAATTGATCTTATTTTCAAAACATATTGTAATAAAAAATTTATAGAATTAATAGAATGTATATTTTACCCTTCTATATCCCTGAATGACATATTTACTGAGAACTACCATCTAAAATCCTTCTATAAAACATTTTCATAGTGGTATAATAGTCTTTATTTCTCCAAATCTTTACTTGTATTATTATTTTTTATACTTATACTATCCTTGTATTTTTTAGAAAAATAATAACAAAAAAGAATCTATGATACCTATTTCTTCACAGGTGATTGAGGTAAATTGTGAGATTATTTTTTATCTTTTTGATACAGAATATATGTATTTAGATTGAAGAATAATCCTTATGAAAGTATATGGTATAAGATCGTATTTCTTCAAATCCTTTTGAATATATATATTGTGAAAATTCTATGTTTATTAATGTATTCTGAAGAACAATATTCATCATACAAGGAACAATATCTTTAATTATCAATTAAAATTATCTTTACTTCACTTTCCTTCTTAAACATTCTAACTTATTTATCATGATTTTTAATAGTATCATTTAATAATATATCAAGATGCTTAATCCTTTTTGATTTCACTACAAATTTAAAACCCTTGACTTTATGGATATTTGTCAAATATATATTAAATGAATTGATCACTATATAAAAAATTTATTGGTCTCATAATTTTCTTAGATTTTAATGAAAAACACCTCTTCAATGTTTATAATATCTCCATAAACTACTCATAGTACCCTTTATTGATAGTAACATCTTTAAGTAAATTTATGAAAGTTAATGATCATTATCTTAAATCATTCTTAATTTTATATCGGTTGATTTTATTTTTTTCTGAAATCTTCCTAATTAATTTAAAAAATTATAAAAATTAAGGAAACTATTTCATTGGGAAAATAATGTATTATATATTTCAATTATTCATATGATATATCTTTTAAACTATAAAATGTATGATCACTCCCATTGATACTTAGATATTCTTTGGATAGTCTTAAAAATAATATTAACATTCCTTAGTATAGTTTTAATTATTAGATCCTATTGAGATGAAAGGACTATTTAATATATCATTGTCATTCTGATCCTCATGTTTTTCTCCTTCTCTATGATATATGACTTCTTTTTCATCATGGTGGGGGACATATTATTCTTCTTTAATAAGAGGGTAAACCTCCTCATCTTATTATTTTATTTGATTCTTATACAAAATAAGTACCTGGTATATAGTAAATTATAAACAAAAATAGATAATTCTTCACCAAAACTTCTCATCATTATGATCTTGGAAATAAAATCCAAATATTTCATATATTATAATATTAAAACATGAGAATCCAATCAATGGTGAGATGGGATAAGATACCATTATAAGTGGATGATTGGGGATATTAAGCACACTAAGAGGGGAATTAAATCATTGTTGGTGAAATTTAATCAAAATAATTATTTAAATCCTTATCATTATTCTCTTTAACATTATCACTTGTTAGTGTAAATGGATATCGTTTTCTATTTATTACTTTTATTCATTAATGAAAAAAAAATAGAAAAAATTAGAATAAAAATTAAATGGTTAACCACTCAATGTATTATGGAAAGTGATTTGTATGATTGAATAAAACCCCTGATCACATGATCAACTAGTAAACATACATAGCTAACAGTGAGAATGGAAAATTCATTGAACTAACATGCACATCTCACAACACTTATATTTTTTTTCCAACTCATAGGTACAACCCATAACATATGATGATATTGGTTTGGGTAAAAACAAAAACTTATTACAGAAATTTAGAATTATATATTATTTTATATGTATTACTTCTTTCATATTATTATTTCACTTGATCAAAATCATGCAAGGAATTCATTTAATTTTTCTTGAAAACAATGATGTACACACAATATTCATTCAATTGAAAACAATTGGCAATTTATTATTATATTTTATAGATTTTATGGCTACTTATTCACTTTATTAAGAATTCCAAAAATAAATTTCTCTTATTATTCCCTCTTATTTTTCTTTCTCTATTTCAATGAACATAATTATTTCACAGCAACTATTTCTTATATATATTCTACTATTGTGTTATAACATAAATTATCTAGATATTACCTTCTACACTTCAAAATATTAGACACAATGGAATTCTTCAAGAAATAATAGTGTCAGAAGTCTTTTTTATCCAAAATACTTTATATTTTGTCTTTTCACTTTAAATATATATCATTCCTAATATAACTCCAAGTATTTATGTGGAAATTTGAATTTTATATTAAAATTAAATCCATTAACATAAAATTTGTCCCTTGGATAATATTTCGTTTAATAATCACTATATAATTCAAATGTATAGTAATTATAGGTTGAGATAACCACAAAACCTTTTTGAAGAATCCAACACATCAAGGACACTTAAATTTGCCGAAAAAAATCTTCACAGTTGACACTCATCCATTGAAATGTAAGATAATAGTTTAGATTAAATATTTTTTTAAATATACGAACACATTTTAGGATGATGTTTTATTATGGAATGACAATCATGAATTTTATAGGCCCTCAAAATTCTATGTAACTAAGTTTCAAGGTGTTCACACCTCTCTTATATCATGGACCAACTTTTTTCCATTTGGTTATGGTAGAGCCATCCCTTTTAGTGTGGATGTCCTAAATTTTTTATGGCCACCAAAAATCAACCCAACATTATATGTGTCATAGTAACTGCACATGATATAGTGGTCCTCAAATTTCTTGGGAACTAAAAATTGACCTTACCTCATATATTGTGTTGTAATGTATTATGGATAAGTGTTCATTAAGTTTATAGGGACATAAAAATGACCAAGCCTAGTTTGTATACTAATGGATTTATAGTAATTGGATTCTATATCATTTCATTTTTAGGGCATTGTTCCACCGTGTAGTTGACACTAGGTGGGAGACCTTGAAAGATGGTTGTATTTAGTGACACCCATCACTCAAGAATCTATCATAATCTTGTTGGATGGATGGTACAATATGTTGAGAATTGTATAGTGCTTTCATTATTTTTTTCATTCCATTGTATTGATATAATAATGAGTTCTTCTTAAGAATTTCTCAGTGGGTGGCTCGAAAGAGGAATAATTGTGTTGGAACCTATCATCTAATCCTTTTACCAGGTGTTAGTGTGGGATGAAGGTGTTCTTGGATTGATTGTGTTGGAAATATATGACATAAATTTTTAGAAAGGGATACACCTCAACACATAGTGATCTCAAATTTTCATTTTCCATGGGGGGGGTGACGATAATTTTTCGGATACTTCTATTGAATTTATTATTCCCATTGGAAATTCAGATCTATATTACTGACTTCAAGTCAGGATTCCCCCCAATCCATTTTTCTGTATAAAAAAAACATTAATGATTAGTGGGAACAAAAATTACCAAAAATAAAATACCACAGAACCTAGTCATCCAAAATTAAAAACACATCCGCAGATAAAAAAAAATTCAAAATCAAAACACCCGATTTCATAAAATGAAAATATGAAAAAATGCCTCAGTCTATGAGATCTGAGACACGAACTAAATTATACATCATGTTGGGTCCACATTATCTATCATTCCATTATTCCGATCAATGTCATTGTCATCATAAAATGGAACTTCCAAGTCCTGTCGCTAGCCATCATCATCATGAGTTACCACTATTTACATCATCATCTAAGAACCTTGTCCATCATCACATTTTAAAACACACAATTATCTCAAGATACCATTAATATCCATCGTAGATTCCATTAAAAAATTATTTTCATGAACAAAGAATAACTTCACTGAGCAAGCCTCAAAAAGATCAAACATCGTAGAAGAAGCCAAAAAAACCTTCACCAATTACATGAGGAATAAATGTAAAAAACCTAAATGCTTCTTTTTTTTGTTTACACCTCTAAAATATTCCATAAATAAAGAGAAATCCATAAAAAACATAAAACAAAGAAGAAAATGAAATCAAGCTACGTAAGAGGAACCTTCATCCACCATACCCCACCTCCCAAAAACTCTGTGGAACCACTGCTCTAGATCTAACTCAGATAGGAGAAGAGGGACTTGAGGTCAGGGTAGGGAATTGAATGGATGAGGGATCTGAACATTTGCATCATTATGAGAATGAAACTAGAATCCAAATAAAAGAGTGAGAAGATATAAGAACACCTAAAAAACCTCGACCACCAAACCACTTATCCAACACATGTGGATGGAAACTTCAACCACCATCCATCATTTATATATCAAATTTTCACTATTAAATTACCTATGGAAAATCAATAATCAAATAAATTTTTCTTATAACTATTATATTATCTACCATTTATTTTAAGGATATAAATTCAACTAAATTCCAAAACAATATTCCATGGGTTTTCATCGAATCTTCACAGATATTTTCACTATAAATTAAAATTACTTCTGAGTTATGAACCACATTCAATAACTCAAAACAAATATTCTAACACATTTAGGATTAAAACATTAAACACCCTGACAAGTAATGAAATTGTTAATATATTATTAAAATTATTCAATATTCTTGGTTATTTCAACCAATCATCGAATATAATTCTTCTTTACAACATCTTCAATATATTGACATCAATGAAATCCTTTTTCAATGAAAACCATTGAAAAGAATAAAATGTACCCATTTTTTCACAAGTCACTATGACAAAATGTGGATCATTCTCAAACCTTGTAGGTGATAACAGCAAAATATAGAAAAATAATATGAATTAGATAGGATTTGGGTCATTTTTAAGCATTATCTTTTTAGTTCAACCTATCAGAAATACGTTTTATTTTGAACCGTGATAAATAATTTTTACTATTTTACAATTCATTATGGTCAAAACTTTAGTTATTATTATTAGAATAATGTTAATTATACTAATTCTGAAATTGGAATCTAATTTTCCAATTCCATTCACAGAAGTTAAAAAATATAATTTAAAATTAAACCCATATACATAATGATGAGCTTGTTTTCCAAAGGTAAAAGCTTTAAAAATTTAAGAGGTTTCTGTATCAAAATTCAATTTGAAATTTATTATCATGAATTAAATTTTATTTATTATAATATTACTATTAAAACCATTTTCAAACAAAAATTTAATCTTATAAATTTTTTAACTGAAGAACTATTTAAACTAAACCCATTATTTTTCACTATTAATCGAAATATTAATCTCCTTGGAAAATTACTAAAAATTATCCCCAAGATAATTTTGAAATGTTGATTCCCAATATGAAGATCATATTATCAAATTAATTTTTTAAAATATTCAAAAAATAATTTAATTATTTTTTCTGAAAAATTAAATACATATATGTTTTTTTGAAAAAATGTGTTTTTCAAAGCATATAACGACTTGAATAAAAATATTAGTATATTATCAATATTATTTATTTATATAGAACAATTATACATGATTTTATAAAAGTTTTTATTCCTATTCATGCCACCATGTTTTATAGTTATGTAAAAATAGTCATGTTTAAATAATATTATTAATAGTTTGTTGTGTTTTATTAGAACTCAGCATTGTGGGTAACACTAGATAAAAAAATTAAATTTATTAAAAAATATAAGATAAATATTGGGGATTTATAAAGGATTTGTGCTCATTCCTAAAGTTTATTTTATTAAGAATGGATCTATAATGTTGAGGTCAAATGTGATGAACTACCCTATTAACGAACTAGAGTTAGTGAAAGTTGTTAATACCTTAAATAGTTTGTGACATTACCACTTCAGTAATATAATTGTAGAATATTAAGGTCAGAAAATTTTTAGTTATATTTTATTTTAGTAGGATTTGAAATTTTGGAAATTGTGATGTGTGTAGTATCATTAGTGTTATAACAATTACTTTCTCTATATGATATGTAAGGGTAAATTGGTTGAGTATTTATGTATAAGGAATAATAAATAATTAAAAGAATAAAAGTGATATTGGTATCTAATAGATATGAAGGTATATTTGTGTCAAAAAGCTCATGTAGATGGGAACAATGTGGAATAACATTATATTGATTGAACTTATTGAATTTTCTATCATATAAGGGTGATTCAAATAAATTATTCAAAATTAAAAAATAATTAATATCATATTATTTGTTAGGGATAATAATAAATGGTGTTTGTTTGTATATGACATGATATTATATATTGTATATAGAATAGTGGTTCTTTTAGGTCTGATTAATAATTATATGAGTATATTTATTTAATCTAGTTAGTTATTTCATCATGGAATGATGAATATTTATAATTATATTATAATTAATTTTTATTTCATGGTAATGAAAAGAAGATGTGGTTGATTATTCTATCATTTATTGACATATCAATAGGTGAAGGTAGATCATTAGTTATTTGTATAGTTTTTTCATCCTTTCACAATTAAATCATTGAAATGGGAAGACACTAATATGTATTTGATTACTATTTTAACTAGTTAAAAATGAAATATTGATGTAATGTGTGTTATTATAGACCGATTCATGTTTTTGGACCACTTATTTCACATTCCAATGATATTCGTGGGGGAAGAAAAGGGTAATCTATAAGAAAAATATAGAAGTTAAGATTTATTTTGTTCTTTTATCTAACATCATATATAGTGATATGAGGATTAACTCATGATTTTGATGGTAGATTTAGGAAGGATATTTTATTGAACAGATGATTATTGGGTCATATAACCCTTATATATATGGGAAATTAAAATAAACCATATTGATTTTGGAAGTAATTCTTTAAGATCATGTATATGTCTGCAAGTATTCTTAGGATTTATGATAACCCATATCTTTCATAAACATCATTTCATGATTTATTTCATAATTATTAACTTATTAAAAACCTATAATAACATAAGTACTGGTGTAATTGGGTAATTAGGTATTTATGATAATAAATTGAAAAATAAATGCAAATACAAAAACTAAAACTCCATAACATGCCTTTAAATCTCCATAATCTTATAAAAATTTTTGTGATAACCTAGATACATACATAAGAAATGGGTGATATATGAATCCCAGTAAGGTAATAATCAAATCTAAACCTGGTGAAATTAACACACGAGGTTCAATAAGAATATCAAGGTTATATAAGAGTGGTGTGAGTTATAAACATTAATATCCAATAAAAGTAAAATATGATAACATAAATGAAACATGACCATGTGTAAACAACATAAAATTTAAGATCATAATCATATTACAAGGATGACCACTGATACATTATAACATTGTGGTCTTCAGTTAACCCCCATACACCACACATGGTATATCATGGGGTAAAAGAATTACACAATGACATAGAGGGATATGGAATTATTGGCCCACCCATTAAATTCATATCATGTACATTCTTATGTGTTCCATATTGATCATAAAAAATAATAAAGAATTTCATCACATTTAACACTATGATTAAATTATTTCGGTTAAATACATGGAATTCTACAATAAAGTAATTATAGGTATAAATTGGTGAATAACATTTATTGTAAATGGGGATGGGTATTCACTTAACAATAGTTTGTCTTGGATAGTCAAAAGTTAATTTCAGTTTTATAACGGTTTTACATAATGATTCATGCAAGGGTTTGATGAGAATGATAGATCTATCTCATTACTTTTTGTATAAGTAATGTAATTTTGATGGTTAAAAACCTATACCCACATGATCAATTAGAAATATAAAGGCATAATATGAAGTAAGTTGTTGAATAAATAAGTGAAGGATATGATCCCTTTCCAAGAGAGGTCACTAAAAATACAATGGTAGGAGGTTCTTAAAATAAATGGGGGAATTGGTAGGGATCAATAGAAGAAATTTTATAATTAATTAAAGATGATATTGTTTTTAATGAAGTGGATTGGGAGGATTTGTGGGTTTTCATTAAATAAAATAAGAAAATTATTTATTATTTTATATACTTAGTTCATAGACTCTATTTGATAAATTAATCCATATAACAATCCATCCAATGATCGTTCTAATGGTATCTATAAACTAAGATTAAATTTCATTATTTTATAAGGATAAGGACTGAAATCATGAATATAACACCCCTGTTGATGTGGAATTTAGTCATATTTATAAAAATTTAATTTTTGAACCACAAAATATAATATTGGTTATGGATAATTCATTAATAGTTTATAAAATAAATCAATTAAAATAATATTTAAATTAATTTATTAGTGAAACAAATTTTTGGTTTTATATACTCTTTATAGTATTTATAAAATCAATTCTTTTCTTCTATGATGTTATAATAAATATTGTGTAATTATATCATATTTAAAATTTACAAAAAAAATGTCTCTCTCATGATATTATGAAAATTATTGGTTAGAAAATTTCAATGTGATTATTTTGAAAATAATATTTATGTTATGAAAAAATCGTTCTACTATGATAATTTAATTTTTTTAATAAAAAAATCACTATTTATGTTAAATGGTATATTTTTATAAAATACCAGTTTTCAGGCCTTTGTAACAATTACATTTGACATTGAAAAATTAAATAATCATTTAAATTTAATAAATATTATTTAATAATATTATTTTATTAAAATATCATCTATTTAAATATTTCTTGAATTCCCCAAAAAGGGTGTTTTAATTGTGACTATATATTTATCAAAAATATAATATGTGTTTTATCATATGAAAATATATTTTTTATCAAAAAAATTATTTTACCATTATAAATTAATAAATTATTAGTATAATAAACTTAATATCAAAAATAAATACATAAGAATTCATACTATTAGGGTATAAATGCATAAACATTAATTACACCAACGAAAGCCCTAAGCGTAAGGTGCGTGAACTTGATATTTTTTTGGGTGGTTCAAGAAACAAGTTTTGGGTCATGATCTCAATGAGTTCTAAATTATCCATAAATGGTTTATCTTTTTCTCTACATGTTGAATATTTTATTTTCCATGGAAAATGGAAAATACCAGTGATGTTATCTCCCCTGGAACCTCTGATAAATGGGTTTTATATGGTATGATAATACTGGTCGAGGTCATCATTTCCTTTTTCTGTACCAACTGAATTTATTATAAACCTATATTTATAAATATAGTAATCATAAAATCACTATATAATGTCTTAATATAGAAAATTATGTTAGTTAATGGTGTTTTAAATCTTTTAGTATATAACTTATCATGACCCAAAAACAAAAGTAGTGTATGTGTTTTCTATAATTTAATTACATAGTGAGGTATTTACTCTTTTAGAAATAGAATTTCATTGATAAATTTTCTATTCACTACATTATTCCCCCATCAAAAATTTCACCCACAATTTTTCATTAATATACTAAGTAATTTTTTGGTGCTTTTGTTTCGTTACTTCTTATAGTACCCTTAAAATTTGCAAAAAATGAGGTTCTTCCACAACTCATTGGCCACATGTGATCTCTTGTTTCATAGAACCATGACTTATAATCTATGATCTTCATTGACTGATCCTAATATAAAGAATCATTCTCAAATGGTGGAACCTTAGGATTTAATATATGTGGGTCATCTTTTATCTACATCCTTAAGTGGGATACATAGAACACATCATATACTTTAGATAGGTTAGGTGGGAGTTCTAACCGATAGACTATCTATCCATTGTGATCTAGGATCCCAATGGGGATGATTAATTTTGGTTTTAATGGTTTCCCTTCATCCCAAACATTATAAAATTATTCCACGATGATAGATGAAGGAAAACAATTATCTTCAAACTCAAACTAATAGTTTGATCAATGATTTTATAAATGGATTTTCTCTAAAATTTGTATGGATTTATTATGATACTAAATGGTTCAAATCTCATCTCTCATCTCATTAATATGATCAGGCCCCATATAGTTCCACTGTATTAATTTATCACAGCTTTTTAGAGTCCAAAATATCTTCCCATACAAATGGTCATAATTTTCTACATGAATTACATAATTTAAACTATTTTCAAATGATAACTCTACTAGAGGATGGTTTTTATCCCAATATCCTTTTAAATCCATTGAACATGATCTTAATATATCCTATAATGTTTTAATGTTTCTATTTGATTAACTATAAATATGAGTGTGACATATTGTACATAAACTCAACTCTATATTCAATGGCTTCTAAAGGACTATCCAAAACCTTGAAGACAGTCTATGATCTCAATAATATATCATGGATAGTGGAACTTGATTCAATAGTATCTCTTACATTATATATATCATGGTGATTTTGGAAAGAGATAAATATTCCCTGATAGAAATAAAATGAACTGACTTAGTAAGGCCATCGACTACCCCCTAATGGATTTATTTATTTTAGGGGTCTTTGGAGTGGTATGGAGAAATACATGATTATATTTACCCATTTCTATACTGGTGTTGTAAAGGTTTAATAATACACTTTTTTATAATATCATTCACCCTTAGCTTGTTTACATATCAAGCATCATGATACATGTTTTGAAATATCCTTCATCGTGTTACCCCATTGGATGTTTTTATATAAATATCTACAAAACATAGTCCTTTCAAGATGAATTGATTTGGATGATCTATATACATGAACCAAAATATCATCTTATGTTCATTTTTAAAGAAAAATTATCTAAGTTCAAAATATAATAAATCTATCTTTATAAAGTTTACACTTCAAAATATTAGATATCATCCTCTATAACACCTCATTATCTTTTGGGCCTCCTTTATCCTCTTATGAATGAATAATTTAAAAGTTATTTGAGTGAGTTATATTTTAAGTCATTTTATTTTTCCCATGTCCTTCCATTGATGGTCCTATAATACTGGATCCCTTGAAAACAACATCATATATAGGGTTTTATTGTTTTTTTCTACATAGATGTCCTAGAATGTTTTCACCTTTTTAGGTTATAAATGGATTGAAAAATCACAAGACATGATTATATCTAATCTACTTTTTGTCTCCTATTGATATCCATTTTTTAATATATATGTAAGGATTTCATGATCCATATATATGTCACTCTTCTCTCTATAGAGATAATTTCCCCAAATATTAATCGTCAAGATCACTACATCCAATTCTAGATCATTTTTTAGGTATTTCAACCCATGGATCATTAATTGGATGGAGGAATAGGATATCACTTTTTTATTTTTCATGTGTAGACAACCCAATCCTTTTTTATCCTAATCACTTTTGATCAAAAATCCCTCTGCACTAGTGGGTTATGTGAGCACATGTGCAATGAGTAGCCTATTTATTATCCATTTAATTTTTTCGTCAAGTTGATCACTCCTAACAAACATCACCCCCTTCGGAGTAATAATTTTAAAAGGACTTGAAAATATTGAAAAATTTCTCATAATTCAATGGTATTACAAACCTAATCCATGGAACTTATAGAGTTCCATGACATAGGTTCATATGGGATATCCTTCAATTGTCTCTGTTTGTGAAGAATGCATTGATATACCTTTTCTGGTGATAAAATTCTCCATAATCACTAATGAATATATTCTTCAATTATATTAATATTTATAGTAAACTAGTGTTTAAAAATTGAATCACTATGAACATATATTGCATTTTCCTAATATAAAAATAAGTCTTAGGGATATATTCTATTTTCTCAATTACATGATAATATCTTCACCAAATATCCTCTATAGATAAGTATTGGGATCTGCATAGCTGATTGAACAAATACAAAATATATGAAAAATCATACTAGTTCATTAGAATTATTTTATTGAGCTCAAGATAATCGATGCATAGAGACACTGAACCATCCATATTATTGATTAAGAGGACTAATACACCCCACGATTAATCACTTGATGATATAAACCATTTATCTATATTATCCTATATTTTCTTATTCAACCCCTAATGTTCAAAATTTTTCATTCCATTTGATTTTTTGTGTATTAAAAAATAGTAGTAAAAGTTTTATGAATAACTCAACATCTCGTCTATGATGAAGACTGGTCAATTATTCCGGAATCACATTAAATAATTCCCATACAATGAGAATGTAATCAAAGTTGATCATTTACTTAATAACAATTATTTTATATAGATATTATTTCTCACAAGGTAATAATATATATGTATGAGATGATTGTACCAAATGAGATTCATCATAAACTTTCATCTTTTATATAACTATAGGATTATTTATAGTGTAGATGGTGAATTCCTTCTCCCATTAATTTATGTTCTCTCTATAAAAGGAATCCAATCCATTAATAAGATAATATCTAATTCCACTAAAATAGATAATGATAATAATTCCAAGAATAAAGTTCCCATATATAGTAACTTTTGATACAATAACAATATAAGCTCTTCTCGATGTTCAAAAATCAATTTAGGTGGTGAATTGATGTTATTAGAAGACATAAAAGATCAACTAGAGTGGCATGAATTTAAATACAATAAATCATACAAAAATTTGGAGTAGAGGTTATGTATACATGAATCACCACAATCTATCTCAACATATGAACACACCTTTTCTATTTTTCTTAGAGATTTATGGTTCTAATAATCCTTGATTTACAATAGATTAGAGAATTTTCCTTGATGATTCCCATGTCTTCCAAATTTATGACATAGAAATTTTAGTGGCACCATTGATTGAACTTTTTTTCATTGATAACTTTATCTAATGTATAAATTTCTGGGTGATAACTAACTACTTTATGCCCTATATTTTCACACCCAAGACTTCATCTAGTTCCTTTTTAATATATCCCTTTGTGACTATTTATATATTTTGGAAGTGTAGGATATTTATTCATCTTTACTTGATCACCTTTATCCTAGGAAGTTCAGTGGTAAGTTTTCCTCATTTTCATTAATGTGTTTCGGGACTTAACTATGTGACATTTGGTGATCCAAATTTGTGATGGTAGGTTTGATATAATAACCAGTTATCTAAATTAACCCCCATCATGTTAGGTATATCATTTGGATAGATATTATGTCATCCATCACATTGGTTGATGAATCATTTCCTCTTATTCCCATCTATTGACTAAAGTAAAGGGAAAACCAGGGAGAGGAATTTTAAAAATACTAAAAACATAAAAGGGAAATTCTAATACATAAATTGATAACTCATAAATGATATATCTTCCCTAACTTATAAATTTAGAGGTTTCAATATATGTTATTCATAACTTATTCACTAACATAATGTCTCATGGAATTTTTTGAACTCTTAATAATGGTTTATAATGAGCTTTTGAATTTTCTAAAAAATATTCCCAGAGAGTTTAAAACTAAGTGTGAATCAAGGCATATTTTTCATGCACCTAGTGAATATCGATTAAATCGTATTGAACCCTGTTGGGGGTTATTACTCTAAGGTATAACTGTTAATGCCAAAAATAATTTTTTGTATCCAAAAAGGGAAGTATTGTTCTGGAAACCACTTTCACAAAACATTAACAAAATTGAACAATGATTCTCAATGTTTATTGTTATCCCTATGTCCTTAATTATAATTTTATAAATCAATTATCCAAAATAAATTAGGGGTTTCTCTGATAACAACTATGAAAACACATATCTTTCATATACTTTATTTCCTAATTTATTGCATGTATATAAACATAACACAATTAAAGAAGATCATGAGGGATATTTTCATTGGGTATTTAAGTATATAAAATAAAAAAATTAAATCAAAATATAAATACTTAAAATAACACTACATATGATGCCTTTAAAGTTCCATGATCATCTACAACTTCACTGAATAACCCAAAGATGTACATTGGAAATGGAAGAGTTATAAATAAAAATAAGGGTACAGTAGAAAAATAACTTTATGAAAGTAATACATGTAACTAAATAGTAATATTAAGGTGATATAAGAGGCATGGGAATCATAAAAATTCACATCAATGCATTATAAAGTATAATAACATAAGGGAAAGTTAGAAATGTGTAAATGATATAAAACATGACATCATACACATATGTCAAGGATAAACATAATGAGAATTTAATATAGTGTTCTTTGGATAATCTCATATTCTTCATACATGGTATATCATGAGATAAAAAAAATTACCCATTTCACTATAGGGATATATAATTATATGCCCACCCATCACATTCATATTATTTACCGACATAACTGTTCTAAATATATCATACAACATAAGAACATATTTCATCACTTTTAACCCCATAATTTAGGAGTGTAGGGTATATAAATTCAATTAAATAATAAATTAAGGATAGGTAAACATATATGAATGCCATTTTTTGGAAAAGTGTATGGGAATTCACTACATAAATGTTTGGCTTGGAAAATCATAATAAAATTTTGGTAGCATAAAAATGGTAAATAATGATTCATGGAAGGGTTTAATGAGAGTGAAAGGGGTTTATAATCAATTTTCAATGATAATGTACATAAAAATCTGATTAAAAAATATACCAACAAGATCAATTGAAAATAAAAAAGTTTAATATAATTATTGTGGTTGAATATGGAGGAAAATGAGAGGTTACATTAAATTGGGAGAGAGCTTCTAAAAGCTTGAGAGGAGCCACTAAAGATCTTTTGAGAATTCTAGGAGGTCTTTATAGTAGTAAGGTAAAATTAAGTTTGAGAGGAAATGGTTTTAGTGGTTATTAATGGGAGGCATTGGGGTTTTTATATCAAAATAGATGATATTTATTTATTAATTTCTAAAATCTTGTTTTAGACTCTATATGATAAATTAATCCAAACAAGAATCTAAATCATGGTTTTTGCCTATTTTTTCTTCAAACTAAGAGTGTGATTAATTATTTCATATTTATAATAACTAATATCCATAAAATAACACCCTTGGTGATGTGTGAGTCATGTGAATGGGAAATTGATTCTAAAATAATAAAATATAATATTGGTTTTCTAGGATTCAATTAGGGGTTACTAAATAAATTAAATAACTTCAAAAACAAATTTTATTAAAGTTGAAACATAATTTTGGCCATGTATACTGTTTATATTATCAATTACGTCAATATTTTTCCATTATGATGCTATAATAAGTATCATATAATTATACCCTATTTTATTTTTTTCACAAAAATTTCAATGTCTTTGAAAGTATAAAAATTCAACTACTGGATAATTCTGACGTTCTGATTCGAAAAATAATATATTTACTTAAAAAACTACGTAATTATGATAATTTAAACATTTAAATAAGAAATCTTTATTTATTGAAAAATAATTTTTTTTACTATTAATGTTTTCAAACACTTATAACTGTCACATTTCAATTAGTAAAATTATACTATCAATTATAATTAATTGATATTATTTAATATTTATATTTTATTAAAATATCACCTATTTAAAAAATTAATAAATTTTAAAAAAATGCGGCTTATATGAAAATTTTTAATTTTTATAAAAGAACATTTTGTCTTTTAAATTATCAAAATCTAATTTTTATCATCATTTATTATTTTATAATTATAAAGTAATTAATTATTAATATAATAATTTCTTATTAAAAATAGAAATATAAAAATTCACATTACAAGGGTCCCGAAATATAACCCTTTATAACATTAGTGAATTCCATAAGATTAAGGCGTGTGATGGTGAGATTTTGTTGGGTTGGTTTGGAAAACATGTTTTAAGTGGTGATCTCAATGAGCTAGAACATCTCCCCTAAAATTATTTTCCTATAATTATGTTATTAAATCATAGATTAGGATTGATCAAGCGAAAAGATCAGGATTTTTTATTCAGTTGGAAGCTCTGAAAAAAGGGCTTCATTGGGTACGATCCTATAGGTCCTTGCCATTTCTTCCATTTACTATTTCAATTGGATCTCTCATTACCCTATGTATATAATAATAAAATGATCACTATTTATTTGTTATGGTATCAAAAATTATGATATTTAGTGGTATTTTCAATAAAATATGATACAAATAATAATAGTCCCCAAACCATAATAGTGTATGTGTTTTCAATAATTTATTTTCATATTAATGTATTCACTAGTTTAAAATTGAAATTTCATTTATTATTGTTCATGAAATTGAGAGAATATCATAAATCTTTGGTGAATTTTATGTATAATAATAACATACAAGAATATATTTAAAGGGATTCATTTAATGCGTTGCATGGTATAGTACACTGATCATCATTGTATTTGGTTGAGTTAGGATAAATATTTTTTATGATGTAGTTTAGTGATGGAAATGATGGATCTAATCAATTTTATTCAACAATTTTTAACAATATATCAATCATAATAGAAATATTATAATGACTATTATCAAGGTACATTAGAGTTCATAAATGGAGATAGAGACATCAAGTGACTGTTGTGATGGAAAAGCCGCCAGTTATTTTGGAATCATGGGATGTTATAATCCAAGTCTATGGGTTCATTTGATGTTCATAAATGAATTGGATGTTTAGAATTTGATTCATAATATTTATGGAATAATATTTTGGTGCATGTTATGTTTCATGTTTCTCAACTAAGAATGTACTGGGTGGATCCATCTCAGATTCTTTTCAACAATGTGATGGATTAGGAACAAGATATGGATATAGTGGAATTTTTGGTGAGGATTTTTGATATACAAGAGGATATATTGATATGATGGAGTGTTACTCTTCTAAAATTTATATTGTATCATGAACTGATCTAATAAGGGACATCAAATAGAGAATAACATACATGATACAAAATGAATTATTATTTTAATGAACCAATATTAATGAAATCTATAAATAGAAATTCCAATAGTGGTGTGAATTATGACATCTTGGTTTTTTAGGTGTATCATCCTTTTATTTTTGTTGGTTTTCATGTTGAGATTGATTTTTTTAATCCTAGTGATGAAGTCATGGTATAGTAGATGGTCCTAGGGAAAATTTAGAATGAATTTTACATCATAAATTAAGATAGGTAGGATTTAATGGAATAATGTTTGATCCTAGAGACCACATAGTGTGACCATATATTTTGGGTTTAGTGGGTAAAGGGGGATAAATGGTCATATTTATAGTTTTGGAGACCATTCATGTTGGCCATGATGTTGGGTTAATTCTTCTTGATTTTAATTTTTAAATCATCAATTATCCTCTCATAATATCCATTAAAACAATATTTTAGTTTTCTAATGATCTAGGGATTCACGAGTTAATAATTTCAACATTTGTATCGATGAATAATGAAATTATCTCAAAGATTGGTAATGTAAACATCAGAAAAATTATTGGATATTTATAATTTCATGAGTTCATTGATAAATTTATTTTATATCTCATTGCGTTTCACTATATGAGGATATATCAATTGGTAATGTACATTGGATGAGGGAATTGTGGATTCAAAATCAAGAAATGGAGAATCATTTTTTCCAAGTCCTCATTCAAAGGGGTTGAGGGACAGATCATGATCAATCATTCTAGTTCTAGGTTTTTATGGAATTTGGGTGCTTATTGGGTATGGTAGGTGAAAAATATTTAGTACACGGTGGATTATGATTTATTTTTTGTCAAAATAATGTTATTATAGGATGTTATAATCTTTTTAAATTCAAAAAATATTTCTCAAATGTATTTACTAAGAATAATATTTAATCAGTTTAAAAGAAAGTTTATTTTTTTAATTTTGGAACAAACCCTATGAACTGGATTCGTTGAATAGGAATTATGGGGAAATTGATTTTTGGCAGCTCAAACATGTCCTGTTGTAAATAATATTTTTAATAGTTTTTTTGGTAATTTGTTATTCATAGGTAATATATTGTGGGTAAATAAATGAATAAGGTATATGAAATGATGTGATGAATTGGGTGTGACAAAAAATCTTGGGTAATTATATTGGATGGGTATTTTCATTCTATTTTATATGAATAATATGGGTAATATTATTAGTAAATTCCTATGTTTATTATAATCCATGGCAGGTGTATCCATTGAACATATAATGATTTTTTTTCATTTGATTCACAATCCTTATGGATTAATAAATTTCTATAGATAATCATGTCCTGATGTATTTTTTGTGAAATAATGGATCAATTTATTCTTCTTGTATTGATATACTTTATTATGATCATTTATTATGTATTTTATTTTTGAAATGAAGTAAACCATTTTCAGTTCCATTGATTACAAGGTAGAGGACATGTTTTTTGTTGAGATCACATAATATTCCTATAGGGAATCCCTCTAAGGTGTTCGATTACCCTCCACAATTTACATAATTCAGGGTGATTTAAGATATATTATTCAATGATACATGTATAGTAAAGAATCCAATGTTCCAAGTGGATTTATAATAGGATTTAGGTTGAGTATGGATGTGGTGGTGTTGGAATATGTATTGATGGTGGAGTTAAACTATCCATACGACATAATAACTGTCTAATTTATTTCATCATGTTTAATTAGGATCATATAATGCCCTTATATTGGTTAAATACCAATAGGGGTGGGGGTGAATAAATAGTCTTGTTTTATGAATTATTCTTTTTTAAATTCAACCACTCAAATATTTTATATTTATTGATATACTCAATGATAACTCACAACACCACCATATGTGAAGTTGTAAAAGATAAAATTCAATTCAAAACATTTATATTGTTTTAAATAAAATACTAATTGTTTCCATAGTTGGTTTGAAAACCAAACCTATAATTCCTTCCAACATAAATATTAGTGAATACAACCATAGACCGTTCTATTTTGATCAACACGGAGTCTCACTGTGTTGTTTCATCTCCTCATGATAGGTTATACACCCTAGCCATTATTCTCATTCATCAAAATATTCCCAACCTAATGATATATATATATATATATTTATATTTATATTTATATTTATATTCTTATGGTCTCTTCCAGACTAATTTTTAATAGGTATTCATCCACATTCTGGAAGGATTAAAAGGTTTCCAAGTGTAAAGTATTCAAAAAAATTCAATAGAAACTGGAGTTGGTCAACTAATCATAAACCACTTCATAGATTATATATGATCTATATCATCCTTTATTATTTTGATGCTATGGTACAACATAAATTATTTTCTTGGATCTATCAAAAGTTTCACACTCTTCATGTTTCGGTTTTAAATCACTAGACGACTCGATCTATTATCCCCATGATGTATTTGAATTACATAGCTTCATTTTATCCACTGATGTTGTGGAATTAAAATCATTTTAATTCACCATTTATGTATGAATGAATAATAAAAAATAATTACATTGTATATTTCATAGAAATGATCACAAAATTCATTAATGATCAAAATGATCTCTGAAAATTCCCCAGGACAAATTCTTTGATTTTACACCTTTATTTTAAGCATAGAATACATCTTCATCATAGAATCACTTTATTTATTATGTTATTAACTCAACATGAATCATAATATTTTTAATTTATTATTGATTTTGAATCCATTATGACCAGATTTTATTCATTTTCGAAATATATCATTTCTTCATCTGATATTAAATATGGAACTGCTCATCATTTTTGTGTGACGTTTCCAAATTAGAAGTGTTTTATGTGTTTATGTCATATGAAAATCTCATAATTCATGTGATATGTTGATGTGAGAAAAATACATATAGTTCATAAAAAACTATGTTTCATTTGTAATATTTTATCTTTAGTTGTTTTCATATAAAAATATCAATGTAACATGCTTAAAGACAGATAACAAGAATACATTTCAAAAAGTGTACCACGAATTGACCTTGATGTGTCCCTCACTATTTGTCTTCTCAGGCCTTATTCTCTTATTTTAGACTCCATGTACACCTAGAATATGTAGTCCACTAAATTTTCTTCAAAGGATGAACTTTCATATGAAATTATCACCACAAAGGCCACTGATAACCACAATGGTTTGGTTTTGTTCATTGCATAACTCCGTACATTACTGCGATAGTTTATATAGGTAAATAATAAATATAGTAATTTTTATGAATCCTTCATGTAACTTATATTAATATTTCATATCTTGTAATTACCTTGATTCATCCTTCATAGTATCTGAGTTACCCTTATATATCCAATGATTTATAGTCTTACCTTTATGTGAAATAATTATTTTATAGTAATATTTACATGTGGTATAAATAAAAATTAATCACCCTATTACACTTAATGATTTCCTTTATTTGGGTATTAGTGTAGCTCATTACCAATAAAATTTGTGCTAAACTAACTATATGTTGGTTTTGAAAGTATCAGTTTACCTTTACATAGGTAATTTATCTCATAGTTCACTTCTACACAGGTAACAATTCAAACTCCAAAACACCATTTTCCATTCTAAATCAATCTTATGGACTTCCAAATTTCATTAAATGAAGTAGATACTATTTATTAATATGTAAAAACTTTTATTTTTATTTAATATTATTGTAATGATCATCAAAATATATATTGAGGTTGTAATGCATGATAATGTTCAAAGTATAATGACCACTATTCATCATCAAACACATTTTTACTCAATGAAAACATATTAAATTATTACTTGTGAATGTAAATCACTCCCTTTAAATTTTATATTAATACTATAACTCATTAATGTTAATATGTTCATCCCCATGAATTCTTACTTCTTCACTAATCGAAAATAAATATAATGAACAATATAAGGGTCATATTTTTTTTCTAAAACCACATTTGTCTTATAAATTTTCTAATATATATATAAATCATTAACTCATTGGGAGAAAGATAATACTACATGGTTATACATTGAAATATCCATTAGTTAATATACTATAATTCTTTAGGGGAAAATTCAATATCAAAACAAGAGTAGCATAAAAAATATAATCAATGTTATCCATAAAATTCCATAAATTTTATTCCATGACAAAAATATAATTTTGGGCTATTAAAAATATATTTATCATAAAAAATAAATGAATTTCACAAAAAGGAAATCATAAAAAAAACATGTGAAAGGTCCAGAACTAACCCATTTTCTTACTATTTTTTTCAACCAAAACTCTCTTTTTTGTAATTTTTTTTGATATAATAAGAATGTAAGGGGTGGAATTGTGATTGAACACACTATTCTCTGGTTTTTATAGGGACATATATAAATTTCATATGGACATATCTAATGAGTTATTAAAAAACATATGTCACATTCACACCCACTATACTGATTTAACAACTTATTTCTCCCCTTGATAGATGGAAAAAAACATGAATAACACCTCATATATGATTAAGTATGAACAAAACAAAATTTCTTCCCTCAATTAACTATATATAAACAATAATAAACATTAATAACATGGAATAATGATAATACTCATTGTTACATAGTAGAAACATTGAGATTGTGAGTCTACGCATGTCCATGGCCACTCATTTAATACAACCTCAATTTTTATATCAATAGTCTTAAACTATTTTTATTCATATTCATTTTTTTAAAGGTTAGGTTCAAAGCCTCAATTTATTATTTAAAGAAAAGGCCTTTTTAATGTGGGTAGAGGGTGACCCATACATAGCCCGAAGGCCCAAGGCCAAGTGGCCTGAATACAAGGCTTGAAAGCCCATTTTTTCCCAAAGGACTCCTCGGTGAACAGTACTACTACAGTATTACATTTATTTCACACATATGTAATTAATGCATTTTTATATCCAATTCACAAACACAAAACATAACCATTATCTCGATATTTCAAGTGTAATGAATTTTAATTCATTAAAATTCATTAAATTTTTATATGCACGCACTGAAGATTATATATTCATTAATAATATTTAAAATATATTTATAAAATAATTATTTATCAATATATATATATTTATAAATGTACATTTAGTATATTTACACATTTATATCTTTATAATTATAAATAAATAAGTATTTATTTTTAAAAAGTACTTATATAATTACAAATAAATAATTATATAAATTTAGATCATTATTTAATTTATAATAAACTCATTTAGATAATAAATATATTTACCACATTTATATATATATATATATATTTATAATATATATAATTATTTAAATATATATAATGATATAAATATTATTTTTAAAAAATATTTATACAATTATTAATAAATATTTATATACTAAAATAACTAAAAAATTATAATATATTTATTGCAACAAATAATATATCTTATATATTTATAAAAAAAATTACACATTTTAATATATATAATTATAATTATAAATCCTTTATAAGCACTTAAGTAATAAGCACTAATAAAAGGAATCTTTATCAGTGCAAAAAAATCATTGATAACGATTCCTTTTATCATCAATTATTACTTAAGTGTGGAGAAAGGTATCTTTATCAGCTCTTTTTTGGAAGCATTGAAAAATGATTCTAGATCTAATTAAAAACCCTATCCATTTGTGAACCCTTCGTGATATCTAAAGAATTCGGTAGAAGCCACCCTCTTCCAGTGCTACTCCTTGGTGAATTGAACTTGGAATCAAGGCTTGAATCAAGGCTCGAACTAATCCAAGGATCAAACAATTGAAGGGTTTATTGAATGCAATCCTCGAATGTAAGTTTCTCTATAATTTTTATTGAACTTATGTCCTTATATACTTTATCTTGGGGGAATTGAAGGTGTAAAACACTAATGGTTCTATCTATGGTGGAGGATATTTTTAAACTCTGAGTGTGGTGAGTTATCCATTTTTTTTATTTGGCCATGAAGATTATTCATTTTGATGGTCTAAATTTTTAGAGTGTGAAACACGTATATTGTGTGCCTTCCTAGTCTTTCTCCCATGCCATTTGAGAATCTTCTTCATTCTCAATTGTAATTATGAATTGATATAGTGGATTTTTGATCTAATCTTTTATTTATGTGAATTTTTGGATGAATCGTGATTTATTTTTATTAGAAAAATGGTGGAATTGACCATATGGTAGATGTCCCATTCCATTTTATATCATATATATAATTTTTTATTTATCAATTTCTACGATGGTGGTTTGGTATCCTATAAGACAGATTCATTTCATATTAAACTGATATTTATTTTCAAATTTTTGTTGTAGATACTTTAGATAAGGAGTGATGATTTATAGATCTACTAATTTTGTGAGTAAACAAAGATTTATATGTGATGTAAGGATATTCCACTTAGAAAATGTGACCTCTTGGTAGTCGTCCCATCTTGGTAGATACTAGTGTGTATGGGATAGATTTCTTAAGGGTGGCATTGTTTTCTAACTTGTTTTTGATTTATCATGTGGATGTGTAATATTACATTATGAAAAATTCATTATAGACATCCCTAGAATCACAAGGATGGGTCAATGTGTATTAGGTGACTTCCTTGAAATCATTCTAATGGGTATATCTGATGTGAAAACCTCCCTAGAGTCCCTGGTATGGGTTTTGTTAGTGATATGACCTTGTAAGAGTCTTGATATGTTTTTAAATATTTGGTTTACCATTAATATTGAAGGTAATAATTCATTAGGTTGTTTCATTACTAATTAGAAAAAATAGAATGGATGTAATCAAATATTATATATTAGAAAAAAAATTAGGCATTCGTCATTTTAGGTCTACATGTATTGGTTATACCCCTTGGAATCTCTAATTACAATCCATGTATATGAAATGACTCTTTATTTATTAAAATGTTTTATCGGTACATTTTTATATTTCCAGATGATTGAATGAGAGTTTGTTTTTTCTTTTTTTTTTATTTTTGTGTTTTTATTAACCTCTAATTTAGAATTTTTTTTAATTTGTTTATGGGAAATAGAGGCTTTATGTGTGTCAAACAACAATTATTTTTGGAAGTTTTTTATTTGACACTCATCCCCAATTTATTTTATAGAAAAGTGTCGTTATTATAATTTTCATATCCCTAATAGTTATTGCATCCCTATAACTTTTATTTTTCATTCACTTCTATGATTATTAGTAATACTATTAATGAATAAATCATAGATTATTTCAAGAAAAATAGTTTCATTCCCCCAAGAGAGGGAGGATGTTTTTCAAAAAAAAGAATGCAATGATAAATGTTCATGAAATGAGAAGATGATCATGACAGTTGTCTAACATTAACATTAGAATGAATTTATAGGATAAAACATTCCATAATGGTGTAATTGTTTTATAAAATTATATTACCCATTTACTTCAAAGAATACTGATATTCTTTGAAATAATAAAATTTTGGGTTCCCCTTAATATAATTTTCTAAAAATTTTACCTTTGATAATGAATATGTTTTGGTTATTTATTAAGTTATTCGATAAAATTAATATTTTTTAAATCCAATTTAATAGATATGAAAATAATATTTTAAATGATTCATAATTATTTTTTGATGTGTGTGAATATTTTTCACATCAAACTGATACATTATGTAATTAATATGAGTCAAAGTGTGTGTTTCTAATTTAAAATGACCTTTTATTAAAAAAGACACATAACACACTCAAAACCAAGAAATCAATTTTTAATTATTTTGATATTTTTAGAAAATGATTTATTGTTCATCTAAGATGTGTAGGATTAGTCTCACCTTAATCCAACTCATAGTGTGACCCATATGACTCCACCTAAGTTTTTTTAAAGAAAATGGTCATCAATTTTAGTAAAATGTAAAACTGGCCGAATCAAAACCAAGAAAACACATTTCAATTGTTTTTATACTTTTCAATAATGAACCATAATTAATTTTTGATGTGTAGGAATCTGTTTCACCACAATCTGATACTTAATGTTCTCGATACGACTCAAAGTTTCCGTTATCTGTTTAAAATTGAAATTTTAGTAAAAAACGTTTCAATCACTAAAAACCAGTCAAACACACTATGATTTTCTTGATAATTTTGGAAAATAATTCATATGTAATTTTGTTTCATGAATGAATTGATCTCACATAGAACTGATACATAATGTGATTCGTATGACTCAAAGTGCTTTTTTCTTTTTTAAAATGACCTTTTAGAAAAAAATAAAAGTGACTTACTCACAACTAACAAAAAAATCATTATTTTTATAAATTATTAAAATGAAACATAAATCATTTAAGACATTTAGGAATCATCCTCAGCTTAATCTAAGGCACTATGTTAATAGTATGACTCAAAACATGTATTTTTATTGAAAATTTACATTAATATTGTTAAAATGGAAAACTAACTTAATCAAAACTAAAAAAGCATTTATATTGTTTTTATAATTTTTGGAATTTATTTAGAAGTAATTTTTGTGTTTAGGAATCCACCACACCTCAATACAATACACAATGTGTCCGATATGACTCAAAGTGTCACATATAAGTTTAAAATCGATTATATAGTCCAAAAACTGTCACTCACTTACATCCAATCACACACACACATGGATTTTATTGATAATTCATAAAAATGATTTATAAGTAATACATGACATGTAAGAATCAGTCTCATGTCAAACCTATACATGATGTGATCAATATGAGTCAAATTCTGGGTTTCAAGTTTAAAATGGCATTTTTGTAAAATAGACGTGTGATGTAGTCAAAACTGAGTAAACTCTTTAATTTTTCTTGATAAATTTGAAAAAACATTCATAAATCAATTGATATGTGTTGGAATCATCCTCATATCAATATGATGGATAGTGTCATTGGTATGACTCCAAGTGCCTCTTTTTTTTAAAAAAATTGACATTAAAATTAGTAAAAAGGACAAATGAATAACTTAAAATAGATTAAAACATCAAGATTATTATTTTTGCATTAAGAAAATGATACATAAGTCATTTTAGACATATTGGAATCATCTTATACTCAATCCTACACATGGTGTTCCTGGTATGAATCAACGTGTCATCAATTTTAAAATGTGATTTTAAATAAAAAATGCCACTCACCGAAAAAAGAGAAAAAAAACTCTGATTTTAATGATAATTTATGAAATCAACTGAAAAATAATTTGTGAAGTTTAGAAATCAGTCTCATGTAAAATAGAAACATGATGAGATCAATATGAGTTAATGTGTGTGTTTCCAGTTTTAAATAAATATTTAGTAATAGAGAGAGGTGGCATACTAAAAACCAAGAATACACACTTAGATTATTTTAATACATTAAGAAAATGATCCATAAGACATTTGATACGTGTAAGAATTAGCCTAACCTCAATCTAATGTACAATGCAACTGGTATGAATCAAAGTGTGCCTTTTCAATATATAAGTGTCATTTCAGTTTAAAACACACATCAAATTTCCAAACACCACCACATTACACAACCATTAGGCTGCACCCATGGGGATTTATCTTATACTTTTTTAATGTGTTTTCATGGATATATTTCTTGAATTCAAATAAGAAATGGTGTGACAAGTAAGAATCACCCACAACTCAATTTGAAACACATTTTTTCCGGTATGACACAAACTTTATTTTAAAATCAACACTTCTTGTATATTTATTTCAATATATTATTACTAGAATAAGAATTTTTTTCTTATATATTTGTTTTTTTTCTCGATCAGGGGTGATTTTTTGGAAATAGAATGATTCGGAGTTAGGATCAAAAGATAATGGAACATTGATGTTTTTGGATGTATGTAATATTGTGTACTCATGTAATTTTATAAACCAATTTTAAAATGTCTATGATATAATGTTTTTTCTTGTAATTCTGTGGAAAATTTCATTTTAATGAAATTATCTATTGTTTTATGATTTTATTGATATCTGGTGGTCTTTTTGGTGTTGTAGTGTAATATTACATCACACCATTGTGTGACCATTTTTCATCTCTTTTCAAATTATTCATAAATGATTCCTTTACGAGTGCCTTTGAAAGGTTTGATAAATTGTTCCTTAAGAGCGCTTTTAAAAACACCGATAAGTGGTCATTTATTAGTGGTAGTTTTTTATATAGTACCAATTTATTGGTGCTTTTTAAATCACTGATGATGGATGACTTTATTAGTTCTTTTTTATCTCTCATAAATGAAAAGGGTGTTTCTTCTCTCTTTGGTTCTCAACACTTCTCTAGCACTGATGAAATCCATCTTTTCACTATTAAATACCTATTTTTCATTATATTTGTGGAGTAATGAATCATCAAAATGTTTGAAATGTTCAAATGATGGCATTAATTAATGTGTTACATACTAAAAAGGGACTTCCTTTAAGTATTGATGATTTTTAATACTCAATAATAACGTTGGAAGGAATTTGCAGCACATGTAATCCAGTTTTATGAGGAATGATAAATACTCAATGTCTTAAATAATTTATTTTTACACTACATAAATATATTTTTATTTTTATTCAATAAAGATTAAAGATATTATACCCAAAATTGGTAACTAATATATTGATTATATGTAGTGAATAGTCATTAAAACCACTTAGACAAGCCCTTGTTCACAAAATTTCGTCCTTATTAGAGAAAAAAGTATGAAATAATTTAGTTCATTGAAAAGGATTAATTTATTTTTATTGAAACAATGTGTTCATATTCATAGATATGCAAAATGGTAGAGGAAGAAAAATTAAAAAATATTTAGGAGAAGAATAATCTTCATTAATATAAGATCAAGTTTACAAGTTGTAGAGAAAAATTATAATGTAAGATTACTCAAATAAATCTTCCATAAATTATGCGTTCACACTAAAAAACATCTCGAAATATTCTATTCAATTTATTTCAACATATAACCACTAATGTTTTACCCGGTGTAATAAATATTTAACAATTGCTAATATATCATGTATCTCTATTATGTTATCTTAGTTGACCATCCATTTATTTCTTATTCAAATTGATAAATTTTTGTAGAGTATTTACCTTCTAGGTGAGGGGAAAATTGAATGAAATTACTAGTTAAACAAATTTACTTCCCTTATGTTTAGTTGATTTAATTTATATTGTAAATCATTGTATTAATTCAGATGAGTGACATACCCTAGTAATCAATTCCAAGATAGGGTAGGACTTTGGATAGTGTGATTTTTGGATTTTATTATTAATAATATTTGTTTATTGTATATATTATACAATACTCTTCTAAATCTTAGAGTTGTTTATATTTTTTACTTGAAATCTTTTGATCAGTTAGTGGTTCTCTATTTGTATATTCAATACTTCTCTAACATTATTTCACAAATTGTATGATAAGTAAAATACATGATATATGACTCCATAGATTTTCCATTATCTCGATTTCACCAAGATATAAATTTATTATATATAATCTAGATGAAATCTAATGTATACAGTTATAGATAAATGTTTTGTCTCACCATCATGGCTTCCATTTATACCTACTTCTTTTAACTATTTTGTGACTCACCCATGTCACAATTTATATATATAAATATAAAATAAATATGTTTTATTTTATTTTTTTTTTGGATTGTTTCCTTGTATTACTTGTTTTTCTAACCTTTAAGAATGTGTTTTAAAGTGTGGGTTACCTAAATGAACCTTTTTATTCTGAATAATGGTTGTGGTTCTAGTTAAGATGATGAAACGTTGATATCACATTTGAAAAGGGTATTATAGATGTTGGTAACCTTAACAAGATTTGGATGGATGTTTTGGAGCATAAAATAATATAATGTCATCTAAGAGAACAAAATCATTCTAATTGAACACACTATAGTTATTTTTAAGTATATGTTTAGAGGATTCCATGATAAGAAATGTTATATCAAAATTTTCCTTATGAATTGTTCATTTCATTATGAATTATAAATCACAAAAAAAATCCATATTAATCCTTTCTATCTATCAATAAATTTATTTTCAATATATTTCTATAAGAAAATATATGTGCATGTTAGTTTTATAGCTAATTCTAACAATATGTTTCATAAATCATAATAGTTGGTGAAATAAATCAGATCCTTAACAAAACTTAGAATCTTTCTAACATTTTTTTCACCCAGTTCTTCGATTCAGAATTAGCATATTTCTTTGACTCCGAATCACATAGGAAAACAGATTATGAATATTCCCATTTTATAGATTTCGAATTTCTCAAAAAAAACTGATTCAAAATTAGTGCATTTCCCAGATAGTGAATCGCTCTGAAAATTGAATATCATTTATTGTTTATCTGAGATTCTGATTCCCAATAATTTTATGATATCTTTTTTAGATTTTTTATATGTTATCTGATTTTATTTATTTCGTAATGTTTCTATATATTTATAATATTATTATTTAACAAAATTCTAAAATATTCTATATTTCCTTTATGTTACATTTTCATAACTTTTTAAATGTTTCTATATTACCTTAATATGTTATAAATTCAGATTCATACATATTATAACAAAGCTAATATTTTTTTGACGGTTTTTATCATCTAAATGGTGTTTTTCTTTCAGTTAAAATATGACTTTTACAAAATATACTGGTCCAACCCCCTAGAAATCCTGGAATATATGACTTTTGGATGAAAATGTAACCATTGGAGATCGTTCCTATAAATACCGAATCATTTGAACATTTTTGGTGCTGTAATCATTTTGGATAATTGACATTCGGTGAGAGATCTTATAGATTTTCTTTGTGTGAATCCCTTGAAGAGTTTATGTTTTGAACAACTTCTTCCACTTACTTAGATATTTAACAATATTTTCTACACTTTGTGTGATTCCAATTTTTGTTATATACAATCGTGGTATTCCAAGATGAAGGAAGGCAGTAGTGCTGATTACATTTTTAATAGAGGGCGTCCAAGATGAAGGAAGACAGAGGTGCCGATCTCCTTACAGATCGAGGGATTGCAAGGATTGAAAGATAGATTCCAATGTTCATATCAAGGGATTACCCTAGTATGGGTAAGACATAATTTCTGGAATATATAAATCAAGAGACCATTATAAAAGGTTTTTGGATACCCTTCTCCTTTGGTTAAAAGATTTTGTTACACTTGTTCTAATTGTATAATTTCTTGTTCTTTAAATTCCACTGCATTTTTTTAATGACAGAAATTTTAAATTTCTTAAACTATTTCATTTTTTTAACTCTGATATAAGATTCAATATGCATTAGGGTAAAATATTTCTAAAGTCTAACTGTGTTCTTATTTCTTTATAATATCTTCGTATTTTGACTTTGGGCCCTTCTAATATCATTGTTGAAGATAGTAGAGGGTTTTTGTAATCTTGTTTATATACTTTGTTAAAAAAAAGTTTATTTAAGGTTAAAAACAAATGATTTTTAACTTAAAATTCACACCTTCATGTAATTTAGTATCTACATATCATGTTGTAATCCTAAAATTGCAATTAGAGAAGGTTTATGAGATGCTGATCATACACTTAGTATTATAGTCATCTTTTCAATACATAGTTTACTTACACTTGGTTTACTTCTGCAAGTTTCTTAGAATTAATTTAATAAAATATTTGTTTGTAAATCTATACTACACTAACATGTGGAGGGAAAGGTTTTGTTTTGAAAGATGTAATGAATAAATGTTGGATCTTTGGATAATCTTAACCCAACAAGGCCACCTATCATTGATTGGAATGACAATGAATATTGGAGAGAAACAATGAATACTTTTCCTATTTGGATTTGACAACATTGTTCTTCTTACTACTGATTATAAGATACCTTATAAAGAAGTCATAACATTTACCAATCAATAAAATTAATAATATCATCTAAAATATTAGCATAATACTGTTTTGTGTTCTAAGGCCAAGAATATATATAGCCAAATATCTTCATGTGAAGCTGCAAACAAGATATGGAAGAAATTGGAAGTTATACTATTTTTTACTTCAAATGTTACGGAAAATATAAGATCCATGTTTAGATAATATTATAATGGTTTCTTTTCTTATTGAGACCAAATAATTAATGATTAACAAAGATTCACGACAATTGTAAATATTCTAAGTTCAATGGGAGAGAAAGTTTTAGGTGGTGAGATGCTTATGGACAAGATTATTAACATCTTGCCAAATGAATGGGAATCGAAGAGAAATGTTTTTGATGTGTCAAGGAAATTTAAAATTGTTACTCTTGATGAGTTATTTCGGACTCTCTTGAAATATGAAAATAGATTGAAGTGAGACACGGAAAATATAATGAAGAATAATGGGAGTGTTTATTTTACTACTAGTTTAAATAAGTTGAAAGCCAAGGCTCATGAGAAGGTTTTTAAGTCAGAAAAGTCTGAGAAAGTTGTTATTCAGTCAAAATCAAGTCAATATGAACAGTCATAAAACTAGCTAGCCAATATTTCTCAAATTATGAACTAGAATGTTGGAAACAAGTAAAATTAATACATATATATAAAGGAAAAGGTCCTAAAGGAGATTTTATTTTACAATTCCTTGAAATGAAAGTACAAATTACTTATACTTTCACAAAACCATTACCTTATGATAGATTTGAATATATTAAAAAAATAGAATGATAACTATAAGGTAATCATTCATATATTATTTTTGTTAAAACAATATCCTAACAATAATATACTATATTTCTAAGGGAGTGTATATTGGTTTTCATTAAAGTTTGTTTTAGATTTATTAAAGTTATTTTGGTTCTGGAACCATAACAAAGGTTTTCATAACATTAAAAAAATATTTCAGAACCTCCTAATGTTTTTTGACTATAAGAAATGTTTTACGACCTATGGTTTATAAGAAGAATATTAACAACAATAATAAACCTTATATGAACAATGAAAGGTACAAAATATTACTTCTTACATATTATTTTTAATTTACGTGTATTTGTATTTTAATATTGTTTTAAGAAGAAACATTCTAGATTTATATTTCGTTAAGTGCATTTTATTTCTTTAAAACATGAAATGAATGGAACCTTAATCCTTCATTTTATTAATCTCAACCACTGGATTTTATCTGTGTGTTTTCCATAATTGGATCAATTTGGGGAGTTGAACCATCACCTTGATGCCTATATACATAAGGTACCCTCTCCGTTTCTCATATCAGTTTCTAGAGAATTCTTTCCAAATATCTATTACCCTTGAAATTCACTGTTCCAATTTCTTTCACCTCCACCAAGGTTTTGATTATCTCTAGAGATATCTTCCCAGACATCAATACCTAGTCATAAAGAACATAGATATTGGGCGATGTTCATAGAATGGTTAGTCAATCAATATTCTATTCTCACATATGATTCCTTGATTTCAAAAATAAATATGTTTCTTGGATGGGATAATGTTTACATCATAATGAATATGAGAGAACAATATTTGCTGTATGTGGATTTGGTTATCAAATTCTATCAATCTGTAGAACTTTTTTATAGATGGTGGAAAAGAGAATCATCAGTTTAAGAGTTTTAATTATACGTATTGAATGAAATTTATGAATGCAACTAACATTATTTAGAAAACATATTATGAAGAATCATATTATAATTTTCATAAGATATCAGATCATGAGGGTAATTTTAATATAGTTAATGATTATGAACCCCTAGGCATTAAGGGAGTAAAGAACCCCAGACATTCTCATCTATCAGATGACATCTAGATAGTCACCGTATTGGTAGAAGGATTCTTAATCACACAGAAAGGTGATTAGTATACATTAAAAATCACAGATGTCATTATATTATATTTTTTGATTAATATAAGGAGGATTATCCTGGTTATGTTTATCTTTATTAATATTATTATGATAAATGAGGAGATGATAAAGTCACAAATTATTTTGTTCCATATAATTTTGTCAAAGTTTATCGTGAGTTATTCAGACCATTTCAACTATCATTTCTTCTAAAATCCCAATAGTCTTAATATACTCTTGTTATGTGATGACACATTGAAAAGAATGAAATACTCCTTATCTGTTGAGAAGAATGAATTTATTAATCTTATGGAAAAAATTATCCATGTTGATGAACCTTCCAAATCAGAACCAAAGAAAATAAAAGATCAAGTGTTAGAACCACAAACAGCTCATGTTTCTAAACCCTTACTGTATAAGAAATAAAAATTTTATCCTGATGAAGTCGTAACTATATGGAATGAAGATATAGCAAAAATAAAAGATGGAGGTCTATAGTTTGGGATAAACCTAGGTGAAGTGAGGGCATTAAAAATTCAAGCTACTGAAGAGATTGAGGGTATGTATAAGGAAAATAAACTTATGAAGAATGTTTCTAATGATTATATTGTTTAATATTTATTAAAATATTTAGAAAGGGCCTTAGAACAAATATCAGCTCTGGATTTTTTTCCATGAAATAAAATCTCCTCAAAAATAAAATAATTTTATTTCTAGTAACTCCTTTACTAAATAATGGAAAAGATGTTGTCTCAGAGTCAGTACTGATTTTTCACTTTCTTATTGAATAATAGTATATAAAATAGAATGAAATTGATGATGAGATTTGAAAAATGGATGAATCTCAAAGGTAATGTTAGTCAGACTTTTTATCAATAGGAACATACCAAGCCTCCTCTTATAAGATTCAATCAAAAAATTAATTTTGTGAAAATATCTATTAAAAATTGAGAATGTTATTGAAATTATTATGAATAAATTCCCATATGATGATGATGATTCTAATGGATATTATGTTGATAAATAATACAATGTTGGTCATATTAATTGTGGTAGTAAATCAATTGATGATGATAGTGATATGATTGTTCAAGTTTCTATAGAAAGTAATGTAGTTGAAGAAACAAAAAATCTAATTACTAAGAAAAAAGTGAAAGAAATTAGAGGTTGGTACATCTAAGGAAGTTTCATCCAAATCAGAATATTCTTCCTCCTCCCATGAATAAGCCTTCATTGTGCCATCGTTGATAATTTCATGCAATGAAATCACAAGGTGGTCGAAGAAATTCAACAATTATCTTAAAGTTTTGATGACTGGGTTTTGACAGTTAAGGGAGCTTTCACAGAATCTAAAGAAAATATTAAAGATCATTCTAATAGTTTATTAGAGAAAAATTAAGGAAGAGAAAATAATCTTGTTTCAATAAGTTATAGATCTGAAAGTAAAAGATAACTTTTTCACTCTCAATGTCAAATGAATAAACACTAACATAGATGAAGTGTATCAAAATCTTAAGTCTCGGGATGAGAAGATTAAATGTTAGGAAGGAAATAATTAGTTTCTTGAAAAGAATACCAAGGATTAAGAAGAGGTTATCACGATGATCCATGATGACCAAAGGAGCTAAAAAAGGTAAAGGTTATCCTCAAAAAATTAATTCAAAAGAATGATGACTAATTTCCTTCAATACATATCTTTTTTTGTACAAAAACCTCCTCAATATAAAAATGTTTTAATCCATTTTCTTAAAGTGTATCTTTCCTAACTTTTTTGGTACCTTATAATTCTCTCCATTGCATTTAGAAAATTAAAAATGGAGAGAAGGGAGAATATTTTATAAAAAGAATATAAATTTAAGGAGGATAATGACCAAGTAAAGGGGAGATTACATAAAGAATAAATCTCTTAAGAGAAGGTAATTTGTATCCTTAAATAAAGATTACAATTTCATAATGTCAGGAATATGATCCTTATTGGATGTCAAAACCAAAGGGAGAGATAGTCGTATTCACTATGTGACATAAAAATGGGGGGATAAGTATTTAGTTTTAGTTTAAAATATGAAGTATTTAAGACCTAATATATGTTTTCATTAATAGTTGTTTGTTCGTTCCAAAAAGGGATAGATTGTTATGTAAAAAATTTTCTTATGAATTCTTCCATTTTTTTATATTTTGGAAATCACAAAAAAAATTCCATATTGATTCTTTCTATCTATAATGAAATTTATATACAAAATATTTTTATATGAAAATTTATATTCATGTTAGTTTTATAGAAATGTCTAACATTACGTTTCCTAAATAAAAACTGTTACAAAACTAAATCAATTCCTTAATAAAACATAGAATTTTTTACATTTTGATCCGCCCAGTTTTTCAATTCTGAATCAGCACATTTCTTAGATTCAAAATCACTTAGAAAAACTGATTCCCAATAAGTGAATTTCTTATATTTGTATTCACTCAGAAAAAATAATTTCAAATCAGAGATTTTATTAGATACCAATTTAATGAAAAAGTCAAATCTGATTTAGTATGTATGTTAGATTCTGATTACCAATAATTTTCAACTCTATTTTTCATAGTTTTTTATATGTGGTATTATTTTTTATAATTCTTAATGTTTAAATATTTCCAAAATATTATGATTTCATAACTTTATTAAATATTCTATATTTAATTAATAATATGTTTTTATAAATTTCTCAAAGTTGTTGTATTACCATAATGTTTCTTTCATTCAAATTATTATATATTATTTAAAAGATAATATTACTTGTGACAATTTTTATCATCTAAGTGGTTTCATTCTTTTAGTTAAAATATGACAGTTACAAATGCTACCTATCCAAGTCCCTCCAATATTTATGAGAAAGTATGACCATTGGAGGAAAATGTGACCATTGGTGATATCTCCTATAAATACCCAATCATTTTAACATTTGTAATGCTATGAAAGTTTTTTAGAATTGAGTCATTGGTATAGATCTTCCAGATTTTCTTCATACAAAATCCTTAAATATTTTATGTTGTGAATAGATTGTTCCACTTACTTGAATCCTTACCAAGATTTTATATGATTTGTGTGATTCTGATTGATGTTTTATACAATCGAGAGATTCCAAAATGAAGGAAGACAAAGGTTATTATTATCTTTTTAAATGAGGGATTCCAAGAAGAATGAATATAGAGGTACATATCACCTTATAGATCTAGGGCTTCTGTGAATAACAAGGTAGATACTGACCTTCGTATCGAGGGCTTACCCTGGTGTGGATAAGACATAATTTCTTGAATGTATAAATCAAGGGACCTTTTGAGAAGTTTTTTGGATACCCTTACCATTATATTAAATGATTTAATTAAAATAGTACAACTTTTTTAATTAAAAGTTATCTAATTTCCACTTCTTTTTTATAGATTGAAAGTTTAACCTTCTTACATGTTATCATTTGTTGTAAATATGATATAAGATTATATATTTTGTAATCTAAAATCTTACATAAGTATAAATGTGTGCTTATTTTTTTATAATATCTATTTATTCAGACATTGGGCCCCATCGATCACTTTGTTAAACATATTAGAGGATTTTTTTAATCTTTTTTTTTGACATTGTTAAACAAAGTCTCCATAAGGTTAAAAATTAATGATTTTAAACTGAAAATTCACCCCTCTTTTAATTGAGTATCTACATCTCTTGTTTAGATTCTACAAGAAACACATGTAGATATACCTGATGGTGGGGTGAAAAAATACTTTTATAAAATGATTGAAGGGGTAGGAAATAACATGGTGTTCATTTATGTAGGGCTCACCGAGCTTCTTTATTTTAAACCACACTATGTTGCATGTGGTCATTTAATCGGGAGTTTATATCAATTTTATTTTAAAAAGTGATGTGTGATTTATTGCCAAGAATTTATTTTAAATAGTTTATCTCACCTTTGGTTCCACATATATTTTGTCTATCTATATTTAGATATCCTGAAGATACTCCTCCTTGTCACTCAATTACATTTCCCATTTTCATCAATTTTAATTAGATTGGAATTTTCAGTAACCTCTTTACACTTCCTTCTCATACCTCATTCCTATAAATTTTTTCCCTTATTATTATAATCCCTAGAAACCATATTGAAAAAAAGTATTTGGGTTTATTATAATTTTTGAATCTTGATGTATAGGAATTAATGAGTCCATCTCCATACCTAATGTTTCTCCTTCCACCAAAAATTATCTATTTATATAAAATTAATTTATTTAAAATTCAACGAAGTGATTGAACAGTTTTAAATTATTTCTCATAATGTTACAAATATATTTTATAAAAATGAGTGGTCTATAAAATGTCTTCAATTTTTTCATTGATTTTCATTGTTTATTTTTATTAATTTATTATGTTCATTTTGATCTAATATGGGTGTGCATGATAAGTGGTAGTGAAAATTTTCATAAGCCTATTTTCAAGAGAACATGATGATAAATAGAGGGTATTCACCCTATATCAATATGTAAAGGATGTTATCCACAGTTTAATGGTTGTTTTAAACCAAAGTGGTGTTTTTTCTTTATATGTGACTTATAGAGGGTGAAGAAATGTTTTTATGGTAATAATTATAATATGGTTTTAATGATTTTTTACAACATTTTTTCCATTTTAGATATAATTGGATGATTTAAAAATAAAAAATTGATTTTAATAAATAACCGTAAACCCCCATTATGAGAATCTTTTTATTATGACATGTTTAGGACTTTTCTCCTTTAGAGGGATTAAAATTTATTATTATTATATTATTTTTGTACAATATTGAAATGGGAATTTTTATTGAGAGGTTTTTTGAATTGAGATGATATTTATTATTGAGGATATATTATTTGTTTATTATATTGTCATTGCTTTTTGGATTTATTAGCTCAACCTTTTGTATGTCATAGGAACATAAGGTAACTAATTATGGAAAATATTTTAATTCATACAAGTTTATATTGTTCTCTAACTAGTTCCATGAGTAGATTATTCCCTATTGAAGGTATAACTCATAATGGGAGTGTTTTAAGATTTCAAATTTTTTAGAAGAAAAAATAAGCATGAATGTTGATTCTACATGTATATGTTTAGATCATCTCACATTAGAAACATGGTATTTTATTAGCAAACATATTTTTTGGGTGTAGTGATATGATCTTATGGATTACTGCTACATACATTGTTTTCATCACCTTGAAGTCTTATTGGTTTGTTGGAACTAATAATATTTTTGTTAGTCTTGTGTATATATATTATAAATTATTTTGATGATGGTTCCTATTTGACCTATATGCCTTATTTTATTTAGAATGAGTCTTCTTTTCATATTAGTTTAAAATTAGAAGTTTTAAAATGTTTTGAATGATGTAAAATGGTGTGTTTTTTTATTTTATAATCATCAAATTCCTTTATTTTCATATGTTTTAAATTTTTTTCCATTAAGAATGGTGGATTCCAACCCTTGGGTTATAAAAATTAGATCTTTAAATATATTATTTCTATGAAAAATCACATTTTATTTATTGTGATTGAAATTATATTTTTCAAGATAGAAATTGGTTATATCTTCCAAGAATAATTTTCCTTATTCTCTTGGAATGTTGTTAGTGTATGATAAATTTTTTTATTATTTATATTTAGAAAAAAATATTTTCTATATGATGTTCAAAATTGAAATTATGAACTATTTTATGAGAGAAATTTTATATATTCTTTTTTGAAATCTAACTAAACCCCTTTATATCACACCTTTTATACACAATTGTGTGGGTATAGATTCCATGATTTATTTCAAGTTCCCAATATGAGACTCTTGGTCGGTTTCTATCCTCTCTTTTCATTGAAGGATGTTGTGATGTGGTGAGTGGTCTTATATAACATGGATATTTTTTGGAGGTCTCTTGAGTAGTTTATTTAGATTTTGGATGTTGATTTAACATCAAATTTGGAAAAAAGTAGTACTTTATACTTTATCCATAAATATTTTGGATTCTTATGATGTATTTTCTCGTGTTCTATGTTGTAAAAGTATGATGGTTTATTAATTTTGTAAAATTAATGTGATCAGAGTTGTCAATTATACTGATAAAACTTTTCAAATATTCATTTGGGTTATTTCTTTTTTAGTATGATAATTAAATTAACACTATTAATTTTATATTCTTAAATTTTCAATCTTTGAACACAGCATAGTAGATTATTAAAAGAATTCACCACTTATTTAGTTGTATTCTTCTTGGGAAAAACTATTCCAACAATATGTTTTTTTCAATGTACCTATAATAGTTTTTATCCCACAGTGATTAGGAATTAACTTTGAGCATTGTAGGTAGTTAGTTTGGAATATGTGTTGGGTTGGCCTGATCTAGTTCATTACATTCTTTTAAAGAACCCTATTTCTATTTGGGGGCATTTTGATAGTATGAAGATATGACTATTGGAACCAAGATGGTCATTCATGAGTAGTATCATTAAGAAAACCTATCACGATGAGACTTTAGTTTCTAATGGTATTCAAGATTTGGGTCTTGACTTTATATTTATTTCACGAATATCTTTATGATGTTTCTAGTATCATGAAGTTATATTGTTCAACTTAGGGATTCACATTGAGTTCTGTTGTAAAATTAAGAAGGATAAAAAAGTTCCATAGTAATGAAACCTGGTCTTGAAAACATTTTGGATCCAAAGGACATAATCTTTGAATATTTCAAAGGATTTCAAGTCTTTAAAAAAATAGCTGAACAGACTATGTGGAAAAACTATTCCTAGTTCTTCAACACAATAATAGTTGTTTTAACCTCTTCACAAACAATGTTTCTTAAAGTGGTTTATAATTATTAAAGGTGGACTAATGGTTGATTTTCTAATGTTTTAGAGATGTTATATTTTACTTTTTATCAGGTTTCTTATTATGTCTGTTGTTTAAAATTTAATTTTGTGTATTAATGATATTTTATGAAAAAGTATAATTTTGAAATTGATTTTTGTGGTTTATTTGTAAGGACTTTTCTAAATATCATCAAATGTATAATAATATGTACAACTATTTTTATGTGAATGAGGTTTTTTAAAATGTTAGTGTATTTTTAAACAAAATTATTTAAATTTTATTATATTTGAATTAATATTTTAACTCATAATAGAGTTTTCAAAATGGATTTTCTTTATTTTTTAAATATTAATGGAAGTTTTCTTTAAAGATATTTGTTTCTTAAATGAGTTTAGCACACTTTTTTGATGAATTTATTTTAAATAATTTTTTTATAGTTTAATTGTTTTGTAATATTATGATATTATTTTTACCCTTATTTTATATTAAGATTTTGTGATTTGATACTAGAATCCAAAAATGATTGTGTTCATATTTCATATTATTTAGTTATGTCTCCCAGAAAGTTCTTGATAGAATGTGGAATTTATATTTTCTAGGATAAACCTTAGGGTGAGTCCTCTTGATTTTAGATGTTATTCTTTTGTTTTTGTCTATACCTAGTATTTAAAAATTATGGTGGAGAAATAATAATTTTATGCACTAAGACATCTGGAATCATAATTTGTTGCATTTTGAAGTGGTTAATATCCAATTGGGTTGACGGGGGAGTTTGTATCTTTAATTAAACCTTATTCAGAATTTATTATGAAGGCATTATTGGTGGATATTTATTTGATATAGTGAAAACACCCATAAGATCAGCTAAAAGATCAAGAGAGGGGTTGAATTATTTATTTTAAATTCCTGTTTTTATTTCCTCTTGAAAACAAATTCTATACCTATTAAGATTCTATATTTGTTCACTATCAACAAATCGAAGAACCCAAAAAAAGTGGAATTGTTAATCTATATGGATCACATTTAATAATAAAAGGAGTTTCATTTACTTTATATAGATTTCATCAAGACCATATAACCTTCATATATCAAGATGTTGGTACAAAAGAGAATGTAATTTATTTTTACTCATGATACACATATCTTGACATAGTTTGCGTAATTCCCACACTATTTAAGATGATAAATGACTTGTATTTTATTTAATAAGAAATAATCAAACTAAATCATTATTCAATTCATGTTTTTTTTGTTCTAATTATTTACATTCATCTTTTACATGTGATTTTGTATTATACATATTCTCAATATGTGATCTTCACCGCCACCTATTCTCCCCTTATGTATCAAAATAATTTCATCTAATTTTCATGATTGATCACTATTGTTACACTTATCTCATAAATATCACACAACTTTTATGCATTCACAATAAAAAATAATCATACATCATCAGAAAAATAAATATTCAAGAATTTTGAAATTGAAATTGAAATTCAAACAAATAAATTTCTCACAACATATCAAAAAATATTTATCTTCTTGAATTCAAACTCATTACTAGGTTCATTGTAATATAGAATTCTATTACAAAGTATATTAAAAAATTTACATTGTAACTAATGTATCTTATTATTAACAAAGACATTCATTATAGTTATAACATTTTTCATTCATTTATTGAATCAAAAGTACTATTTTGTAAAGTTTTATACAAAAAGACCATTTTATGAAATATCAGAATAAATTTTATATTCTCCAATGAATACTAAAAACTCACATTTATATTATATATAACTCCCAAGTTTTCAACATGTCATTGAATCTTATACGAGGATACATCACTCATAGATAAATGATAAAATACTCAAAAACAGAGTTAGTTGATTCATACTCAGATATTAATCATATGATAGATGAAATTACTAATATGTAAACCATGATGAATCTTATATTGGCCCAATAACCTGTAAGAAACTTATAAATTATTCATGAACAATTTATGAATGAGTTATATATTCATCTATGCTTACTCATTTTCACCTCATACATAAATTTTTTATCATGTCTTTAAAATCTAGAATACTTCAAAAATCATAAACTTAATACAAACATTCAAAAATCATTCATCTAAAATATTAACCCTTATTTTATGTGATTTTGAAAATGATTAATACATTTATAAAAATCCATCACATAAACCACATCTAATTGAACACTTCAAAATATACATATCTGGACCCAATTTTTAATACTAAAGGAAACATTTTGGATTACCATTCAATCATCATCCAAACTGTTCTAGGGATCAACAATCATCCCATCATATTATGTTAGAAATTAAGTAATATAAGTAAAAATAAAATAAAATACTTTTATAAATGAATCATAATTACAAAATTCTAGGCCTACTTTATTTAAATGTTTTCATTAAATAAAATTTTAAATAATAGTTTGATAGTTTCTATAAGGAAATGATTTACTTTCCGCATTCCTCAAACCTGATCCTCTTGACTCAATATGATGAAATGATACCACTTGAATATTGATGTAGTTTAGGAAAACATATTCATTAAAATATACATCATCATAAAATAATATATACCTTCAATAATGGACTCTATAATACATAAATTCATTTTAGTACTTCTATAAACTATTAGAATAGGTCACACATACACATATTTAAACTCATAGTTTACCTCATTTACTAAATATCTCTAATAAAATTATTCCAATAAGATATTAATCCTTAAAAGAAAAACATTTTAATTGATAGCCCCTACCAATATTAATGTTCTCCACCCTTCATATCATATAAGGAGATAATTACAAAGGATGATTTAGGTTCTCTTCTTCTTCCACTTAAAAAGAAATATACAAAGAATAAGGTGAGAGAGGTGATTGAATCACCATATGCTAGCCTTGAGTGGATCGAGGTGTAACTACCATCATTAACCTCAAACTATGAAAATTATACTTTGTTATTTTTTTAATGAAAATATCAACCAATTTCTTATTTAAAATCCAAAATTCCATTTTCAAGACATATACTTTAACAAGATATTTGATAAATTTATTTTTATATCAATGTGTTTTCAAATTTAAAATTGAACTCAAATTCTAAAATATTAATAACAACATTATTATAACATTTCTTGATTAGTTCTTAATTCACCTTCACATTATGATCTTCCAACTATGTTTTCATCTGTATAAGTTGTGGTGTATCTTGAGTGGAATATACATACTTAATTTTATAATAATTCAGAATTTTTGAAATTTAATTGGTATTATTTCAACATAAAAAAATATTTATTTATGGGAAAACTACCTCATATCAACCGAATTTACTACCCAATATTCTTGTAAAAATAAAAAAATAATAATATTACGTGTGATACAATATTTTAATCAAAAGTAAATGGTTTCTATAATTAAACTGAGATTCCTCTTTCCAACAAGGAAGTGGGACTCTTTTATTGTACATTGATAATTAGAAAAAAGGGGAATAGAATATACAATATACATATATAAATATTTTATGTATAATTAAACTTAAAAATATTATATAATTATGTTTGATCCGCTTATTTCCTTCAATATAATTTTAAAACATTATTCACACCAAAATTGGTGTGGAAATATTCATTGAGTCCTCCATTCCAAACTACTTAAAAGCTCACAAGCATACTTTTACTGAGAAAAAACATCTTATCTTCCTCTTGATATATTTTTAATCTAAGGAAATATATCATATATCCAGGAATGTACATTTAAGATAACTTATTTATATCATAAAAACATTATTGAAAATTTATTTTTTCATTTACACAAAATATAATATAATATATATAAATAAAAACAATTAAAGATAGTTTTTTTTCATCTTTTATGTAGAGGATTTTGTCCACTCACTAATTTATAAATATAAAAAACTTCAAGATAGCATATATATTGGAATAAAAAGCTCTTGGGGTTTATGTCAACCATTAAAAATCCTTCTCTAACCTAAAAATAATTTTTACTTCCTCACCAAGAATGATTCCACACAGTTGTTCAAAATATATATAGTCTTCCTAGTCACCACTAGGAGAGGAAGAACCGTCATCCATTTAAAACATCTTATATAAAATTTTATATGGAATAAAATGAATAATCCTCACCATTTATAATATTTAAGCTAGGGAATACGTCATATAAAAATCAGTACATTTTACCTGAGAATATGCATTACACACATGTATGGATATATTTCTTAAAACATCCCCCTTTACATTAATCATATTATAAAATACACATTTAGTTAAACTAGAATTTATGTTTTTTATCTTTGGTAACTAATCCCACATTTTAATCATCGATATGTAATCAAAATTATCATTTATAGCATCAACCAACTCTTAATAATCCAAAATTAATTTAATATCATAGGTTCCAACCTGTGAAAATAGTGAGGTGTGTATTTTTTGCACAATTTTCTCTTGGTTTGAGTGTTTTTTATTTCCCCCCAATGATTTTGGACATAAACCTATCTTATCATCCTTAGATGAGATGAACAAAGTCATTTCTCATTACTATAAATGGTTAAATCTACTTATTCATCCAACATATCTTCCACACCTTCATTATTTTGAGAAATTTATTCATGTAGATTGAAAAATAAATTCATCATCACTTGTGTGGAATGTTTTTTCATGATTATATTCTTTCTTTTTATGTTTCATAACCTTCATATCAATAGTGTTTTTAATATTATGTATAAAAAAATTTGACACTCATATCCTCTTTAATTTAAAGGATAACTAAGGATGATCAAGTCAAATCATTTATTCCCAAACATATATTGATTTTATCCATTATATTTGATCAGATAAAGACATAAAAACATCCTCATATAATTAAAATATATAGAATTCTTATAATATATTTCATATGGGTAAATATAACATTTTTTTTAATTATAAAGGAATTTGAATATGAACAGCTTCACAGTTGGTCGATCTCCAAAAGAATAAAGATGTGTTATGCTCGATCAAAATAGTTTTATCCATCTCAACAAAGATTATATTCTTCCATTAAACCACACCATTCTATTGTAGTTTTTATGGGGAATGATTTCCAAGTGAATACTATCATTATCATGATTAGATTCAAAAATTATATCTCTATATTCAGATAAATCATCTCTAGAGATAATATTCATGGAGAAACCACACTCATTTACTTCACTTCTGAAATGATTAGAAAATAGATATCCTTTTATTTAAGAAAAATAAACCTAATTACTTTAGTATATGTAAAATTTTTGAAAAAGGGAATAAAATATTTATCTCAACTAGTATACTACCTCTTTGTTTCCCTGTAAATATTATAATGGATAATCTCTAATGTATAACTTTATTTTGTGTCTCCTTTCTTGTGTATAGAATTAAAAATATTTCCTTTTGAATTTTTTTAAAAATAAAATTATTCTTTCCTTAGTTCATGTGAACATCATGATCATTATCACCTAATGTTATCTAACTATTTTTCTTTTTCCCAAGATGATAAAGACACTGATTCTATGATTGATTCTCTTATTTCATGATTGAGTATCATGAATATATAATATTACCCACTTGAAATAAATATCTCCTTCTTAAATAATATCTTTCTTGAATGAACCCATATTCCAAGATCAACAAAAAAATTATATCTTTGAAATATTTTTTTATTTCCATCATCATGTAACTGAGTCACACTAATAATATTGTCTTCTAGTCCATCAATAAATGAATTGTTTTTTGGATTTTATTCAATCTTATCCAATCACAACTAATCCAACACCTTTGATTTTGAGTGGCCTATTACATAAAAAGGACAATAAGCTTTATTAGAACATTTGAACCCTTTTTTATGTATTAATATCCTATCATATGATAAAAACATAAACTATACTAAATCCATGGATTATCTTATATTTGATGATTTAGGTTCCACACACACAACTAAATATTTATCATTCACTTTTCTTTTTATATTAGCAGGATTTTCGAGTATTATCAACGATATATTTTTTTATAGTATAATGAAGTGACACTAATTTTTATAATGATTGGACTGGTAATTTCATCCGAATATTTTTTTAAGAACATCAATGATTTTATAAGTTTTTTATCTAAAATTTTCATCCAGTTTCTAACCATTATTCTTTCTAGAGGGATAAATTTTATTGATATTATAGCACCATAAATTTATAGAATCAATATGATATTTTTAATTAATCTAAAATAAAATTCCAATATGTATGAATCCTCTATTATACTAATAAATTCCAAAAAATTATACTTTTATTTATATCCACATTCTATCTAGAATTTTTCACATGAATTAAAACCTTTTTTGAGTCACTAAAATTTATTCCTATTTGTGAATCAAAATTATTATGGACTCCAAAGAACATATTCTAAAATATAATCTTATATTAATTATATTTGGATTCAATATCTATAATTTATTCAAAATTTAGGTAGTCATTCCTTGAATTTTTAAATTATTAATACTCACTTGATTTTTGGAAAATCATAGTCTTGATGAATTTATTTCTATTGTAAATCTGTTAGCTAAATTTTTAATTATTTTTTCACCATTAGTGAGTACTATTTTTGGTCCCAACAAACCTTATTACTCCAGGATCATTTTATATCATCTAAAATAGATTTTATTCAACTAGATTGAGAATAATTAAATTCTTTTTTTGCCTTAATAAATTTATATTGGATATGATTATGATTTTTTTATCTATTACATATTTTTCTGTATTGACTATTAAATTATTCTCATCATCATTATATTTATTTAAATAACACATTTAATTCCAACACATTTAATTTTTATTTCATGCATAGATTCTATTATAAAAGTGTATTAGTTGCCTATATTTTGAATTCTGATATCCACACCCAACTTTAGGATCATTGAAATACACTCAATCAATTATATCCCCAATAAAAATTTGATCTGAGTTTGGTCATTTTAATTTTTATAATTTTTACTTTAAACTATAATGAATTATACATCATTAGACTTACCAATTATAAACATCTCAACAAAATTAATAGAATTATTAAATTTTCCATCATCATCACTATAGTCTCTAGCCTCATAGTAAGATAAAAAAATCAAATTTTAGAATTTTGAGAAACATATTAACATACCTTTAAAATAAATCATTGACTTTTTAGTCTGTTGAATTATTATTGAAAGACTCTTTTGGTCTTTATTCTTCAACGTCACAAGATTTATCTTTTTTTAATATGGAAATCTTTAAAACAAAATTATCAATTTTACCAAATATAATATATTCTAGTAGTACCTTTTCCTTTATCTTTCCATTACCTCTTGAAAAAATTCTAGATATAAGAGACATCATATTATCAAACTTCAGATGTTAATTTGAATTATAATCTAAATAGATAATATAAAATTCAAAATAATTCTTTTTATAATTATATTTATTTGATGATTTAAATGATATTTATTTTTAAACGACAATGTTTTCCTTGCAGTTGTTATCTTTTCTCATTTCATAGGAAATTAACATGTTGTGAATGTGATCAAAAGGCAGTGTTTCTAGATCATTATCTTCTACGTTGAGGCTTTCCCATGTTACAAATGATGGAAATATTATTTCAACAACTTTATAACATTTTGAAATCTGACAAAAATCTATAATCATTCACACAATTTCAATAACACTTTTATAAAATCCATCTATAGTTTTATTATCACAAATCTTGTGGTATTCATACATTATCCACCAAATCATTTTCTTTTCCTTATTTACTATAGTTTTTTCTTATTAGATGTTCTCAAGAATTACCAATTAAATATTTTTTTATTTTTTTTGCATTCATAATTTCACCCTCTAAAAGAGAAGATAATATAACATTACCAGGACACCCATTATTCTCAATGTTGGTTGTTCATATTTTATGAAAAAAGCTTCATCATGGAGGATAAATCCATCTGTCCCAACTTCCAAGATATCATAAATAATAGATAAAATATATATAAACATTCATTCTTTACAGATATGATTCATATGTCCATAAAATGAGGGGATCCTATTATTGTTCATTTATTTTTCATTATCCAATAAATATAATAGAAATTAATTAAAAAATCAGATGGAGATAAAAAAAATAAGTCCTCGGATCTCTAAATAAAAGCTGAAAAATGAAGGGAACCATATCTCAGATACTAGTTAAAAATACCCAAAATAGTAAATAAACCACTAAGATATAAGATATTTTATAATTGATAATGAATTAATTCTTAGGTTTTTTATTAAAATGGATTTCTCCACCCATTTATATGTTATGTCTATTCACTATCGATATACCCAAGCACGTAAAAAATAAATAATAGATTTACTATGTTAATCATTAAAAATTAATGTTTAATCCATTGCATGATAAGGATTTCATCAAGTCTATATGAACCATTATTATCCACATGTATGTATAAAATATCATATAATATATGTGTACATGTGATATGGGTCTCATGACTATGTGTGAGTGCTCCCAAAACTATGTATATTGATAAATGATTTGGTATTTCAAAAATTTATACGTATCAAATTGATTTGAAATTCCAATAAAGTTGTGATAGGGAAACTTGATTATCCTCATATTTAACCTATACAATGTAAGATTACTTCTTCTAACTTTATGATATGAAAAACCACGTTTACTTCTACCATTTCTATAAAAATATTTTCAAATAATTTTTAAGAGATAAAACCCTTCATCCTCTTGTCCCATGCATTTTACACAACTTTTACAAATGTGTGATACACCATATATGATTAACAACAAGTAGAAGAAATGGGATTGAATTTTTATTTTAAATTAAAATTGATAAATTTAACTTCTTCTAAATATTTCTCAACCTCTTATTTTTTTCCCACTTATTATTCTTGTATTTGAATTCCTAACTATGTCTAATACATAATATTCTTCTTAAGATAGAAGAAGTTTTATTGTTATTTATCTTTCTTCCATCACAATAATAATTTATTTATTCTTTCATACTTCTAATTTATTTGGTTTAATTAAAAATATCATTTTCTGTAATTTTAATTCATACAAAACATATATATAAATGAATAATTTAATTTTTATTCTCAAAGTAAGTTTCCAAACATTCATTGGAATATTGTTGAAATCATGTGTTTTCATCATTTATTTTACTCATAATTATTTCTATAACACTCATACATAGAAGAAGAATCACCCATAGATAGATTCAATTTACTCACATAAAAAGGAATATAACTCCTAAAATGGATGAAATAACCTATATACAGACTCCAATTACTCATAAAATGGTATAATGAATCATAAAAAAACCCATAAATGACTAATAATCATGACAACAATGACTCGTATGGTCATTTGGTATGAATTGTATGAACCTTAGACATAGAAAAATTTCAACATATCTTTGAAATATCATATACACTAAAAAAACTCCCAATATGATCTAAACGTTTCAAAATCACCCACCTTTCATAGTAGACCTTATTTTCTTCGACATTGAATATGATTTATTAATTTAAATACCAAACCAAAACATTAACCATATCCACATAAAAACATAAAAAATTATTCTATAAATATAATTCAAAATGATGGAGGGATTTTTTGGGATCTCAATCAAACAACATCAAAATAACTATTGGGATAAAAATAAGAAAACCTATGATTAAAGGTTCATCAATTACTCTCAGCTGAGTTAATGATTAAAATTATTCTTAGATCCTAATTGTTCCTTGTGAGATGAATTGATACCATGTGTGATCCCTTTAGGGGACTTTTGAGCATTCTAAGCAACCACTTATATAAGAATTTGAGGACTTGTCTCATTTGTGGTTGCAAAAATATATTTTGAAATTATTTATATTTGATTATCAAAAGAAAAAATGTTGGGTGATTCTTATTTTTTGAATTATTATATCACACTATGGTTTTAAAATAACTCTATATTCGACAATATATACCACATATAACCCCTTCCATAAACAATCATTAATATATTAACATTTAAATGTTATTTTTATAACCCGACCATTAAATTATGATGTGTAAATAGGATTAAAATCTAATTTAGATATATATATATAATGGTCCTACACAATAAAAATATATTGATTAATTCTTAGGATATAAGTACCCAATTTTAGTTAAGTCATTTTATTTTCTAAAAAAATATTTTCATTAAAAATAATATTATTTTTTATTGAGAGAATATTATAATCAGTAGGTAAATTTGTATTAAAAAAATTGTGTCACATATTAAATATGTGTATCAATATTATATTATTGTTTTCATTTTTTATTTTTTTAAAATGATTTATTATTTTGTGAATATTGAAAATAATGATTTTTTTTAGATTTCCATTTATCTTCATTAAAAGTACCATTATGATTTGAATTATATATTAAAGTTAAACATGACTTATTTAATTAGATATAAAATAATAAATTATATTTTAAATTTAATTATTCAATATTTTGGTATAAGTTCACTTTTGGTAAAAAGATACACTATTCTAAAAAATTTCTTCATTGGCTTTTACAAATTTACATTAAAATTTATATTTTCCACATTTAGAAATTGAATATTGAAAATGGATTCCATATTTGTAATCATTTTGTCAAAATTTGGTAAATATATCCCTTTTATTTCATTTTAATTTGAATGGTAACATTAGAAGATATTTATCACCTTAGTAAGTGTAAATCTTGTAGTTAAGGTTAAAAATAATGTGATAATGCATAAAAATACCCCTATAACTTTTTTATAAGTATTTATAGAACTATAATATAAAATATTTTAATATAATGAAATTTAAAGGAACTTTCATTTGAGTATAACAATAACCATATTTTATGTAAATATAAAGTAAAAAATATCACTCGCTTGCTTTTAATAACTATAATATTTTGTTGATAGGGATAGAAAAAATTATATTCAGTTGTAAATACTAAATTGAATGGTAAATTAATTTATTTTTTATGGTAATTTATTTTTAATTTTCAGTGATGAAATATTTACTTTAAATGCTTTTGGAGCACTAAAAATTTTCTTGTGTTGATAATAGAAAACCAAGTAAATAATTTTTCAAAATAGTACATGTAATATTCTTTTAGACTTTGAAAGTGTCCCATGAATATTATAGATAATAATAACTTTTTAGGAATGTTTCAATTGATTATATTTTAATTCAAATTCATTCATGTTGTTTTCAATGTCAAATTAAATGAATTGTTCCAAAAATGACATTAATGATACTTTGTAATAAATATCATTTGTTTAAATGATATAAAACTCATTAAAATATTATATTTATCCTGGTGAATATAATATTGTTTAAAATATATTCCAATCTCTATTTATGGGACACTTTTCCTTTTATAGAGTCTTTATTGAGTCCTTTAGTGAAAAAAATCCTTGATATCATAGTAATCATCAAAAGGGGAAATAGGAGGATAAAACAAAGTGATTAGGGTAAAATAATTATATAAAAATTTCCAAATATTATTTTATTGGTAACACCCCAAGGTTCCACGGTATGCTTCCCTTGGAATAATACAGTAGCGTGTGTTGTACGCAACTGTGAGTTCTAACACACACACCACAACAAATCAAACTAGCTGTTATGAATAGTAATACCCACTTTTTGAAATTTTATAAATTTTATATTTCTAAATGGAATTTGTTTTTGGATTTGGGATATCGAAATTAGCCTAGGGTGAAATTTTGGTATTTTTCTGAAAACTTTCAATTTTTGATGAATAATGAAAAAACACTGAGTTATAGTTTAAAACTGAATTTTTATTTAAATAATTATTTATTTAAATTTAATTAAGGTCAAAATAGATACATAATACCTATATAAGTTCAATGTAATCCATTGGATTTAGTTGAGAGTAATTTTAGATATATAAATATTTTATTGAACTTTTCACCGTCTTTTACCCACCTCCTAGGAGAATTTAGAAATTCACATAAAACTTAATTTTACCGCTTCTGTGGGTGGAATTTCAAAACTCCTAGAGACACGGTTAATATCAAGGAGTAAAATTTGGTTCAATGAGATGAAAATAATTTTTGGTTAATAGTAACTTTTTACTTTTATTTACCACGGTTAAAAGTATATAGGGTAATTAAGGGTAAAAATGATATTAATACTACCCTAACACATGTCCTAATTCTATTGGACACATTTATCTCGACCAAAAACAACCTTAGTAATAAAATATTATCATTTAGGTTAACTTGGATTAGATTAGGATGTTAATTATTATTTAATTCAAAGAAGAGTTAAAAGAGATAAAATCAATGTTTAATAACTAAAAAAATTTAATATAGGGTTATACATAATATAAATTCTACTGTAAATATTAATTAGAAAGATAAAATTATTTCCTACATAATTATATTTTATTTATAATTTTTAGACATTAAATAATTTAATTTATTTATGACACAATGGTGATGTTGTAATTACCCTATTAATGAAATATTAAAATAATTGATATTATAAATATCCAAAGAAATGTAATTTGAGAATTTTTATGAATTACACTAATTTTATAGGTTAATATGACATATTAGTATTGGTTTTATAAATTTTTTTCGATGTAATAATTCTTTTATGAAATTATCAAAAACAAAATACCCAATAGTGTCAAAATTGTCAAAAAAGAGTTTTTAAAACAAATATTATATTATTTATTTATATTATATTCCTAAAAATCTAAGGTTAAGACAAATGACTTCTATCATTATAGTTGTATCATTAATGGACCACTTGGGGGTCTCTTGGATTTATATATTATGTTTATTAACTATATAATATAAAAATACAAAGTGACATGGTAATGTTAAACTAATTAACTAAGAGTTAAAACTAAAAGATAAGGTTAATATAGTGACCTAAACCTGTTTAAAACCTATTGGTAGAGTGGTTTTCTACCTATCCCCACCTTAAAAATTAAATAATCCAATTTTGATCCATTATAAACCAAATATTAATTTATTATAAAATAAAATTTCTAGCTTTTCCAAAGGTGCCCCTCACCCTTCTTATAAAAGGGCACTCCCCCTTCTCACTAATTCACACATTCAAAGCCTTTTGGCTCGACCAAACCCTTCCCAAATACTCTCTAAACTTCCATCACTTCAACCCAAAGGACTTAGTTTGATCAAAAATCCAACCTATGGAGCCCTTTTGATAAAATCAAAAGGAATAACCCGAAGAAGAGGTAATGTTTTCACCACCCTCTTTCAAGTTCCTTTCTTCTTCAACTTCTTCTTTATTTGTTATTCCCATTATAAAATAATAAGTCCAATATTTTATATATACTGTGATGTTATTATAAATATGGTACAACAATATTCAGTATTCTATCCATCCTTTTAATGACATGTCATCATACGTGTGTACGTGCGGCTTACCGTCTCCACGTCGTGGTGTAATTGTTATTCAATAAATAATTATTTTGATGGGTACAATAATGATGTATAATTCATGTAAATAATAAATATAACATGATAATTATTCTGTATATATGATATACCATCCAATTATATATTATTTTAATATCAAAATATTGATATTGTCTCTCCTACATACATACGGACTACCATCTCCACGAACGCGATGAGATTCATTCCCCATCGTATCCATTCAAGACTAATTCTCATTTAATGATTAAAAATAATGTTTATGGGCCTGATATCATTATATATATGAATAAGATACAACCTATCCATAACAAACACAACTTACGTAACAAAACATATAAAATAACATGAGTAAGTTAACACCCGAAACAACGATAATACTAAGATATTATTAACAAATCAATGGTAAAAGATAGTATATTATATCATATTAATGTTTATGATTATTATAAAATTTAATAACAATTATTTCACTATTATATAGGAGTTAAACCTACCCTCAACCAAGTATAAGTACAAGGTAAGGGTTTATTTCACAATCTCTTCATTATCCGAGGTTGTTTATACGTAATTACCTACCGGGACCTCTTTATCTTCCACATCCATGTTTCTTAAAAATGTATTTAATATCCCTCTTACTATTTTAAAGACTATGGGATAAAGTTATTTATACCCTTTATGACTTTTTATAAGGAGTTTATAAAGGAATATTTCTGTCCTTTTCCAAATAATTTCCTTTTTAACCTTTTCGACAGAATTAAGGTAAGAATGTCTTCTTAACTTATACGGAGGGTGCAGATATTTTCTGCCATTATAAAATCGTCAAAGATTAACTTACCATCTAATAAGAATATTTTCAAAGTAAATGTTTTATTTTATAATTATGTGACTTTTAAATGATTAAAAAAAGAGATATTTCTCTCATATAGTTTTGATTTCATCTATGTCAACATCCTTTGATGGATTTTAAGATTATTTGAAGTTAATTTATTAAAATAAAAAACTTCAATATTGTATTGACGGTTTTGTGATATGTTTGACTATAGATGTGTTATTTTTATACCATTCATGGTTTATGGAGAAAGGTTTTACATTTCGTATGATAGTTTTAATACGAATGTTTTTTTATATATAAACCTATTCATATGAGGAATTCATTGGACTTAATAAGTGACGGCTGGAGCCCGATGTAGATCCTCGATGCATCGGTAGGTCTCATGAGACAAACTAGTTTCTTGGCATAAGGCCTTGACAAAATCTTATTTGTAGTCTTGGCACGAGGCCTTGACTATGTGGTTATGATAGTCTGGCATTATGCATTCCATCATTATAAAAGTGGTTATTAATATTGTATGTGATTATTCAACTAGTAGAATGTCCATGTGAATAAGTATATGGAATTATTTCATTTTATTTCTACCATATTATGCTAAAGTTAAAATTTAAAAAGATTTGGTTTTATTTATACATTTCCTTAAATGTTTATGCTTATTTATGAATGTTTCTGCTATAATGTTATCCTTACTAGGAATTTGAGTTCACCCCTTTCTAGGTTTTATTTTTCCAAGGATGTGAAGAAGTATTTTATGAATGACCTGTAGGGATAGTATGAGGGGATAAGAGTGTGGACTATAGAGACTATATTTTTTTAGTTTTCATTTTATGATGTAATGTAAACTTTATGAATGTATCTAGTTATTCCAAGGCTACTAAACTAATCGGTCTTTCGAGACTTGATCTTTCTTGTGATCATGCCAATGTTATGTAATAATGCACCGACTCTGGGTAACTGGGGTTGGAGTGTTAAATTATCATATTATTTCAACCCATAATCATATTATATTCACTCTAAACCAATAAAAATACATTTTTTCATGATAATTAATTTATATTGATTTATTACCTTTTGTAAATCTATGGCTTCCCCTCCCCTAACTAATAAATGGGATACTTTTCTCTCAGTTCCTTACACCTTATGAGCACTATATTTTGGAAAAAACCAAACAAAAACTCCCAAACATAACGTACCACCTAATATAGTCTATTTTTATTTTATTAAACTATCATATGATATATTATTATATAAACCTAAAGAGGTTATCTAAATAATAGGTATAGTTTTTGAACCAAGCATTTTAGTTTTATATATATTTCTACAACCTTAAAATATTATTCAACCATTAAGAAATAAAAAAATAAGTAAATAAAATCTAACTCTATGTTATTATGATAATTTTATAATACATATCCACCACCTCCTCCTGTAAATGGGAAATTAAACTGTTATTCATGTTTATGGTCGACCACCACCCCACGAACTGATGGAATTTGTTTTCCATCACATCCTCTGACATCTAATTATGATGATTAATTTAATTTATTTATATATAATATATTCATGACATAATTATTATTCATTAAAGTTAATATATAATCTATTTATTTTTATTTTTTATTCATTCAAAAATGATAACGTTGTTCGTGCATACATATAGATAACCAACTCCATGATGAGATATGATTATTCTTTCATATTCACATAACATGTATGTTATGTATAAGTATATTTAAATAAATAATATGATCTTTAATGAATAATAGTAATTATGGAAAGATAATATAATGCATCCCTTCCTTCTATCATGGTCTTTGAAAATTGGAAACATTACACATGCGTACATATGACCTACCAATTCCATGATTGTAAGGTACTTCATTTTTCATAACTATTTTTCATTATTGGGATTACAAGTATAATTTAAATGTTAAAATTATAATTATTTCCTTATTATTATTCTTTACATTATATTACAATGACCTATATGACTATAGTGATATTTGTTATATTAGTTTGATAATATTAGTTGAATATCATCATAACGTCTTATATTAACTGGATAGATTAAGTAATTGAATATAAAAAGGAAATAAATGAAATACTATGGTTCATAAACATCAGAATCTTATTGAAGTCATTAAATAATTAACATATGTTTAATATTCATTAAGATAAGAAATGTATGTGTCGTGTGAGAGTCAAGGTAAGAGTCACTTTAACTTAAAACCTCAATTTAAATGTTTTAAATTTTTATTTTCTAAATAGTTTTCTTCCTTGTATATATTCATAAAAAATATTATATGGATGTATTTATATTTAAATAATATAATTTTAGTGAAGATTTTATATCTCATTTTAATTTCATTCAATGGTTTTTAAATGTAATTTTATTACATATTTTGTATGGAATGTTTTTACATTATTTAGAAATGGAAAAAAGGAATATTATATTATAATGTATAAAACATCAATAGTATTTTCCATTGGCATACCATTATTTTATTTTTTCATTCTTTTAGATTTTTTGTTGTTTTCTTTAAAAAAATATCTATTTCCTTTTGTTTTGGGTATTTTAGTTTTCAAAATCGTTTTTTAAAAGGATTGGGCATTTTGACATCCAAAAATATTATTCAAAATGTTTAAAAAGAAGTTATAAAGTGTTTTATGATGAAAATTATCAACAATAAAATGTTTTTTTCTGGATATGCTACCTGATCAATATAAACGATCATGTTTGAGCACAATACAACTTATACAATGGGTGAGATAGATACTACTTATATAACAGTTGTGTAACATTCCAGGTAAATGAGTAATATTAAATTTTTATTTTTTTTATTATTTGTGAATTAAATATTGGTTTTTATTTAAATAGAATGCTATGTTTTATGGATTGCCCAATTGGAAATAACGAGTTTCTCTATAATCACATGTTGCACACAAGGCTGAGTCATAATGAAAAATTATAATATAATATTATTTTACATTGTAGACATTGTATTAGTTGGAATGAAAAAAACTTTCTAAAATATGAATATAATTTTTTTTAAATGTTTTTATATTTATCAAATAAAATTTAGAGGATTAAAATGAGAATTAATCCTATTTTAAGTATAAATACTCTAATATTTTTAAAAGATCATTTTACCACCTTTGATGGAGAATCCCTTTTAAATAAAATTTTTGTCACATTTATTTTTTATAGTTTAAAAAATAAACTTCTTCTTTAGAAGCAAGATATCAAAATTTACTTTTATTAAATTTTTGGTATTTTTCAGATAAAGTTCATTTTTTAATGAATTGCTAAATATACTACATTTTATGTCAAAACTGTCTTTTAATATAATTTATTTATATTGTGATATTGTTCTTTTTATTATTTTTAAAGATTAATTAGATTATATTTTTTACCATTTAATCTAATTTTGGTCATTGCATGTAATTTCACCTTGAAATTGGATATAAACAAGTGTCAATATTTTGATATTTGTTAATTATTAAAAACACGCTTTTCTGGTTTGACTTCAAAAATTTATTTTAAATTAATTTATGCAACCTCTATGTTTTTAATTTGGAGAAATGGATTCTATATTTAGAATCAAAAGGTTCAAATTTTGTAAATAGTTAACTTTTATTTTTAGACGTTGTGAATAGAAACATCAGTAAATATTTTATTTACAATGGTTAAATGGTAAATTTTGTAAATAAGTATAAAATTTAATATTATAACAATATTAAATTACTCTAACACATTTATTAATCTTATTGGATGATACATGTCCGACCATGGGAATCCTTGGATCGATTTTGGGACCCCATGGAGCCACTTGTAAGTGTAATTGACATTTTATGAAAAATAATTTAATGTTAAGGGAAATGTAGCATAAACGTATATCATTTAGTAAATCAATTTTCATATGGGGTTATATTAGTGATGTATTTGACTATAAAAAGTCATTAGAAAGCTATAAATATTTCCTACATCATGGTATTTTATTTATAATTTTTAGATATCAAATAAATAAATTTATTTTTGACACAATGATAATATAATGTTTACTTTATTAATGAATGTTTTAAACAAATTAGATTATAAAAATTAAAATAAATTTATTTTGAAACATTTATGTAATCTAAGAATTTTAGGGATTATTATGAATTTTTATGTTGGAATTAATGAAGTTCTTTTAAAATAATCATGTTGTTATTGATTTTGTTAAAATTCGTGATATGAAGAGTATATAAATTGACATAAATGTTTTTTTAAAACAAATTATTTTTTATTAAATGATATAATAGTCATAATAAAATAATATTATGAATAAGGACTTAGATAAGGTTTAAAATGTCATTAATGGACTACATGAGGTTTAATTTTCATTTTATAGTAAATATTTTAACCATATATTATGAATATGCAAGAGGACATGGTAAAAGTTAAATTAGTTAACTAAGGGTTAAAGCTAAAGGATAAGGATAATTTGATGCTCGAAAATTTTCTAAAAATCACTAGATTAGATTATTTAGAACAATAATCACCTTATCTTTGAATTAAATGGGTTGGGTACTTTTTGAAATTGAAATTCAGTTTGTAATAAAATAATATTTTCAAAATTTCCTAAAGAGGCCCTCCTCTCCCTTATAAAAGGACACCACCTCTAACCCATTACACACACCTCTAAAGCCCCTTGGCTCATAAAAATTCTACTCCAAGAATCTCCCAACATCCCCATCTTCCTTCTATAATCTTTACCATATGCAGAATAAAATTAATGAAAGACTTTTGGTTCAAACCAAAGGGAGATTCTCAATTTAATGTAGATTAAAGAATGAACTAGTCATGTCAGACACGAGGTATGGAAAATTCTTAAACCAATTTCAATTCTTTGGGTTAAACTTATTATTTTTTATTATATTGTTCTATTAATATTTGTGAGTGAAATATAAGTGTTTGATACTTAATATCCACTTATATTGGGTGTATTTATATTTTAACATAGAATCATTTCATTTATATATCCATAATCTAATGATACAATTGTTGTAAGGGAACATTTCACCCTCCTCTTCTAGTTAAAGACTTCTTTTATGTCATGTTTTTTAATTTAAATTTTCAAATGTTGGGATATGTTATTCTATATCCTTATTGATTTACATTGTATTTTCAAGTGGTGAGAAACCCTTTTCTCTCCCATTAAGTCATTTTATGAATTTTAATGTGACGCTGTTAGGATACCAAATTTTTGTGAGGTAATACATCTCAATATCCTTTCATTAGGTTATATCAGGATATTATGAAACATTATAATCTTATAAAGTGTATATACTGACCTCCGAAATATTATATCATAAATCTCCTTATTCTTATAATGTTATAATTTTTTAAAATTTTATACTTAAATTATTTTTATTCATGTTTTTTCTAAAGTCGTAACAGACTCTTTAACTAAAACATTGTTTTAATTGTTTTAAAGAGTTAATATTATAAATATTTCATATTAATGTCCATGTTTTATAAATGTTTTTAAGGATTTATTTATATGGACATTAATTTTTTAAAATGTTAATTCTTATAAAAGTTTCAAAGTGGTATGAGATAATTTTATTCAAAAATTTATTTATTAAATGTTTTAAATGGGTTTCAAATAGAATTTGTTTCTACAAAGTGTTTTAATAAATAAAAAAAGGAATTTTTTTAACGAACACGATGAGAGGAAACTTTCTTCTACTGTAAGCATTATTTTATATTTGTATTCCTTAAAAAGTTGTAATGTTTTCAAAAGGAAAATAAATACCATATACTATTTTTAAGTATTTTGGTTTTGAAAATGTATTTGAGAATGGATTGATTATGTCAATATATTGAAATTTTATATTGTGATTGCAATGTAGAAATGTTATCTTTATTTTATGCTTATTCACGTGTTATTATTATGTTATGCTTCTTTGTATTTTTTTGTGTATATGGGGGTTCCATTATAAACCTAGGGTGGGTGAGCCCGAGATAGATCTCCAATGCATTAGTTGATATAAAGGTAGTAAACATTAATGTTTCTAGAATGATATTTAGGGAATATACTATGATGGGTATTCCAAACATAACTCCTTACATAGCTGTGAAAGCTTTAATGTAAGTATGTTATAGATTACACAAGTTACCATTATGACTAATGATTTCCATGTATTATTCATAAATCTTATGATTTTTTGTGGAATTTTAAATATTGAAAAGTATGATTTAATTTATTTGTATGTATGGATGGAGTAATGTTTTTTTCCTAATATTATAACCATTACTAAGCTTTTTATGCTCATTCCATGTTTTTTAAATGTTTTTCATAGGTTATAAAGAAGGTTTAGAGAAAGTAATAATTCAATAATATTTATATTAAGAAAATAACTCTTATTTTATTTAAGGAGTTTTATTATTGTGAAAAATTTGGATAGAATAGAAGTGTCCACTTTGTTATTTTTTAGATGAATATAATAGTTACACCCTAATTCCATATTACTCTAAACCTAAAAAATACTCGATGTGAATTATTAACTTAATTCAATATTATGTAATGTTTAAGGTTGGGTCCTTATAGTTTTTATCCAAGGTTGGTTTATATAACATTAGTGGTTAGGGTTTTTTTAAGTATAAGTGACATAACCATAATGGTTAGAATATTAGAAAGTGTCATAGTTATTTTAGATAGATTTAATGGGGTTAAGATAACATTAATAGTTATATCATAGTTTTGACCCTCCAAATAATATATTATATGATGATTTTACTAATATACTCACACTGACCTTCTTCATTTTCGTAAATGATTAGATCTAGGTGGCACCAAAGTAACAATGGAGGTAAAAAAAACTGTGAAGGTTTTCTAAATAAGAAAATGAAGGAAATGGGAGCTTTAATGAAAACAATTTTTGTCACTGTCAAAGAATTATCTATAGTCTGGATTGACCACCTGAACCTTGTTGATTTTTATAAGGAATTGTATATGCGATAAAAGAATCCTAATGGGAGTACAAGTTATAACCGGAAAGGTAAGTATATTCAAAAACATATGTTTCAAGGATGTGGAATGAAATATCTTGGAAAATTATTTAAAAGGATGACAAGATTCTATAGATGTGGTAATAAAGGTCATAAAGAAATAAGATTCCATTGAAAAAGAAAGCGTCCAATTGACTCTAAGAAAGGGAAAGAAGTTCATTCTGAAGAATCAATTGAATGTTTTGAATGTGGTGTGCATGATCATTATAAAAATAAATATCCTACGATGAAGGTTCGGGAATGGGATCAGCATGATTGTAAAAATATATTTTTACCAATTCCTAATGCCATTCCAATTAAAGTTGAAGAAATTGAAAATGAACTATAAAAGTTATGGATTATTTCATAGCTGTTTTTTTGATATTATTGAATCCTAAAGAATGATTCATTATTTTTTTTGTAGGAATGAATTATTATGTAATAAGTTGAAAAATTAGGGTTAGTGGAACAGGAATAATGTTGAATGAGTAAGAAGTCTACATTTAGGGACTCAAGAGTTGTGGTACAGTTTAAGATGATGAAATGCTAAAAATTATTAATTCCCTTTGGATGGTGGTATTAGTTTGGAATACTTTTCATGGTATGTGTAATCCCAAGTTTAGATATGTGGAAATGTTATTCAATAATAATTGTCTTTTCTTGTGTGGACATAATGGATAACCTTTTTGGTTCATGTGTTCTTTTGTTTTGGAGGAAATTATGGGTTATTACATTTTGGGATGAAAATGCGAGGTATGAGATAAAATTCGTGGTTAAAATATGTTACAGTTATTTTTGAATAATTTACCTCAATTTTTAAAATTTTCAAAAATTATATAATTTGATAAAAGGGACAACACAAAGACTGTTTCACAACCCATCACTTCGGAAAACGAAATATGAATTCAACACACAACAAAAGTGTGATTGGGATTTATAGCCTACCACTGGACTACGTGAAGTCCTTGGTTAGTATGACTAACTATTTTTGGTTAAATGAATTTATGGATCAAGAATAAGTTGATTTTGTGAACCTATGTTTTTATCAAATGGATATACTTATTATAGAAAATTATTTTGTGATGGAAGAAGTTTTCTATTTTGGGGAAACATTGTACGCCTAAGGAAAATAAAATACTATGGGATTTCATTTGTGGAGTAATTGTTGAAATTTTGTTTTGAAATAATCTATGTTTTAATTATAGAATTATAGAGATTTTTGTTATTTATATAAATGATTAACCTATCATAGAGAATGTGTGATTTTTTTAATTACACTTCAGTATGAGACTTTAAGAGTATCCAATGTTATTTAGAAATAAATGTTACAATTATTGTGGAATACTATGTGATCAAATCCATATAAATTTTGGGTTTCAAACCTAGTTTGGATTATTTCTAATAATTTTAAGGACAGTTGTATATTGAATGGTCTTTGTTGTGGTTTGTGTATTGTTTGTCCAATTTTGGAGATAAAGAGTAGTATTTCTTTTTATAAAAAAATATCCTTTTTGAGGATTATCTGATATTTTACTAACCTTTTTGGTTTTAGTTAGTGTATAAAGATAAGGAAAATATATAGTTCATCTTTTTTAGATTTTTTTGATTCTATAATAGTTTATTTTATCACTTCAGGTGTGACCATGTCATCTTGAATACTCATCATTTGGAGAAAAGATGAGTTTTTTTGTAGAAATTTATTAAATGATGAAACTCTAATTGAAAAGTAAGTGTATTTTCTTATGTCCATAGTCAATATCATAAATTAATTCTCTAACATTATGAAAGGGAACCTAAAACAAAATAAATCCATTCACCTTTCATACTGGGGAATCAATGACCATTTAACCTATCACATGTTTGTGGTTTTCTTGTTGTTAACATTCTTTTAGTCATGTTTTCTATAACTCTCCATCAGAACTTGACACTTCGTTTCTCCTTGAAATACCTGTTTTTATTCATGGAATCCTAGTATTTTTTATCTTGAGTGACCTTTTTTACTTCCCTTTCATTATTTTAAAGTGATAGTTTTATTGACTCTTTTTCTGATGTGGTAATTTTAATGAATTTTTTGAGTCTAATTTTAAAATTTTGATGATGAAATTTCCAAAAAGAAGGAAGGTTGTTACATTCCAGGTAAATAAATAATATGAAATTTTTATATTTATAAACTTTTTTGAATTAAATATCTATTTTACTTTAAATGGGATGCAATTTTTTATGGCGTACCCAACACACAATAATGGGTTTCTCTGAAATCTCATGTTTCACACAAGGCTGAGTCACACTAAAAATTAATAATATAATATTATTTTAAATATTAGTTAACACCTAGAAGTTGTATTAGAGGGAATGAATAGAACTAACTAAAATTTTATTATCCATATTTCTTAAGTGATTTTACATTTATCTAATAAAATTTTCAGTCTTAAAATAAGAACGATTCCAATTTTAAGCATGAAAAACTCTAATATTTTTAAAAGGTTGTTTTAAAGCCATTTGATGGAGAAACTCTTTTAAATGTAGTTTTTGATACATTTATATATTCAATTTTAAAAAATAAACTTCTTTATTAGAAGTGGGACATCAAAATTTACATTGAGTAAATTTTTGGTATTTTTCGGATATAGTTCATTTTTTAATTAATAGTGAAAAATACTTCATTTTGGGCCATAACTGTCTTTTAATCTAATTTATTTATATAGTTATACTATTTTATTTATTCTTTATAAAGTGTAATTGGATTATATTTTTACCATTTAATCCAATTTTGGTTATTGGGAGTAATTTCACTTTGAAATTGGACATAAACACTTGTCAATCTTTTGATAGTTATTATTTCTTAAAAACACACCATTTTGTTTTGAAAGCGGGAATTAATTTTAAATTAATTTCTGAAAATTCTATATTTTGAATTTTGAAAAATTTATTCCATATTTGGAATCACAATTATCAAATTGTGTAAATAGATGACTTTTATTTTTAGAAATTATGAATAGTAAGTTCAGAAAATATTTTATTTACCATGGTTAAAGAGTAAATCTGGTAAATAAGGGCCAAAAATAATATTATAATAATATTAAATTAGCCAAACGCATGTACTAAACCTATTTTACGATACATATCCGACCATGATCATCCATTGGTCGATTTTCGGACCCTATAGAGCCACTCGCAAGTGAAAGTGACATTTTATAAAAAATAATTTAACAATAATGAAAATGTAACATAATCATATATAATTTAGTAAAAAGATTTTTATGGGGTTATATAAGTGATATCATCGACTATAAATAATCATTATAAAGCTAAAAATATTTCATAAATAATGGTATTTTATTTATAATTTTTATACATCATGTATATAAATTTATTTAGGACACAATGATGATATAGTGTTTACCTTATTAATGATTATTTTTTATAAATGAGATTATAAAAATTAAAATAAAATTCATTTGAAACTTTTTATGCCATACAAGAATTTTAGGGATTATTATGACTTTTTATATGTTAATTAATGAAGTTTTTTTCGAAAGAATCACGTTGTTATGGTTTTTTTAATAGTATTGAAATGAATAGTATATAAATTGACATAAATGAGTTTTTAAAACAAATAATTTTTTATTAAATGATATAATAGTACTAAAAATATAAGATTCATCCAAAGAAATTAGATACGATTGAACATGTTATTAATTGACCAATTTATGTTCTATTGGCAATTTATATTAAATATATTAAACATATAGTATGAATATAATATAAGACAAGGTAAAAGCTAAATTAGTTAACTATGGGTTAACGCTAAAAGGTAAGGTTAATTTTATGCCCTAAATTAGTCCAAAACCGATTGGATGAAGGGATTTAAAAAAATAATAACATTATATTCGAATCAAATGAGGTGAGGACCTTTTTAAATTGAAATTATGTTTATAATAAAATAATATTTTCAAACCTTCCTAAAGAGCCCCTCCTCCCCCTTATAGAAGGACACCACCTCTTCACCATTACACACATCTCTAAAACCCCTTGGCTCATCCAAAATATACCCCAAATTGATCCCAAAATTCCCATATTCCTATTATAAGCCTTTTTGTAGGAATAAGGCAATTCAAGAACACCTTTTGGTTCAATCCAAAGGGAGTTACTAGATTTAAAAAAGATTAAAGAACGGATGAGTCAAAATGGACACGAGTTAAGGGAACTTCTTAAACCAATTTCAATTCTTTGGTTTAAACTTATACTTATTTATTATGTCATTCTATGAATATGTTTTAATGAGCTATGATTGTTTTACACTTAATATCCCCTTATATTGGGTGTATTTATTTTTTTCACACATAATTATGTCATTGATTTATCCTTACTCTGATGATACATTATTTGTATGGGATCCTATCCACCTCCTGTTCTAGTCAAAGACTTATTTTATGTTATGTATTTAAATTTAAATTTTCAAATACTGGGATTTGTTCTTCTGTATTCTTATAGCTGTATATTTTATGTCCATGTGATGAGAGAACCTGTTCTATCCCATCAACTCATTTTTTTAATTTTAATGTGATGTTGGTAGGCTACCAAATTTTAGTATGGGAATACATCTCAACCTCTTTTCATTGATAAATATATAGAAATTCTAAACCTTTATCATTATATAAAGTGTGTATAATTCCATTTTACATATTATATCATGAATCTCCTTATTCTTATGATATTATAAGTTTTTTTAATGTTATTATTTAATTATTTTTATTCAAGTATTTCATAAAGTCGTAAAGGACACTTTGACAAAAAATTGTTTTAAATATTTAAATGATATAATTTTATAAATATTTACCATTAATATAAATGTTATAAAAATGTTTTTAGAGATTTATTTTTATGGGAATTAATTTTTTATAATGTTAATTCCTGAAAAAGTTTCAAAGTTGTATGGGACACATTAATTCAAAAATATCTTTATTAAATGATTTAAATGGTTTTCAAAAGGAATACTTTTCTATGAAGCGTTTTACTAAAAACAAAAGGAATGTCTCTTTTTAAAGAACACAATGAGAAAAATATTTCTACCACCATTAGAATTTTTTGATATTTTTCTTTCTTAACAAGATGTTATGTTTTTAAAAGAAAAATAAATACTATATACTCTTTTTACCAATTTTTGTTATTGAAAATGGTTTTGATAAAAGATTGATTATTTCAATATATATAAATGTTATATTTGGTTTTCAATGTGGAAATTTTATATTTTTTTATGCTTGTTCAGGTGTTATGATTATATTATTGTTCTTTGTCAATTTTTACTTATACGGGAGGTTCCGTGACAAACCTAGGGTGGGTGAGCCTGAGATAGTCCTCCAATGCATTGGGTAATGTGATTGAGGTAAATGTTAATGTTTCCCCTGAGAGATTTAGGGAATATAATATAATGGGTATTCCAAATGTAACTCCCAACATAGTTGTGAAAGCTACAACGTAAGTATGTTATGGATGCCATAGGTTACCAATATGATATATGATTTCTATGTGTTATTCATAAATCTTATGATTTTGGTTGGTATGTTAAAGATTAAAAATTATGTGTTGTTATTAATATTTTCATAACTTTTAATATACTCTATTTACTAATTTTTAGGAAATGTACATAATGTTTGGGAACTATTAATGTTGAAATATTTAATATAATTTTTGAGCACTATTTGAATTCATCCAGATTCAAGTCTGTTTAATGTTTTAATAATAACTATCACCCTAATAATCCAAATTAAATTGTTATTGTTTTTTAGGATTCTTATTTAAATATAAAAAAATTCATTAGAAGGAATCATGGGCCAATTATTCCATTTTAAGGGTCATATGGTCCGCAAAAGAAGACCCAAAGAAATCGTGATGAAACTGGACCATCTATGAAGAATGAATTACTAGGCTCAATCCAAAATTCAAAATTTCATTATTATTCTACAATGTCATGTGGAAAATGTATGGAGTCTTGGATATAACATTAAAGGCGCAAATTCAAATAAAATGTGACCGACTAATTCATTTAAACTCATCCCACTATTCTGGACGTGAATTTAAATCATTATAGCATTCATGACATGTCTCCTGATTTATTAATCCAATAAAGTAGATATTTTTCAGTGTGAAAGAAGAGATATAGATGGAAGAATTTGTTGAAAAATAATTTGTATTTTTAGGCATATTTCTGTTGATAAACCCACTCACATTTTGTCCTTCTAAAAATACTATTAGAAATGGATAGATTAACATTGTTTAATAAAATAGACATAACGTTTTCTCTATAAGTCCAAATGCCTCCAAATTTTGAGAGTAATCAGACAACATTATTATCTAAAACTTGGAAGAAGAAGATATTATGAGATTCGGCTCTAGATATTATTAAAATGGAGATTCAAGTGAAGGAATGTATTGGGAATGAAAAAAGTCCACTTCGTTGGGCTATAAATACACCCCCTCCTCTCCTTCAAAAGGGATGTAATTTCATAAGATAGAAGCATCAATTGGCACAACAAAATCCTTGCCAAAGTCTTGGGAGGACCTGATATTATAAGTACTCACCATTATTACATACATAATCTTGAATTTAGTCAAGAAAAAACTTCCTTTTACATTGAATATCTTTTCAAGTTTAGAGTTTTAGAGAATTAGGACAGTACATTCATGACATTACACATTATTACAGAGTGGATACCATAAAAACAGTTTCCATTTTTTTCAAAATATAAAACATTAAAACTTAAAACAAGACTCCTTAACAATTATTCAACATTGAATGTGTCTTCCTTATTTGGAATACACATCCATTAAGCTGTGAAAAATCATTTAAAAACATGAAATGAACAAAAAATCTTAGTAAGGGATAGAAAAGATGGAAAATTCATATTAGTCTATGAATACTCATAACGTATGAAAACATTTTCAAAAGACATGATTTTAACCCATATATACTTACTTCGTGTAACATGATATTTACAAAATATCCAAACAAACATGATAACATAAATATAATCATAAAGGTATATTGGGGAATTACTTACATAATCTTGTAACCATTCTTGGCTACCTTATAATCTGTAACCCTCACAGCTACCTTACTTTGTGTAACCATCGTAGTTACAGGTGGAGTAACCATACACCCGACCTCCAACTTAATCATACCCAATGAATTGTAGAGAAATATAGGTCCCACCATTAATCATAAATAATTCTCAAGAACCAAAACATAATCATAAAACATGAATAATTACATAAAAACATTACTTTGGAATTTTGTAAAACCGAATTTAGAAAGATGATTTTTAAAGAAAATCCCCTTATAAATATCATAAAATTGAAGAGATACTTAATAAAGTGGATGTAGTATGTATATATAAGGTAAATACACATAATGAAACATAATATAAACCAAAACCATCACACAATAATTTTAAATGGCACATAAATAATGAAGTATAAGGTCGACCCAATGAATGGTAATCGGGTTAAGAAATCTCTTACCTCAGGTTTTTCTTACATGCAACTTGTTTAAACCTCCTGTATAATGGTTAAAAGAGTGTTATTAATATTTTAAATAAAAATTTTCATGTTTATAACATCTTATATGATCAGTTCATAACATCTTTTTACCATTAATTATTTGTATTTTTTCCTTTGCACTGTTTTTGGTTGAATTCTTTACAAGATTTCTGTGATTGGTTCATGGTGGACATTCCTGTCGATTGGAAGTGAAACTACAGAATTGGAATTGAGTAGTATTTTCATATATCCATTAACATAAATTCTTTCATTTATCATTTTGAATTCTTACATGAGGATGATTCATAAGTTAGAACATTGTTGATGTTCGTTTAGATCATTTTAGTGGTTATTTGATAATAACCACCCTGTTTTGTCTTATAAATTAAAACCATGAGTAAAAAAAATTACACAACCATGGGTGAGTCATGAAGCATATATTATAACATAGGTAAACCATATAAATGGTTTCATGATCAGACTTGAAAGAATTAATGGATATTGAAATCACATCGTCCACGATGTCGATAATTCAACACAAACGGACAATGTTTTTATTCTTTAAATAAGTGGGATAGGATAGGGAGAGGAGAAGAATAATGATGAATAATTTTCCATAAAAATTATAAAATATAGAATGTACATGATTTCTGGAGATTTCATGCTTCTTGGGTAAGGAGATATGAATAAAGAATAAGGAAGGAACTAAAAATAAAAGAATAATTGTGGAATCGCTTACAAAAATTCGGCAGCCTAACGACTTCACAACATGGTTTTAGAAAATATTATAAAGGTAGGGGACATGGGTCACCCATAAATAAATGAATCATAATATAGATTATATCAGGAATAAGAAGAAAAAAATAACATGTTATGGAAACTTGAATGTCATACCACATAAAAGAGTACTTGAAAGGAAAAAGAAAGAAATTGAGAATTTTCTTACCTTGTAGAGTAACTCGTAGAAATTAAAGGTTGGGACCTTGGGGGATACAGAAAACCATGGGAGGAAAAATATAAAGGTAAGGAGGCCAGAGATTTGTTGAGGGAGAATTGGGAATGAATTCAAGGAAGGTAAGAGTTGGTATTTATAGGAAAAGTGAGGGATTATTTTAATAATTTTCAAAGGACACCTCATGAGTGGTATTTACAAAACCATGGGCTTGTACATTGTATTTGCCACGTGTTATAAGCCACTTGGGACACCTCACATATTATCTAACTACACAAAAGTCGACCATATTTATGACATCATTATTATATCATTAATGATGTCATTAACACACTAAACTAAAAACTGAATTTTATACTATTCACCGAAAAATGATCTGTTTCAGAAAAATTACCAAAAATCACCATACCCATTTATCAACGTGTAGAATTCAAAAATGAAGTCCATTTTTCAAAAATAATTTTTTAGATATTATTAATTTAATTTTTAAATAAAATCACACTTAATTAAAAAATTTACAATTCTAATTCTGTAACTACTTCTATATCGCAAAGAAAAATTAACCTAGATTCTATTATCTTAAAGCCTTAATAAAAAATAATAATAATAAAATTTACTATTCATCAAGGTCATATCACTATTCATTTACTATTCATGAGGGTGTGTTAATATTCACCAAAAAAACAATTTGGTTCCAATAGACTCCAAATAACATACTGAAGACAATTATAGATGACAGTTTCTTGAAATTAAAAACATAGAAGTAAGAAAGTGTTGTTTTAAAGGATAATTAAAAATATCTATTTAAAAAAAGTTCCATGAATTTCTATTTATTTTTATAAAAACATGGGGTGTTACATTATCCTCACCTTTTGGAAATTGTATCCTCGCAATTTTATTTACTTATTAAACAACTGAGGGTATTTTTCCCTCATAGAATTTTCAGACTCCCATGTTGCTTCTTCGACCTTGTGGTTTCTCCACAGAACCATTACCTGGTGGATTACTATATTCCGCAATACTTGTTCTCTTTGATCAAGAATCTGAACTAGTTTCTCTTCATAAGGAAGGTTCTCTTCCAGCTGAACTGCTTTTAGGCTCAAGACATGTGATGAATCAGGCATATAATGTCTCAACATCAAAACATGAAAAACATTGTGTACCTGAAACAAACTTGGAGGCAAAGCTACGCGGTATTCAGCAGTTCCAACTTTCTCCAAGGTTTCAAAAGGACCGATGAACTGTGTACTTAGCTTTCCTTTCTTACCGAAACACATAACAGTTTTCCAAGGAGAGATTTTAAGGAAAACATGGTCACCTACCTCGAAAGATAAGTCTTTCCTTCTGTTACCAGCAAAAAAAAGTTGCCTACTCTGAGCTGTCCTCATTTGCTGCCAGATCTTCCTCACTTTCTCAGCCACTTCTTCTACTAATTCTGGCCCCATCAACTTTCTTTCACCAAATTCATCCCAAAACGATGGAGTTTGATACTGCTTTCCAAACAAGGCCTCAAAAGGTTCCATTTGAATACTATAATGAAAACTATTATTATAAGAAAACTAAACTAAAGAAAGATGTTGATCCCAACTTCCCTGATAGTTCATTTAACAAGCTCGAAGAATATCCTCCAAAGTTTGAATCATTCGTTCTGACTACCCATCTTATTGAGGATGAAAAGTAGTAATGAAATTTAACTATGTGCCTAATGACTTATTAATTCCCTTCCAAAAGTTAGAAGTGAACCTCAGATCTCGGTCAGATACAATGTAAAGAGGAACACCATGTAACCTGACAGTCTCCTTGAGGTACAATAGAGAAAGATGATCCAAAGTCATTGTATCTCGAATAGAAAGAAAATGTGCACATTTTGTCAGCCGATCAACAATAACTCAAATTGCATTGTTACCTTGAGAAGCATTTGTTTGTCCCACCACAAAGTTCATTGATACATTTTGACATTTCCACTCTGGCACTAGAAAAGGTTGAAGCATCCCCTTCAGTAACTCTAGCACTTCTTTAACCTATTGACATGTCAAACATCTCATGGTAAAATTTACAATATCTCTTTTCATTCCATCCCACCAATAATACTTCTAAAGGTCTCTGTACATCTTAGTACTGCCAGGATGAACAAAAAATGGGGAACTATGAGCTTCACACAAAAATTCTTTCTTCAACTAATAATCACAAGGCCCACACCACATTTTACCAAATCTTAAAATACAATCTTTATCAAGATTAAATTCTTGAAACTTACCCATTTTAACCAAATATACCTTTTTGTGTAGCTCATGATATTCCTTTTGAGCCTGCTTAATTCTATCTGACAACGAAGACTGCACTGAAACATGAAACAAAATAGAGGTATTCCCTGCACCAACAACTTCTAAGCCAAAATTTAACAAATCATTAATAAAGGGATCATGTTCCAAACATATCATGATTAATGATGTATGATTTTTCTGACTTAAGGCATCTGATACTTTGTTTTCTTTTCCAGGATCGTAATTGATCGTGCAGTCATAATCTTTTATCAGTTCTAGCCATCCTCTCTGCCTCATGTTTAATACCTTCTGAGTGAATATATACTTTTGACTTTTATGGTCAGTATATATTTAATATTGGGTTCCATATAAATGATGCCTCTGTATTTTCAAGGAAAAACCCACAGCTTCCAATTCTAAATCATGTGTGGGATAATTTAGCTCATGAGGTTTATGTTGTCTCAAAGCATAGGCCATTACCTGATCATTCTGCATCAAAACATAACCAAGTCCCTTCAAAGAAGCATCGTTTTAGATGACAAACTAACCATTCTGGGAAGGTAAGGAAAAAATTGGAGCATTCACCAATCTCTTCTTCAGTTCCTGAAAACAAACATCACATTCCTCTATCCAAAAAAATTTAACCCCTTTCCGTGTTAACTTAGTTATCGGGCTAGATAACCGTGCAAAGTTATTAACAAACCATCGGTAATAACTTGCTAAGCCCAGAAAACTATGAATCTATGTATCATTTGTGGGTCTTGTCCACTCTCCAACTAATTTTGTTTTGGTAGGATCAACTGTTATTCCATACTTATTCACAATGTTCCCAAGAAAAGAAATCTGTTGCAACCAAAAATCACACTTGCTGAATTTTCCATACATTTTCTTTTTTTTAATGTCTAAAAAACAACCCTTATATGTTTTTCATGATCCTATTTATTTTTAGAAAATACCAGAATGTCATCAATAAATACAACCACAACCTTATCCAAGAACTCATGAAATAATATATTCATAAGATTCATGAATACAGCAAGATCTTTAGTTAATCCAAACAGCATAACAACAAATTCATAATACCCATATCTAGTACGAAAGGCTGTTTTTGGGATGTCATCCTCCTTCAACTTCAGCTGATGGTTTCCAGATCTCAATTCAATCATGGAAAAGTACTGAGCTCCCTAGATATGATCAAAGAATTCATCAATATGAATAAAATGATACTTGTTTTTAACAGTGATGTTATTCAAAGCTCTATAATCAATGAAAAGTCTCATGGAACCATCTTTATTTTTAAAAAACAAAACAGGGGCTCCCCACATTGAAGTGCTAGGAAGAATGAATCCTTTGTCAAGAAAATCCTATAGCTAATTTTTCAATTCAAGATGTTCTATTGGAGACATACGATATGGGGGTTTTGAAATTGGCTTAGCATTAGGAACTAAGTCAATTGTGAATTTGACTTCTTGATCAGGTATGGCACCGGGTAAATCATAGGAAAAACATCAAGGTATTCATTTACCACTGGCTTATCATTAATTTGAATAGTTCCCTTGTTTTCAACAATATGAGCAAGATAACATTCATTTCCACAATTCAATAGTTTCTCAGCATCCTAATATGTTATCAATTGTATGGGTTCATTCTTGTATACAAATTGAAACTCTTTCTGAAAAACAACTTCATTAGCTCTACAGGCAGTCTTTGCATGATAATCAGAAAGCCAGTCCATCCCCAGAATAACATCAAACTCGACTAAGGGTAAAACAACAAGGTTTCTGGGTAAAGTCTTTCCACATACCACAATAGAAAGATTTTTATAATTCCTCTTTGCTATAACATTCCCCCGGTGTTTTAACAACGATTTCAGGTCTCATTTGTTGAGGTGATATTTCCAATTTACCAGAAAATTTTTCAGAGATGAAGGAATGTTTAGACCCCGTATCAAACAAAACTTTAGAAAAATATGAGTGCACAAAAAAAGTACCTGATACAACTTCATTGGATGGCCCAACATCTGTTTACGTAGTCACAAAGGATCTCACTACACCTTTCTACTTGTAGTCTAGATTCATTGCATCATTCAGATCTCTCTTTGGGAATACATTTTCATAATGACCCATTTCACCACATTTAAAACACTTTACTGTTTTCTTATCAAGATTAGTCTTAGGATCATTTTCATTTTAATCTCGGGCCATATTTCCAAACTTACCACATTTAAAACACTTCTTAGTTTTTCTAAGTCATTCCCCAGGGTGTTTCTTTCCACACTTTTCACAAAATGGAAATTGGATTTTCTTAGCATCAGATTTCATTGGTTGATTCTTACCCATTTCTCACCAATTAGACCTCTTCTTCTATTTGTTTTCAAAATGCACATGATCATCAGAAAACTCCATCTCTACCCTCTCATCACATCAAACAAGTTTCTCATAACTTTTGAATTCATGGGAGGCCAAAGCCCATCGATACTTTGGCTTCAGTCTGGAGTAAAAGTCTTTGATTTTGCTATAAAGATCAAAAATAAGATTTGGTGCATACCTCGATAGTTGGTTGAAGTTCGCTTCACACACAGCCACTGAATCTTCCTCATTCTGTTTCAATTAAAGGAATTGATTCTCTATTCTCTGTCGCACCACCTTAGGAAAATATATTTCAAGGAAAAGGCTTTTAAATTCATCCCACTCTAAGGCATCAAAATCCTCTCTACCCTTGATATTCATTACCATTGACCACGAATGATCAGCTTCACCATCAAAACAATAAATGGAAGGAATTACCTTTTTATTTTCTGAACATCCCATAACATTGAATATCTTTTGAAGGGCTTTGATCCATCATTCAGCTGCTACTGGGTCAAAAGATCCATTGAAAGCAGGAGGATGTTGTCACATAAAATGTTCCACTACTATCATGTTTTGTTGTGGTACCTCTATTGGTTCTCTGGCCTGGATGCCACCACCATTTATTTCCTGTGTTAGCTGATCCATTACTCTCACAAACTGCTCAGTTCTAATCCCTACAATTCCAGGCTGTAGTTCCAGAAGGATGTCACTCTGTTGGTGCATCTACTCTTCAGTATCCCTGTTCCTTCTGTGGACAACCATTCTGAACAAACATGTCTTAGACAAAGCAACATGGTAATTTTTAAATGCTATAATATTTCAAATTAAACATAGAGTGAAAATCATTTATGGTATTCTATTAACATTACCCAAACCACTAAAGTTATCTAAACCATCATATGATACCAACTATAAGGACCCGACATTATTACATACATAATCTTGAATTTAGTTAAGAAAACACTTCCTTTTACATTTAAGATATTTTCATGTTTAGAGAATTATAGAATTAGGATAGTACATTCATGAAATTACACATTATTACAGAGTGGATACCACAAAAATAGTTTCCATTTTTTTTAATTATAAACCATTAAAACTTAAAACAAGACTCCTTGACAATTATTCAATGTTTAATGTGTCTCCTATCCTTGTATTAAACATCCATTAACTTGTGAAAAATAATTTAAAAACTTGGGATGATCACAAAATCTCAGTAAGGGATGTAAAATAATGAAAAATCACATTATTCAATGAATACTCATAACGTATGAAAACATTTTCAAAAGACATGCTTTTCACCCATATATACTTACTTCATGTAACATGAGATTTACGTAAGATCAAAAAAACATGAGAACATAAATATAATCATAAAGTTATCTCGGGGAATTACTTATATAATCTTGTAACCAATCTTGGGTACCTTATAATATGTAACCCTTTCGGCTACCTTACTTTGTGTAACCATCGCAGTTACACTTGGAGTAACCATACAGATGACCTAAAACTTAATCATACCCAATGCATTGGAGGTAAATATAGGTCCCACCCTTCATCATAAATAATTCCCAAGAACCAAAACGTAATCATACAACATGAATAATTACATAAAACCATTACATTGGAATTTCGTAAAACCGAATTTAAAAAGAGGATTTTTATAGAAAATCCCCTTATAAATATCATACAATTGAAGAGAGACTTAATAGAGTGGATGGAGTATGTATATATACTATAAATACACATAATAAACCATAAAATAAACATAAACCATCACAAAATCAATTTAAATGGCACATAAATAATGAAGAAGAAGGTTAACCTAAAGAATGGTAATCGGGTTAAGAATTCCCTTCACTCGGGTTTGTCTTACTTCCAACATGTTTAAACCTCCTTTATAATGGTTAAAATAGTGTTATTAATATTTTAATGAAACATTTTCATGTTTATAACATCTTATATGATCATTTCATAACATCTTTTTACCATTAATTATTAGTATTTTTCCCTTTGCACTGTTTTTGGTTGAATTCTTTACACGATTTCTATGATTGGCTCATGGCAGACATTCCTATCGATAGGAAGTGAAAAACCAGAATTGTAATGGAGTAGTATTTTCATATATACAGTAACATAAATTATTCCATTTATCATTTTTAATTCTTACATGAGGATTATTCATAAGTTATAACATTAATGATGTTCGTTTAGATCATTTTTGTGGTTATTTGATAATAACAACCATGTTTTGTCTTGTAAATTAGAACCATGAGTAAAAAAGAATTAAAGAACAATGGGTGAGTCATAAAACATATATTATAACCTGGTTAAATCATATAAATGTTTTAATGACCATACGTGAAAGAATTAATGGAAATTGAAATCACATCGTCCACGAGGACGACAATTCGACACAAACGGACAATGTTTTTATTCTTTAAATAAGTGGGAGAGGAGTGGGAGAGGAGAAGAATAATTCTGAGTAATTTTCCATAAACATGATAAAATATATTATATACATGATTTCTGGAGATTTAATTCCTCTTTTATAAGTAGATACGAAGAAATAATAAGGAAAGAACTCAAAATAAAATAATAATTGTGAAATCGCTTACAAAAATTCGGCAGCCTAGCGGCTATGCAACATGGTTATAGAAATTATTAAAAAAAGAGGAGACAAGGGTCACCCATCCATAAATGACTAATAATTATATTAGATCAATAATAAGAATAAAATAATAACATGGTATGGAAACTTGAATGCTATACCACATAAAAGAGAACTTGAAAGGAAAACGAAAGAAATTGAGAGTTTTCTTACCTTGTAGAGTAACCCTTAGAACTTGAAAGTTGGGACATAGGGGGATTGAGGAAACCTTGTGATTACTACTATGAGGGAAATTATTCTAGAGCTTTGTTGAGGGAGAAGGGGGAATGAATTAAATTAAGGGAAGAGTTGGTATTTATAGGAAAAGTGAGGAATTATTTTAATAATTTTCAAGGGACACCTCATGAGTGGTATTTACAAAACCATGGGCTTGACCATGATATTTACCACTTAGTATAATCCACTTGGGACACCTCACATATTATTTAACTATACACAGGTCTACAAGATTTATGTCATCATTATTATATCATTAATTATATCATTAACACACTGAAACTAAAAACTGTATTTTTACTATTTAGCGAAAAATCAACTATTTCCAAAAAATTCCCAAAACTCACCCAAACCATTTATCAACGTTTATAATTCAAAAATGAAGTCCATTTTTTGAAAATAATTTCCTAAATATTACTAATTTAATTTTTAAATAAAATGATACTTAATTCAAAAATTAACAATTTTAATTTTGTAACTACTTCTAGATCACAAAGAAAAATTAACCTAGATGCTATTATCTTAAATCCTTAATAAAATAAAATAATAATATAATTTACTATTCATTAGGGTCATATAACTATTAATATTACTATTCATAAGGGTATGTTACAATTCAGCAAAAAAACATGTTGGTTCCAATAGACTCCAAATAACATACATAATAAAATTGTAGATGATAGTTTCTTGAAATTAAAAACATAGAAATAGAAAAGTTTTGTTTTAAAGGATAATTAAAAACATATATTTAAAGAAAAGTTTCATTCATATCTATTTATTTTTATAAAAACATGGGGTGTTATAGATATACCCAATTTTTCACTTGAGAGACCCTTCCTCCTCTCTCTTTTTTATTTATTTTTGTGCTATTCTTCATTTGTAAACTTGTTAGTCTTTGTTTTTGCAATTCAATTTTAATTAAAGTTTCTTCTTATTCATATATTATTCTCATCCAACTTATGTTAATTAATATTAGTTGTATTAAAATAGTTTAAATACATTTGAATCCCCTTAGGTTATTTTTCTTTCCCAATCAATCCAAAGTCAGTATTTAATTCCCTTCATTGTTTGTGTATGTGTGTTCGACACAAAACTCTCTTCTTATCCCTTCGTTTTTCTACTATTTATAATTCATAATCATAAAAATTACAAAAATATTATTAAAGAAACAATTTATTATTAAACATACCATTGGGGTGAGTTATAATTTGGGGATGTTAAGTGATTGAGTGCATTTTCTCGATGGATATTCTTTAAATTAACATTGTGTATGTTAAACTTAGAATTTCATAGATTAATGACATGATTTTTTTAACGTGTGGTTTTCATGGATTATTGGAACCATAAATACAAAACCATTAATAGGCTCTGATTGATATTAGAACCCTAAGATAAGTTAAGTCTAGGATTAAAGCCATAACACTTAGGAATTCCAATCATCGTTATCTGGTGAAGTGTGTATTGATTTGAATGAAATATAAAGAAAAGTTCAATTATATAACATTCTTAACTCCCAAATAATGAAGTCAACCCAATATTTATAAATTTATTAAATAAATATTTATCAATCAATAATTTCATATGAACTGTAAAAAACCCCCCAATCAGAATACAATCAACTAAAAATAATCAACAATTAAAATGTTTCATCGCCGAGGATTTGACCCGAGTTATACTATACACATTAATAGGGCACCAAAACCTAGAATAGTCAATATGTGACAATCTACCATGATTTAAAATTGCGTTGTTTATAGGGATGATGTTTTTTTGTAGTCATTAGTATCTTGTTATTGTAAAGAAAACCAAAAAAACAAAATTTAAAAAAATTGAAAAAAAAACACAAAGAAAAACACGCCTTCTCATAAAAACCATAAACTGAAAAACACAAAGAAGGACCCATCTTCCACTTTCATCAAACATATATATGAATGCCTTGTAGCATCCCAAATAATCCCTTGGATTTTTTTGAACCTGAAATTGAGAGAACTCTTTTCCAACTTCGGAGGAACATTACGGATAATTAGATAATTCGAGAACCAGTCCTCACCGAACTAGTTGAATTAGAAATGGCCAATCCTAGGGATCAAAAATTTAAAAAACTCGCTTCCCATGATATGAATTACCAACACCTTGGTATTAAATATCCCAACATGGAGGCTGTCATTGAACTCAAATCAGGTTTGATTCATCTTGTTTCTCATTTCCATGGGCTAGCCAGTGAGTATCCACATCTCCACCTTAAAGAGTTTCAAGTGTTGTGCTCTACCATGAAGCCTAAAAGGATTTTTGAGGAACAAATCAAACTCCAAGAATTCCCTTTTTCCTTATCTAACATTGCTATGTCATGGTTCCACTACCTTCTTCTTGGTTCCATAACCAGATGGAATGATATGAAGTGACTCCTTTTAGGGGAATTCATTCCTTCTTCTCGTACTTCTTCTATCTGAAAGGAAATAAGTGGTCTCCATCATTTCCCAAATGAATCACTCCATGAGTACTTAGAGAGTTTCAAAAATCATGTTGCAACATACCCACACCACCAAATCCTTGACCAACTCTTGATCCAATACATTTATGAGGGGTTATAGCCTATAGATAGAACTCTCATTTATGCTGCAAGTAGAGATGATCTTGTTTATAAAACTCATACAATTACAAGAGATATCATAAGTAACATGGCTCCAAACACATAACAATTAAATACTCAAGCACATGCTCAAGTCAAACAATCCCCTGATAATCAATCAATAGAGCTGAACAAGATGACAGTGTGGATGAGTGAATGTACCGGTCATTTGGGACAACTAACTATGGCTACCAAAGCCCCAACCTCATCTTCTCCACAATCAATGTTTCCTAGACCTGTAAAAAACTGTGGAATCTGGAACTCACTAGCTCATCCAATAGACACCTATCCACAACTTCAAGATGAACCATATGATTCAACTGGACTAATGGATCTCAATGCAGCATATGCTCAGTGGAACCCCAACCCTCAAAAATCAGGTCAGTTTGTTAGAAACTTCAACCAACCCCAATTTGAACCCTTATCTTCTATATATAAACATAACATGAGATATGTGAATCCCATTTCTCATCCCCCTCAATACCCTCATCAAATCCCAAACTAGTTCCAATATGCTCACGGTGTTGGTAACTTTGAACAACCTTACCCTTTTGTTCATCAACCTCAAAGGATCAATCCTTTTATTCCTCCTCTAGGCTTCTACTATCCTAGTGAGCCTTCCCAATTCCAAAACCAATACAATTGCTTTCCCAAGAACCAATATCAAAAAAATCCCAATCCAGGACAAGCCTATTCTACCAGGAAACCATGGAAAAGTTTAGTTGAAGACCTTGCCTCATTCCCCCGTTCTAGCCTTAAAAATATTGAAACCCAAATTGGAAAAATTGCATCTAACCTATGCCAGTAAAACCAATTAAATTCTTCCCAACTTCCATCTCAAACATTACCCAAACCCAAGGGTAATTTAGGTGCAATTGGACTTAGATCGAGAAATAAATTGCTATTACTCAAGATAATTCCTCCAATCATCCTTTGAATTTCAACCTAGAAAATGAAAAGAAAAAGAAATATGAAAAATAACCTAAAACCATTCCCTCACCTCCTTCCCTTCCACTTAGGAAACCAATTCATTTTCCTCAATCCATTTCTAATCCAAAGAAGTCCTTTGAACCTAATCCATAAATTCTTGACATGTTAAGACATGTTGAAGTGAACATTACCCTCTTAGATTCCACTAAAAAAATTCCTAAGTATGCAAAGATTCTGAAGGAGTTGTGTAAAAATACGAGGCAACTTAGGACCTTTGAAAATTTTTCAACCCAAGAGTCCATACCCATTTAGTGCAAAGATCCTATGACATTTACAGTTCCATTCCAAATAGGAAGATCCATCTTCGATGATGCACTTATAAAAATAGGAGCCTCAATTAATTTCAAGCCCAAATCCATATTCTCCATCCTTGGTTTAGGTCCCTAACAGCCAACGGGTGTTTTCATTCAATTGGTCAATCGATGCACTACTAGTCCTGAGGGTATAATTGAGGATGTCCTTTTTCGTGTGAATGATCATATCTTCCCTGCTGATTTCTATGGCCTTGACATGGAAGGTGAGAATAACTCTTCTCGATCTCACTTAATTCTAGGAAGACCATTCTTAATGATAGTGAGAACCAATATTAATGTCCATTCAGGAATCTTATCCATGGAATTTGGGGACCAACTGGTAAAGTTCAACATTTTCCAAGCCATGTGATACCCATCTGAGGATCACTCTGAATTCTCAATCAATGCTTCTGAGGACACTTCTGAGAGTCAATTGAACCCCAATCCATCATGTTTCTAATGTTCAAATGATAAATGATCTTGTGAAATCTTTAACATGATTAACGAATTCATAAATAGTGAAGTTGATGTGGACCTATCATTCATAGAATCCATCAATCTATGGTAACTTGAAAACTCTCTTGAATCCCACATCAACTCTGATCTCTACTGCTCCACCTTAAACAACATTAAGGAAAAGGAATCTAAAGAAAATGAACTCCCTTCCTCCATTCCTGAGTTGTCTAAACCACAAATGAAAGATAAGACTGATCTAAATACTCTTCCTGAACACATGAAATATGCATTCCCTTTCAATGATCACTCTTATATTGTCATTATTCCCTCTTCACTTATTGAAACTAAGGAGTCCAAACTTGTTCAACTGTTAGAGGAAAACAAAAAGTCCTTAGGGTGGACCCCATAAGACATACTATGAATTAACCCGCCACTTTTTATGCATCACATCCATCTTGAGGAATCATCCAAACCAATTAGACAACCATAAAGAAGACTCAATCCACTCATCCTTGAGGTTGTTAGGGAAGAGATCACCAAGCTTCTTCAAGATGATATTATCTACCCATTTTCTGATAGTGAATGGGTTAGTCCATTTCATGTTGCACCTAAAAAGGGTGGGATAACTGTTGCATAAATGAACATGGTGAGGAAGTCATAACTCGAGTGAAGAAAAAATGGCGTGTGTACATTGACTATAGGAAATTGAATGTTGAAACACAAAAAGATCACTATATTCTTCTATTCCTTGATCAAATGTTTGAATGATTATCTAGAAAGTCATACTATTGATTTCTTGATGGATACACCAGCTACTTTCTAATCCCAATCACACCTCAGGACCAGAAAAGACTACTTTTACATGCCCCTTTAGAACATATACATATTAGAGAATGAATTTTGGCATTTTCAATGCTCCTACAACATTCCAGAGCTATATGATGATTATATTTTCTTAATTCATTGATCACTACATTTGAGTCTCTATGGATTACTTTACCATATTTAATGATTCATTTGAATCATGCTTGCATTCACTCTCTCTAGACCATCAAAATTGTGTCATGTGTAACCTTGTGTTAAATTTTGAAATATTATACTTAATGGTTACAAATGGGATTGTTCTATGGCACATAGTTTTGAAAGATGTTATTGAAGTTGATCTTTCCAAAATTGAAGTAATATAATCACTTCCTAAACCCACTTCTGCTCAAGATATCTATTAATTCCTTGGTCATGCTGGTTTCTATCCTGGATTCATCCATAATATCAATAGGATTTCCCTCCCACTCTCCCAGATGCTCCAAAATTATGTCACTTTCTATTTTGATAATGTTTTAAAGAGAGCCTTCTTTGAACTCAAAACTGCTCTTACATCTTCCCCGATAATCCAACCCCCATATTAGTTCTTACCCTTTGAGTTGATGCGTGATGCTTCTTAGAGTGCTGTTGGGGCTGTTCTAGGTGAAGGAAGATAAAATATTCCTCATGTCATATATTATTCCTAAAAAATTGGCTAAAACTCAATCTCACTACACTATGACTGAAAATTAACTTTTAGCAGTGTTTTTTTCCTTAGATAAATTCTGGACATATCTCTTAGTTTCCAAAATCATTAACTTCACAGACCATTCTTCTATAATGTTCTTACTCAAGAAAAGTGATTCCAAATCGAGGCTAATAAGATGGATCCTAATGATACAAGAGTTTGACCTTGAAATAAAAGATAGACTAGGAAACGAAAACCACATGGATGATCACCTGAGTAGAATTTATAATTATTCTCTTTCACAAATCATTGATCCTAAATTCCCCTCTGATAACCGTTCATCTCTCACTCCAAAAATACCATGGGATGGCCCAATTGTAAACTCCTTGGTTTCTGGTGTTTTTCCTAATTTTTTTTAAAGAATAAAAAAAGAAGTAGAAAAGTGATTCAGAATACTATTTTTTGGGAAGATAATAATCTTTGGAAAATTGGGATAGACATGGTAATTAATAGGTGTGTTGATGAAAACAATCATTCTTCCATCTTATAATTATGTCACTCAATGCCTGGTGGTGGCCACTTTGGACAAAAAAGGAAATCTCGAAAGGTCATAGACTCTGGATTCTTCTGGCCTTTACTCTTCAATGACTCACATGAGTTATATCAATCATGTCCCACTTTCCAAAAGTTTGGCACAATTTCAAAGATAAATTAAATCCCCCAAAAGCTTTAATTTTATGTGAGATCTTCTATGTTTGGGGAATCTATTTCATGGGACCATTCCCCCCTTCCAATAGATTCACATACAATCTTCTTGCAGTTGATTATGTTTCTATGTGGGCTGAGGCTAAACCCACAACAAAGGATGATTCAAATACTTTTAGTGAGTTCCTAATGACACTCATCTTCCACTGATTTGGCACACCACGTGCCTTAATAAGTGACTCAGGAACCCATTTTTGAAATAAAATCATAGAATTCCTTTTGAAAAAAGAATGGTGTTGTACATAAAACATAAAATGTATATCACCCCAAAAAAATGGAATCACTGATCTTTCTAATAGAGAAGTCAAAAGAGTGCTTGAGGGAATTTTTAATCCCACCAGAAAAGATTGTTCTGAAAGACTTGGTGAGGCACTTTGGGCTTATCGAACTACCTATACAACACCCATTGGGATGTATCCTTTTATGATATTTTTGTAATTAATGTCATTTTCTAGTTGAAATCCAACATAAGAATTTTGGGCTCTGAAAAAAATGTTATTTTGATAGTGTAAAATCTGGTGATGAAATATTGTTGCAATTGGTTAAACTGGGGGATCATCAACATGAATCTAGTGAGAATTCCATTCTATTCAAATAAATGCTAATTACTCCATGACAAACACATCCTATGAAATGTTTTCCATGAAGTTGAAAAGGTATTTCTTTTCAAATATCGATTTTAGCTTCACCCAGGTAAGCATAATTCTCGTTGGGAAGGTCCTTTTGTTATTACTAATGTTTACCCATTTAGTGAAGTGCAAGTACAAGACCCCTCTTCAAAAAGATAATTTTTAGTTAATGGACATTATTAAAGAATCAACATGAGAGGAAACAAAATCTATGAACAACATAAACTTCCATCAGATCCCCAACTTCTGTAGTTGACCCACTACAGGATGGAGATGACAACCCACAAAATCCAAACCAAGGGGAACTCATTCACTTTAACTCCTCTTATCTCTCTCTCTATCTCTCTCTTTGTTTCCTATTCTTCCTAACTTATTATGATTTTGTTTTCTACCACATTCCTCTTCAAATTTTTTATATTTAATCTTTATTTTTTTTGTAGGTGTGTCTTAATAAAAAACTAAAAAAACCTATAAAACTAAAAAACAAAAAAAATAATAATTTAAAAACAATATGAAAATAAAAATCATGATTACTCACCTTCAAATTTTTAAATTTTTTCCAACCATTTTGGCGGGTAAAAAATGCATGTTTTCTTTCAAAAAATCATTTATTTTCATCATGAAATTGGATAAAGAATTTTGTGTGAAGAATAATAAATTTTTAATGCACAGTTATTGATTTGGAAAATGATTTTCCCACCTGTGAGCAACAAAATTTTCTTTCATTCCAAAGCTACCTATGGACATCTTTTCAAAATGCGTGTATTTCACCTCCATTTCCGAATATTGATTTTTTGGACCTTCTAGATGAATTTCCAACTATGGTGTGCACTAATAAGATAGAGGCATTTCAGAACCCTATGAGAATTATAATATCCAAATAGCCTCAAATTAACCATACATTAATCCTCCTTTTGAAAGACCCTTCGAGCCTATAAAAACCTTTTCTTTGATATCCACATTACAACCCCAATACCTTATCCCACCCAATATCATCTTGGATTTTCATTGCATATTTTTTTTAAAATTTAAGTGTGGGGGAATGTATTTCATTTTTTGGGTGACCTTATGTTGATTTTCAATGAGTAATCATATGCTTGAGGGCAAGCATCCATTTTAGTGTGGGGGAGAGGTTTTTAATCCGAGGGTTTTGGGGAATGTAATGTAATTTCATTTAATTAATTTTTTAAATGTTAGTAACAAGTGTTAAAAAAATAAAAAAAAGGAACAGAAAAAATGGGTTTTGTGTTGGGAAGGTCAAAAATCACTTTTCCTCAACCATTAATCTTTTTATAACTATTAGAATTAGTGTCATGAGGAGATCAATCACAGCTTCAAATATGAGTGTGATATATTTTTCTAGTTCAACTTTTGTAAAATTCAAAAAAAAAAGAAAATAAAATAATAAAAATAACACTTATGTCATTGGGAGAAGTTTTGTGTTTTGAAAATATTTTATCTTCTCATCCCCTTTAAATTTTCTTTCCCTCTTGTGTTTTTATTCACACAATAATACCCTTTTAAATAATTTTTTCCATTTCCTTTCATGTCTTATTCAAAAAAAATGTACGTTGCTTTTTCCATGTTGGTATTTTACCTCTTTTTCCTATTTTTTGTATATCATCTTCTTACCGTCCTATAGCCACAAAATAATCCCTAAAAAGAATTTCATATTTTTTAGTAATTTAGGATTGGGAGTGGAATCATATATATATTTCAAACTCTAATAGTTTCACTTTTGGTTGGTGAATTAGTGAATCTCGATAAATTAATTTTATCATCTTGAGAGGAGTATGTTTTGAGTGTCCACATTTTTCATTTCTAAATTTGAGCATAAAATATGAATTGTTTTTGGAACACTATTTCTGTATCAATATGTGGTGGAATTCAATATGGATAAAGGATATTGTCTAAATCTCCCATAATTGGGGAAAACTTTAATATTTGTTAGTGAGTGAAAATGATTTTGTCATGTTTTTATATTTGTTGCACACGAGGTCATTCACAAGACTAAGTGTGGTGGATTTTATGTTATTAATATTTAATAACTTTTTATATACTCCCATTAATTATTTTATAGAAAATTTGAATAATTTTTGTGAAATATTAATGTATAAATATTAAATATAATTTTTGAGCACTATTTGAATTCATCCAGATTCAAGACTATTTAATGTTTTAAAAATAAATATCACCCTATTGATCCAAATTGAATGGTTCTTATTTTGTAGGGTTATTATTTTAGTATAAAACATTTAATTATAAGTAATCATGGTCCAATTATTTCATTTTAAGGTTCATATGGTCCACACAAGAAGACCCAAAGGAACTGCGAAGAAACTGGACTATCATTGAAGATTGAATTACTGGGATAAATCTAGAAATAAAAATTTATTTATTATTCTAAAATGTTCTCTGGAAAATGTAATGAGTCTGGAATAAAAATTTTAAGGCCCAAATACAAATACAAGGGACCCAAATAATTAATTTATACTTATCCCACCATTCAGGATTGGAATTAAAATCAGTACAATATTCTTGACATGTCTTCAAATCTAGTCATAAAATCAAGTTGAGATTTTTTAGTGTGAAATAGGTGATATAGGTAGCTGACTGTGTTTAAGAAACAATATGTATTTTAAGGCATATTCATATTGATAAACCCATTCACATTTTGTCCTTCTAAAATGACTTGAATGAAATGGATAGATTAACATTGTTAAATCAAATGACCATAAATTTGGATAAATAAGTCAAAATTCCTCCAAATATTTATAGTAGTCAACCAAAATTATTATATAAAACTTTGAAGAAGGATATATCTTGATATTAGGTAGTCTGAATTATCTAAATGGAGATGTAAGTGGAGGGAACGATTGGGAATGCAAACAGTCCACTTCTAGGCTATAAAATCATCCCCCTATCATCATTCAAAAGGGTTGGCATTTCAGAAGATAAGAGCATCAATTGGAATGAAAAAATCCTTGCCAATGGATTGGGAGGACCTAAAATTCTCAATTTTTCAATTGAGAGACCTTTCCTCCTCTCTTTTATTTCATTTACTTTTGTGTTTTTTATCATTTGTAATCTTGTAAGTCTTTTTTTTAGTTCTATTATAATGAATGTTTCTTTTTATTCATCTATTATTCTCATCCACCTTATGTTAAATAGTATTACTGGTATTAAAATAGTTAAATAATGTTTAATCCCCTTCCCTTATTGTTCTTTCTCATTCAATATAAAGTTATTATTTAATTCCCTTCACTTTTTGTGTGTGTGTGTTTGACGCACAACTCTTTTCTTGTTCCTTTTTTTATTCTATTTATAATTCTTCATCATAAACATTACAATCATACTATTAACCCAAATAATGGATGAGTAAATCTACCATTGAGATTTTTTATAATTTTAGGATGTTAATTTATTGAGATAATTTTCTCGATGGATATTCTTTAAATTTACATTGTGTATGTTAAACATAGAATTTCACGGATTAAGGACTTGATTTGTTTAACGTGTGGTTTCCATGTATTATTGGAAGCATAAATTCAATACGATCAACAATGTATGATTGATCTTAGAATCCTATGATAAGTTAAGGCTTGGATTAAATCCTTAAAACTTTAGAATTCCAATCAACATTATATTGTGAAGTGGGTGTCAATTTAAATGCAATATAAAGAAAATATCAATGCTATCACAAGCTTAACTCCCTAATAATGAAATCACCCCAATATTTATCAATTTTTTAAATAAATATTAATCAATAAATCAATTCATATGCTATGTTAACAAACCCCCTAATCTGAATACAATCCACTAAAAACAATCGACTATTAAAAAGTATCATTGCTGTGGATTCGACAAGAGTGCTTCTATACAAATTAGCAGAGCACCAGAACAATGACCGGTTGATAGGTGACAATGAATTGGGCTTTCTGTATGATTTCACTGATTTGTATATATTGATGGAATATTGTTTTCTTTCCTTGTTTTATAACACTTACTGATCTTTTTATTCATATCCCATGTTTTTGAAATGTTTTTCAACGGGTATAAGTAAGTGTAATAGAAAGGAGTAATTCTAGAATATTTATATAAAGAAATAAACTCTTATTTTTTTAAAATATTTTTATTATTCTGAATATTTGGATAGAGTAGAAGTGTCTAATTTGTTATTTTTGAGATTTAATGTAATAGTTACAGCCTAATTCTCTAAAAATCTTATCCTTAAAAGATCCTCATTGTGAATTATTAACTTAATTCAAGATTCTGTAATGTTTGATTTTGTGTCCTTATAAAGTGAGCCCGATATAGCTCTCCAATCCATTAGGTAATGCTCCTTATCTTCAATATCAAGAATTAAGGTGTTAATCAGGTTGGTTTATAATATGGATTTAACTAGGCTGTAGTTACTTAAAAAAAATAGTGAAAATGGGTTAATAATATGAATCATGATGTTCTCTAAAACGTTTTCTATTTTCCATTTAATGGTTTTAAAGGATATATTTTAAGAAAAAATGAGTGTTTTTCATGGGGATATGATTTATTTCATAATGTAAAATAATTTTATGATAGAGGTAAAAAAATTTCGGGTTTTTATGTTTTTCAATAGAATAATAGATTTTTTTGGTTTCAATTACCTAATTGACATTTTTTCTCATTCCAGGTTTGTAAATATTTATCTCATTGTTAAAATATGAACAAGAACAAATGTGATGTCAGGTTAAAAGACTTGATTATTTTTTATAAAGAAAATTATTTTCTTATTTGAAATGTTTTATATTATAGTAAAATGAATACTAAGGAGAAGTATCTATATTATAAAAAAAATTGTACAGAAATTTTGACATAATTATATAAAAATATGAATCGTAAAAATCCTTGAAATGTGAGAAAGTGATTTGATGAATAAAAATTAAAGATTATATAACATATTAATAATAGGGACTTATAGTTCATATCATGGGAAATGTTTAGATAACCTTAATGTATAAGATGTTAATTGAGAATAAGTTAAAATTCATCTATAAGAACAAATGATAGATCTATAGGTAGAATGATGGTAATTTTGGGGGATTGTAAAAAATTAAATCAACTTAGTTATAATGGTTTTGAAGAACTGGAGTTTTATTAAAATTTTATAGTATTACATTTAACCATGTGGATTATTTTTCCCTAATAATATTTCACTTTATTTTTTTGTGATGTTATTTTTAACAAATTATAGATAATTTCTAAATATGGAAGGACGAATATCATTCACAACCATCTTATCCCTTCAAAATTATTTTATCATCAATATTATTACAAAATATTTTTTAAATAATATTAATAGCTTCATGAGTATACAAATAACCTATATGATACTGTTAATCTTTTACAACACCTTTTCATATCTACAAAATTTATATGGGCCTTGATATATTTTTTATTTGAATTCAAAATAACAACTCTAAATTACCCCTTGAAAAGTGAAATACCATAACTAAATTGACCATCTTTTATATGTGTTGGGAATATTCCAAAAGATGAATAGAATATTAAACAAAGATTGATGTCATTATTTGTGGTATGAATTAATTTCATATTTTCTGAATTTTTAAACATGATTGGATTGTTATTGATGAATAATATAGACACAATTTATATATTTTATTTATAGTAATTAAGTATTAAATAATAAAATGAAAAATAATGGTTAAATGTTTAAATGAAATCATAAAGAAGGATGTGTTTATGTGTTGAGTTTTAAAAAATATGATGTAGTGGAATATTTTCAAATATAATTTCACATATTATAAATATAATGAGAATAATGAAATACTTATAGATTATTGTAAAATAGGTTTTCTTCTTATAATTTTGAAACAAATGTCACATGGAATTGATTTTTTGAATAGTAGTCTAGTGAAAATATGATAATTTTTTATGAAATTAATTAAAGGAATGATTACTAAAGGGTAACTATTAATTTTAGTTAATATGTGTTTGATGTTATGGAATTTATTATCAATTTATATTATGTGATTCTCTTGGAAAATAATTTTTATATTAAACCATAGAGGTTAAAATGTGATTTTATGATTAATATAATTGTTAAATATTTTCAACATATTTTTGGGAACATATATTTCACAGTATAGATAGAATAATATTGAAACGATATTTTATTATTGAGTATTAATGTTACTTTGTTGGAAGTTTACTATTTTAGGAATCTTATATGAGTTTTTCAATTTAAAATATTATTGGATAAAGTGAAATTTTATTTTTAAGTAATTGAATTATATTTTTGAATAATATTTGATTTGAATGAATCTTATTGTGATTTTGGTTATTTATTGAAATTATTAGAATATCATGGAGTGTTTATAATTAGGGAATATACATTTCTGGTGTGATACATTAAGAGTGATTGATTTCATTTGAATTAAAATGTTAAATTTTCCCTCGATGAATGTAATCAAATCATTCTAAAATCCATGTTTTAATCATAGTCCAAAATATTTTGAATAATTTTATTGTTTTTTATTTAATGAATGATTAATCCAAAAATTGGGTGTTATAGTTAGGGATATTTAGATTAATGGTGAATTTATTTATTTTCAAAGTTATCTTATGCTAACCATTTTGGTTTTGGTTATTTTTTATAGATATGATTAATAACTTGTGATTATTTTGGGTGAATATGTGATCCATTATAATTTTTTTTGTTATTTAGGCATAAAAAATTCATATTTTATACTAATCATTAAAGATAAAATTTATATTATGGTGTAAATTGATTAATGAATGAAATTATACGTGAAATTTAAGTATATTTTCTTGCATTCATAGTGTAGATAATAAAAGAATTCATATACTCTAGGAAATCATCTTGAAACACTAATTTTCTTTTATTAACTTCATCTTATTGGAATTTATTTTCTACTTTATACCACATTGACCTAAGGTTTTGTGGATGTTAACATTCTCTTGATCATTCACCTTATTGTTATCAGTGTTCTTTAACAGTCTACATCATTATTTAAAGTCTATATTTTCAATTTCCACTAAATTTTTATTATTTGAAAAAATGGTTATGTGTTATTTAAAATGAATTTCATATTTACATTCAATTTTTTCAAGAGAATATATTATTAAATATTTTTTTATGTGGGTTTCAAATAAAGTTATTTTCATATTTCAAACCCTTGTTCACCTAAAAGCATTTACTATTATAATAATGTAATTTATTAAATGGTGAGGGGTGGGAGGATGAACACAACAACCTAAATTTTTTAATGAACTTTATCTTCAATATTATATACATCACCCAACATTAATCTTAAAAAAACAGGATATATAAATATTTAAATATTATAGTTATAACTTAGCTTTTTAATTGGAAAGTACAATATAATTAACCAAATTATGAAAAAAATAATAAAGTTCTCAAAAATAAATATGTATTGATAAATTCTTAAGAAAAATGTACTCAATATTAGTAAAGACATTTTATTCTTAAAATAAATGTTTTCATCAAAATTAGATTTTATTTCTTTTTGTGAGAAATTAGTATATTTTTTAGTATTTATAAAAAATTATTTGATAATGGTTTTTTAGAAATTAATATATAAAAATTAGATTAGGTTGGTAGTTTGGTATTTCTCTGGAAATATTGTTATCTCTGTGAATAGTGTTAAATTCTTCATTTTAATTTATTTAAATTGTTAAGGTATTATATATTTGTGACCTTGGTAAGGGTAAATCAGGTAATAAAGGTTAAATATAATGTGATAAAGCCTAAAACACTTCATAAAACATGTAATATTTTTTTTGTATTTGTCTATATTTTCCTTTACCATTCATAATTCAAAAAATTATATTTTTTCCACTTTATATTTATCATATAATTTATATTATTTTATGTAAGTATAAATAAATGAAATGGAACACTGTAGATTTTAATATATATAATATTTTGTGAAAGATATAAATATAATGTATAGTAAGTTAATAATTCTCATATTAAAGAAAATATTTTGAGGGTAAAATATTTTTCATTTTTTAGTGATGAAATCATTACATAAAAATGTTACAAAATGCCAACATAGGGCTTTGACGTGTAGTAAAAAATGAAGTAAATATTTTTTTAAATAATAAAAGTAATATGTTTCGAGTAAATTTATATTTACCATAAATTATATATATATATATATATCTTAATATTAAATTTTTAATGGGTAGTATTTAAATTCAATTTCTTTCATGTTCTATTCAATTTCAAATAAAATGAATAGATTGAAAAAGAATATAAAATATATTTTATAGTAAATAATATTTTATTAGATGATTGAAAATTCATAAGAATATAATATTCATTCGCATGAATGTAATATGGCTTAAATATCCACCGTAGTCTATTTATCAATCACTTTTAATTTTATAATAACATTTTTCACTTCTTTAATTTGGAAAAATTTGATAAAACAAAAAACATTAAAAGGGGTAATGAGTGGGTTTAAGAAATAGATAAGGGTAAAAACTGAATCTAAACATGTCATAATTTTATTATATGATACGTTTTTGATCCATACTCATAATATATTTTAATTATACCAATTTTAATAAATTTTTCCTTGAAAATTTAATTTATATTAATTTAATACATTAGGTAATTTCATTAGATCCCCTCCCCTAACTTATAAAATGGAACAACTAATCCTCTATTTCTTACACTTTTTGATAATTCTTGTTTTACTATGACATTCCAAAGATTCATTAAAATATTAAATTTAACACCACAATATTTCAGAATGAAACCCAATGTATAATGTCATATAAGATACGACACATCAAGCTTTGTTAGATGAGTAAAATATTTTTATATAAATCTGGATGTTATCACCCAGCCATTAAAATGGTGGGAATGAATGAGATTATCAAAATTATAAAAATATTTCTTAAACATTTTTTTAAAATTAATTTATTGGATAATAATTAATTAAATATTAAATGAAAAATGTATTGACTATAAAGGATGTGTTTTTATAAAAAACTATTTTTTTTATTTGCACAATGCAATTTTACCTTAATAAATTTAATATATCATATTTTTTGAAAGATATAAATGAAATTTAAATGATATGTATTCAATAAAAATGTTTTAAAATTAATCCAAAAAATATTATAGGATCAATATTGTAATAAATTTAATTTTTGGCATAATAGATTTATTTTTCAAAGAGATAATTTTGCTATCATTTTATGGAGGAACTATATTAAATATAAGTATTGAAACATTTATAAATTTTTTTAGAAACAATAATGACCATTTTTTAAATAGAAATTTAAAAACTTAGTTAATGTATTTTTTTTATTTTTCTAACAAGATTCATTTTTAAGGTGAATGTTGAAAAATACTACATTTCGTTTGAAAACTCGTCCTTCTTATAATTTAATTAAATTGTAAAATTATATTTTTAGTTTTTTTAAAATATAAATATTTAAATAAAAAATATATATAACCAATTTATTTCATTGGAATAAATTTGACATTGAAATCAGATATAAAATCATTTTGAACTTTTGAACTTTTCACTTTAAAGACCTCCTTCTTCATTGCGTCTATATGATTAATTTTATATATAAGTTTCCCAATTATTTTAATTGAATTTGGTAAAATAGATTCAATATTTGGATTCATAAGGTCAGAATTAGGTTGTAAGGTCAAATTTTTTAGGTACAAAAAATTTACTTGGGTTAAAATATTATTTACCGTAGTACAGGTAAAATATTTATGAGGGTTAAAGTTAAATGGTAAATTCTTATCACAGATAAAACTTAAACAATTTAATAAGTTTTTTTGGTATTTATTGGCCCCAAAAGCCTTTAAAACATTAATTAACAATAAAATTCATTTAAATTAATTCCACCTCAATTTTGTTTTCTTTAAATATAAATTAATAATTATTTTAATCAATTAATCTCATCTCTCCTGAAGAAAAAATACCACCCCATTTCAACTCCCATGCCTTGTATTAGCTAAAATATATTATAAAAACTCTTTCAATTAGACTACCCACTTATAAGTTCTTTTGGACTCACCAATATAGAAAATACAAAGTCCACAAGGGTCTCTCAAGGAGGTGGTATCAAGAGGAAAATTTCTCAAAGTGCCTCTCTTAGTTTATTTTTTTTATTATCCCCATATTATTCATTTATCCATTATTGATAAAACCAAAATAATTTATCTATTGGAGTTTTATGTTTTAAATGGAATATCTCATATCCATTTCATTTCTTATCTCCTCTTATTAACGAAAGCTCAGCCGAAGACAAAGTCTCCGACCATTTATTAAAATAAAAGAAAAGTGCAGAGAACAAGCATTAAAAACACAGACAACTACATTTCATAAAATCCATACCTGTCACCATTACTGTCACCATATCCAAGGGCAAGTGCTTCATCTGCGGTAACTGATTCCCATTCCAAGCTATCATACTGCTTCAAAATCTTCGCATACTTATGTCTGATATTCATCTTCTCCAAGTACAAAAACTCATCGGAAGGTTTCAACCCATTCCCTTTGCTGAAGGAAGATCTTGTAGGAATCAGTTTCGGCAGGGAGGAATATTCTTTCTGCTACCTCCTTCTCGGTGGTGCTGTCATGGTTCCCTCTTTCCCTACCCCCTCCTTGCTACCACTCTGAACAACATCACTATAGGAGATTCGATCACGACCACCAGAATTTTCTTTCTCACTATCAGATATGTCCCCCCATTTCTGGGGGATATTCATCACCTGCTTGCAGCCATTCACTCTAGGTACCTGCTCAACAAGATTGTTCGGATCAACCAGTGCAAGACACTGTGGTTGTTCCACGAAATCAAGACATTCAAACACCCATTTCTACACAAGGTCTCCATCTGATACAGCAGCCTGCACACACAAACCAGCCTGCATTTTGCCACCTGAACTCATAGGGGGCTACTCTTCATCCATAGTGACACCCCCATGATTCTTTTCAGGATTGCGTGAGCCCTGCCCTTGCCCCTTCCCAGACGCGCTGCCACTATTCGCACCAAGAGTTGCAATACCTACATCCTTACTAGAGTTCAGTGCAGAAATTTCAGCAGACCCTCGGCCAGGAGACAAAGCAGGATCAACTTGATCCAGTCCCATTTCTAGTTCTTCATTTTCCAGGCCATCAAAACAATTCCGAACCTCAATTCCCCCCACTCTCAGTGCAGGAGTTTCCTTCAGCCCAGAAGAGGCCCTCACCCATCCATCCGTTTCAACAGATCCCCCTCCTGCCTGCAGATGTCCAACCAGGGCCTCCTTCCCCCCATAAATGCCACATCCTAACTCCCACTGTGCAGAGCATTCACCAGAGTTCCTGAGCTGGGCACCCCAAGGTCCCTCCGTAGTATCCCAAACACTGCGTCAACACCCGGATTTAGAGGATCCTTCACCATTCCAAAACGTGAACCATTTGTTGGGCTGACAGATACTGGACATGGCCTCATCCTCACTGCATTACCCATATTATTCTCCCTATGCAGAGAGATAGGATCTGCCACAGCCGCATCCTTAGGAGCCGAGACCACCTGCGGGATCACCCTTCTACCGCTTCACTCATCCTTTCGATGCCCAATTTTGTGTAATACATTATTTATTTCATTATATTGTATTCTCATTTATATTTTTTGGATATACATATGTTACAAATAATTAACCCATTGATTAATTCTCACCTCAATGATAGATACATTGTAAGGGATCTCTTAATCAAATTTTCATTTTTTGGGATAAACTTATAGATCTTGATTTTTTAATGCTACCATTATGTGCGTAATGAATGTGAAATATATTTTTTTTTATTTTCACAAAATTATGTGTATTTATAGAATATACATTTATTCTATTTATTTTATTAATTCCAGCCTCTATGATATGATATTTATAAGGGACTTCATCCCAGACTCTTTTCGTTGAGGCATATTTTGATGTTATACATCCACATTCTTGTATGAAGTGTATATAAAACCCCATTGACATATAATATCATGATTTTATTAATTATAATGTTATTTTATATTTTTTAAATTTTTTTAATTCGTATTATTTTATGATTCGAATAATTCATAGTATAGGACAAACTAATTTTAAAAAATATTTTGAAATGTTTAAAGATTTAATTTTAAAATCCATTCTTCCATGTAAATATTTCTAGAATTTTTTTATATATTAATTTTAAATAATTATAAATTATGTCTGATGTCAATTTTTATCTTCATTCAATGTTTTTTAAAAAGAATATTTTTTTTAGTTTTATACAGAATTTTTTGACAAAAGGAATGTTCAATTCTTAACAGACCCAACAAAAATGACTTTTACATAGCCATTACTAATATTTTATTTAACGAATACTTTTCAATATTATATGTTTTATAAAGATAAAATACACATTTTCTTTTTTGAGTATTTTTTAATTGAGTATGCATTTTAAAAAATGGGTTTTTGGCATAAAAAATTGGTTTTAAAAATAAAAATGTATCTTTAGACGAAAGAGTTTTTATTAGGGATTAACGTGGGTTTTAAAAGGGATTTATAATAAAATTATTTTACTTATGTAATGTTTCTTGAGAATTATATGAGAAATGGTTGAGCCTGATATAGCTTATATGAAGGGTTGAACACAATTATAGATTCTAGGTTATACTGATATAGATTATATAATGGAAATCCACATTATAGATCCCCAATGATTTGGGTAATAATAATATTGGAATCTATCATTATAATTGTTTCATTCGAAGGATTTTTAATGGGTTTTATTTATATATTTATTTAAGTCACCTAAACGATTTTTAATTTATTGCTTTGGGTTTTAAAGATTTAATTTGAGAAAAAAGATTATGTTTTTGTAAGAAATTGTTTATTTTATATTATCAATGAACTTATAAGAAAATGGTAAATGTTATTTGAATTTTTATGTTTTTAATAAAATAATGTTTTTTATTATTATTATATCCTATACCATTCTTCTGTGATCATCCAATGTTTTAAAATTATTTTCATAGGATTAATGGGAGAATATAAATAGGGGTGAGAAAAAGGGAAAAACTGTAAATATTAATCAAAAACTGAAAACATTTTTTTATTTTAAAGAATATTATTGTACAGACAAAATGGATACTGAGTATAATTATCCAAATTTAATGTATGTGTTAATCATGTAAGAGTTTATCCAAATTCTATATAACTCTAAACCAAAAATATATTTGGGAAAATAATGTTATCTATAGTTTTGAAATCACTAGAATATGTAACATTTAAGCATATGTCCTTATATTTGATATCACAGAAGTGTTTAGACTATATTGGATATTGGGATGTTTTATTGAGAGGTATTCTTAAATGTTTTGGATCTCATCATGGGTTTATAATTTTATATTTAATGATAATATTATTATATTATAAACCATTTTTTCATTTAAATTTTTGATTTTTTATGGTGAGTAATAAGAATGTTGGAGATAGTTATTTATGATGTACATTTGGTTTATTACTTTATAGGATGAAAAATGAAAGGTACGAGATATAATTTAAGGTTAAAATATATTTAAGTTGTTTTTAAGGATTATTTTTTGAATTTTATAAATATTATATAAATATTGTTTTAGAAAAAGGGAAACCAGTAGGATGGGTGAAAACCCATCACATATGGAAAGGTCATAGGATTCGAAAACATGACCCGAGGGAGACAGGAGTTTATCACCATCCACAAGCCAACCGGATTTCCTATTTTGTATGAATTTTATTTTTAGTTAAATTGTTTTATGGATAAAAAATAATGTTTATTTTGGAAAAATATGTCTATCCATAGATTAGAAAATGAATTTGTGATTAAGATATTAATTTTATTTTATAAGCAGCTCACTATTTTCGAAGACATATATGATTTAGTTAAATTAAATTCAATGGTATTTTTTTTGATAAATAAATGATGAATTATAGTTACTCAGTTTATCTTTTAAAAAAGTGAGCATATCCTAGAGATAAAAATAGTTTTTATCATAAAATGATTTATCCTTTTTGAAGAATTAATTTATCTTGTGATAACTTTTTTGGAATTGATTAAAGACTAGAGTCATGATGAAAAGATAGTTATAATTTTGTGGATTATATTATCTATATAATTTTATTCAAATAATATATGTATGATAATTCATCTTGAATACTCATAGTTTGGATAAAGGATAAGGTTGAAAATTGATGTACATGGATGTTACTGACATTTTTTTTCTATTTTCATTTAGTTTTAATTAATTTGTTAACCGCTTCTTGTGTTTTTAGGTTCTTTTTGTAGTATTTTAAATATTTTAGTTTTTTATAGTTTTTAGTTAGTATTATATTAATATTAGTTATTTATTTTCATTTTTTTAGAATTTTATTTTATTAACATTTCATATTTTACTTTTTTTAATATTACCTTTAGTTTATTAATTAATTATAAATATAAATATTTATATAATTATATTAATACTAATTTATTATTATTATTATCTAACCCTTTTAGATAATTAGTTTTATTTTAACTTAATTTGAATTTGAATTTTTTTATTTCCCCCCCCCCATAATTCCCATGCCCCAACTTACCTCCCCCCTTTTCTTTATTTTTAAACACTCTCTCTCCAATCCCCATTTATCTATCTACCCGCCCACTTGCTTTCCCCCCTTATCTCCCGGCTGGAACCAGCCCCTGCCCGGGCTTCATCTTCCCCAGCCTCCCCTCATCTCTCTAGACCCCCCCCCCCCCCCCCCGTATTTTTTACCCATTCTGCCACCTCCCTCTCCCTAGCTCTCACCCGGCCACCCGCTGCCTCCCCTCTCCAACCGGTGGCCCCTGCTTCCCCTCTCCACCAGGCGCCCCTGCCCCCCCCCCCCCCCCTTTGCACCCAATGCCCACTCCACTCTCCCTCACCCATCACCCCGCCTCCACTCTCCATTCGCAGCCGGCTGCCCCTCCTCTGCATCCAGCTCCCGGTTGCGCCCCACTCTCCCTACCTATTCTTTCTAGACCCGCCGCGACCTCCCCTTTTCACGTATGTTGCGCCCCACTGCACCCCGACCTCTCCTCCCCTGTTCTCTCCCATGCAAGAACCCATACCCCCTCTCCCGGCATCCCCTCTCCCCTGCCTAACCCACTACCCCTTGTCCCTCTCCACTCAGTCAGCACCCCATCCACAGCCCGGTGCCCCGGTTTCCTCTGTCGCACCCCACCTCATCTTGCCTAACCCGCTGGACCCCCTTCCCCATGTCGGACTTCCCTTCCCCCAGCTACCATCTCACCTTGCTTCTAGTTTGCAGTGAACCAGTCTCTGCCATCCTAGCATCTTATCACCAGCTGACAAGCAGCAGCGCATCGTTCATCCTCATCTGAGGTAGAAAATAGCAGGCGCACCTCCCTCCTTGTACGTAGCAGCAAGATGTGCGACCAGCCCCGCTACATCGCCAGCATCTTCTGTTCCATTGGTCGCAAAGTTGGTGGGAGACATCATCACGTGCTGAGGTGTGTTCAGAGATCAAAGAACGAATTAAACGCGGCGATATTGAACACCAACACGATTATTTGTGGGTAACGCGGTTTTATTTTACATGACTTGTCATATTATTACTACATTTATTCTTTCGGTTGTGATGTTAGGGTGATTTTCATAGTGTCGGGATGTTGGATGAATAATTAAAATAATTAATCATTCCATGCAACGATATTGTTTGATGATTAATTTTCAATTAAATTTATTTTAATTGAATGTTTATCTGTTTAAATTAATTTTTCACTAAATTAATTGCTGAAATTGAAACTGTCCATTTTAATTATAAATCGAAGCGGCGGTCTGAGAAGGTAAAATGCGTTGACCGATGGTAGGTGAAAATTGGTGACACAGCATTGTGAGAAACGATTTGTGTCATTTCTCCATATAGTTCGAGACTTGAACTAGTTTTCTAAATTATTTATAACACCAGAAAACAGGACTTTAAATAATTTGGGAAATTTAAATTAAGCATCTAAAAAATGCTTATATTTTCGGAACTGGCGATAACTAAACAGAATAAATATTTAATCACCTAAAAGAATATTTTTCATGTCTACATGATAATTTAATTGTGACACCAGTATCCTCGACACATTTTGGTTATTCAACATCCACCGTTTTTCTAATTTTCAATTTTCTTTTAACTTTTGTCATCTCACCCTTTTAGTTTAATTAAAAAAAATAAAAAAAATAAAACTCAAAAATAGGAATTCCCTCAACCATTGTTCATCTAAACATTGTCCAAAAAAACATTTTTAGTGAACTAGATTATGTGCTCTCTGTGGTTCGACCCTGCTCGCTACTTTTACAGAAGCCAGTCAGTTATAAAAATTTGCAAAATGGACGCCCTGCAACGTGCATACCAAATTTCTGGCACCGTTGTCGGGGAGCACGCGCACGTATAGCATTAAGAACATTTCAAGTAGACCTTTCTTTAGGCACTGTTTGCCTAAATGATGAACACTCATGATTCAGATCCGTCAAAGAACGACCCAACCCTTGATCCACAACTTGAACATCAAAGAAAGGGAAAAGAACACATCGGTACCTCAGCCGCAAACGCGATGCATATAATAGAGGAAAGCATTGAGACTCACATTCTGACGCTTCCTAGTAGACAAGTCCACCACCTTTTCCAAAACTGTCTCGATAATCAAAGGCCTCGGACTACTATGAGACAGGAGTTGCGACCCAACAGAGTTAGAGTTAGCTCAGACATAACAAGACCCAGAATCCAAGTAATGCTCTTTGAATTGAAGTCGTCCACGATCAACCTGCTCCAATAACATGCAAAATTTCATGGATTGAGTAGCGAAGACGCTTATATGGATGTGAATAGATTTCTTGAAGTCTATAAAACATTTAAAATATAATGGAGTGATAGATGATGCGTTGATCCTGCGACTGTTTTCGTTCTCATTGAAAGGTAATGAAAAGGACTAGTTGGAAAGTCTGGACTCAGAAACAGTTTTCACTTGGGAAGTGCTGAGAAGGAAATTTCTTGATTGATATTACACAACAGCTCAATATTTGAAAAACAAGAGAGACCTAGACTCCTTTTGTCAAAGTGAATACGATTCATTAGGAGAAGCTAGGGAAAGATTCAATTCCATGTTAAGACTTTTTCCTCATCGTGGGATGAAGTTGGCAAACCATTTGCATGCTTTCTACTATGGACTTCAACCAGAGAGTAAGTTTGCAATCAACACAGTTAAGACAATGCGTTCATGGAAATGGATCCTGAAGATCTGTACATATTAATTCAAAACATGGCCGAACACAGTTTCCAGTGGATAGAAGATTTTTCAAAAAGAAAGGAAGGAGTGAATCACGTTGATGCCCAGACATTCATGGATGCACAATTTGAAGCTCTCAAAAAGAGGATTGACAACTTGTCAATAAACCTGCCTAATCCAGTCCATGTTGTTCAAGCTAAAAACTGTCCACACTGTAGTGGCCCTCATGATTATCCCACGTGTCCATGTTACACATCTGAGACCAAGATTTCTGAAGCTAACTTTGTCAGCTACAACAAAGGGAATTATAGAAACAACTAAAACACAAACTGGCAAGGAAATAACCAAAATCAAGGTTGGAAGGAGCCATCAACTACTCAACCAATGAACCAGAACACGGGTCCACCTGGATTTCCTACTCAATCTTCCTTCAGACCTTCCATGCAATCGCAAGAGCAAAGATATCAACAGAAATACTGACCCCCATTTCAACAACAACAACAATTTAAGGACCAAAAGAAAACAATAGACTTGTCCCCTCCTGCAATGCAAGTACAACAAGATTAGGGAGCAACTATCGCTAAACTAATGATGTCCAATCAATCAAGGTTTGAGTTACAAGAGATGGAAACTCAAAATTTGCAGACAATAACCCATAATTTGCAAGAAACAACTCAAAATTTGTAGACAAACACCCAAAACATGTAGGCTTCCATGCATAACATTGAAAATAAAGTTGGCCAGATATCCGCACAAATGCAGAACCGACAACAAGGAACTCTACCGGGAAGCACAAGAGTCAACCCAAGAGAAGAAGAAAAATCCATCACATTGAGAAGTGGTACATAGTTACCAGAGCACCAAAGGCCTGATGTTCAACCACTAGATGAGACTCCTATACCTTCCATTGAGGATGGAGACTCAACAAACAAAGCAATCCAACTTGAAACCAAAGAGGAGTAAGATCAAAAAAAAACTTCCAAAAATTGAAAAAGCAAGAAAGGAGAAGGAAAACAAGGAACTCAATGAAAGAGTGAAAGCCCACATACCAAGTCCTCCATTTCCACAAAGACTGAGGCAAAGGAAGTTGGATGTTCAATTTTCAAAATTCATGGAGATGTTAAAAAGCTTCAAATAAATTTTCCTTTTGCAGAATCCATCACACAAATGTCCCACTATGATAAATTTCTCAAGGAACTTCTATCAAAAAGAAGAAAATTAGATGATGTGGGAATAATCATAATGCATGAGGAATGTTCAGCGGTCATACCCAGATCCATACCTCCAAAACTAAGAGACCCAGGGAGTTTCACAATTCCTTACAATATTGGAGGTTGTCAATTCAGAAGAGCTTTGTACGACCTTAGAGCCAGTGTCAATCTCATGCTGTTTGGAATCCTTATAGAACTGGGCTTCACGGAATTAAAGCCAACGAGAGTCACCTTAAAAATGGCTGACAGATCAGTGAAGCATCCTCGAGGGATTCTAGAGGACGTACTTGTCAAGGTTGATAAATATTACTTCCCTGATGATTTCCTTCTCCTCGATATGGAAGAAGACAAGGACGTCCCACTCATTCACGGGAGACCCTTCTTAGCAACATGCAGAGCACTGGTTCAAGTCCAATAGGGAAAGTTAATTATTAGAATTGGGGATGAGAACATAACATTTGATGTCTTAAAGGCTATGAAAAACTATCTGTAGTGGACTATCATTTCCTAGATACGATTGAAGAATGGGATGAGTTAGCAAGCGATGCACTGTATCTCGCGGATTTGCACAAAGAAAATGAATATTTTATTCAATCAATCGAGGTAGTAGAATTCATCAGGAAAATAGTAAAACCTTTAGATAGACATGAATTCACTTCACTCACTCAATCACTTGAAAAGCCTCTAACAGTTGAGCTTAACCCCCTTCCATCAAACCTAAGATATAGTTACTTGGGAGATTTAAACACCTTACCAGTCATCATCAATGCCAATATTTCAAGTGAACAAGGGAGAAAATAGCTCAGTGTCATGTCACAAAGGAATCCAACAATAGGTTGGACGATTGATGATCTAAAAGGTATAAGTCCTTCCATATATACTCATAGAATACATATGGAATATAATTCAAAACCTTGCAGGAAACCACAACGTTGCTTGACACCTCCCATGAAAGAAGTAGTTAAGAAAGAAGTCATTAAACTTCTTGATGCTGGTTTAATATTTCCAATATCTGATATTCAGTGGGTTAGCCCATTGCAAGTGTTACCTAAAAAGGGTGGAACCACAGTGGTTGAGAATGATAAAAGAGAATTGATAACCACAAGAACAGTGACTGGATGGAGAGTGTGCATCGACTATCGGAAATTGAATGATTCCAGTATAAAGGATCACATCCCATTGCACTTTATTGATCAAATCCTTGAATGATTGGTAGGACAAGATTACTACTATTTTCTGGATGGATACTCAGGATATAATCAAATAGTAGTGACACCAGAGGATCAAGAGAAAAGCACATTCACTTGTCCATATGGTACATTTTCTTATCGGCGAATGACTTTTGGAATGTGCAATGCTCCATCCACATTTCAACGATGCATGATGGAAATGTTCCATGACATGATTGAAGAGTTCTTGGAAATATTCATGGATGACTTCTCTGTGTATGGAGATTCTTTTAATGACTTTCTGGAACATCTGGGTAAGGTTTTGGCAAGATGAAAAGAAAAGAATATGGTGCCTAATTGGGAAAAGTCACACTTTATGGTACAAAGTGGAATAGTTTTAGGTCATCAAATTTCAAATAAAGGAATTGAAGTCGATGCCGAAAATATTAGTGCAATCTCTCAGTTACCCATTCCTTCTTCAGTTCATTCCATTTGAGGTTTTCTTGGGAACATTGGATTCTATAGATGCTTCATTAAGGATTTCTCTATTATTGCCCAACCCCTTATGAACCTACTGGGAAAATATGTCACGTTCCACTTTGGGCATGAATTTCAGGAAGCATTTAAATTATTAAGTCAACGTTCAGTTGAAGGCCCGATAATTATTTCACCTGATTGGGAGAAGACATTCGAGTTAATGTGTGATGCTAGTGACTGGGCAGTTGGTGCTACCTTGGGAAAATGAAAAGAAAAGATCTTTAGGCCAATATACTATGCTAGCCACACTTTGAATGTGGCTCAACATAATTACACAACAACTGGAAAAGAGCTTCTAGAAGTTGTTTTTTCCTTTGATATATTTCTATCCCATCTATTGTTCTCAAAAGTCACTGTCTATATGGATCACTTTGCACTTTGGTATCTGATGACCAAGAAAGATGCGAAACCCAGACTCATTCGATGGATACTATTAATTCAGGAGTTTGACATTGAAGTCAAGGACAAAAAGGGAACAAAGAATGTCGTTGCTGATCATTTATCACACCTTGACCATGACACAAGTGAAATCAATGTCGAACTAATCAATGAAACATTTCTTGATGAACAACTCTATGCCATTGAGACAATCACACCATGGTATGCTGATTTCTTGAACTACTTATCTTCAGGTGTGATACATCCAGATTTATCAAAGGAATAAAGGAAAATATTTTTGAATGAAGCACGACATTACTACTGGGATGATCCTTAACTTTTCAAAGACTGTGCCGATAGAATGATAAGAAGAGGCATCCCTGAAGAAGAAGTTGATAGTGTTTTGAACTTGCGCTATACTGGAGAAGCTGGGGGACACCATGGGATTCATCGAACTATCAGAAAAGTGTTACAAATTGGTTCGTACTGGCCGACCATGAATCATGATATTCGTGAATTCGTCATGAATTGTGACAAATGACAAAGAACTGGGGGTATAAGCTGGAAGCGCAAAATGCCACAACACTCAATCATGGGCATTGGAATTTTTGACATATGGGGAATTGACTTCATAAGTCCTTTTCCTAATTTTTTTGGGAAATCCTATATCTTTATCTGTGTGGATTATGTGTCAAAATGGGTGGAAGATGAATCATTCTCAAAAAATACTGCTCGAGTCGTCATCCAATTTTTGAAGCAAAAAATTTTTACCCAGTTCAAAATTCCAAGGCTCATCATCAGTGACCATGGTACCCACTTCAATAATGAGATATTTAATAAGCTAATGACACTCCATGGATTTCACCACTACATGAGAACCCCATACCATCCACAGATCAATGTCCAAGCTGAAGTTTCAAACCGAGAAATTAAGGGTATTTTGGAGAAAACTGTGAATCCATCTAGGATAGATTGGGTCACCAAACTTGATGATACCCTTTGGGCCTACAGAACTGCCTAAAAGACACCCATTGGAATGTCCCCATATAGTTTGGTCTTTGGAAAATCCTTCCAATTACCTATATAATTGGAACATAAAGCTTATTGGGCTGGGAATAAACTGAATTTTGATTTCAAAAATGCCCAGGAGAAGCGTTTTCTACATATGAATGAACTAGACGAGATGAGGTGAGAAGCATATGACAATGCTTTGATTTACAAAGAGAAAACTTGAGCCTGGCATGATAAAAGGATCCAACAAAGAAATTTTTCAGCAGGTAAAAAAGTTATCCTCTTCAACTCACAACTTCGAATCATGGCAGGAAAACTCAATTCGAAATGGTTGGGTCCCTACACTATCACAATTGTTTATCCACATGGTTCTGTCAAAATTTTTTATGGGAAGATTCCCCCATTTAAATTCAATTGTCAACACCTTAAAATGTACCACACTTCGTATACGATAGGAATTATTTAAGAACTCCAATTAAAATGAGAATTTATCCTCCTGGCTGAAGACGTTAATCTTAGCGCTGATCGGGAGGCAACCTGACTGCTTATTCAGTATTTGATCCCTATTTTCTTAATCTATCTTTATCTCTCTATCTGTTTTGGGGATGCAGCTAAAAATATGTCTAGCTCTTCTAATTCTTCTATGTTCATCGATTCGACTGTTCCGTCTCCCTCTGACTTAGTACAGTGGATGAATCAGCATCTGGCTGATATCGAGCACTGGCTTGAGGAACTTTCATTAGAGATTCGTGCTCAGCAGCTGACACCACCCCAAAGAGAAAATATTATGTTCCTTTCTCACTAGCTTCATGCTCACTATGCTCTGTAGGTGGTTAATCCCACTAAGTGTCCCCATGAGATCAATGACACAGCCACTAGTTCTCGAAAGAGGTAGATGAGTTCTGAGCTGATGGACCAAGATGATGGAACATTGTCCATCTGTCTAGCTGAAGACGTAAAACATAGCACTTACTGGAATTCAACCCATGTTCTAGTTTCATTTTTCCCCTTTTCTTCTTTTAACTGTTCTAGTTTGTTTGAGAAAATAAAACATGGCATGTGTGAACGTTTTTTTAGCTACTCATGATATTTGTGTGCACTTGTCACTATCCTGCATATCTGCTTCCATTTATGTGATCCCTAGTGTTATCTTTATGATATGACGTGGGTATGTGTTATCCATGTGTAGATTTTACAGGTACACCATTTCTAGAGCTTCATCAGATATAAACAGCCTCTCCGCGTCTATCTGCACTTATACAGGGAAGTGTTTTATTTTTTTCATATTTTATTCTTCCAAAAACACCATGTAAATTTAAAAAAAACTAACATTATTGTCATTGATGAACCCACATAAAAGCTGTTGTATTTTTGTGACAATAATTTCAAGAACATACCACTTGTGTCCCTAATAAGTTTCAGTGCCTAATTCTTGTTTTGGAATTCTTCGATCATTTCTCTCATGACTTAGATGATTGCTGATATTATTTCATGCTTCGAAAATATTTTTCAAAAACATGTATATTTTTTAGAAACTTATTTGCTCTCATTCCCATCTGTGCTGTCCAACATTATATTTCCATACCCGTGAAGACTCTGGACCATTTTACATCATCTCCTATTTCTCTTTTTCTTGAGGGAATCTCAACCATGTTATGTCTTCTAGAACTTTTCGTGTTTTTACATCAAAGCGATATGAATTTTTGAAAGTTTCACTAAAATGATTAAGGCATCTGTTTGATTTTTTTTAGTCCCATTGACCCATTGAGCCACCCAAAAATTTTCTCCATACTATAGCTATTAGAATCCATGTAGAAGAATTTTATGATGAGCCCAAGATGATACCATTCCCTACCAACTTCATGAATTTTTGCATGATAATTTTCAATCTAAGTGTGGGGGGGACATACTTACTCATGGAGAGGGTTCTTCGAGGGGTAGTGAGTCATTTGATATACATGGATTGACATTATCCCATCCTAATAATATGAGTTCTTTTTCATAGTAGCCACATTCATTTCATATTATTTTGATAAAAGAATATAGAATTCTTTTGAGTTACAACAATGAGTACATTGGTGGTCATTACGCGGTAACCCTCACCATTGGGGATACCTATTAAAGTGATGATCCATTACTCCAGGAACTAGAGAGTTTTATATATGACCAAGCTTCATTGAAATGTTACATCATTTACGCTACTTGTGTACCATTCATTGGGATTATTGTATGATATTTTTTTCATGGGATTTTTGAATTGATACTCACCAGTTTTTCCTGACCATATTATTTGAGTGAGTTGTATCTTAACAAAACAAAGAGAGTGAGAAAAAAAATTAATAAAAAAAAGAGAGGGCAAAACATTGGCTTATCATATGCTTGGGGACAAGAAATGTTTTAAGTGTAGGGGAGCGAGAGTTTGAGGGAGGCATTTGTATTGACATATTTTATGCATTTACTTCAAGATTCAACCCTCATTTTTACCAGAAAGATGTCATTTTTTTAACCCACCGTCCCACAGCTTTAGAAACATTTGAACCTCATGTAAAGTCCTTAATATTAGTGCATTCTTTTGATTTCCACTAGTGGAGATTTGAAATTCATAGAAAGCCTATGGTAAGCATGAATGTGTATGAGAACTGAGAAAAACATTGATTTTTTTTGAGAGATGAGAGTGATGGAAAGGTAGGTCACATGATGAATGAGTGCATGTACTTGTTTTGGAAAAATGAAATTGAAAGAAAATTTGTTTTTGAAACTGATGTTTTAAATGAAGCAAGATATATTATGAGGAAAGAGATTGAAAAATTTTGAACTTGTATTTTTTATGTTTGGATTTGTCTACGGGTCCACTTGTGTTTTATTTCATATTGTTTTTCCCAGGAGTGCAAAAGTTTTAGTGTGGGGGATTTGATGTACATGGATGTTACTGACATTTTTTTTCCTATTTTCATTTAGTTTTAATTAATTTACTAACCGATTCTTGTGTTTTTAGGTTATTTTTGTAGTATTTTAAATATTTTAGTTGTTTGTATAGTATTTAGTTAGTATTATATTAATATTAGTTATTTATTTTCATTTTTTTAGAATTTTATTTATTAACATTTCATATTTTACTTTTTTTTAATAATACATTTAGTTTATTAATTAATTATAAATATAAATATTTATATAATTCTATTTATACTAATTTATTTTTATTTTTATTTAACACTTTTAGATAATTAGTTTTATTTTAAACTTAATTTCAATTTCAATTTTTTTATTTCCCCGCCCCCTAATTCCCACGCCCCAACTTCCCTCCCCCTTTTTCTTTCTTTTAAACACTCTCTCTCCAATCCCCATTTATCTATCTACCCGCCTACCCGCTTTCCCCCCCTTATCTCCCAGCTGGAACCGGCCCCTGTCTGGACTTCATCTTCCCTGGCCACCCCTCATCTCTCTAGACCCGCCGACCCCCCCTTATTTTTCCCCCATTCTTCCACCTCCCTCTCCCTAGCTCTCACCCGGCCACCCGCAGCCTCCCCTCTCCACTCGGAGCCCCCTGCCTCCCCTCTCCACCCGGTGGCCCCTGCCTCCCCTTTCCACCCAGCGCCCGCTCCACTCTCCCTTTCCCATCACCCCACCTCCACCCTCCATTCGCATCCGGCCGCCCCTCCTCCGCATCCAGCTCCTGGTTGCGCCCCACTCTCTCTGCCACTTCCCTCTGGACCCGTCGCGCCTCCCCTCTTCAAGCACATTGCGCCCCACTACACCCTGGCCTCTCCACCCCTGTTCTCTCCCATGCAGAACCTGCACCCCCTCTCCCGGACTCCCCTCTCCCCTGCCTAACCTGCTACCCCCCTTGCCCCTCTCCAATCGTCCAGCACCCCATCCACAGCCCGGCGCCCCGGTTTCCTCCGTCGCACCCCATATCATCTTGCCTAACCCGCTGGACCCCCTTCCCCATGCCAAAATTCCCTTCCCCTGGCCGCCATCTCACCCTGCTTCTGGTTTGTAGTGCACCGGTCACCTCCATCCGAGGAGCCGATCCCCAGCTGCCCAGCAGCAGTGCACCGGTCATTGTCATTTGAGGCAGCAAATAGCAGGTGCGCCTCCCTCCTGTTACATAGAAGTAAGACGTGCGACCATCCCTACTACATTGCCAGCATCTTCCGTTCTGGTGGTCGCGAAGTTGGTACGTGACATCATCACGTGCTGAAGTGTGGTCGGAAATCGAAGAACTAATTGCATGCGGTGATATTGAACACCAACATGATTATTTGTGGGTAATGCGGTTTTATATTACAGGAATTTTCATCTTATTACTGTGTTTATTATTTTTTTTTGATGTTGGGGTGATTTTGTTAGTGTCGGGATGTTGGTTGAATAATTAAAATAATTGTGCATGCCATGAAACGATATTTTTTGATCATTAATTGTCAATTAAATTTATTTTAATTGAATGTTTACCTATTTAAATTATTTTTTAACTGAATTAATTGCTGAAATTGAAACTTTCCATTTTAATTATAAATCCACATGGCGGTCCGAGAAGGTAAACCGTGTTGACCGATGGTAGTTTCAAATTGGTGAGACAACTTCGTGAGAAACGGGTTGTGTCATTTCTCTGTATAGTTCGAGACTTGAATGAGTTTTCTAAATTATTTATGACACCAGATAATGGGACTTTAAATAGTTTGGGAAATTTAAATTAAGCATCTAAAAAATGCTTATATTTTTGGAACTGCAGATAACTAAAAAGAACAAATTTTTAATCACCTAAAAGAATATTTTGCATGTTTGCGTGATAATTTAATTGTGACGCCAACATCCCCAACACATTTTGTTGATTCAGAGTCCACCATTTTTCTAAGTTACAATTTTTTTTTATCTTTTGTCGTCTCACCCTTTTAGTTTTATTAAAAAGAAAGAAAAAAATCTCAATAATAGGAATTCCTTCAACCCTTGTTCGTCTAAACATATTCGAACGAAACATTTTTACTGAACTAGATTTTGTGCTCTCTATGGTTTGACCCTGCTCTCCACTTTTACAGTATCCAGTCGGTTATAAAAATTTCCAAATTCCACGTACTGCGATGCGCATACCAAAAATATATATGTCATGTAAATATATTTCCTTATGTTCACAGTTTTGGTGGAAAAGGATTTTCACAACTATAGGGAAATAAATATTTTTTAATGAAATAATTTTCTCTATTTATTTTCATAATTGAAAATCAATATCCTTTTAACCTATTACAGATTTATTATTTTGCGATTATTTACTTTCTCAGAAATATTTTATCTATCACTCTATATAATTCCATGAGTGTTATTTTTTTCTTTTACTTGCCCATTTTTTCCTAAATAGAATCCTAATATGTTTTACAATAGTTGATTTTTTTACTTTCTTTTCTTTCATTTCAAATAGAAGTTTTATTAATCTTTTTTTAATACGGGATTCCAAAAAAGAAATTCTGAAATGTGAAACCCATAGTGTTTTGATCCCATGTTCTAATTATGAGGATGAAATTTAATAAAGGTGAGGGGGTGGGGAATGTAACACCCCTTTATTTTATAGTGAAATTGGATTCACAATGTCATACAAGATATGCCACAACAAGCTTAAATAAAAAAAATATATTTTTATTTAAATGTGATTATTATCACCTAGAAATTGAAACTTTAGAAATGAATAAGATTAAAAAATTATAAAAATATATTTTAAACTTGTTTATAAAATTCATTAATTAGATACCAATTAATTATAAATGGAAATAAAATCATATTGAATATAAAAGATGTGTTTTTTATAAAAATACTACTTTATTTTGTCGACAGTAGTATTTTAAATTAAAAAATTAAGTTAAAAAATTTTAGTGAAATGTATTAATTAAATTTATATTTTATATATTCAATAATTTTTTCTAAATTAACACAAAAAATTTTATAAACTTAAGATAATAATAAATTCAATTTTACGTATCAAAATATATATATTAATTATGGAAAGATATAATGAAAAAAAGAGTTTGTAACTAAAAGTCTCAAAAGGTTTAAAAGTTTAAATATAAAATTTCAATGACCATATTTGGTTTTATTGATGTATAACTGATCAAATTAATATTCAAAAAAAATTTATATGCTAATTTTTCTATGTAAATAAATTAGAATAAAAAAGCTGTTTTCAAATAAAATGTAGTGTTTTTCAGTATTCAATAAAAAAATGAAACTTATTTGAAAAACATAAAAAAATTATATCTTGTTAAATCATAAGTTATTATTTAAAATGGATATTTTCTTTTCAAAATACATTTTTTATCTTTCAAAATTCATATTTTAAATGGGTGTGCCATCAAAAGGAAGAAAACTTATCTTTGTTTCTTATTTATCTATTTTAAATGTAATTTTTCTAATTGTGTGAATTAAATTTGGTAAAATGGATTCCATATGTGTAATAAGATGGAAAAAAATAAGATTTAAGGTTATTTCATTTTTAGTAATAAAAAAGTTACCATGGTAAAAAATTATTTACCGTAGTACTGGTAAAATGGGGACAATGGTTAAAATTAATGGGAAAAATTAACATACCAAAAAATAACAACATTTAATGGTTTTTTAAGGTATTTATAGACCCAAAACAGACTAATAAATAATAAATAACAATATAATTGATTTAAATTAATTCCAAATAATATTTTTTGGATTTAAATATAAATTACCAATATTTTAATCACTTAAACAAACCACTCCTCAAGTATAAATACCACCTCCCAACCCCCCCCCCCCCCCGATATCAACTTAAAAGACTTGTATCACCACAAATATCTTCTCAAAACTATCATACTAATTATAAAAACTTAAAATTTATTCTTTAATCACCAAAATACCAAATCATGTATCCAAATTTTTCACTGAAGGAGAAGATATTCACGAGGTAATTTTATCAAATTACTTCTCTTATATTATTTTCATTTTTTTTACATTCTCCCCATAGAAAACATCCATAAATGCATGATAACACAAGATTAATGTATATACTTGAGTGTTATGATTTTAGTGAAATATAAAGTATCCATTTAATTTATCATATTCCCTTATTAAAATATACAAAACTATTGTCCAAGTTAATTTGGTTAATCGCCTCTATGATTATTGATTTTAACCATTTTCTAATTCCCCCATCAGGGATTTCTATAAAACTATAATTTTGTGAAAATTATATTTTAAAAGGTATATTTTATTCTATTTCATGTCCTTGAACTAATATATACTCATAATATTAAATAAAATGTAATTATTTCAGGATTTTTTGAAAAACAACCAAAATAAAATAAACATTCATCACAAGTATTTTATCTAATGAATCATCCTCATGTAAGATATAATAATGATTTATATTACCATTAATACTTATTAATGTTAATTAATATTATTTCATGAAACTTATGGAGATTTAAATCCATTTTACAAGAAGATATATAATTGCACTCAAATGAACCAATCATGAAAGCATGGAATTAAGGCACCTGAAAACATGAAGATACCTAAATTTTATTATTTAATGGGTAATAATATGTCATAAAATCCTTAAATAAGGTATTATAATTATGAGTTTTTCTATAAATAGTTAATTACTTTATTTAATGAATTTAACAGGAGGTTAAACACTTTCTAAGAAATTTGAATGTGAGGTAAGGGATTACTTAACTCAATTTCTATTCACTGGGTTATATATAAACATTAATGATTATATTTGGTCATTATTATTTGTGAATTACATAATTTATTTAATTATTTTTTATTCCCAGTTATCTTTTGTGTATAAAATTTTGTTACACAAAATCAACCCATTGATTAATTCTCTCATCAATGATATTAACATTTTATGGGATCTCTTAAATTAATTTCCATTCTTTGGGTTAAACATCTACTTCTTCATTATGTCAGGATAAGATTATATGTGAAATAAATTTGAAATATATTATGTTTTATTTATAATAACTTCATGTGTAATTACATAGGATAAACATATTTTATAAATTTTATTAATTCTCACTTCTGAGATATGATATTTATATGGGACATCAACTCAATCTACTTTCATTGAGACATATTTTAATGATATAAACCCACCTTCTTTTATGATGTTCATATAAAAACCTTTGAAAAATGAAATCATGAATTGATTTTTAATAATTTTATTAAATTTGGTATTAAATATGTTTACTTAATACTGATTTATGATTCAAATAATTCAAAGTGGTATGGGACACTTTGATTTATAAATCCCTTTTAAATGTTTAATGATTTAATTTTGAAATAATTTATTCTATTTCAATATTTTTTAATTTATATAATATGTTCATATAAAATAATTATAATAGAAAATTTTATGTCAAATTTTAATTTCTTTCAATGTTTTAAAAACTGAATTTTATTAAAATGATTTATACATAACTTTTTGATGATTGAACATTTATTTTATTAACGTACATGGATATTCAAATTATTCCACCGTGACTATTACTTAATTTATAGTATCACTTTAAGTCATACATGTTTTCATAAATCAAAATCCCAATTTATTTTTTTATTTTTTTTGGTATTTTGGAATTGAAGATGGTTTTCAAATAATGTTGTGTTCTTGGATTGAATATGGGTTTTAAAAAGAAAATAGTTTATAATAAAAAAATGATTTTTATATGGAATTAGTAGAGTTTGTAAAAGGATTTTATGAGGAAAGTGTTTTGTTCATTAATTGGTACTTGAGAATTTTATAGGAAATGGGTGAGCCAGATATAGCTGATATGAAGGTTTGATCCCAACTGTCGCTTATAGGTGTACTAGATATAACTTATATAATAGGTTGATCCCCATTATAACTCATGAAAAACGGGTGATCATGATATAGATTATAAAAATGAATGAGTCCAATTTTTTTCCATAGCTGAAACCGGTATATATTATACAAAGGTTGATCCCCATTTTAGATCTATAATTAAATGGGTAAAAATAATATTGGATGTCAGTATTTTGGTAATTAAAAATGAAGGGTTTTTTAAATGGATTTATTATATGATGTTATAAAAAACCAAAATGAGTTGTAATTTCATTATATTGGATGTAATTATTTTCTTTGAGAGAAGTTTATAATTTTTGGGAAATTTGTTATTTTATATTCTCAATGAAGTTTAAAGATAATTGAAAATAGTATTTTATTTTTATTTTGTACTAATATAAAGTTTACATTTTTTATATCCCTTACTAAGCTTCTATGATCACCCTGTGTTCTAAAATTTTTATATACGGTTTAGGGGAGAATAAATAAAAACTACGAGAATGAGTGGGAAATTATGAAGATTTTTTAGAATGATAAATCATATTTTATTTTAAATATTTTTTTATTTTGAAAAAATGGAGACTGAATATAAGTTTCAACATGTAATTTATGGGTTTACTCTGTAAACTTTTATCATAATTCTCTAAAATTTTAAACCTAAAATATAATTAGGAAAGTAAATTGATCTATAGTGTTAAAATCACTAGAATATGTAATGTTTAATACTGGGTCCTTATATTAGACTCAAGGTCTTAGAGACTCTATTTTCATTAGAAAACCATCCTATGAAAGATTTTTATGTAACCTTAAAGATGTTTTCTAATGAATAAATATAGTTATTAACCAAACATTTTCTCATTATTTATTCTTCTCCTTACATAAAATATTCTTTTACCATTATGAAATAATAACATTATTATATTCTATATAATTATATTTTATTATGATAACATATATTGGTCTCCTCTTCCATCAAATGGAAATTAAATCATCATTTTGGTTTACAATAGACTTCCACCTCACAAAATGATGTAATTGATTTTCCATAACCGCACCTCATATTTAATTATAATGATGTATTTAATATATATATATATATGACATTCATTATTTTTTTGGCACATATCTTTGTAGTCTAACATTTATTTGTTTTTTAAGCTTGTGGCACTAGGAGGAGGCATTTCGTGGGTTTGGAGGTGTTCGACTTCTAAAATCATGGATTAAGAGGAATTCAGGATGTTTAAATTTTTGACTTCATGAATTCATAGTTAAAATCATGGGTAAGATCCCGTTCACATCCTAAAACCCACTTATGGATAGTTTGAGACCGGTTCATGTTGTTTCACCAGATTTTTAATATTTTGATTTAACATGTTTAAGGTGGCATATTTATCAGTTATATCTGAACCATGATATTTACATGAATTAAAAGGGCCTAAAATTGTGTTAATACTCTCTAAATAATATAATTATAAAATTTAGGGCCTTATATTTTCTCAAACCATATGGCCTTTCTTTGGAGTTCCTGGTGATCAACAGTGTTGCCTTCAAGAATATTAGCATTTCTTCGATAGGGATCGATTCTTGGCATCCCATCATAGATCAATTGTGATCTAAGGTAATTTATACCAATCATCTTGTGGTTTATATATATAGATTATCCCACATAATATTTCTAAACAAGTTATATTCTTATTATGTTTATACTAGATTTTTTATGACTTTTTGGATCAATTATGCCATTGGGTATTTAGAGCAATGCAATTTCTTGCGAGAGAGGTGACTGAGATCCACAACATTGGTCTATTATTATTTAAGGAAGGTTGACACATTTTTTATAAGGGATTGAATTATTAATCTATTTATTTACATGAAATTATTATGGTTTAATGTTTTATAACATTCTCTAGAAATGTAAATAACATATTAAATTATTGAACAAAATTAATAAAGAATTGGTTGTAGTGATTACAAGTAGTTACTTTATTTCATGATAACAGTTTTCCTCTTGTTTTACTAAATTTTGTACTGTCAATGTTATCCTTATTAGTATATATTTTTATGGTGTTGATTATTATGATGTTCTTGATATAAATTTTTAATGAACATAATGTCAGAATTAATTTATAAATTGGTTTAAGAAATAATGATATGTCATTCTGTAATGAATTCATATTGTCATGTAATTAGATGTAAATAAAATTTATACATTATACATGTTTAATTGAAAATTCTCCTCCATGTGTTAGTGGAATTTTTAAAATGTGTGAGACAAGAAAATTATTTCTAAGAATGATGATTATAAATAAAAGGCATGTCAAATGAGAATGGTACTTATCGTAGTCTTATAAATCTAGTTTAAAAGATATAGATAATGGTTAGCTTATGATAGCTTGTTTTAACATGATGTGTTAGGTTTACCCATATTTAGTACCTATGAATAGGGAATTAATGAATTATATATGGAAAAAATTGGCTTATTAATAAAGATATTTTCATGGGATTGAGTTTAATTATTCATGAGAAGGCCGAGTGCCTTGAGTTTATAGTGGTGAGATCTCATTTACGTGTAAAATCTATATGCCTTGCCTGAGGGCCTATATTTCCCTATTGAATATTTTTTTATTTATTCCTTATTATGTGATCTAGATTTCTTCCACTCTATGTGTTGTGATATAGGGAAGGGAGGCCTAGATGATGTGGTAGTATTTGATTCTTATGAGTGAGAGATATATCAGGATAATAATGTAGGTTTTGAGGATGGAACCAATGATGAAAAAATGGGTTGAAGTTGGGACTAACTATTGATGTGATGATGAGAGATGGAATTTTCTCTACTAAATTTATTTAATGTGAAATGGATGGGTTTCAAGTTTAATATGCATTCTATTCCCCACTATTCGAGGTAGCTAAACATGGTTGGTTGGACTTTTCCACTTTATGGTTGCTTAGGATGGTTATCCTTGAGTAACTGGATTATGAAATGATTCTAATAATGAATAAATAATTATGAATCCAAGGATTCTGTGTTGATGGAATGAAAATGATGATAATATCTTACTCCTGAGAAACTATGGAATATATTTGGATTATACCAAGAGGAAATGGTATTTTATATAATGATTAATTATTGAATTAGTAATTAATATTAATTAATAATTTAAAGTTTAATAAATTAGATGAGGGTATTAAATGGTAAAAATTAAAGGTGTATTTAATGTATAACTTTTAAATGATTATGTGGTTATAGGATATCAAGTCTTAGCAGGATCAGTCGAGAGTCTAAGAAATGCCAGCTATATTTGAGTCTATGACTATGCTATTCCCATATAGTTTTTTTGAGTTATATTATAGCCTGTATATTTTTGATTTCATGCACTACCCCACCCATATCGATTATAGTGACTAACACCTAGTGGACTCTGGGAGGGTGTTTTAACCAATATTCAAATGGGAGGACGGATAGATGACTACCCCTTATGGTCTCTGTTTCTTCTCTTAGTAGTTAATTATTCTTTTATTAGTGATGGTTAGTTTTTACATGTATTTTTTGTAGAGAAATATGATGGATTGTAGTGCTTTCTCAAACATTTATCCCCAGATATAGTATCCAAATTATTATTACAGGTATGACATATATAGGTTATTATGGATTGAGTTACTTATTATTATTCTCTCATGTTCTTAAAAAGATTCCACCAATGCTAAAATTCACCAATAAAATGATATACAAAAAATTAAGTTTTGATGTTCCAAAAACTATAGAATATAAAAAATATTTTTAGTGGTACTGATCTATCTCTAAACAATAAGTGAATCAATTGGACAACTAAAATAAGTTGGATTTTGCTTCATGAATGAATTAATATAAAATAATTTCCTCCTTTTCTTATTTTTAAGTTCAACATGATTCATTTATGGAGAGTTCTTTTTTATAATATCAAAAATATTTTTCATTCAAGATCTGATAACATCTGTTTTTATAGGAGTAAAATCAATTTATTGTTCATCACACTTAGCATGAACATTACTCATTCAGGTTCCAGACATTAACTAAAACCAAAAGCATTGTGTGAGAAACACAAATAATTATGGGGTTCTATATTGTTATGGAGAATAACTTATAGTAAATCTAAATCATGACATGTTATTTTCTATCTATGAAACCTTAAGATTATACTAGGACATTAATAGTTATCATCTACTTGAATCCTTCCTGATAGTTCACAAAAAGTTTGTGAATTTCTAAATCATATCCCCTATGAGAGTCAAACTAGGTGTGGAAAAAGCCCCATTGTCTTAAACTTTTTTTCAAATGATTCTAGCTCAATATGGGGTTTTTAGGGTTGCTACCACTATCAAAATATATTCATGGGAAACATCCACATATAGTTTCTAGATATTGATTTACTTTCTTTGAAAATAATCTCTCAAAACATTACAAATATTCAAGGATATTTTCATACACCTTGGCTCACCCTTAGATTTATTCATAGATATGTCCATAGATATCTTCTTAGAAATATTCTTAGGAATATCATTGTAGTTTACTCATTCTAGTTTCCAAATTTTAACTAAATCTTTTATATTATACCAATTCTAACGATATGGCCTTTGCATACATGGATAATACATATTTTTAAATTAATATTCATTACATTACACAAACACATACTTCCGAGTAATAATATTTTAGAACCTTTGGAAACATGAAACAGAATAATCTAATTTGGTGAAATAAAATTAATGTTTCCCAAATAGATCTTACACATTAGTACACATACATAAAAAATTTCTTCATTATAAGGGGGAAAACATATGAAAAGGGTTAGCTCAGATGCTCATTAAGGGTAAACATGGGAGTTAAAAAAGAATAACATGAGAATAAGGGTATGAGAAAATGATAATAACATTTGAAAAGAATAACATGCACATAAAATATCATAATATTGAATCATGGAATTAAATATTAGTAGTTTATAAGACATGAATCATAAGATAATCAAAGTACATGGTCCATGAGAGACAAATAAAAGAATAAGATATTGAATTTATGTTATACACATAAGATTAGAAAATATTATGTCATGGATACCAAAAGTAGAATTCATAACATATTACCCATAGAAGATTCACCCATGTACCATATTATGGCTTTGGATGACCACCCATGTAACCCCTTTCGGGATTGAGTTGGCCACCCATGTACCCTTTTTTGGTGTGGGCTTGGGCTGACCACCCATGTACCAATTTGTTGTGGGATTTGGTTTACCACCCACGTACGATGTTTTGGGATTGGTATAACAACCCATGTTACTGTTTATACTTTAAAATATTTATCATTACCCAATGCATTTTTGGGAGATATTGGTACCACCCATCACTAAATGGAAACGAAACATACATGTCCTACAAGAATGTAGTTCATTCATCATATTAGGACCAATAAATAGAAATCCATGCTCATGAAAATGAAAAATAATACCAAAAAAGCATGCCATAATTAACATAAAAAATTCATAGAGAGATAATAATAATGATATCCTTGGATTATAACCCTTGTAAAGGATAAGTAACATCAAATAATTTTATATTAAATGAAAACTAATTTTGAAATATTGTTTTAAAATATTTCATTATGAAAATATTATTTCATCCATGAAAAATGTATTTTAAATAATAAAACATTTATCAAACCATTTTCATTGAAGATGTACTTAAAAAAATATAATGGAATCTTTTAAAAATAAATTTAAAAATCATTTAATTCCTATTCCTTGAAATTAATTAAATGATCAGTTAAAAACTATTTTGAAAACATTTTTTTGAAAACATGGTTTTGGAATCAAAAAACTTTCATATCGAGGAGATAATAGTAATACATAAAAATTATAATATCTTGAAAATAATTAGATTCTTGATACATAATTTCAAAGGATAGTATATATTAATTTTAAAATAATATAGGTGCGTAACATAATATGTGCCTCAAAGAAACAAAATTGAAATAGAATTACCTTACCAATTTGATAACTTTTGAATCATAAATCCCATGAAAGAGAGATCCTAATATTTTTATGCAAATAAACATAAATTTAATAATAATGATAATATATTAAATTCTTGGGTAGTATATACACCACAAAAAATAAATTAGTGTTTTATGAAGAATATATCACAAAGAAATAAAATTGTGATAAAAATCCCTTACCTTAAGTATTGACTTTAATCCTAATGTTAAAACCTACTATATAATTAATATAATTTTATTGAAAATATAAAAAATAAAAACATTCAATCATATAATACCCTATATTTTTTAATTATGACTTAATAAGTCTTGTTTATCTTAAATTCCATGTTGAAGTTATGTTTTATGTAATAACCACTTTGTTTCCCATACATGTTTTGACTTCAAGTTATTGATCCACTAACATAGATCATGATTTGATAATTTAAATAATAATTACCATGATATAAATATCAAATATATTCAATTTATATGTATTTAGGGTGATTCTTACACATTATAAGTATATAATAAAATACACCATTAATAGAGATAGTAGGTCGTACGTATGAATGAACGATGTTTTAATTTTTTTATCAGATTAGAATAAAGAAAAGTATATGATATATTTTCATTCCAAATTGAATTTTATTTCAAATATATGGGATATTTTTAATTAAATCGAACTCAATACATTCCATTTAAATCATGAACAAAACAAATCACTTCGCGAGGTGGCAGTTCTCCATACACATGAATGTCGTTATTGTATTCCCAAAAAATTGAAAGCGTGAAGGTATGTATGATATGAAAATTCATGAATCATAATAAAAATTTTAAACTGAAATATCTATCTTATTTTAACTATAAATCCATCATTATTCCCTACTTTTAAATGTTATAATGTGTGAACCAACACCATCGGTTCACAAGGTGGTAGTCCTTCGTACACACGAACGATGATAGTGTGTCTTATTTGATGGTTGTTTGTAAATTTATAGAATATAACATTAATAGAAAAATATATCATTATATTCAATAAAATTATGTTACTATATAAACATGATATAAAAATAATTGAAGGTGTTTATATTAGAAATAAAAAAATGTTTGTTGATGAACGTTACCCCTTCAACGAGTATCTCCTTTCGTTTTTCAGTAAATAAATTCCTTTAGTTGATTTCATCCCAGAGTAAGGATTATATATATAAGAGAGGTATGTTGGGATGATATTTGGAATGGTATTTAATGATACAAATAGGTTTTTAAGTTTGAATGAAATTGAATAAGAGGTTCCATTTTATAGCTGAGGAGAGGTTCCCTTTTGTAATTTCTCAAAAGATCGATACGATCCAAATGTCTCAAAATTATATGGATTAGAGTACCTGATAAGATAATGTATTTATAACATCAACCAATAGAGTTTAGGCATGTTTTGGTTATATTTTATACCTTATTTTGTTGATTAACCACAAGTTAACCTATTTTAATTTTAACCATGGTAACAAATTTTCATTATAAAAAGGTTATTATTTTTACATATAAAGTATGAATTGTAAAAAAAATGTCCAATTTATTATATTCACGAAAAAATATTATCCTATTTTAACTTATTCAATATTTTTATGATATATAAATAATATAATAAAATATTATTTCAATAAAATACCATTACTGTGAAGTTTGACACTAATGATTACATTAACATAATGGAAATCATGAAAAAACAAATATATTCTAAAAAAACTTTTAAATAAACCCTCAATATGACATAATAATATATTTTTTTTTATGACCTAAATTAATTTAAATAATATTTCATTTAATAATTTTTCTAACACTTATTTTATCTTTTAATTAATTGAATTATTATAGTATTATCATTGTGAAATTATATAATGTATGTTTTTATTCACCAAAAATTAAAAAAAAAATTATTAATAAAAATATTTTATATAAAAAAAAACTATTTAGGATTGAAGATATATTCTGGATGATAACATATTAAAAATATTATACTTATTGACAACATTAGTCTCACAAGTTTGAAATTTCTTAAACTAAAATACTATAAGGGGATTAAAGTCATCCAATAGTCTAAAAGAGTTCAAAAATTACACTAAAGGATGATTTTTGTTGACACTCAGTAATACAATAAAATTAATAAAAGCGTTTGGTTAATTTTATATTATTTATAATAATGTTTTACACATAATTACCTTATTTACCCGTAACCATGGTAATCATATTACTAAATTTAATCTTCATATTGTACAAAAATAAAATTTTCCTATTTAATAAATTTTTATCTTATGATTATGAATATCGAATACATTTTTAAAAATTAAAATAAAATAAGTGGATAAAGCTAATTTTTAATTAGTCTTGTTGATGGGGTGAGAAAACAAGTTTTTTAAAGGGAAAATGTTATAATATATGTAATTTTGTTACATAAAAATTTCATATAAAAAAGATTCCAATTATATAAATTAGATTAAACAAATTTAAAATATTATTTAGCATTATAAATTATTTAGATGAAAATTCATTATTTCATTTAAAATTCAATATTTTTTACTTTTAATAATAAAACAAAACACATCAAAAACAAAAATAAATAAATAATAAATAAATTATGATATTAATTTCTAATAAATAAATTTATTTGGTAAAATAAATTATATAAAATTGATTCATTTTTGTTTTAGAACAAATATTCCATTAATAGGTATCAAATTTGTCTTAAAAATGTGTTTTTTATGAAAATAGATTTATTTTTATTTTATGCCTATGAAACATATTGGAATAATTAAACTAATAATTTAATAGATAAAATAATGTTTTCATTCATATTATTCACTAGTAGTGATTTATTTAATTTATTATTGCAAAATTATTTTTTGGGAATAAAAAATATTTTTTTCATAAAAACATATCTTTTATTTTCAATTGATTTTTCTATTAATTTATAATTAATTGGTATCCCAACAATTATTTTAATAATTATTTTAATCCTAATAATTCCTACCATTCCAAGGGATATGAAATAACAATCAATTTAAATATTATATTTTCATTGGGTAAAACTCAGTCTTGATTATGAAAAAAGCTATTTATAGAACATGATATTGTTTGTAACACAAGAAAAAATTAGTCTTTAATTTATAAAAAGTCCAAAATAATGTTTCATGTAATTAAAATTGGTGAATAAATCTATATTGAATTAATTTATTATGTAATAAAATCCATCAATGAATTTTATATTACTTTAAAAAATAATAATTCAAAAAAATTGGGGTGTTATATAACCCATACACGAGTGTTGAGCTAAGAATTACACTTAAGGATTCATTTTAAAAAATTATTATAATTTTCCATAATTCATTAATATTTCATGGATCAACTTTTACATATTTTCTTGTTCCATCTATAAGGTAAAATTTCTTGGTACCTTATTTATTAAACCCCATACAGAATAATAATGTTTTTTTGATCTTCCTTTGAAGAATAATTTATTTAACTCACATCCCATTATAATTAGGACATTTATCCCATAAATTCCTTTTATGAATTTAATTTATTTATATGGTTCCCACATTTGGTCTTTGTTAAATAAAATTTCATTTCCAATTTATACTGGAAAATACCCTTTAGGTTGTAAATGGAATTTTAATTAATTGATTATTCATAAATAATAAAGCTCAAAAGAAGATAGTGGTTATTTTATTAATTAAAAGGGGGATGGTCAATGAATATGGCACCATAAATGTATTTGTGACACTATATAATTATCTTCAAAAAATTTAAATATCCATTTCTACATATAATAAGTATACACCCAAGTGATTAAATAAAAAGAAATACATAAAAAATGGTGAATTATAGGGGCCCTGTTATATCAAACTGAGGTCCATAAACCACAACCACTGATTTAATTATGAAAGATTCAATCTCCCATTGTTGGTTATCTCATAAAAACATTCCTCAATAGACACACATTGGTCCAGTTTTATATTTAATTATTTAGTTTTACCATTCACCATTCCCAACTGATAGAGGTACAAGTCTTCAAATAGCAACCCACATCCGAAAATAATTTAAATTTCAAAATATTTATAGAACCAACATGGTTTAGTTATCATAATTTCTATTCCAAAGTTATTAAGGCACATTTCATTTTAACCTAAAATTGGCATTCATATCACTGCAACCAGGTTTTTATTTTTTTTATTCAAAATATATTAAATTCATATATAGTGGTTTGATTATATGAGTTACCCTTCCTAATTTTTTAGGTCCCTTACTCCATTTAAATTTTTATTGGTTCCCCATTTAACCCCAACCATAAATGCTTCATCCCATGTGACCAATTCTCAATGGATTAAATATGTCCAAATTAGTTTGATAAATGGAATTCCACCATCAATATATGTAAAAAATCACATATTATATTGATGTGGACAATTTATTTAACCATCCTTTTATAGAAATTATAATAAGGCATGTTATGGACAATTGTAAATAAAGTTAATCATGCTAAATAAGCATATAAGCATGAAAAAATAACATAGAGACTACTACTTAAGCATGAAAACACCCTACAATGGCAGAAGATCAATATGAAAATGATCAGAAAATCATCTAATGTAATTTCCTATGCATAATAAACAGATTATAATTTGAAATAAATCACGATATCCTCGAAAAAAACTCAATGAACATATCACAAGTGTAATGAAATCTACATGGAATGGATTATGAGTGATACTAGAATCTATATGTGCCTAAAATAATGCATATAGTGTTACTTTCTTTCCATATCGGTCCAAGGGTAAAATAATTTCAATATTTTAAGTTGGTAAATATGGAATTATCATAATTCCCTTAAAGAGAAATAATAATCAAAATTAATAATGAACAACGTGAACAATGATCCCATCCCTAGTAACATAGACTTTTCCCTATGTGTGGGTTGATCACACCAAGACACAACTATTTACCAAGTGCCAACCCAGTCCTAGTTTCCTCTGCCATCATCAAATAGTAAGAAAAAGTAAAATAATCCCCTATGATACCACTTTATAATGTGTAGACCTAGGAACCACTGAAATTATTCCCAAGATGATTAGTTACATTGAATCATTTTCACCTCTGCATATGCTAGATGATGCTGACTAGCATTGAGGGTCCAATGATGGTAAAGTGGGGATACTATACCCTGATAATAAATGTATCACATCAATATAATAATGAATAAATCAATCAATGAAATAAAAAGTATACATATAGAAGGTGATATAGTAAAATATATGAAATAAGAAAAGAAAAAAATTAACCAAGGGTCATATCCATGATAATTATAAGCTCTGGTACATTATTGTGCTCTTAAATCCCTTGTAGAATCATTACAACACAATCCCGGGATCCGGATCTGGTAACTAATGAGATCTATTTGCATACACCACTATAATGGTGACCTAAACATGGTGTGATATAAACTTATTAAGTCTCCAAAAATGCTTCTTAAAGCTATCCAGTTTTGAAATATAAAATAAAATATTGTTCAGGTATATTAATGAAGATATAAATAAATTAATGTTAATATTTCTACATAGGTTTCTAAAGGGAACTTGGCCAACTATTCCTACTTCATACTAAGATGGAATGTCCCTAAACACATGTTGACATGTATTAATTTTTTGACATGATATTCTTGAGAATTTAAACCTTCACTAGTGAGGGTTCGTGTCTTAGTTCCTAGGCATCCAAATAATTTTAATAATAATATAAATTTGAACATAATATGGGCAGGACCTGAGACGTGAATCCAATATCAATGTGTAATTTCAATATTATCATACTCTATAAGGGAATTAATGACCATATAATCTTAACATTAAAATAAGGATATCCCATCCAATATTTTCATGTAATAATTATAATAACAAGACAATTTATTATAATAAATGAGTCATAATCAAAATGTATTAAAGTGGGACATGAAATTCATGTTATAGAGACCCTCTTTTTTCATATACTAACTTTACATAGCTTTTTGATAATACTTAAAATATTAAAAAATAGATTCCTAAAGGATTTATTAGTCAGGTTCCCTTGGAAACATGGAAACATATACACTAGTACAAAAGTGAGATACATTATCTCCAACTATTTCCATCATGACTACAACCTTTCTTATAAACATTATACCTAATACATATGTTTGAAATAGTGGGAAAGAAAACTTAATAGGGGTGAGAACAAATTCTTATTAAGGATAAACAAGGGATACATGAAATTATAAGAATAAGAATAAGTGTACGAGAATGTGATCATAACATTAGAAGATTATACCCTGCATATCATAAGATCATAAACATTAATCATACCAAAAATATTGGTTGTTCATAAGACACGAATCGTAAGGAAATAAAGAACATAATCCATAAAATCATAAAATATGTTTAAAAATGGAATATTGGATGACACATAATCATATATAATGACTTCTATAGTAGTCAAGGCATTACTGCCAATTCCATATTAGTAGATAATATCTTTTACTAAATCTAGTTCCCCCATTCTAGCTCTATATTACTAAACCGTTTTAAACCCTCATTCAAGTCCTGTAATTATAAACTAATTTAATTTATCATTCCATCCATATAATATTAAGCCCAGTTCATTTCTTATTTTATCCATGTATGTCTCATGAGATATAAATCACTACCCAATTCATTTGAGGGAGATATAGGTCCCACCCATCTCATAATTAAATCATTCACACATGTTCCACAATATCATTAAGAATCAAAACATAACCCATAAAAATAAATGTGTATCATAAACATGTAATCATTTCATAACATGTTGAAAAATATACAGGTTTCAAAATCATTTCATCAAAAGAAGATCTCAGGAGAATAAGTGGTATCAAAAGAATATCACCCCTGGAAGGGAAACAGATGTCCTAAGCATCAATCAATCAAAACATAAACCACTGATGATTTTTTTTTTGAATGTACCCTTTTAATAATTTCCTATAAATGAATGAGTAACATCAATTTAAGTCAACTTATATGGAAAATAATTTTAAAATATCATTCAAAAACATTTTTGAGTGAAATATAATTCCTTTTTTTAATAAGGATTTTTAATATATAAAACCATTTTAAAATACTATTCTTATAAAATTCCGTGAAAACATATATTGAGAACTTAAAAACATTTTGAAATCCCTTTTACTTGAAAAATTATAAAAAATCAGGAAAATATTTGGAAACCATTTTCATTGAAAACCTATAAAATAAGATTCCAAAAATTTTAAAAAGTATTTTATTTAAAAAAAATAAAAACATAAAAATAAGGCATGAAAACATTTTTAAAACCATTTCCTAGAAAATAATTTGAAAAATTATAAAGAAATCATGATAATGTTTTGAAAACCATTTCTTTGAAAATACATTTATTACATATAAATAAGGCTTAAAATCATTTTGAAACCCTATTTTCCATTGAAATCATATAAAATAATCTTTATAGAGACCTTGTTTTTTATTGTAAGTATTTGGAATATTTCTACATATATTTCTAGAGATAGGAAGTGAGATGATGTGGAATTTTGAGGCCCGACCTTCCCAAAATTATTTTTTTATAAAAATATTATGTATATTTTATACAATGCACGTGATGGAAATGATATATCTCTCAAAATGTAACTCAAATAAAAAATATGATGCCAAAATTGAGCCTGAAACCTGGCGTTTACCCATTGGTGGGGCATAACCATTTTTGTCTTGGGGATTCTATAGAAAAATCCACAGACTAAAAAATCTTAACTAAAATTATTGAATACAGTTATTTCATTTCAAATGATGAGTCAAATAACTTTTGATCGGGGTATTGGATTGGAAATATGATACCACCGTTGAGTTTTTAATGGGGTGTTTTACTAAATCAAGTCATATAATGAAAGGGTTCAGAGGGTTCAGATTCATTGACAATTGGAGGATTTATGAGGATATTCTAAACCAAATACAATATTATAAATAAAAATTTGTGGAATTTTTCTTAAGGTTAGCCACAAATCCCCTCTCCACCAAGAGCTCACCTTATTCCCCACTTGGTGAATCCCTAGTGATGCTTTAATAGATCACAGTGGGATCAAGGAAAACATGTTTTCAATTATGAGTGATCGATCAGGGTTGGATTCTTTTTTATTTTTTCACCTCAGTTTTCAATTCACAATATTGCCTTCAATTTGATGTTAAATTCGATATTTAAACATCAAGATGATAGGGAAATGAACATGACTATCATCTGATCTCCATCTTGAATTCCTTTTTATCTAAAATCTGTCCATTATTCATGGATATTCATCTCTCATTTTTGGAAGCCTCAATCCATTGTTGGATCATTGATCAGAGGATGTTGCAATAAAGGTCTCATAGTAAGGTTCACCAATCTGTTTGAGGATCTAAAATTTTGACCCTAGACGTGTCCCAGTGGTTCACGAAAGTTACCACCAGAGGGTATGTGGTGGTGGTAGTTCATAATGGATGCCAACAGTGGTGCATGATGTCGACCAAAAGTGGAAGAATAAGATTCTACATGAGTCATTCATCGAGAATCCAAGAGTTTCAGGAGGAGGCCACCCATTGGAGGCATGGTTGGCTAGAGGTGAAGCCGACATGGTAGATCTGTGGTGACAGGATGGGGCTATAAAGATATTTTGAAGGTGCAACAATATGGAGGAATATAGAAGTCCATGTGGCGAGTGTCGGTAAATACTATAGGTGAGTATGGAGAGAATACTAAAGAAGTGTCCAATAGGTTACTAGAGTGGTGGAGCCGCGTCACAGTTAAGATGGAAGACCGAGGGACATCATGGGTCACGCGACGCGGGAGTTGCAGCGTTGATGTGGTGGGGATATGAGGGGATCCGAGGTAGATCCAGTGAGGTGGAGGGTTAGTTGGACCAGGCCATGCATCAGGTCCATGGGTCGACAAAGCAGAATGGGTCGGATATAGAGGGATGGCCCTAGTATATGGGTCCGACCATATTGGGTCGGACCTGTTTAAATTCGGTCCATACGGATTTAAAAAGTCATATATTCTAATTCGGGCATCCGTTTGACATGCCATCTATAACCACAAATTTAAATCATTGAGAAGGATCTTTATAAAATGCTTGGTACTTTTAAGACTTGTTATCTATTATCGGTTACATGAAATTCCTAAATTTAATAAAAATGAATTTTTATTATTTGGGGTTCTTATATTGGACCTGTCTTCTAAACAAGAATTCATTTTGATGCATTCTCATTGGTGTCATGAACCTGAAATTTAGGTTTACTTTTCAAGACTTAATAGGGTGTTTAAACCAATGTTATGGTGTAGACCCCATTAGGTCTTGTTCACACGTGTTGCGGTGAAATACAGTATTTTCACCGGGTATCCCTTTGGAATGAACAGATAGTCAATACGGCGTCTTTTTCAATGAGGGCCATAATGGCATGATCCATATTGATTTTTTTGGTACCAATTCATGGTCCCTACCTAAAATCACTCAAGTGAAATTCTATAACATATGAATTTTCCATCAGATGTCTGTTTTGGGTGATTGAATAGTATACCATGCATGTTTTTATGCAAGGATCACAATGGTATGATCTGTTTGGATGTAAGAGCCTTATTCATGATCCTATTAATTTTTGAAACATGAAAGGAATATTGATGGAAGAATATTCTCATTTTTTTTTAAGATAACCCTCTGGTTGGGTCACCATCGACCCTTTTGAGAGTGGAGAAGATGTTTGTACAGATGTGGTCAAATGTTCTAGGGCCACTTCACGATGTGTGTCAATGAATTAGGTTTTTGGACCTCCATAAAAACTATGAGGATTGTGAACTCATTAGCTTTTTGAATATATTTTCCATGTACTCTAGGAGTATCTTACCACACCTAGGGGTATTTTTTCACAATTTGGAACTTGAGTATCATTAGTTACATGACAATGTGACATGGAGAGGTCAAACATCTTGTGGGCCCCCAAGAACCATGTAACACTTTACGATATGACGTGAGATATTCCGGGTGTAATGCCTACTTAGGGTGGAACCTGATGACTACAGTAACATTCTTTGAGAAGACCCATCTAGAAAAGATGGATAGTGTAGTTTCTTAGTGCTTTCTGAGTGGTTACAGTCTAACAGGGATTTCCAGTGTGATTCTTTGGTGATTTTCAAGAGGCTACCATCCATTTGGGATGATTAGTGTGGTTCATCAATGCTTTATGAGAGGTTACTATCAATCAGGGATGGAGAGTGTGGTTCCTCGATGATTTTCAATATGTACCATTTAGTAGGGATGGCCAGAGAAGTTCCAGACGTACCTCTAGTTGGGCTATGCAGTGGCCCCCCTATGACAAATCTGGGCTTACCTACAGGTGGGTAGGGAAGTGGTCACTAATGGTAGTTCCAAGCTTACTTCTAGTAGGGCTCGGCTGTGGTTCCGAGCGCAGCAGAAGCTCATGGGTGGATGTTCCCACTTGGATTTTTTTCATTAGCAATTATCAACCTGGGATCAATATGACGATAAATGCTAGACTTCACAGATCAAAACATAGAAATAGACAAAGAAGTGGAATAGTCCTGGAACCCCAAATGAGGATCTTCATAGGTTGATTATAATTAAATTAATTAATTTTAAGAATTTCCTTTTACAGAGTTCTTTCATTGTTGATATTTATGATCACGTTCCGATGTGATTCATCATTGCGTCGCAGAAGACAAGTGTAGACTTCCTCTGGAGGTGATCTACACATGCGCCACTCATCTCTGGATATTGCCAAAGGAGTCTTTAGGTGATAGCATGGAGAAACCTTTTCTTGTGTGGTCCACCTTAATCGCGTTGATCCGATGGAGGAGGATCTCTCACAGTCATGAGAACGTTCTTTGAGGAAGGAATTATTTAATCCTTGAGATAATTCTCCAGAATTGTTGTGCACAATGATTAAGTAAAAGTGTTGGGGTTTTGAGGATATTTATTATTAGGTTTGAGGTTATAGAGTTATGACAATAAATAAATGTGTTACATGTTTTATTTATTTCATTAAATCTTATTGAAAACCCCCACATGTCAAATCATTAATTTCTTGACATGCACCCATGCTGATTTTAATAAATATCATTTAATAAAACAATATTATTTCATCAAAATACATACTGGAAAAACTATACGGCATGTAATTATTAATACATAGTGTGTACATGTTTTTCGTAAAATTACACAGTGTGTAATCATTAATACACGGCGTGTACTTGTTTTTCATTTCCTTCCCAAATTGAAAACTACACGACATGTAATCATTAACACAAAACATTTACTTGTTTTCAAAATAAAAAGTACACTACATGTAATCATTAGTACACATCGTGTACTTGTTTTCATTTTATTCTTCCTCCAACATTAAAAATATTTATGATTACTTGAATAATTAATAAACCACGTACAGAAATAATCATTATTATACTTGAGATACATGAATACACATAGTGTGTGACCCTATAGGCATCTTTCTAGTTGGCATTAGGCGGACTTGCCTAAAGTCCAAGATTACTATCTAGCAACGGGTCAAGGCACCCAAGAGAAAGAAGTTTACGCTGCATTGACGTGTCACCTCATATGAACTCTTACCATGTAATTTAATCCCTTTGTCTCAATATCTCATCAAGAAGGTTTCATGGAAGTGTCATAAACCTATATACTTGATCTTTCATTCTTTGACTTCCAGAAATAAACTCGTCATTACACCATTTCAATGGAATTTGGGCGACATTTTTATTTCAATCAAAGGGCCCGAGAAATATACTTCCATAAATATGGAAGGGACCAATCCTTCCTCGACTTATCCATTAACAATATGTCATTCATGACGCAACCAACATACCATACTTCCCGTCCACTGCATTTTTGACGATTTTCGTCAGCAAATCTATGTGTGCAAGTCACGACATGAGTTAATGATAATCTTCTAGTCTGAGGAAAATTACACATGATGATAGATAGTAATTTCCGATGACACCAAGACATGCCAAATTACTTCTAGTGGTTCTGTTCTCATAATATCTCATCTGGGAGATTACTATCTGCGAACTCCAAGAGAGAGATTCTCATCTTCTTACAAGTACTCACACATGACGGTCTGTATACTATGTGTCCTATCATGGAATGTCATCCAACAATAGAATTTTTTTACTAATATTGTTATATCATTTCAAGGATCTCATTATAACAGGGATCTCCCATAACCTTATTAATGCAAAAAATATTCCAGGACATCATTATATTATAGTCATGCAGAATAATGAACAATATATAATAAGTGTACATTCATTGAATCAAAGTAAAAAAAGTTGGTTCTCAGGATACAAACTCTAACAAACTGCTACTTAGACTAGATCCAACTATTACGACTTTTAGTCCACTAGAACTCACATGATGATCGTGTTTCTGCTGAGTCACGACTTTATTTAAGGGGGCCACCACATCGTCTTCTATGGAAATTCTGTTCACTATAACTTCACCTCTTTGAGAAAAATCCCTCAAGAGATGATACTTCAAAAGTATGTGCTTTGTCCGCTGATGTGACCTTGGCTCTTTTTCAAGTGCCACCACAACAGTATTATCACAACATAGTGGGATAGGAGCTTTTCTTCTAGGTACTAAATCTATCTCTTGGATGATACTTCACATCCATACTACTTATTTAGCTTCCTCAAAAGCTTCAATATTCTCAGACTCTGCTGTAGAATCAGCCACCACACCTTACTTTGAGCTCTTCCAGCTCACTGCACCTCCATTGAAACTGAAGATGTATCCAGTCTGCAACTTCATGTCATCATGATCAGTTTGAAAACTTGCATCTACATGACCTATGATGACTTGTTCTTCATCTCCTCCATAAACAAGAATATATCCTTAGTATGCCTCAAATAGTTAAGGATAGTCTTGACTACCATCCAATGGAGGTCTACTAGATCATCCTGATATCTACATACCACACATAATGTGTAAGTAACATCTAGCCTTGTACATAGCATAAAATACATGACTGACCCAATCGAGGATGTGTAAGGGATTTTTTCCATTTACTTTATTTTCTCATGTGTCTGAGGACACATTTTCTTGGAAAGGTGAATTCCATGTGATTCTGGAAAAAATCCCCTCTTGTACAGTTCCATACTGAATCTCTTTAGTATCTTGTCAATGTATGTACTTTGAATCAGGCCCAGCATTCTCTTTTGAATCTATCATCATGGATCTTGATCCAAAGAATATATGTTTCCTCGACTAAGTAATTCACTGAGAAGAATTTATCCAACCATGCATTAACTAATTGTAAGAGTGGTACTTCATTTCCAATTAGTAATATATCATCAACATATACTATTAGGAAAATGACTTCACTTCCTCTAATCCTTTTGTGGACAAAAGGATCACATTAGTTTATAAAAAATCCAAATTCTGTTACAGCTTCATAAAAATGAATGTTCCATGACCTTGATGCTTACATTAATCCAAAAATATATTTCTGCAACTTTTATACCTTGTTGGTATCCTTTGGAGTCACAAACCCTTCAGGTTGTGTCATGTAGACATCTTCCTGGAGGTTCCCATTAAGGAATGCTGTTTTGACATCTGTTTTCCAAATTTCATAGTTATGGTAAGTGGCAATGGCCAATAGGATTCTGATGGAATTTAGTATCTCAACCGGTGAAAAGGTTTCATCATAGTCAATTTCTTGATGCTGTCTAAAACCTTTTGCAACCAGTCAGGAATAATAGGTGCTGACTTGTCCCTCCATGTCTAGTTTTTTATTGAATACCCATTTATTACCAATAGGCATCATATCAACTAGAGGTTCTACTAAAATCTATACTTGGTTTTAGAACATGAAATCAATTTTATAATTCATGGCTTCATGCTCCTTGGCAACGTATGTGCCTTTAACTCCTTCCTTGTAGGTAAGAGGATCATCATTGTCAACCAATAATGAGTCACCATCCTCGGTGACAAGAAAACCATATCGTTTGGGTTCCCTCGCCTATATCCTGCTCCTATGCAGTTACTGTGTCTCTGGAATAGATTTTTCTTCAACGGGGCTTTGTGGAATCTGTTCTTATACCAACTCCTATGTATCTTGATCTTAGACTTCATCGAAGTCTATCTCGCACCCACTATATCTTTTGGAGATGTGCTCCCTCTCAAGGAATATGGCATGTCTTGCCACTGTAACATTTTTATCTAAGTGGTTGTATAGGTAATATCCCCTTGTTTCCTTGAGATATCCTATAAAGATACACTTTCTGCCTCGGGGTGCAAGTTTGTTACCTAAAGTGTCCTTAACAAATGCTTCGCTACCCAACACATGTAAATTTGATAACATGGATTTGTATCCACTCCATAACTCATATGGAATACCTTTTATCGACTTATTTGGTACTTGGTTTAGTATGTGTGATGTTGTTTGTAATTCATATCACCAAAAGGATACTGGGAGACTCGCATGACTCATCATTGATCTCACCATGTCCAACAGGATGTGGTTCCTCCTTTCACTTACACCATTTCACTAAGGAATGTAAGGAGGAGTAAGTTGAGATAGAATCCCAAACTTTTGTAAGAAATCAATGTAGTCTTGATTAAGATATTCTACTCCTCTGTCTGAGTGGAGTTTCTTAATATTCATACCATGCTGGTTCTCAACTTCATTCTTGTATTCTTTGAACTGATCAAAAGAATTTTACTTATACCTCATTAAGTAAATATATCCATATCTACTAAAATAATCAGTAAATGTTCTGAAGTACAAGAACCCACCCCTTTAATGAAATGGAAATGTTCCACACACATCTATGTGAACTAATTATATAAGCTATTTTGACCTTTCACCTTTCCCACTAAATGAGGCTTGGTCATTTTTCCTTGTAGACACGCATGACATACACCAAGTGGTTTTGGTTCGAAAGAATCTAAATACCCATCCTGATGTAATTTTGTCAAACATTTTTCATTTACATGACCAAGATGGTGATTCCAAAGTTGGGTGTGGTATGAGTCATGTGAATTAACTTTTTTATCGATTTCCATCACTTGGTTTGTGTAGTCTAACACATAAATGTCATTATATAAATGTGCCCTACCAAAACAAATGCAATCTTTATAAAAGTAGAAACATTCATTTCCAATCATGAAGATGAATCCATCAGTATCTAATCTGGATGCTGAAATAATGTTTTTGGTTACAAAGGGTTTATAATAACATCATTTTAATACAAAGACCATCCGAGTAGGCAATGTGAGGTGGTAGTCTCCAACAGCTACATCAGCGAGTCTGGCTCTGTTGGCTGCTTGGATATCCACCTCACCTCAGTCAATATTTCTGAATCTACTGGTTTCTTGTATTTGGATATAGATGTGAGCACCACAAGTAGTATCGAATACCTAGTTGGTAGAAACAGATAGATTGCATTGGATAAAAAACGCACTTGAATCTTCCCCTTACTTCCTTGACTGGGTACAGTTTTTCTTCCAGTGGCCCTTCTTTCCACATGCAAAACAAATATCCTCCTGTTCTCTTTCCCCCCTTTAATATTCCTTTTCTTGGAAGGCCTTGAAGAGGCTTTGGGTTTAAATCTCTTCACCTTCCCTTTCCTCTTTTCACCATAAGGACATAAGGATTTTCATGATTTATATCATTCTCCACTTGGTGAATGCAGATAAGGAGATCAGATAGATAATTTTCAATGTTTTTCATGTTGAAATTTACAAAACTGTTAGAGAATCTTTGGGGGAGTGATTTAAGAATGAGATTGTTACCCAGTTTTTTAGGGAGTTTAAACCCTAGAACCTCTAAGAACTCAATGTAGCCAATGATCTTGACTACATGAGGCCCACCTGGGGAACCCTTTCCAACATTCTCTGGAATAGAACCTTGGAGATCTCAAACCATTCATGTCTTGCTCTTTCCTGGTATAGACCATGGAGGGTATCGATCATGCTATAGGCATCCATTTCTTTATGAGACTTCATGAGATCACTATAAACTAATGATAGCATCAAACATTGAACATTGAGTGAATCATTCAAATGTTTATCATAGACCTTGAAATATTAATCACTCTCCCCCTGGGTAAGAGAATCCAAAAGTGATGACTCCAGCATGTAAAACTTTTTTTCATGGTGTAGGATAACCCGAAGGCACCTAAACCATTCCTAAAAGTTACTACCAGTGAGGATATTGACTTTATCCTGAATTTATAGTAGATAAAATGTGGTTGACAAGTTTGTTATATTGATTCTATAAATTAAAAAAACAGATTAATCAGTTCCTTTTGATTACATTTTGTGAAAAAACAATAAATGAATTTAATAATTCTCCCAATACTTTATCAAGCCCCAATGACCCTCACCATTGAACTTGGAATGTCTATTTTCCATGACATTATAGTGGAAAGGATCCATATTCCACTTCACATAACCTCAACAAGGACTAGGCAAGCTATTTGAAGGTATTTAGGTAGGCATGTCTTTTCCAACTGTGAGCTTACAGTTCCTTGATCTATTGAGTGGACCCCCCAATCTTGAAATCCTGACTTGAATTTCCTCAACACTTGCCTCCATTTTATAACAAGTCTACTAAGGGATACTTCTCTTGATGTAAAATTTTTAAGTCTACCCGAAACATACATAAGATATTCCTTTTTAAAAGTAAGTGTCCCAACTAGGGTTGTTCAAACACATAGTTTTATTGATTCTTTCCCTTAATCAAGTAACGGAAGGCTTGGTCTGAATTAATATGGTATTTGAGGGATTTTATTCTTTATGAATAGTTTTTCATTATAACATGCTTTTTAATATTATGTTATGCTTTCTTAAGTGATTAACTATGTTCTGATAATGTTTATGCATAGTCTAGTTTTTATTTTATTCCATCTTTGCATGCTTGTTTATTTCAATAATTATGTGAATGTGACAACACATACATAATAAATAAACCATGAAATCAGAAAGAAATAAAATAAAATGGCATGATTATGAGCTTCTATTGGTTAGTTTATCTAGCGATTTTGATAAGTTAACCCTGACCTAGGGAAAAACACCATAAAACAGATGGTTAGTGTTTTGTAGCTCCCACCTGTCCACCTTTGTATATTCTTGGGTTGGTTTCGCCTCAGCTTTAGGTTTTGAATCATCTCCACTAGCTTAGGGGATCCTCCATTACATAGGTTTTACATTAAAAAACCATGGGCACTTAGGCCCTACACATTATTGGAAGAAGGCTCGCAGGCCAATGAATTTTAATTAAATAAATTTAAATGAAATGATACACAAAAAAGGTGTCTTTGTTCTAGCTCATGATCATCCATAGCATGCAATAACATTTATGGACATTTAGAATTCAAATTCATTTAATCATTCTTTTATTTAAGATAAGTCGTGCTTGAATTCAATTAACTATGATCTTATAATTAGTCAATTCTTTATCTTAAATTACTATATGAATTTCCATGAGATTTCTCTCATCCATATTACTTGAGCAGGACTTTGTAATTTGGAGGAAACCTTGGAAAATCCCATTTCTGGAAAGTACAAGGCATAGAGGATATATTACACGACATGTATTTTTCACCCTTTATTCAAAGTACACGCCAGGGGATTTGGCGTGTCTCTTGTAATTTGGAAACTTTGGAGTACACGACATGTAGATTAATCTAACACGACGTGTAATTCCTTGTTAAGTGGTTCCAGCCTGGAAATCCTAGGTATGTGGTACATGGCTTCTCCTTCTACATGGTTTCACCTGGGCCGGATCGGACTACACGACATGTTGATTCAACATACACACCGTGTATTCAAGTTTCCACACACTATTCAATTCTGGTCAACATGGTGTAATAAATACAAAGGAATGCTCAATTCACACGGCATGGTTTGGAAAACCAGTACCATTTCGTTGAACCTAAGTACACGACGTGTATTCTTGAGTTGTATAGACAGAATGAGCGGCTCCCCCAGATGAGTTAATCATTCTTATTTTAATAAAAATTAAAATTAATAGGTTTTTAATGTGATGTTAATTGATAAATGAATGAGGAAGAACATATCTCATTAATTTAGTTTTATAGAACAATTTAACTTTTATTGAATCAAATATAAATGTGTACATTATCAACAAGATTCAAATAACTATAATCAACATTGTAACCTCGTTCTGAAACTATTTGAAGGTTCCAGGCGAAGTGTAATCTCATGGGTTGATGTTCCCACATGGCTTTTTGTCATTATAAATGATCAATTCAGTATTAATACAACAATAAATTCCAGAGTCTCTAGATCGAATCACAGAAATAGACAAAGAAGAATAATAGTCTCAGAACCACAAATGAGGATCGTCACAGGTTGATTATAATTAATTTAATTAATTATAAGAAGTTTCTTTTACAGTTTTCTTTCTTCGTTGATATTTCTGATCATGTTTCGATGTGATTCATCATTGCGTCACAGAATCCAAGTTTATACTTCCTCTAGCGGTGATCCACACATGCGCCATGTATCTCTAGACCTTGCCAAATGAGTCTCTAGGTGCTAGCGTGGAGAAACCTTTGCTTGTGTTGTCCACCTTAGATCGCGTTGATCTAATGGAGGAGGAACTCTCTCAGTCTTGCGAGCATTCTTGGAGGAATTAATTCTTTCGGCCTTGAGAGAATTCTCCAGAATTGTTTTTCACAACGATTAAGGAAATGTGTTGGGGTTGTGAGGATATTTATAATCGGGTTTGAGGTTATAGAGTCATAACAATAAATAAACGCCTTAATTTTTTAATTTATTTCATTAACTATTATTGAAAACCCCCACATGTCAAATCCTTAATTCCTTGACATTCACCCACACTGATTTGAAATAAATATCATTCAATAAAACAATATTATTTCCAAAAAATCCCAGCTGGAAAAACTACACAACGTGTAAATATTAATACACGGTGTGTACTTGTTTTTCATAAAACTACACGGTGTGTAATCTTTAATACACGACATGCACTTGTTTTTCATTTCCCTTATAAAATAAAATCTACATGGCGTGTAATCATTTATACATGATGTGTACTTGTTTTCAAAATAAAAACTACACGACATGTAATCATTAATACATGGTGTGTACTTTTTTTCATTTTATTCTTCCTCTAACATTAAAAAGATTTAGGATTCCTTGAAAAAATTTTAAACTACATACATGAATAATCTTTATTCTACTTGAGATACTTGAATACACTTAGTGTGTTACCTTCTAGGCCTCTTTCTCATTGGAATTTTGGCGGGCTTTCATGACGTCCAAGATTACTATCTAGCAACAGGTCAAGGCACCCAAGAGAAAGAAGTTGACACCGCATTGAAGTTTCACTTCATAAGAATTATTACCATGTAATTTAGTCCCTTTTTCTTAGTATCTCATCAAGAAGGTTTCATGGTAGTTTCATAAACATATATGCTTGATTTGGCATTCATTGACTTCCAGAAATAAACTCGTCGTTACACCATGGCCATGGAATTTGGGAGACAGTTCTATTTCAATCAAAGATACTGAGATATCCACTTCCATAAATATGGAAGGGACAAATCCTTCCTTGTCTTATACATTAACAACATGTCATTCATGACGCACCCAACGTACCATACTTCCCACAAACTGTCTTTGTGATAGTTTTCGTCAGCAAATCTAAGTGCACGAGTCATGACATTAGTTAATGATAATCTTCTAGTCTAAAGACCATTACACACGCTTGTAGATAGTAATGTTCGATGACACCAAGACATGTGAAATTACTACCAGTGGGTATGATCTCATAATCTCACATCTTAGATATTACCAAGTGCGAACTCCATGAGAAAGAGTCTCGTCCTTTTACAAGTACTCGCACATGACGGTCTGTATACTATGTGTCCAATCACAGTATGTTATCCAACCGTAGAACTTTATTTAAAAATATTGTTATAGAATTTCAAGGTTATCATCATATAAATAATCTTCCATGACCTTATTAATGCAAAAATATATTTCAAGACACCATTATATTATAGTCATGTAGAATAATGAACAATATATAATAAGTGTACATTCATGTAATCAGGGTACAAACAGTTGGTTCTCAGGACACCAAATCTAACAGTTCTTACCTTACCTCCAGATGGGTTGGGAAGTGGTCCTCAATGATAGTTCCCGGCTTACCTCCAACTGAGTTGGTCGGTGTCCTTTGATGCCAGTTCAAGGCATCCCTCCAGCAGGGCTGGGTAGTGGGTCCCATTGACGATTCTTGTTGGGAAGTAACCTCCAGTGGGTCCTCGTTGACATTTAGGTGATGATTTCCCCTGAATGTTTTAGAGTATATACTCGACGATGAGTGGAACCCTCCAACCATGCTGGTCACGTGTCCTCAACTTTGAGACACGACCTATTTACTATGTAATGATGTGAAGAGGTGTAATTTGACATACTATTTGACTATCAAAGAATATGGTCACTATTACCTCCAAGACACGTCCTTGTAACGTGACCCAAAACCATGAAGATGAGATTGTGTCGCCCAAAATAGGATAGTATCAAGGTGTAGGGATTGAGTTCCATTGACTGGTAGTTCAAGGTAGAAATTTGGGATGCAAGGCATTGAAGGGGATTACTTTTGGGACTATGGGATACTCACTTTCTTAAGCTGAGTTGTGAGAAAAAGATCCCCTTACTCACTCTCATTTTTGTTTTATTGACATCGAATATATATATATATATACATATTCTATTTCTAGTTCCCACTCCTTGGGTTTTGGGTACTCTTCTTCCATGAGAGGAGAATATGTTGGGGTATGACACAAGTTTACATGCCTATCTTCTCATTGTAGGATGAGTCTACTCTCTAACTACCAGTAGTGAAGAATCGATAATAATTTCATATTATCAATGTTTATATCTCCTTATGTTTGGATGATGTTACTTTCACTTTTATGTTCGGTTGAGATTTCCTCCATTTACATTACCTTGTTCTATCTTCTTATTTTCTTTTCATAGTATCTCTTAAGGCTCCCCCTTCACCTTTTTGGAGCATCCTACTGAGTTTTTTATACTAACCCCTGCATGGGATTTTCCCACACCTATCATTCCTTATGATGAAAAAATAGGTTGTTCGTGACTTCATAAAAGATTAGGGACATGGTTCATGGACAATATACTGTCGTCATATGTTAGAATCTATGAGTGAGGATCTATTAGTTGTTTTACATTTCAGTTTCTGTGAGGTTGTGGATCTTTTATGGTTTTTTGTGTATTTTCCCCTATTTTCCATTCATTTTACTCTACTATTATTATACTATTTACCAGTTCATGCATTATTGGTTTATTTATATTAGTGTTTCATATTTTGTTCTTTTCCCTCTCCACTTTTTCATTGAGTTCTCTGCAACTATGTCTATAGGTTCATAGAAAAAGGCCTCCTTGAGTTTTTTTGTGCCATTGATTCTTGTCTTTACCCCTTGACCTATGGAGGTAGGATTGGGGTATTTGTGGATTGTGGCTCGACATGGGTCTGGTTGTGACAATGTTTTATCAGAGGTGGTTCAACACTTGGGATGTTTATTGATCATTTCAATAAAAAGGTATTGGTGGGGTTTATGGAAACATTGTCGAATTGTCTCGAAAGCAGATCTATTTCCATGAAGTACAGTGTTGGTACGACCGGCCGACATATCTATTCACCAGGACACTGACTACTGGCTAGTAGACTCAGAACTAGAAGGCACTTGTTGCTGGGAACAATGGTACACGTCTCATATAGGATTTATTTTTTTACTATAATTCTTTATTCAGCTCCCTATTTTTGTTTATATATATATATATATTCTCATTTGACCATAATACTCTTTGATGGATTCATGAAACCTCCGTGATGATATCCATAAAGGATACCATCTTTGGTTCTTAAAGAAGATTCTATGAGTTATGTGGCCTCAATTCAGGATCCATCATGTGATCCTCTTCTTCTAGGTGGGTAGGTAGCAGCACCTCCACCTATTGATTAGAAGATAGCTACAACAGTACATGATGAGGATCTGTATAGGATAAACATGCTTAACAAGTTCCAGTGATAGAGACCCATGAGGTTTCACAGTGAGCCATACCCTCAGGCTATGGAGGTTTACTTAGATTCAGTGGTTCGCCTCTTCAGGTTTTTATAGACACTGATAGATCAGATAGTGGCTCTCATTGCTAGATATTTCCATGAAACAACTAGTTGTTTGTGGATCCTAGAAACTTATATACTCAAAGTGTAGGCACTATTAGGGGTTGACTTCAAACATTTGTTTTATGAGGATTAATTCCCGTTATTATTACACTCCATTTAGATTCTAGATCTCCTGTAATTTCACAGGGGACGGATAATGGTGGTAGATTACATGACTGTGTTCACATACCTTACATGCTCCTCTTTGAAAATGATCCATGATGGATACTTCTGGGCACAAAATATTTGGAAGGGACTCATTAGAGAAAATCCATGCTATCATAGTACCCTTTTTCATCCACACCTATGTCAGGGTGTTGGAGTAGACACTGGTGACAGAGAGATTCCTATTAGTGGGACCCCATACAACTGGTTTTTTCTGTGGTAAAAATAGAAATTAGATATCTCCGATAGCTACCTGGTGTTGTGTGACAAGACCTCGATGGAGGAGGGCTCCCCACATTCAGTCTCAACATGTAGTCATATGGGGATGAGGAAGCACAGAGTGGGGGGACTGCCTAGGGTGGGGTGACGTTATGCTTGTGATGGGTGAGGTCACATGGATTGAGATTTCCCAACCATATGTGCTGAGAATCTCAGGCATGCAACATGTAGACCAACACAACAGAGACATCACCATGATCAGGGATCTACTAGGTAGGGATAGGGTGGTCTACAGGAAGATGGTGGTTGAGTCCATAGACAGACTCATGTTTGGGATGTCTACGATATTGTAGAGCATGATAGGATAAGAGGTACTATCTATGTATTTTATTCTTTTTCTAGTATAATTTATTAGACACTCTGTGATTTACTCTTTTCTCCCTACTCCTTTCTTGAGGTATTACTAGGGTGATGTGGTGCATCGGTGTAACCCGATGTCGATGTTATACGATGTAGCTATGAATGAACGAGTAAAAGGGGTACTTCCCCCACCGAGAAATTTTTTTCTGATGTCAGAAAAACCTTGATGGAGAGTCAGTGCTGCCCAAAGTGGATAATATCAATGCATGGTGGATGAGTCCCTCTAACTTGTGCATTCAGGGCGAGGTTGGGTGATGGAGTGTCGTAGTAGGTCATGGAATTGTTGGTGGAGTCTTCGTATGTGACACTTTTTTATAAATATATCCCAATTGGATGTATAGAAGTATCTATTTGGGATTTACTCTTCTATAAAGGAAACCAATGACACATGGGGTATGCCAAATGCTTTATGTGACTAGTATATTGCATTTGGATGAGTTTACTCACCATCCTTATTTGTTGGTACCTTTCCATTCCCAATGTTAAGCATGATATATCAGTTATCAAGTACAAGTCAAGGTGATGTAGACCCCATGAATAGAACTATGTGACTCACTACCAAGTGTTGATAGTGGTATTCTTTTCCCGGAGAATGTATATAATCTACCTTCAGGGATAAGGCTTTTTGGATTGCACATACCACTAGAGTCTCAGGTGAATATTCACATAAATATTCTTGAACCTGAGATTGTGATAGTGGTTTAATAAATTCCTAGTTTCCTATGAATTCAAAGTAGTCTATGCAAACGGAAATGGAAGTATTGTAGTAGTTTTCCTAAATAGGAGGTCCCAGGATCACCTAGTGTGGGAAGTTTCGGAGCAGTCAGCTTTGATGCAGCTGACCCTAGTGGAGTAGGAGGGTACAATTATTCTTAGTCGAAGGTCTTGAATCTTTTGTTTCTCTAGAATTTAATAGATTCTCAATTATGATACATCAAAAGTGAAATCATATGTGACCATATATCATTGGGTTCTTCACAAAATAGATATTCAAAAGGAATGAATCATGAGACCTTTTTCTAGGGGAAAGTAGTTATTCCAATCATGACGTGGGATGTTGAGGTTCACCCAAGAATGAAAACTATCCCCGAGTTTCTTCAGTCCGTTTGAGATCTTGAAAAGGGTTGTATAGTTTTCCTACCACATTTACCTACCCCTAATAGCTATAATTGCACAAGAAATCTCTCATGTGTTTTAACTGAGAAGATACATGCATGTTCCCACCAACATCATCAGTGGGAGTGAACCTTTCGAGGATGGACCATCCCCTTGGTTTGCATGTTGTGATAGTATAAAAAAATCCAAGAGTTTCACTGGGAGTGGCAGAGCGAGTGTGAGATATGTATCATGAATTTTTTATCCTGATTTTCTTTTCCGGGATAAAAATAATAAATGAGGGCATTATGTAGAGACCCATTTTTACTTATAAGACTTTGTAATTTTTTATAAATATATTTCTTGATGTAGGTGATAAAATGGAATAAAATTCTGAGGCCCAGTGTGTCTTGAATAATTTTTTAATAAAAATATTAAGTATATTTTATAATATTCATGAGACTGAAATGAGATATATTGCAAATAGTAACTCAGATCCAAAATCTAAGGCCTCGGTTGAGTCCTCAATGTGGCGTTTACCCAAGGCGGGGTATGACTTTCATCAGTGTGAGGCTTCTATAAAAAAATACATAGAGGTAACAATCATAAATAATGTAAATAAACTTAATTATATTATTATGAATTCTGAATCTAATAAATTTTGATCGTGGCCTCGGATTTGAAATCTGACACCACTATTGAGTTCCTAATGGGGAGTTTTACTAATGTGCATCATAAAAATATGAGGACACGGAGGATGCAGATTCTATGTCTATTGGAAGAATTAAGAATACTTTTTAAACCTAATTAAGTCCAATAAATACATATTTATGGGATTTTGTTTAGGGTAGTCCACAATTATTCATTCCACTAAGAGGTCTCCACCTTCCTTCCTTGAAAAACCCAAGCGAATATTTGATAGATCACAGCAGGATGAATGAAAACATGTTTTTTAAAACAAAAAATCAATCAAGGTTGGTTTCTTGTTTATTTTCTCACCTCCATTTTTGATTTCTCTGTTTTTCTTCAATTCAATGTTAAATTAGATATTCTAACATCAAGACGATGGCCAAACAAACACGGTCATAGTCTGATCTCTGTATTGGATCCCTTTTTATTGTAAATCTGTCTGTTCTTCGTAGATATTCATCACTCATTTACAGATACATCAATCCACCATTAGATCATTGATTGAAGGCTGGAAATATGAAGGTCTCTTCACAAGGATCATTGATTTTTTCCTAGATCTGAAATCGGGCAACCAGAGGAGTCCCAGTGGGTTGTGGAAGGGACCACGAGAGAGCCATCGGCAGCGGTAGCTGACACCGATGCACGATGACGAATGAAATTGGAAGTGGATGAATTATTATGTAGTTGGATGAAGAGTTTCCATAATCCATGGGAGGTAGTTTCTGATCAACTTCATGTTTGACTAGAAGTGAGGCAAGCGAGGTTGTTCTGTTATGGCAAGAGGGGGCTTCGGTGTGAGCTGGATGTTGCAGCAACACGACGGTATAAGGAAGGTTGGGTGGAAAGCGTAGGGTGATGTTGTAGGTGATATTGGTGATAAGACTGGCAATGTGGTCCGGAGATGACTAGAGAAGTGGGGTCGCATCGTGGTTAGGTATGGGGCTAATGGATGATAGAGGTTGGGCGACGAGGGAGGTTCCACGTTGATGCGGTGGGGATCTGAGGTAGATCTAAAAGGGCTTAGGGAAATGTGGGCTTTCAGTTGGTAGGCTAGGCCACACTACTGGAATGTGGGCCATGGAAGTAGAGAAGACTGGCCTGGGAGGGTTGGCCCTGGCAGACTCATCTGGTCATAGTGTGCTAGACCAGTTCAAATTTGGCTCATTCTGCTGTAAAAAGTCATATCTTCTACTACGTGTGTTTGTTTGACGCACCTTCTATGACCACACATTCCTATCTTCGAGTTAGATCATTTTAGAGATATTAGATAGTTTTATGAATTTTTATCAGAGTTATTTAAACCAAACATTGAAATTTAAAAATAATAATTTATTTATTATTTTTTGGGTTCTTGTATCGGACTTATCTTCGAAACGGGAAATCCCTTTAACGTTCCATCACCGGTGTTACAACCCTAAAGTTCAGTCAGAAATTCTAAGAATACATTCGAGTGTTCATAACCAATGTAATAGGGTGGGACCCATGTGTCCTGGTTCTCACATGTTGTGCTGAAATGTAGCATTTTCACAGGGTATCTATTTGGGATGAACAAATAGTTAATCTTGTGTTTTTTTCAATCAAGATTGAAATAGAGTGATCCATATATATTATTATCATTCCATGGCACAGTCCCTATTAAATTTTATTCAATATAAATTTTGTGACATATGAATTTTCTATCAGATTTATGTTTGAGGTGAATGAATAGTCAATGTTGTGTGTTTTTTATAAGGATCAGAATGGTATGATCCATTTAGATGTGCCGAGCCTTATTCGTGATCTCACAAATTGTGGAAACAAAAATAAAATATCATTGGAAGATCCTTCTTATGTGTTTGAAGAGAACCCTCATCCTGGGACATCATCGACCCCTGTGATAGTGGAGGAAATGTATGAAGTGATGCAATCAAATGTTTTGGGAATTATTGAGGATGTGTGTTAGTGAGTTATGTTTTTGGTTGTCCTGATCAACAATGAGCGTCGTGTGGTCATCGACCATTGGACTAGATATTTAGTGTACTCTGCGAGTATCTTGGAATTACTAGGGGTATATGTTCAAAATTTAGTACCTGGGAATGGTTATGTACTTGGATAGGCGATGAGGTGGGAGAATAATTCATGTGGGCCCACATACACCATGTACCACTTTACAATAATATGTGTGATGTTCTGGGTGTGATGCCTACCTAGGGTAGCACCGGATGACTGCATCAAGATTCTTCAAGAGGAACCATTCAACGGGGATGACCAGTGAGTTATAAAGGTTTTATATGAGAGGTTACTATTTAGTAGGGATGTCTAGTGTGGTTCCTTAGTGATTTCCAAGAGGTTACCCTCTAGTAGGGATGGACAGTGTGTTTCCTCAATGAATTTCAAGTGGTTACTATCTAGTAGGGATGACATGTGTGGTTCATCAATGCTTTTTGAGAGGTACCATCTATGTGGGATGGTCCAAGTAGTTCTAGGATTACATCATTCTGGGATGGATAGTGGTCCCCAATGATTGTTTTGGGCTTAAATCCAACTGGGATGGGCAATAGTCCCTGATAACAGTTATCGACTTACCTATAGCTGGGCTGGACAGTATTTCACAATGACTATTACTAGCTTACCTCCTTCATGGTTGGGCAGTGGTCCCTAATGACAAATCTAGGCTTACATCTAACATTCTTGGGCAATGTTCCCTGATGGATGTTTCAGGCTTCCCTCTAGCAGGGCTGGGTAGTGGTTCCACATCGACTTCTGGGTGATGATTTCCCTTACGTACTAGGGAACAGATACTTTATGATGAGTGGTACTTTCCATCTAGGTTGGTCATTGGTCCTCTACATTGAGACGTGACCTATCAAATGTGTCACATAGTGAAAAGGGGTTCTTTTCCATACCTTTGTACTCTCGAGGAAGAGTGAAACTTTTTTCTTATGGATTCATCCTTATGACATGACCGAAAACCATGTGGGTGGGATAATTTTTACCAAAGGGGATAGTTTTACGGTGTCGTCATTAAGTCCTATTGACTTTCAGTTCATGGAAAATATGTAGGATATTGGGTATTGCAGGTGGTTACTTCTGGGGATATTGGATACTCACATTGTTAGGATGATCTGTGAGATGGAGATCCCCTTAACCTCTCTTGTTTGTGTTTATTTGACTGAGCATATATATATATATATTCTATATGTAGTTCCCATTCCTTGGGTTTTGTGTACTCTTCTTCCAGGAGAAAGGAAGATGCATGGGTTATGCCACATTCTTTTCGTGTGTATACTCTCATGTTTGGAAGAGTTTATTGTCCTAATATATGTGGCGAAGAATTGATAAGAAGTTTATCTTCTCACTATTTCTAGCTCCTTGTGTTTGAATGATCTTAACCAAAATTTATTTTGGGGTTGAGATGAACTCCTTTTACTATAACATATCCTATATACTACTTTCCATTTAAGAGAATCTCTTACGGCTCCACCTTTACCTTTTCAGGGAATACTATTGAGTTTTTTATACTCACCCATGTTATGGATTTGAATGCAGTTGTTGTGCCTTATGCAGACGACATACATGTTGATCGTGACTTCAAATGAGCATAGGGAAATAGGTTCTTGGACCTCATATGGTGGTCATAGCTTGGGATCCATGAGTAGTGATCTATTATAATTTTTACTTTTCAGTTTGTTCCAGGATGTTGATCTTTTTTGGTTAGGTGTGTATTTTGCCCCATTTTTCTTTTCAATTTTCTCTAATGTAATTTTATTATTTAGTTGTTCATGCATGCTTGGTTTAGTTATAAAATTGTTCCATCTTTGGTCCTTTCCCTATGAAATTTTTCATTATTTTGTATGTGTGTGTGTGTGTATTGGTTCGTAGAAAAAGGCCTCTTAGTTTTTGTTGTGCCTTCGAAGCTTATCGCCACACCTAGCCTATCGAGACAGGCATCGTGAAGTTGTGGCTCGATCCCTAGCCAAGGTGGTTTTGTGAAAAGAGTTATTTTTTTAAAACCATTTGTTTTAAAATAATTTAAATAAATTTTTAAAAATTATCCTTTTAAAAATGATGATGAATCTTCATAGAAATTATGGCCAGTAAATTTGTACATGTCGTATGAGGTAAAAAGAAGATTCCTTTTTCATTATAAAAATGAAAGAAAAATGCAAGGTTAGGAAAATGAATTGAGGATTCCATTCAATACATTAATAAAATAAAAAAGTATAAAAATGTATTTTAAATTTTTTAGGATAACATAATAATATTCTAGGAAACCCTTTTTTGAAAACATGGTTTTTCAAGAACATATATTTCTGACCAATGAGAGGGTGAAGTATGAATTTCTGAAAAATATATTCTTAAATATCTTATATACCAAAGAGTATAATAATTGTTATAATACAAGAAGATGTCGTGAATATTCATATTAGAATAAATTTCATGAGTTTTATTGAGATATTTATCATAATATTTCATAAAAGGAAGCAGAAACAAAAATAATATCGATAAGTGATGAGATTGTTTCAATAAACTTTTACCACTTGGTAACTTTGAAACATAGTCCCCATGTAATAAAATAGGAAAAAATAAATAAAAAAATAACATAAAAAAATTATATTCATGAAATAATATTTCAAAGGCATTATATACACCTCGTGGAAATATATAGGTGTATAACATGATTTGTGTCTCAGAGAAGAAAAATTTAGGAATAATTACTTTACTGATATGGTATATTTTGAAACATAAACCCCAAGAAATAATGATCATCAAATGAGTATGTAAATAATCATTTAATTCATCCATGATCATTATATAGACAACACAAAAGTAATGGGGGTGAATAAAGCACACATCTCATGGAAAACAAAAGTGAGATGAAATCCAATTTTTTATGTCTTGAACCTCATCATACTCATAAAAACAAATATTATATATAGATATATTTAATATAAATATTTTAGGGAACCATATTCTTCAATATAAAAACATATATGGTTTTCTTATGACCATATATTACACATTTTTCAATAATCATATGTTATTGTTTCATTTCATGTAATATTCACTTTATTCTTCGCATGAGTCTTAATTTGTTATATATTTCATCTTTATACTTATATCATGATTTCTAGAATGTAAAAATGATAATAATATAATGTATATTCAATATAATTTTATAATTATAAACTATATAATATATAAGTATGAAATGGAATACACCATTAATGGATACTTTAAGTCATACGTACGAATGAATGATGCCTCTGTTTTTATTTTCGTATTAAAGGAAAGATATAAAATGACATATATATATATATTAAATATAGTAGAATTATTATATAACATATATAATATAATTTCACTTAGTTAGTTCTTAATAAATTCCATATAGAGTGTGAAATAATCACATCAATTTTAGGGGGCGGTAGTCCACACTTCCTCAAATGAAATTATTGTATTTCACCAAGTGAAATGTATAAAAGTATTTGTTGTAAAAAAGTTAAAGAAGATTAAATAAATAATAAATATAATATTTAAAAATATTTAAAAATATTTTTTACTATAATTTCTACCAATATAAGTGGTAAATGAAAAATTACCAATCATCATTTCATGAATTGGTAGTTCCCCATTCACATAAAAAATTTGTTCATTACCGATTTGATGGAGGTGTGTGTAAGAATAAGTCAAACCCTTAGAGATAAAACATACTAGAATATTTAGGATACTGGTTTTTTATACAATAATTTAATAAAGAGAGTGGGGGTGTGGAGAATGATAATAAAATAAAGGAGTTTGTGAGAAGGTGTTACCTGTTAATCGGGTAACTCCTTCGAGTTTGTGGCAAAAGGATTCATTGGATTGATTTCAACCCAAAATGAGGATTCAAGGAGGAAGGGAGGGATTTTGGGATGTTTATTTAGTAGATATTGGATGATCCTATGTGGTTTGAGAGATGTGAACAATAGGGTATGTGGTTACCTTTTATAGGGAATGGAAAGGATACACTTTTAAATTTTTGTAAATAAGTTAGGTGTACCCACTTTTGTACCTACAAAAAGTCTAAAAACCAAAGAATGGAATTTTAACGGATAAATAATGTCCATAAAATGGGTGTCTAACATGTTTATAGGTAGTTCTGGTTCCTAAATTTATGGTTTAGTACCTTATTACCCTAATTTTTCCCTTAACCACTATAATTAATTTTAATCACCTTCACTAATATTTAGGGTAAAAAACTACGTTGAACTCATTAGAAATTAAAAATTATGAAGATTCTAAAAATTTAACTAAATTATAAAAATTCTAATCACATAAGTGGTAGAAATTAATTTGAAATTAATCTTACTGATGGGATGGCACTATAATTTTTTAAATTAAAAATTATTATCATATAAGTGGTAAAAATTAATTTGAAATTAATCTCACTAATAGGATGGCACTATATATTTTTAAAGTAAAAACGTCTAAATGTTGGATATGTTATTATAAGCAATTAAAAAGTGAAACTGATTCCAATAACCTACCTTGGACTAATTGAAAATAATATTATATAATTAGACTTATAAAAAATTATAATATAATCTATCCTAAAAATAAATTATATGAAAGGAAAAGTTATAATTAAAATTCTGTATTTTTCACTATTCATCAAAAATTGATGCCTCTAAAAAAATCCCAAAAAATAACCCTATGATAATTTATAAATTCTAAATTTTAAAACTATGGTTATTTTATAGAATTAAGTTTCTAAATGTGTCAAAAAAATAATTATACTATATTTCATATTTTGACATTAAAAGCTGTTTATTTTAGAAAATATTATTTTTAAACATATAAAAACATTACCAAAATTTATGTATTTCATTACCAATATGTTTTATTTATCTAATAAAATATAAAAAATATTTTAAAATTTGTAATTATTATTCATATTAATAATAATAATGGTTATGTTGACATTATCTCATTTTAATAAATACAACAATAAAATGATTCTTTATTGAACTCGGTGTTGAATGTAATGTATACTAATTTGGGGTTTCATGTAGCAAAATCCATTTTATTTCCTTGTGAAAGGAATTTTTTAATTGGTTATTTAGTATAAAAAACTATTTTTCATGTTGTGTGAAAAGAAAAATATCCGAAATATTCAATTGATTTGAGAAAAAATATTTCTCCAAATCATGGAGTGTTACATTCTACCCCCCGTAAAATAAATTTCAATGTAAAAATTCCTTTGGGTTGTAAAAGGTTTAATACTTGAAAGTTCGTTTCATGGAAAGCCCCATTATAAAATTGAATACCAAAACTTTTTTTAAAATAAGAATGTTGGAACCATAACAATCACCCAAAGTAACATAAAACTATGATTCCGTATAGTAGGTCATTTGTTTGGAGTGAAGATATGACTTTAAGAAAAGAGTAAATATTTTTAGGAAGTGATAGAGATCATCAATAATATACAATGGAATGATAAAATACAATTCGAGGGCCTCAAATTCATAAATATGTTGTGATTTATAAGTCGATCAATTCAATAAAAATTAAGGTATTAGGAATTTTTTTTGATCATTATTATATATTTGAGTAATTCCTTTATTGAACAAGAATAAAAAGAAATATACATGTTGATATATTTCTATAAACAACATTTCGATATTTTATAGTACTTTTAGGTATTTTAAATTAATCATTGACATCAATAAATGGATGTCTATAAATTAAACTTTTTTCATGAAGCACTAAAGTAAAATTTTAGAAAGATATTAAGGACCATATAAGAATGAAAAGATTATCAATTTATCTATAAATATTCTTAAAATACATTATGGGTAATAAATTAACCTCTAAACATAAAAAATAACACTACTATTGTTTCATTAATAATTATTCATAAAAAATAATTATACATTAACTAGGAAATCATGTAAACGAGTGGTAGTCTTGAAACACATATTGTAATTTTCTTAGGGGTTCAACGATCATGGCCATTCTAGGCATGATTGGTTGTCATCTGAAATACATGATGTCCTTTTTTAAACCAAACTAATAAAATTAAAAATTATGATGGAATTCCTTAAAATAAGGTTTATCACTAATGATAATTTTAACTAAGGATTTTAATACAATCCAAATACATAAATAATTCATTTTATGTTTGACATAAACTTTTCATGAATATTTAACCTTATAACCCCTCTAAAAGTTGAATATATAAAACATTATATATAATTTTTTGAAATTTCCTTATCATTGATCCCCCATAAATCACATTGTATCTCTTTATGGTCCCATTCCAAACATGTGAATACCCTCATGGTACATTCGCTTGGAACATGGTAACAACGTGAATGAGCATAAATCATTTTATAAAACATGCATGATTTTGTATTCCATAGATTACATGATATATTTCATAAATAAAAGTTGTTCTATAATTCATCTTTTATAGCATGAACTACTTGTAAATAAGTACCTAATTAGTTTAGGTAATCATTACCATCTGATTTACTTATTAATATCCAACATATCTTTAACCAAACAAAAATATCTTATCATAAGGAATATATTAAAGGTTATAATTCCATTAATCATATGTTTTCTATTGACATCACATTTCTATTAAATCAATTTTTTTATTCCATCAGATCAATTCCATGTATTCTTGTAAATCATTATTAAAAAATCCTAAACTCGACAATCATTATGTATTTCAAATTTCATAATTCTTGAATCCAACTAAATAAAAACATCGATTACTTCATCTTTAATTCATTAGCAAGGCTAACACTTCCTATTATATAATAACTCTTTACTTTAACAATTCATCAGTAGTCTCTTCATCATTAGAAATGTAACCATTACATGCATTGCCTTGCTGATTCTATTTAGGATCTTTTGTATCGGGATAGTTAATTACAAAATGAACTTTTTTTCCACAATTTAAAAACATAACCTTTGATGTTGTAATAAGGAGGAAAATATTCTCATCCATTTTTCTAACCGAACTCATCATTTTCCCTTACATTTACTTTCTTTGATTCCTTAATTTCCATAGTCAAAACATCATATTGTTCTTATAAGACATTTACTTAGGTTATTATTTCATCATTCATGACACAATAGAAACCAAATTTTTTTTACTCCATGGTCTCCATTACCTGAACACTCCACAAACACCTTATCTCTCTTACGCGATGAGTCCAAGAGTTTGTTAAGTAACACATTGTTAATCATGTTCTGTGAAATCTGATTTGGAAAGATCACAACATCATTCGCTCTAATGATCATCTTAGATGACTACTCATCAGAAAACTATTGATCATATTTAACATTAATCCAGTTCCTTATGATTCTCATCATTGACTAAAACCAATATCATAGTGTGATCATTACTTATCATAGAATAAAACCTTATAGTCATGAAAATAATTACTTGTAGGATGTCTAAATCATTAAACCTTCCTTAATCTATCACATAGTAAGATCATTCTAGGTTATTCAAAGACAAATTATATTTTAATCCATCATTATGGTTCACGAAGAGTTTGGTAATTCCCAAAGCATGTCCCAAAGGAGTGTAAAACCCGTTGTGTAGCATGACCTATTTTTGTGTACTAGATTACCCCGAATAAGGCCTGAAACATCTTATTGGACTTGTTTCACCTTGGTATATATATACAAGAGCCACATCCACCTATTGTATCTAGACATAGATTTATTTCAAGGCTAACTAAACCTTATGTCTTACACCAACTATATCAACCCTAGTTTCTCATATATTTATTTTAAATATCTTCTATGTAATATATAAATACCTAAAAAATTAGATGCCGAAAAACTGTATTAGGATAGTGTCTTGGAATCAAGGAAACAAAAAACATTAGTACACAAGTGAGATAAATTATCTCCCACTATGTTCTTCATAAATAGAATCGTTATTAGAAACATCATACCAAATACATATCTTCATATCTTGGGGAGGGAAAACATAAAAGGTGTGAGATTAGATGCCTACTAAGGGTAAAAAAGCAATACATGTAATCATATGCTTGGGCATAAAGGTATGAGAATGTGATCATAACATTGGTAGATCAAACCCTGTATATCATTATATCATATACATGAATTATAGAGTAAGTATTATAAGTAAATAAGACATAAATCATAAAGAAATAGAGAACGTAATCCATGAAAGCATAACATAGTGACATAACATGGAATTTTCAAAGACACATAAGAATATATAAGGATTTCCATAGTAGTTAAGAAATCACTTATTAGGCCATCTTAGTGGACAATGTCCTTTACTAAACTGGTATCACACCCCAATCTGGCCCTATATTACAAGATAGAGTACACTCCTCGTTCAATCGTTGTAATATTAAATATAGTTCATTTCCCATTCCATCCCTATAATACTAAACTCATTTCATTTCTTATTCCTGTAATGTCTATCTAATGGGATAGATATCTATACCCAATGCATTATAGGGAGATATATGTACCACATATCTCATAATAAAATCATTCACACATATTCCATATGATCATTAAAAATAATATCATAACCCATGAAATGAAATCAGTATCATAAACATGTAATAATATCATCAACTGTAAAAAAAATATACATGTTTTATAATCATTTCATCAAAAGAATAACCCGTTAAAAGATGTGGGTTTTAAAAGAATATCACACATGAGAGATAAAAATGTGTCATAAGAATCATTCTGGAAAAACTTATACCATTCAATAAAACAAATATGAATGTAACATTTGGATAATTTCCAAAAAAAGGCGTGATTAAAATCAACAGAAGCCATCTTAAATGGAAAATAATTTTGAAATACTTTCAAAAACATTTCTTATGGAAAATATAATTTCTTATTTGAAAAATTATTTTTAACAGATAAACCATTCAAAAATTATTTCTTAATAAATTACATTGAAAACTAATAATGAAGGTATGAAATAAATTTGAAAACATTTTTCCTTATAAACTTATAAAAAAAATTTAAAACCTTTTCAAATATTTATTTAATAATTATAATAAAATACTCAACAAAATTTTAAAACCATTTTTGTTGATTTTTTTTTTAAATATTATAAATGAGGAGTAATTTTTTTTAAAACCATTTCATTCAAAATACTTCGAAAACTTATAAATAATTCTTGAAAATGTTTTGAAAAACATTTCTTTTCAAATACTTTGAAAACTTATAAATAAGACTTAAAAACATTTTCAAAACCATTTTCCTTAAAAATTTATTAAATAATCTTGAAAAAAAATTGAAATCCATTTTTTCTGAAATACATTAAAAATATTTTCTTAGAAATTAACCTATTAAACATGCAATGGATCCTTCATATAATTGATGACAATAAAACCTGTAAATTTCATACAGGATAAAATGGACATTTTTTTGTACGGTATAAAATATAGATGGAGGTATTTTTAAGAAAATGAAAATAAAATTCCTTTGAAGAAATTACTAAAAAAAGGGTAAAATTTTCATTTAATTATTTTATAAGAATAGTATAATATTTTTCAAACCCCTTTTTAGAAAACAAGGTTTTAAAAGAACATGGATTTCCGACCGAAGAGAGGGTAAACTCAGGATTTCTAAAAAACACATTCTTTACTATATTATCTCAAAAATAGAAGAATAATGGTACTAATACATTAATACATCCTGCATATATATATATAATCGAGTATTTTCTTGAGATATTGATCATAAGATTTTTTTAAATGATGTATAAATATAAACCATATCCATAAGTGAAGAGACAATTTCTATAAAATTTTACCACTTAGTAACATTGAACTATTCTCCTCATGTATGAAAATGAGATTACAAAAAGATTAAAATATCATGAAAATAATAAGATTCATGATATAACATTTCAAATTCAGTATATACACCTCATTGAGAAATATAGGTGCATAACACGACCTCTGTCTCAAAGAAGGAAAATCGAGACAAAATTACATTACTAATTTGGTAAATTTTGATACATAAACCTTGTGAAATTATAATAATAAAATGATATGTAAATACCCATAATTTTAAGTATAATAATAATTTTATTCATCGATGGGAAGTATAAACACAACACAAAATGAATGGGTTGTGAATAAATCATGTATCTCATCGATATAATAAGTGAGATGAAATCCCCTTATATTATGTCTTGACTCTCTTAGAACTTATACATGCCACATGTATAATAAAAGTAAATTTAATATAATTAGTTTATAGATCCATATTCTTATTTATAATAACATTTATTGTTTAATTATAATATTATATTACCCACTTGTTAAAAATTATATGTTAATGTTTCTCTTTAGGTAATATTCACATTATTCTTCTCATGTGTCTTAATTTGTTATATATTTGGTGCTTATACTTATATGATGATTTACATAATTTATAAAATAATATAAATATTATTTATAGTCATTATATCTGTATAATAATAAAATATATAATATATAAGTCTGAAATGGAATACACCATTCATGGAGACAGTAAGATATACGTATGTATGAACGATGTTTCCATTTTAATTTTCGTATTAAAAGAAAGAAAGAAAATGAAATATATGTATTTATAAATATATATATTATTCTAGTAGAATTATTATTTCATATATATCATATAATTTAATGGAAATATTCTTTAATACATTCCATGTATTGTGTGAACAAATCACATCATTTTGATGGAGCTGTGGTCCATACTTCTTCAAATGAAATTATCGTATTTACTCCAAATGTAAGCTATAAAGATATTAATTATATAAGGATTAAATAATATTAAATAAATAATAAATATAATATCTATATATATATATAAATTACCCATCATAATTTCCACCATGATAAAAGGTATTGGAAAAATGAACAATCATCGTTTGTGAGGCGTTAGTACACCATACACATAAATAATATATTTGTTACAAATTAGATGAAGGTGTATGAAAGTTTAAGTCAAAAAATAGAATAAAAAAATACTAGTGTATTTATGATATTTCTTTAGTCAATCATTAATTAAATAGATTTTATGGGGTGGATATATAAAATAAAATAAGTGAGCTTGAGAGAAGGAGTTACCTCTTACTCAGGTAACTCATTTTGGTTTCTGCCAAAATGATTCCTTGGATTGATTTATTATCAAAGGGATGACATCACGAAGAAGGTAGGGATGTTGGAAATTTTATTGGGATGATGTTGGATGAACCTATGTGTTTTTAGAGGTGTGAAGAAGGAGCGGCGGTGGCATTTTTTGTGAATGGAAAGGATACACTTGGAATTTTTGAAAATAAATTAAGTGAACCCATGTTTTTACCTAAACAATGTCATATAAAACAATATTAACATACTAATGGAAGGTAAATAGACAAATAATTTCCATTAAATGTGTTTGGAAAAGTTTCTAGGTCATTTTGGTCTTAAATTTAAGGTTTAGTACTTTGTTAACCAATCATTTCTTTGAACTGTTGTAATTAATTTTAATCACTTTCACTAATATTTTTGGTAAAAGACTTTGTGGAATTATTATAAGTTATAAATAATTAGGATTCAGAATATTTATTCCATTATTCCAAATTGTTATCATGTAATTTGAAGAAATTAATATAAAATTAATCTCATCAATAGGACGACACTGTGGGTTTTGAATGTAAAAATGTCTAAACATTTGCTAAGTTTGTATACCCAATTTCAAGGAAAAATTAAATCAAATTAACTAAATTGGATTAATTGATAAAAATATTATCTAAATATATTTTTTTAAAAAAATAAATATAATTTCTCTATATAAATATATTATATGAAAATGTGGGTTTGAATTAAAATCCGGTATTTTCACTATTCATCCAAAAATGATGTTTTTCAAAAAAATCAAAAAAAAATCACCTAAGATAATTTAGAAATTAAAAAATAATATATAAAGATTTTTTATAAAATTAAACTTCTAAATGTTTCCAAAATTAGTTTTATTATTTTTCTCATAATGGATTTTAGTGTAGTTCATTTGATAAAATAATATTTTTAAACCTATAAGGACTTCACCAAAAATTATATCTTTCATTATAAATGCAATTTATTTATGTAAAAACATTATTATTTTTTTAAAACTATGTATTAATATTTATATTACTTTTTTTAATGACTATAGTAAAACAATCTATTTAAATAATTATAATTATTAAATGATTCTTCGTAGAAACACGGTGTTGCGTGTAACGTACAGCAAGTGGGTGTTACATGTGGCGCAAACCAAGTCAGTTATGTGTGAAAGGAATATTTTATTTCATGATTTAATATAAAAAACTATTTTTATTGTTGTATTAAAGGAAAAATATCAAAAAATTTAAAATAATTCAAAAAAACATATTTCACAAAATCTCAGTGTGTTACACATGTCCATTATCATAATCATGGACGTGACCACAATTCTCAACATTATAATCAAGGGGGCATGAGACGCAATTCCCAATAAAGAAAGTGATTAGATATTCCATTCCCATATTCCTTGACTTTAGGGTATGAAACAACATACTCAACAATCGTAACCATGGTCCCTCCACTCATAATAAAATGTAAGGTAATCATAATTTCCCTTTGTGCCCTTATCCCAACATTTTTTAAAAAGTAACCTGACATCGCTCATGGAATAAGGGATCATTTATTATATAATACTATTGAAAATTTTATAATATAGTTGAAAAGACCATACATTCCATAATCCATTCAATTTATATATATAGTACATTTTATTTATAATCTATATGAGGTCCATTACATTCAACAACAACGATTAAGGCCATGAAAAGTTCCCATTACAATGATACAAATAACTATTCACATCATCGATCAAATAAGTTTTTTATTTATAATAAAATTTACATCAAAAAGTGTTTTTATAAGAAAATATGATATTTATTCAAACAATTAATTTAAAATAAATTAAAGTTTCTCACTGAAGTGGAAATAATTTAATACATCTATCCAGGGTGATCTAAAAAGAAATCTAAGCATGTGTCATTGGTTATATGGATAAAAATTTTATTTAAAACACCCCAAGGTTATTATGGTCATAAAAAATAAAATTATTATTTTCATTCATGTGAACTGACTCTAATGGGTAGTTGGGGTTGAGATCATAACCTACACCATATCAAGGGTGATTAGAACACATTACAAGAATGTTTAGGCATTCAATTTATGTAATTAAATAATTTAGAAGAAAACATGGAAATAATATCATGTGTAACAACAAAAAAATTATTTAAATGATGTGAATTCATTGGAAAATAATATTGACCAGCTTCTTTATTCCATGTATGGTCTACTCATCCATAATTGAGCTTTGATTTGACCCGGTTTGAGATAAATCCAAGAAACTAAAAAACACCATGAAAATAGGTGAACTATCCCAAATGAAGATATTTCTAATAATTTAAATTGAAACTAACATGTGAGGAATAATGAGTCGTATAATTTTCGATTTTCTTCTATCATGATGAATGAATCTTAAAAAAGAGGCTAGATGAGGGAGATCTCTCCAGGGAAGGAGTAGAGGATGAAAAGATCCATGAGGGGGGATATTGTTCATGAAAGGGTAGAGGTAAAAATAGGGAGGATAAAATAAAATAAAATATGGTAAAAAGTGTCAATTAATATATTTAAGTGAGAAATATGGTTTGGTTGCATGGTTGGTTACACTGTGAGCCAACCATACAAGGGATACTACTACCTATGAATGGAGTTCTCATGTTCCATGTGAAGAGTTTCAAAAAACAAGTATAAAATGTACATTTCTCGTTTATAAAAAGGACTAAAATGGGAGAAAACCATGAATTTGGGTGAAAATGGTTAGAAAACAATGTGATACACACTCTACATCTCTATAGAGGGAGCTTGGTTTCTCATATAGGGCCACATGTTTTCAAAAAAATTGTTCACAGCTTTCTGAATTGAGTTTTTGGGGTTTTCCACTCATAAAACTAAATAAAGTACTTTTGACATCTCTCAGTCCTTAAACCAAGTCTAAAAAAATTGAGTGTTCCAAATATCAAAATTATTTTCATGTATTATTTAAAGATATAGTCTCCGTAAAAAAATAGAAAAGCTCAAATTCCCTTGAAATTACAACCATGTGCAAAAACATAAGAAAATACACTTGATTATAGTTTGGACAATTCATTGATATATTGGATGATACTGAGGATGTTGATTTATTTTTTGAGTAATCAAAATTTAATCTATTACCCCTTTATCATTTGACCATCATGAGTTTTCCTTTACTCTCCAACTTATTATGGTGGGTGTTGATTTTTCTTCTTGTTGCTTCTAGTTTTGAGAAAGTCATTTTCGGGATAGAGTTTGGAATGGTATGAATAATTGTGACTACCCATTGACATTTTTAAATATATATATATATAATTATTTTGTATTACTTTATGTTTAATGGTGTTTTTCCTTAATATCAATGTGGTTTGAACTTTGAGGTGTGGTGTTTGTGGTTTGTGTGACACCAAATTGTTGTTTCCTTACTCAAAATGGATATGATGCTGGTAAGGATGATTAAAATGGGAAAAGAACCTCTAAAACATGAATTTATAGGCGAATTTCCATATTGTGGTTTCTATATAAGAAATATGTAATGATAAAACATCATAGTAAGATATTGTAGTGCATGTCTTTCTATGGTGGTCGTCCAATGACAAAAATCAAGAGACCTAAACACACCACTTTTAGTTTCTAGTTACCATATTAACATGGGGTGTCTCAATCCATGGTCAATTCCATGGTGGGTGATCGAATTTCATATCCAAAATAGTGACCATGGGTAGGCCATTCATGGTTTCTGGTCATGTGGGTATACCCATAAGGGTTCATCATTGTGGCCTATGTGGACACACCATGGTGAGACTTTATTCGGTTTTTCTAATTTCGATATTTTGTTTATTTTCATATTAAAATTTAATTGGTTTCGATATCCTTTCCCCCCAAATTTTCATCATTGAATTATATGGAGAGATATAAGATCCACCACCTCCTACTCCTTCAATTTTATGACTCCAAATATTTTATTTCAAGTGGATTGGATGGTAAAATATCCTCCTTCGTCTTTCATTTCCTCCTGTTTCATTGCTCATGAATTTCTTTTATCTCATTAACTATATGATCCATGTTCATTTCTCTGATGGATTGGATTCATTCTATGTCTCGTGTTTAGATATATAAGGATTTATAAGGCAATCTACATACTTGATTTTTTTCTCCCCAATAGAGGGTACTTGTTTCTACGTGGATTGAGGTAGGTCTTTCTATAAAATTAATTTATTTAACATTTGATGATGTTCTTGAATATTTATAAGATAATTTATTTTGAAGTTATTTTTGTATATATACAGATGGGTGGGGGTTATAAATTTATATCAATGTTTTAATGGAATAAAATTGAGGATTTTATGGAGTTTTTATATGCCTTTTAGTCTAAAAGTGATGTTCATTCAATGTGTTTTTTAATGTTCATATACACCTTTTTTCTTATAAATTTCTTGAAATATTAATTATTTTAACATTATTTTAATTTATATCAGAAGTTTTCCATGTTTAATTTTTTTCAATCTCAATAACTATTTAGGATTCTAGGTGACTCCTAAGGGGGAAAATATATTTTTTCAAATAATTCATTAAATTTTGATTTTTAAGGAATTTTTATAACACATTATTCCATATTGGACTCAATGTTCTAGTTGGCACATCATAATAGGGATTTTACTCAATGATTGCACACCCTTATTGTGACACTTTATTTCAATGTTTCGTAATTTCCACCATTAAAGGGTTTTATATTGTCTTCTATTATTTGATGTTTTTTGGATATGGAAAAGGGAATTTTTATTGAGAGGTTATTGGATTTTAGTAGATGTTTTTTTGTTAATGTATTAATTTAAGTTTCTATATTGATCATTTCCTTTTTTATATTTTAGGTACACTTTGTATATGTCATGAGATCCTTGGAAAATATAATGTGATATTAATACAATACCATACTATTTTAGATTGTGCTCTAAATATTGTTCTTGTATTGATTGTTCTTTATCCTTAGTAAGGCCCCAAATTTGAGTAATTTTGGTTTATATATTGTTAGGAAAACCATATATGTCTAAAAGATGATTTTTCATGTTTATAAATAAATTTTATCATGTTATAAATTATGGATTTTCCAATGAACATTGTTTATTTGATACAATGATATGATCTATAGAATTTATACAAGATAATTTTATTTCAACCCCAAGATATCTTCATTATTTATTATCAAAACATACATTCGTTATGTACATATTTATTTATATTATGCTTACTTTCAATGATTCAACCAATTTTATCTATATTAATAATTTTTATTTTTTAGTTTCATTTTATAATTATTTTAAAAATGGATTTTGTGAATGTTTGTAATGAATAAAAATCGTTTTTTAATATGTAAACTTCAAATTCCACCCTTTATAGTTTTTTAAATTTTTTTCCTTTTAAAATGGTTATTTCTACACTTTCGGTGATAAAATAAGGATTTTGAATGAAATAATTTCAATAAATATGATTATTTTATATCATTGGGTTTTAGTTATTTTTATTCAATCAATAATGTTATTTAGTTTCTTAAAAAGGTTTATCATTAAGTAGTTGAATAAAAAGATTGATACCTTTTTTTAAAATTCATTATATTTGGAAAATATTATTTCTGAAATGATTTTATAACAATCATTTATGAATTTTTTTATGAATGGAGTTCCATAGACTCTTTGGCTATATCTTACAAGGTTTTTTTAACTCACAACCATATAAAAACACATGTAATGGTGCATGAAGCTTCCATTTTATTTCTTTTAGGTTCCAAATTTATGATCTTGTACCAATTATTTTCTCTTATATTATTCATGGACTTTGGGATGTGGTCAGTGATCGTAAATCACATAGATATATTTAAATTAATGGATCTCGTTTTTTATTTATTTTCAATAGAGTTATCTATCATAAATTTTCTGTGTAAATTACAATTTTGTATTAATCTATTTCTATTTTGGATTCATGTGATGAATTTTCACCTATTGTATAATATCATATAAAAGTTGTTTTTTGTTATTATTCTCTTTACAGGATGAGAGTTGTCACTTTGATTTATTACATGTCCTCAGCTATACATTTTTTAGGACAGGTTTGGATTGATCATTTCATTAAGCATGTCCAATTTATTTTAATGAACACACAATTTATGAAATAAGGAAATATTCTTGGTAGTTTCCACATGGTATGTTTTAGTATGATTCATGGGTGAAAATATTCTCATTAGTAATTTTTAAACCCCAACTCAATTTTCCATCATATTGTGATTGGAAACATGCTTTGGGAATTATAGCGATTTGGTTCAGTTGGATTGTTTGGTAAAAATGTGTCACTTCATTACACATTTAGTGTAGAAATCAAGATATCTCTTTTTACAAAAAAATTAGAATATTTAAATGAAATAATTATGAAAATAAATTTAAAAAACAAAAAAAATTTACTTGATTATTAACTTATATAATTATTAATGGTAAAAATTTTGGAATATGTTGAATCACACAATATTCTACCATGTTTTGGTAATCACATGAAATGGGTTATTAATATTTATATAAAATAATCCAAGAGTTAACTGGTTTATATAGATAATAAATTTACTATTTAAAAAAATTCTTTATTTTTAAAACCTTCCATGTTTTTACCTATCTCTCTCACTTTAATATAATAAAAATTATAGTATAGATAAATATTCTAGTATTTGAATTATTTAAGAGATTTAAATTTTTTATAAATATATGATAGGATTTCACTAATGTTAAAGAATATACAACCCCATATAAAAAAAGTTTCTCATAAATATTTGTAAGTATAATTTAAAATTATAAAATACTATATTGTTTCCCTTTTTATAATATAAATGAATCCACCTTTGTAATATTATACAATGAAAATAAAGAGTGGAGTTTCTGAATTGATTGACCTGATAAGAGAAAACATAAAAATGTTTTTCATGTAAAATTTATAAAAGAAACATTTAAGGAAAATGTGAGATTATTTCTAGTGAATAATATAAAAAAACATTGAGAATAAAAAGTGGTTCAACAAAGGAAATACAGAAAAAACTGAAAATTTATATGTTATTTTAAAATAAATTTCAAACGTCATCATATTTATTGATAAATAGAAACTTTCTTTATAAAATGTTGTTCCATAAAAACAACATGTAATTATATGTTTTCCTAAATAAATGATTTAGATTTAAAATTAAACTATATTTTTTAATATATAACATGGATAGAGAAGACTAAATTACAAAAAAAGTATATTTTTTTGGATATTATTTAGGGGTTGTGTTTTCCAAATGAGTTCTTTTATACTTAATTTCTAATATTCTTCTAGCAGTTCCCTTTTATTAGGTTGATTTTGGAAGGTGTTACAATGATCCCTCAAAATTTTTTATTATTCATATATAAAATTTCAAAACATATTTGATAAATATTTTGAAAGGATATTGAAATTGTTTATATGATTACATTCTAGAAATATATTGAGAATATTGGATTTCAAAATGTACATATTATTGCAATAATATATTTGAGAACATTACTCAATTTTATTCTTCAATATATAGAGATGTCTATAAAATGAGGCACAAAATGTACCTAATTATTGAGTCCTATTTAATTAATATATATTTTATTTTTGTTTAGTAGTTAGTGAATAAAAATATATAGATCACTTCCTACTCTATATAGAATAATTTTTTAATAACATAAAATATATTTGTTGATGAAAACTAAACACATGTATGAATTTTGATGGTTATAGGGATGAAATAATTTATTCTAGATTTTCACCTTAAATATGTTTAGATAATTTTTTTTTGTAAATTTAAGAGAATATACATTATGACTTTATTATTAGTCATATCATTAGAGAATAATCAACAACTGGATATTAAGGGGACTATAGTAAAAAAACATCATTGAAAAACATTAAATTTCTAGAAGAATATTTATGATTATTTGGAACATTATATTTAAATAAAGTGTTAAAATATATTGAAAGTTTTACAAAAGGATAAAAGGATAAATAAAAAACATCATAAAGCATAATATTATTTTAATTTGGATTCTTATGTTTTGATTCCACCTTATGAGTATAACTTTTTGTCTACAAAATTTAAAAATATTAATGTTTATTTAATAATTAGAGGAATAATATGATACAGAGACCTATAGTATGTTACTAAAAGGTGTCACTTAATTTGGATATTATAAATGAATATATTAAATTATGGACTAGTTTTCATTTTAGAATCTAAATCCTTAAATTATACATATATTGGTAAATATCTCTATAGTTCTTCCTTGTTATTTATCTTAGAGTAAATTGGGGTTATTTATGTTAAACACAAATTCTAAAACATTTATTACATCCATAATAATGTAATAAATTAATATATTTGGTTACATTCATTTAGATTGCGTCATTGTTTATGTCATTCATTATGATCTTCAATATTAGATAAAATGTGATTATCAAAATATTTTATAATAATATAGATTTAAGAATAATGGTGGATATAATATAGATCATGATAATCATCTTCTAGTTTCCTAGGAAATATTATATCATAAATATTTAAAATTTAATGTTTAATGAAAAATGATGAAACATTATTAACAACATTACTTCTTATTAAATAGAACGATATATGGGAGACATGAAAAATTAAATTAGATGTAGAATGGTTTACAAGATTAAAATCATTTCACTCATTTATATGTTTGTGATAAAGCTTCTAAATTGTATGTAAACCTGGTAAGCTAATTGATATAATATTTTTTTATTATTTTTCCCCATTATGTTAAATAAATCACATAAAAATGGATGGAAAATAATCAGGTAAGAATATATTGACAATTTTATATTTTTATTATCTAGGTTATAAAGGAAAAATAATAGAATATATCATGATATGGGTTAGATGCTAATTTTTATCTAACAACAGAAAAACTAGAAATGAATAAGAATTTATAAAACAAATAAGTTTGAGTATAAAAATCCATTAAAATTTTTTCCTCTATATAAAATAATCCTTCATAACACATAAACCAAATGGGAAATGAAATTTTGTAAAAAATAATGAAATAAGAGTTATATGTTGAGAAAGTAATAAAATTATGACTCTATAACATAACCTTTCAAATATATAACATTTATCCTTCTTATTCAAAAATTGAATATCAAAAATATATGTAATAAATTAATTATCAAATATATTGAGTATAATTAAATATGAAAAATAAATAATAGAATCTTAAGTAACACAATCTATATGTAGTCATGATTATGAAAATATACAGATTTAAATAAATATATTCACATTCTATATAAATGTTAGGTATAAAATTGATTAAAAAATATAATTTATTGATGTAAAATCTAGAAGTAAAGAACAAAAATAATTTTAAATAGTTTTTTATATAAACTATTTACTTATATATATATGTAACCCTATGGGGTAAGACAATATTACAAAATAACCATTTATATATAGCTGTGAGTATAATTAGAGCCCAATTTTCATAATTAGATAAATAAGTCCTCATGATTTAGAATTATTTATTCATAATTAATGGAGGGTGAAATAATTAATAGTTATAATGAAAATTATTCTATGTTATATTTAAAAATAAAGTGAAAGAATATAATAATAAGGTAAAAATTATAGGAGGAACAAGTATAAAATTATTAAAAGTAAAATCCTAAAATTTAGCTGAGGTCAAGTGAATTAGATGAAATAAGTAATAGTGAATGATCTCTCAATAGTTCATAAAATAGATACATAAATAAGACCACTCAAAAATTAGTCTTATTATTGAAAATACGAATTTTGGAATTATATCAATTAGTTTTTTCATGTCATTATGATTATAAATCCTTTTTTCCTCTACTGCATAGAAATTATTCTACCAGTATTTGAATTCCTTATGATTAGAAAATATCTCCTTTAAAGGTGATTATAATATGGGAAAATTTAGTAATTTTATTATAATCATTCATTTTATGTTAGAACATAAATTATCATGTTGAATATGATGAATCGGGTTGTATAGTCATCAAAGTAAATATAGTGATGTACATTGTATGGTCAAATAAGAAATATTATTGTAGTTATTTTTGAATATTTTGTAGATATATGTTATGTTTTCTATAAAATTATATATCTTTGTGAAAAAAATTTATTCTATGTATAGATAAAATATTTATGTTCCCTAATACTTGATGCTATAAACTTATCCAACATTGTTTAGACCATTTTTGGCTCGTACCACAGTGGATCAAGATTCCATAATATTCCTTTAATATCAATTTCATTATGATATTATCATAATATTTGAAATAAAAATTATTTATAGCATTTAGAGTGATATATAAATGATGTGTCAATACTATTCCTTCTATTTCTATTTTTATTTTCCCACCTTATTGAGTTGGAATAACAATATTCAATTTTCATAAAAACTAAATTAAAAAATATATGATTATGTAAATAGTTCAATGTGGATATTAAAATAAATAAATCACAAGGATGAAAAATATGGGATATGAATGATGACTCAATATATTATCCATCGAATGTGTTAACTATTCGTGGTTTACTATATGGGGTGAAAACAAGCACATCCAATATTGACATATTAAAATATATATAATAACCAGTGTTTTGAAACTCATTATGCATTGGATTCCAAAATGGAACCTATTATTCTCTATTTTCAATAACAAAATCATTAATTACTACTTAAATAACATGATATTTACTCTAAATATTTGTGATATTTTATCTATCCATATATTTTAATAATTCATATAGACATTAATATTATATTTCATGATGATCCATATGTTTTATTGAATCTATATCAACCAAATTTTCGATATTAATGGGTTTTAGGTGGGGAATTCTCTTCCCAATACAGGGGAAACAAACGATAAAAAACTTTTTTTCCATTATGTCCATTCAATTTATGCAATTAAATAAAAAAAGTGATGAATATAACTTTTCACAATTTATGTTCTCTTTTTTCAATTTCCTTAATATTGTTATTGAATGTCACTAAAAAATTATAAATGACTTATTCCTCCTAGCTAGTAATAACCCAACTTGTCAGTCATGTATGGATCCTTATAATTTTAGTCTATTTTATTTCTATGAAACTAAAATTGTTTCTTAATGAGTTCAAGAAGACTTTGGATATGTTTGGGGCTTGTTCGAAGCTCAGAACCCGAATTGATGAAGAATAGAACTAGGATGGATGGTTAGAAAAAACCATGAACACAAGCTCTCATGGTCTCTCCTAACTCTGTGCGGCTTGACATAGATTAACTAAAGGTGCACAAGTTTCCTTTTCCAAGCACTCGGGGTTGAACATCCATTTCTAAAATCCAATATTTTTAGTAGAGTATAATAGAACAGTTGATACATGATTTTTAGGTAATGTGTCCTAGCTATGTGGGTCTCCTCTTATGGTAAAGGCCTTCACACATTTGGAACATGGTTTATCCAACCGTGTGACCAAACCATGTGCCTTCATCTTTCTTAGGTTAAATTTCCAAAATAAATATAATAATCTCGTATTTTTTCTTCTTTATCCTTTTTATTTTTTTTGGGTAGGAGATCTATCCCTCTCTCATTTTGAATCTCTCAAACCTACTTTCATAGATTTTGATCACATAATCCTATACGAACTTAGATATGATACCCTTTTATCATGTTCAATGCATATTGTCATGTACTTGATTCATCTATATCCATTCTTCAATAGTATTTCCTGTGATGACACAATTTTCATACAAAATAAAATTCCATTTTTTGATGGAATTGATCCTTTATTATGTTTTCATAACATGCAGGACAAAATAAAGGATGATATTGGATGGGGAGAGTTGTATGAGTATATAGTAGGTGATATATGAGTCATCCCTTATGACATTACATTAAATAAATTTCCATCATTATGTAAATAATAATTTCATCAGGCATTTACTATTCAATATGCATGCCTAGCTCATAGTTGTTAGAATCACGAACAAAGATTCTTGTTATAAATTTTATACATCATTAGAGGTTATGAACTCAAAATTGACCACCCAAATTAGGGTGTTTCCATAATTATGTCTTTTTTGGTTTTTTTTGTTCATTTTTTCCACTATTATTGTTTATAATGGCTTGAACCTTCTTATGGTAATCCTAGATTTTGTAAAATTAATTATGAATTGGAATTATTATCACTTTTATATGATAATTTCACAATAAGCATCAGAGTTTAGGATTGCAAATTAATCTATGAATCATTAAAATATAAATGCAAAATATAATAGATATATCACATGATTTATTAAAATGTAATTAAATGATTTAGTTGCATGTCTATATCACCCCTTTCCATGTATAATGTAAGGTAGATGAGTGAACCTAATGAATTGATTATAACTTATATAAACCAATGGATGGTTTGATGTCCCTTCATCCTTGTCACCTATATGAACAGAAATGGAATATACCTAATGAATTACATAATGGAATGGCTATTAAATGGTCTAATTCAATAAATGAATCAACTATATGGTTCTAATTTCATACGGACCTATTTATTATTATTGGGGAGGTTATACTAAAGCTTACCTTAGATTCTTAAAGCAATAATTTAAGTAATCATGGTCACTATTCTGATCATATGATACCGGTTTCCATGGATGAGAACCTATTTGGATCCCAATATTTTTCTACCAATGGATTCCCTAAATGAAACAATATAATCCTTCCATTGTCATAGTAAGATTCCATGGATAGACTTCTTGGATCCACTATGATGGCTACGGATATGTGGCACCAAGGGTACAAAAAATAGTTTCATTCAATGCTTTCCCATTTTACCTTGGATAATGTTCCTTAGACTCGATTAGAATCATATTAATATGGAATACCTTGGGTGATTCTCTATGGATTACATGGAGTCCCCTTATAGTTAGGATACAGCTTACCACTAAGTTATCTCAACTCCTGAGGTCAAGGATTCCTTGGTTATCACCTTAGATCATCCTACTTCTTATCATAATTATATGATTCCTTATAATGTATTGAAATAGTTATTATTACTTTCATGATATTATTTCAGTACTGATGTCACGACCCGTTCCCGGGGCCCGTTCCATGACTACCCCAAGCCCGCCTTCCATAGGACAGGGGCTAGCGACTAGCACCAAAGGTGTAAATCTCGATAAAAGGGAAGGCATTGCCTTTATAAAAGAAAACAAACACCAAAGAGCACGCAAACTGAAGTAAACACTAAGTAAACTGAAAAAAGAAGAAAGTGATGGAAAGTAAATGGGCCAGAATACAAACCCAACTAAAGGTTAAGTACAACTGAAAGTGATGTACAACTCAAGGACAACAGCTAAAAGGTGACAAGATGCTCCTGGATCGTCCTACGACTTCCTACCTGAAGGGTAGGTACAGTTCTCCTCCTTATCACTCCACGTTTGTCCGCCTCCTCTGGGTACTGACTCGTCGTCAAATCCGCCTTCGGGCACCGACTCGACGTCATATCCTCCTCCGGGCACCGACTCGTCGTGAGATCCTCTTCCGGGTACCGTCCTGCTCTACAAGCCTCAACCACGATCAGTGATGTCCGTCGTCTGCAACCAACACAACGTAGTGCGGGCGAAGCCCATGAAGGGGTGACTATACGATACTCAGTAAGGACCCCGAGACCCCTGAAGGTCTCCCTGAATCCACAATGGATAACCAGAATGAAAATATACAATCACAAAGTATCATCCAACACTACTTAGGTATATGCCCATACATATACCTAAGTCATCAAATCCATATCAGCTCCAACTCACGAGCTCTAGTAAAATCCAGTCCACTCTGGAAAGTAAAACATAATCCACATAGGAAAGTATGACCCAATCCACACAGGAATGCATAATCCAATCCACACAGGATATCAAGCCAAACAAATTGAAGATAATGTCTGAAAGTCAAGACTCAGCTCACATAGGTATACTACTCACGAATAGGGGTGGATATGATTAGATGAAGCCTCTGAATCATCTCCTCTGTCGAACCCACGTATGATCCAAGTTTATTAGTCATCACTACCGAACCCACGGAGGATCCAAGTATAGTAGTCATCATCGTCGAACCCATGGAGGATCCCAGCATGGTAGTTGAACCCACGGAGGATCCCAGTACAAAAGTCGTCCTTGTCAAACCCATGGAGGATCTGAGTCCGGTAGTCATCCTCATCGAATAGACATAGTATCTCAGTGCGGTGTTCATCCTCATCGAACCCACGGAGGATCCCAGTCCGGTGGTCATCCTCATCAAACCCACGGAGGATCCCAGTCCGGTAGTCATCCTCGTCGAACCCACAGAGGATCCTAGTACAGTCGTCATCGTCGTCGCAGCCACAGCCAGCTCTAGGGTTCCTGCACACAACACGCTCGTTGTAGAGACCCGAAGCTTGATGTACATGGAAATCACATTACTTTTGTGAAATACTTAATACATAACAAAAACAGACACACAAGGACCGTAATAGTTTAGTGTCTTTGGAAACTTGGAACGTAATCTTCTAATCGTGGTGAAACATCTTCAACATCTCCCATAAAGATCTTTCCCTTTTTTCTTACCTAAAACCTTTCTTTATATGCTGGGGAAAATAAAACATAAAAAGGGTGAGCTCAAATCCTTAGTAAGGGTAATAATGGATAAAATAAAACATACCATATACATTTGAACTTAAAAACATGAACATAATGTTTAAACAACAAAAGCTTGAGCAATAACATAAAACATTGAGGTACGTAAGGCATAAGTCATAAAAAAACATTAAGAATGATAAAATAGCATGGGAATAAAAAATTTAATTTTGGAAACCCTTAATCACATGATATTATTTCCATATTATCCAAGGCATTGCTGCCAAGACCATCTTAGTGGACAAAGTCCCTTTCTGAATCGAGTTCACTCCTCGTTTCAGTCCTGTAACACTGAACCGGATTAACTTACCATTCCAGCCATGTCTATCTCATGAGATATAAATCTTTACCCAATTAATTGGAGTGAGATATAGGTCCCACCCATCTCATGATGAAATCATTCTTACTTGTGCCACAAAATAAACTTGAAACATTCATCATAAACCAAAAATAAAATGGGTTTCATAAACATTATCCCATCACCACATAATCCATATAAAACAAATGGATATATCAACATAAGAGAAGTGAAACCATGTAAATCATAAGGACATTATACTTGAAACATACACATATAATTTCATCTTAGATGGAAAAATGGTTTTGATAAAACACTTGAAATGAATTCTTGAGGAAAATATCCTTTCTTCTTCAAATTCAATTTATTTTCACAAAACGTCATGCAATTTTAAAAGAAATAGATTTTTTTGAAAATAGTCACGAAATATTTTAGAGGAAGCTTCATTAAAATAAGTATTTATAAAACTGTAAATCTCCTTTCATGCCGTATAAGTTAAAAAAAACATTATCCTCGTACTTTTGTCAAAAAAGTCAAAAAGCACCTTGTAATGTAAAAAAAAGATTCCTTACATATCATGTATTAAAAGAAAAAATGGGTAAAAAATACATTAAACATAAATAAAAACACTTTTAGAAAACATGTACTTGGATGATAACAATAACCCCAGTAATTACTTACGAATAAACAATCTCGGATAAGAACGAGATTGGAAAAGTTATCCCTTACCGTACGTCTGATATGCTTCGTATGTATCCGAACCTCCAGTATAATGATTTAAATAATGTCATTGACATATTACAGAATCATATTCATTGTTATGATATCATATATGGTTCACTTATGACTTTATATTACCCATTCTTTTGTAAATTAATGTTAAAGTAGCCTTTTGGGTAAAATCATCTTATTTATCGTACATGTTTGGACTTGTTGTTCTGGATGTTATTATTACTTATATCATGATTTACTTACTTAAAAAATCTAAACCATGATTTATATATCATATAAATTCATTATATATCCATAATATACAAGCATTTATAATAGTACATAACATATGGAGGTCAGAAATGAAACGCACCGTTCATGGAGACGGTAAGTTGTACGTACGCATGAACGCTACTTTCATTTATACTTCTTATATTAATGGAATTAAAACATAATCATACATAGTTATATTATAATTCCAGTATAATATCATATATATAATATCATTAACCACATTCATTATACATCCCACATAAGGTATTAACGAATCACGTCACTTTGAGGGGGCAGTAGTCCGCACTTCCTCAAATGAGATTATCGTATTTACCGAATATGGAAACCATAAAGGATTGATATAATTGGGAAGTAAAGAAGCATAAGGAAATCATAAACATAATATATATTATATATAAATATAGTTCCATCATAATGGACACCATGAGAGGCGGTAGAAGAAAATCGAACAATCATTGTTTCGTGAGGCGTTAGTTTGCCATCACAGAAACATTATGTTCTTCATCCATTAGATGGAGGTGTGTGTAAGTGTAGTTAGAATCCTTCTCATAACAACATCCTAGTATATTTATTATATTGGTGTTGTTATAAAAGAAAGGATTAAAAAGATTTTAGGGGTTGGAGAAGTATAATAAAAGAAAACAACTTAAGAGAAACGGTTAACTTTAATTTTGGTAACATCCTTTGGTTTGAACCAAAAGGACTTCTTGGAGAGTCTTATTCCTAATGTAAGGCTTCAAGGGGGAGAATAGGGATGTAGGGAGATTAGTTGGGCAGAGTTTGGACGAGCCAAAAGGCTTGAGAGGTGTGAGGAATTGCATAGAAGTGGTCTACTTTTATAAGGGAGAGGAGGGGCTCTTTAGGAAAGTGTGAAAACATTATTTTATTATAAACTTATATTCGGTTTTAAGAGGTCCAAAAAACATTAATGTTGAATATAAGATGACTCATATTCGAAATAAAATCATCCAATTGGAATTGGACAGGTTTTGGATGATATTTTAATCATTATAATCTTATTTATTTAAATCATTTATTAATGACGTAAACACTACATCATTATTGTGTCATAAATAATTTAATTCATTTAATGACTAAAAATTATGAAACAAATACAATGATGTAGGTAATCTTTTTATCTTTCAAAATAATATTTATAGTTGAAAATATAACTTATATAACCCCTTATAAAAATTAATTACTAAAATATTTTTGTTAAAGTCAATTTTGTCTTTACATTAAATTAATTAATCCAAATTGTCATTTTCCATTCCAAGTGGCTCATTGGGGTCCCAAAATCGGCCCAAGGATTCCCATGGTCGGGCACTACTCATACAATAATGTTAGGACAAGTTTAAAGGTAATTTTGAATTATTATAATATTCTTTTAACCTTGAATTGCACTATTTACCTTTAACCGCAGTAAATAAAAATTACCGTAGTTACTACTCATAATATAAAAAAAATAAAAGTAAAATATTAACATAATTTGGACTCACTAATTCCAAATATGGAATCCATTTTTCAAAATTCAAAACACCGAAGTTGCAGTAATTAATTTAAAATTAATCTCGTTGTTAAGCGAATAGGTTTTAAAAGTTAAAACATTGCCAAAGATTGAATTGATTTAACCTATGAATTCAATGTAAAATCAATTATAATTACATACATTATATTAAATGGTAAAAATATATTCTATTTATACTTTAAAACCATTAAATATTATAATTTAACCATATAAATTACTACGATGAAAAAAGTTGTTTTTAATTAAAATATTGTGTGTTTTTACTATTCATTAAAATATGAAAGTTATCAGAATAATATGAAAATTTTATCCAAAGTAAATTTTTATATCCTGATTCCAAAGATGAATTTTATTTTATCAAATTGAACTTATAAACATGTCAAAAACTACATTTCATGTGGGTGCTCCATCAAAAGGCGGCAAAACTGCATTTTTTGAAAAATACTTATCTTACCCGAAAAATTTATTTTGTTCTCATACCATGTTCTAGAAAATATGTAAGATGGATAATAATGTTATAAAATTAAAAATTTAGTTAATACTATTCATAAAGGCTAGTTCATAATAATATTATAACCATATATCATTGTTTAGTGAACCCCGATATTGCGTACAACACACGCTATCGAAGAAGGTCACGATTACGTGTAATGCAAGCCAAGTTAGGGTTGCGTGTAGTGCAAGACACCATTGTTGTTGTGTATAACAGAATGCAGCCATATTTTATTTATACATTGAATATATATATATATATATATACACTCAATTTTTCGTAGAATAACTTCTATCCAACGAACTTGAAATTGTGTGTAACACAATCCAAGAATAGTGTTGCATATGCTGCAAGCTAATACAGTGTTGCGTGTAGCGAAAGATAATCTTGGTGTATCGTACAACAGAAGATATGAATGAAATTAAAACGAATGTATCTCATAAAATCTCGGGTTGTTACATTCTACCCCCTTAAAATGAATTTCGCCCTCGAAATTCATCAGGGTTATAAATCGTTTACTATTCATCGAAACCCACATCATAAAAAGGAATACTAAAACTTAATTTTTAAAACTAAAGTATGAAATTTAAAGATTACCCAAAGTAACTCATCACTGGGTTTCCATATATGAGATCATAGGTGAAAATATGGATATGTAGGAGAAATTTAACCATCATGTTCTGATAGAGAGTGGTAGAGAACATCGCTATGAAAAATCCATCAATCACAAAGCCATAAATTTTTAATGATCTAAGGTACCATCTGATTCATCGGATATAAGAGCACTAGGACAACATTTTTGGTTTTCAATATCATTTCCCTAAAGTTTAAAGTTTTAATTAGAACAAATACATGCTTGATTTTGGTACAATATCATTGTTGTTCATGCTTTGAACAATTTCCACTTCATATATTAAAGAAATGAAGTTGAATTTGTTATTTGTGAAGTGTTAACAGATCATGTGATAGAATGATGGGTCATTCCATCTGTTTCAAAAAAAAAGTTTTGCAAAAGTTATAAGTCCATCTTATGGTGATGTTAATCGTATATGGTTCCAAAAATGGACTTATAATTTATTTATCATACCACTTAATAAAATAAAACTACTTTCCACTAACCAGGGACTTCTTATAGGCAAGTGGTAGGTGATAAAGGCATGTCGCACTTTGGTTGTGGGTTTTATTTCCATAGCCATGTCCGATGTGATGGGTTATCGCTTGTCCTATATGTTGTCTTTTTTCTAAAACTACATTACTATATCATCCCATCAATGATATCGAAAAAGGTCCTATCCTTAAACAATACTAACTTATGTCCAACATAATCCATTCCAATCTTTAGGCTTATCCATAATATTGCAGTCCATTGTCATATTATAGTGAAAACGATTACCATAGATTTCATATAACAAGCATGTTAATACCATCGTTGATCCCCATATATCATAAGATATGTCTTGTTGGTCACATTCCAAATGTTTGAAGGCCTTAATCATGTATTCTCTTGAAAAATGAATACCCATTGAATCTTAGTGAAAACATGAGTGCTGTCAAAAGTTAACCCTTTCCACATACCAAAACCCCAAAATTCTATATACTCAAACCATGATATAACTATTTCCTTATATCAGTCAAGAGCTCATGAATACTGTAAAACATTTCATTTTCTCGTTATCCCTTCATTATGCGCATATCATCTTCTTTCCAAAAATATCTCCATCACTTTCAATGGTTACCGATGCCAAATTCTTATGGAAAATCACAATGAACCAGTATATAGGTATTCCAATATACCATAAAAGTACCTGAACAACATTATTTTGGAATACCAATACATAAAAACTTCAAACCATCCTCTTCAATGATTGTCATGGAATAAGTCCTTCCTTGATTTAGATGTAACCTCTTACGTCAGGGCATTGAGTTGGGTATTGCCCATGTTCTCCACAGATAAGACATTGAACTCTATAACAGCCTATCACTCTATGACCCTTTTCTCCACACAGATAACATTTGTCCCTCCATTTTAGGTATTCTTCAAGGTTCTTCTTTTATTATTTAGAAATATCAATCTTTATTTCTTTATGATCCTTACTATGTGAACATGCATAAAATTCCATCTTCCTTTTATTTGATGACTTAGGAATACCACTAAATTTCACCTTGTTAATCATATATCGCGAGGAATAATTCAGCATAATCACAATATCTTTCTCTCTAGGAATTACACAATTTTATTGCTCATAGTCACCAATTTGTCCATTGGATTCAATGTTAATCGAATTCCTTTTGGTTCCCTCCATTGACTAAAACATAAAAATAATTCTGTGAGAGGAAAAAATCATGCTAGGGAAAACAACCTAATAAAGGGGGAGTACCTTCAATATCTAACATCTTAGGTTTAATTCTAAGATAATTAGAGAAATTCTAGGACTATAACCTATACGTATACTTAACCTTAGGGACATCCCTAGACATACCTTAGAAATATCTCTAGGGATCTCACTAAAGTTCTCGCATCCTAGTTTCCAAAGGTTGACTAAACCTTTCCTCTGATACCAACTATAGAGACCCGAAGCTTGACGTACATAGACATTATAGTACTTTTGCGGAATACTTAATACATAACAAAAACAGACACACAAGGACCGTAATAGTTTAGTGTCTTTGGAAACTTGGAACGTAATCTTCTAATCGTGGTGAAAGATCTTCAACATCTCCCATAAAGATCTTCCCCTTTTTTTCTTACCTAAAACATTTATTTATATCCTGGGGAAAATAAAACATAAAAAGGGTGAGCTCAAATTCTCAGTAAGGGTAATAATGGATAAAATAAAACATACCATATACATTTGAACTAAAAAACATGAACGTAATGTTTAAACATCAAAAGCTTGAGCAATGACATAAAACATTGAGGTACGTAAGGCATAGATCATAAAGAAACATTAATAATGATAAAATAGCATGGGAATAAAACATGTAATTGTGGAAACCATTAAGAACATGATATGATTTCCATATTAGCCAAGGCATTTCTGCCAAGACCATCTAAGTGGACAAAGTCCCTTTCTGAATCGAGTTCACTCCTCGTTTCAGTCCTGTAACACTGAACCAGATTAACTTACCGTTCCATCCATTTCTATCTCATGAGATATAAATCTTTACCCAATGAATTGGAAGGAGATATAGGTCCCACAAATCCCATAATGAAATCATTCTTACTTGTTCCACAAAATAAACTTGAAACATTCATCATAACCCAAAGAATAAAATGGGTTTCATAAACATCATCCCATCATCACATAATCCATATAAAACAAATGGATAAATCAACATAAGAAAATTAAAACTATGTAAATCATAGGGACATTATACTTGAAACATACACATATAATGTCATCTTAGATGAAAAAATGGTTTTGATAAAACACTTGAAATGAATTATTGAGGAAAATATCCTTTCTTATTAAAAATCAATTTCTTTTCACAAAACGTCATGAAATTTTAGCAGAAAGAGATTTTTTTTTGAAAATAGTCATGAAATATTTTGGAGGAAGCTTAATAAAAATAAGTCTTTATAAAAATGTAAAAATCCTTTCATGCTGTATAAGTTAAAAAAACATTTTCCTCGTACTTTTGTCGGAAAATTCAAAAAGTACCTTGTAACGTAAAAAAAAGAAAGATTCCTTACATATAATGTATTAAAAGACAAAATGGGTAAAAAGGAGATTAAAAATACATAAAAAAAACTTTTAGAAAATATGGACTTGGATGATAACAATAACCCCAGTAATTACTTACGACTAAACAATCTTGGATAAGAACGAGATTGGAAAAGTTATCCCTTACCGTACGTCTGATATGATTCGTATGTATCTAAACCTCATGTATAATTATTTAAATAATTTCATTGACTTATTAGAGAATAATATTCATTGTTATGATATCATATATGGTTCACTTATTACTTTATATTTCCCATTATTTTATAAATTAATGTTAAAGTAGCGTTTAGGGTAAAATCATCTTATTTGTCGTACGTGTTTGGACTTGTTGTTCTTGATGTTATTATTACTTATATCATGATTTAATTAATTCCAAAATGTAAATCATGATTTATATATCATATACATTCATTATATATCCAGAATATACAATCATTTAAAATAGTACATAACATATAGAGGTAAGAAATGAAACGCACCGTTCATGGAGACGGTAAGCCGTACGTACGCATGAACGCTACTTTAATTTCTATTTCTTATTTTAATGGAATTAAAACATAATGATACAGAGGTATATTATAATTCCAGTATAATATCATATATAATATCATTAACCACATCCTTTATACATCCCACATAAGGTATTAACGAATCACATCACTTTGAGGGGGCGGTAGTCCACACTTCCTCAAATGAGATTATCGTATTTACCGACTATGGAAACTATAAAGGCTTGATATAATTGGGAAGTAAATAAGCATAATAAAATCATAAAAATAGTATATAATATCTATAAATATAGTGCCATCATAATGGTCACCATGAGAAGCGGTAGGAGAAAATCGAACAATCATCATTTCGTGAGGCGTTAGTTTGTTATCACAGAAACATTATGTTCTTCATCCATTAGATGGATTTGTGTGTAAGTGTAGTTAGAATACTTCTCATAACAAAATCCTAGTATATTTAGGATATTGTTTTTGTTACAAAATAAAGGATTAAAAAGAGTTTAGGGGTTGGAGAAGTAGAATAAAAGAAAACAACTTAAGAAAAATGATTACCTTTAATTTTGGTAACTTCCTTTGGTTTGAACCAAAAGGACTTCTTAGAGAGTCTTATTTCTAATGTAAGGCTTCAAGAAGGAGGAGAGGGATGTAGGGAGATTATTTGGGCAGAGTTTGTACGAGATAAAAGGCTTGAGAGGTGTGAGGAATTGCATAGAAGTGGTCTCCTTTTATAAGGGAGAGGAGGGGCTCTTTAGGAAAGTGTGAAAACATTATTTTATTATAAACATATCTTCGGTTTCAAGAGGTCAAAAACACATTAATATCCAAGATAATATGACTCATATTCTAAATAAAATCATCCAATTGTAATTGGACAGGTTTTGGATGATATTTTAATCATTATAATCTTATTTATTTAAATCATTTATTAATGAGGTAAACACTACATCATTATTGTGTCATAAATAATCTAATTCATTTGATGTCTAAAAATTATGAAAAAAACAGAATTATGTAGGGAATCTTTTTATATTTACAAATAATATTTATAGTCGAAAATATAACTTATATAACACCTTATAAAAATTAATTACTAAAAGATTTTTGTTAAAGTCAATTTTGTCTTTACATTAAATTAATTAATCCAAATTGTCATTTTCACTACCAAGTGGCTCATTGGGGTCCCAAAATCGGCCCAAGTATTTCCATGGTTGGCCACTACTCATCCAATAAGGTTAGGACAAATTTCAATGTAATTTTGAATAATTATAATATTCTTTTAAGCTTGAATTATCCAATTTACCTTTAACCGCAGTAAATAAAAATTACCATAGTTACTATTCATAATATAAAAAAAATAAAAGTAACCTATTAACATAATTTGGACCCACTTATTCCAAATATGGAATAAATTTTTCAAAATTCAAAACATCGAAGTTGCATTAATTAATTTAAAATTAATCTCGTTGTTAAGCGAATAGGTTTTAAAAGTTAAAACATTGCCAAAGATTGAATTGATTTAACCTATGCATTCAATGTAAAATCAATGATAATGACATACATTATATTAAATAGTAAAAATATATTCTATTTATACTTTAAACCATTCAATATTTTAATTAAACCATATAAATTATTATGATGAAAAAATTTGTTTTTAATTAAAATATAGCGTGTTTTTACAATTCCTTAAAATATGAAAGTTATCAGAATTATATGAAAATTTTATCCAAAGTAAATTTTTATATCATGATTCCAAAGAAGAATTTTATTTTGTCAAATTGAACTTATAAACATGTCAAAAACTAGATTTAATGTGGGTTCTCCATCAAAAGGCGGCAAAACTACATTTTTTGAAAAATACTAATTTTACCCGAAAAATTTATTTTGTTCTCATACCATGTTCTAGAAAATATGTAAGATGAATAATAATGTTATAAAATTCAAAATTTAGTTAATAATATTCATAATGGCTAGTTCATAATAATATTATAACCATATTTCTTCGTTTAGTGAAACCCGATATTGCGTACAACACACGCTATCGAAGAAGGTCGCGATTGCGTGTAATGCAAGCCAAGTTAGGATTACATGTAGTGAAAGACTACATTGTTGTTGCGTATAACAGAATCCAACTATATTTTATTTATACATTGAATATATATATATATACACTCAATGTTGCGTAGAATAACTTCTATCAAACGAACTTGAAATTGTGTGAAACACGAGCCAAGAATAGTGTTGTGTATACTACAAGCTAATACGGTGCTGCGTGTACCACAAGATAATCTTGGTGTTTCGTACAACAGAAGATATGAATGAAATTAAAAAGAATGTATCTTATAAAATCTCGGGTTGTTACACTCGTACCGGCAGAGTCCGCTCCACGAGCCAAGGGGAGTCGATACATCAACTGACACAAAGTCCGTAGTTGATATATCCCAAAGTTCTGTCTCACCAATAGGAACTCAACGCGACAGACGGCGCGTCAATCGGACGCCCGGTCTGAGAGTTATTGGATTTTTCTTCCCAGGGGCCCGGTTGGTTTTTAAGTCATAACCAACTCGACTGTACTCCAATTGTGTCCAAACCTCGATCGGGGTAAGCCAAAAGAACTGTATCACTAAGAGGAATCCAACAAATTCGACGGCACATCAATCGGACGTCTAGAGCTCAAGTTATAAGTGTTTCCACTCCAAGGGCCCAGTTTGTTTCGTATTCAAACCAACCTGTCCATACCCAAAGTTCTCTGAAACCTTGAGTGTAATATAGTGAAACGAACGTCTCGATTCAAGGACTGCATCGCAACTGACGATGCATCGAACGGAGGTATGTAGCCCATGTTACAGATGTTCGAACAAATCTGTCCGTTTTTAGGGGGTTTGGGCCCGGACCGACCTGGCCCGAGACCCCCTGGGTGGCCTGAACCGGTTCGACCCGACCCGGGTCCGGGTCCGGCCCCTTTGGGCGCAGCCCGACCCAGCGGGCGCGGCCCGACCCAATGGGCGGCCCGGCCCAGCGCGAGCGGCCCGGCTCGGCGGGGCTCTCGATCCGAAACCGAGCGGCGCGAGGGGGGGTGGTGCCCCCTCACCTTGTAACGGCGGCCCCATGTGGGGGAACCGCATGTCCACCACTGGGGGTTATGACCCATGTAATTCTGAATGGCCGCCCGGTTGGCCGGCCTGTGCCACCACCGCGGGACCCCGCTGTCCCGACCTCCTAGCACTGGCGGCCGGTTTATCTGGCTGCCTCTAGGTCTTCCACCGCGGCCAAAGGTCTGTGGCACTTGATGCTTCGGCAGCCGGGGAGTCCGGCCGCCCCCTGTTGGTGACTGTCGCGGCCTTAGTCTGCGGCCCTTCTTTGACCGGCGCGGCGCGTCGGCTTCGCGCCCCACCACTGCGGCCCGCCCCGGCTGTGGCCCTTCAAGATGCTCCGGCGCGGCGCGACGGCTTGGCACCCCTCCACCACGGACCCGCTCCGGCCGCGTCCTATTTCGGCCTTAACGGCACAGCGCGACGGCGTGGCGGTTCCCTTGTTTCTGCGCGGTGCGATGGCACCACACCACCTCGGTTCCAATCCACGACGAAGGACAACAATAAAAAGGGAGGAGGGTCGGCCGTGTTTGTGCGGTCCGGCCCCCTCCCATTAATCGATAGCAAGCGGCTAAAATATTAACGATGAACGCCAAAATATTCATGAACATAAAATCAAACCCCTACCTCGAAAGTCGGCGCACAATGTCGAGCCATGGAAAAAGGAAAGCGTCATGATGATCGGACGTCACGGTAGATCAGTGCCGATTTCGTTGACGTCGGAGGAAGAGTCGTCGTCAATGGCGACGTTCCCCGCGGTGGTATCTCTTCCCTTGACGCGGAGGAAGAAGAAGAGAAGGCACGTCGTTGGTGACTTCTCGTTCTCCACCGAAGGCGTTCTTCGTCAAGAACGTTCTTCGTTGGAAGGAGGGAGCTCTCCTCCAATTTTTCCAGAGGTTTTCCCCCACCCAAAATATTTTCCTCCCAAATATTTTACAAGGCCCCTTTTAATAAAAACATTTCCATGCAGAAAGAAACAATTCAAAGAATTTTTTACACTCCAAAATAATTAATAAAAGTATTAATTATATGGGTTGGAATATTTAATAGAGGGAGGAGGGTGGAAGGTCTAAAATTCAAAAATAATTATAAACACCCAAATTAATTCAAGCCATTAACTAAAAGGGTTGGCACACATTAAAAGAGGAGAGAGTGGATGAGTTACCCATTAAAGCTAGAGGGGGTGTTTAATGGGGGGTTAGGAAATTTAAGGAGGTGGGGGCTCGTGTGGGCCCAACCCCAACTTCCTCTCAACTCCCTTTCCCTTAACACTTAAACCACTAGTGGTATAATAAAATTATGATTGTAAAACAACTATAATTTTATTCTTCACATTTTTAACAACTCTTCCTAAGAAAACACTCCTTCGGAAAAAGGGTTCCTAAGCAATTACCGGTGATGCGGTTTCATCAGTGCCCTCAGATTTCAATTCCATGCAACGGATAAAAAGTTTGAAAAACCCGCTCGTTCGTTCACTAAACGTACCCAAGATAAACTTTGGAAAATTATTCCGGGCACACCGGGCCTCGGAATCAGGCGCCGTCATAAACTGCGTACTTGTATAATTTCAAAGAAAATTAAGAAAAAAATTACCCTTTAAATTTACAGGTCTTTACATTACTTTCACCTCAGGGATTTACGTCCTCGTAAAGATACATCTCAAACTAGGGAAACAAATGAGGGTACTGAGCACGCATCTGATCCTCATGGTCCCAAGTGCTCTCCGATAGGTTCTCGTGCTGCCACATGATGTGAATTAGAGGAATCGAACATCCACATAGGACCCGCTCCTGTCGATCCTCGATCTCCACCAGGACCTCCACAAAAGTCACCCCATCGTCAATGTCCAGCTCCCCATGTTCAATGATATGCGATGGGTCATGCACGTATCTCCTCAACTGAGATACTTGGAAGTTGTCGTGCTCCTAGTGCAACTGAGGGGGATGGGTCAATTGGTAAACCACCTCTCCTACTTTATTGAGGACCTAGAAGGGCCGATGAAGAGTGGAGATAACTTGCCGCTTCGGCCAAATCTCTGTAATCTACGTCGAGGTGAGACCCGTATAAAAACATGGTCAACATACTCGAACTCTAGTGGTCTCCTCCTCTTGTCGGCATAAGACTTCGGTCGGCACTGAGCTTTCCTCATCCGCTCCTAGATAACCTAAACCTTCTCTAGTCCTACAAGAGTTGCAAGATTTCTTCTTTGCTGATAAGGGAAATCCGGTCTCATCCCTTGGATGAACCAGGTTCATTGCCTAATACAGTCAATCCCAACATGGATGATACTAATCCATACCAAGGATGGCGTCATAAGGCCTCGACGCTCCTACCAAAATATCCAACCGTTACTCTCGCCTCCAAGGGTTGAGTCACACTGTCAGCATCAGTGTGTGGTCACTGGGTCCTCTCCAGTAGTTATCTCAAAATTGAGGGTCAAGTCAATAGTTTTAAACTGGAACATCTTATTATCAACGACATAAAAAGGACATGGAACAAAACGTCACAAGAACACTGTCTTTTATTACTGCAGCCCAAGGTACAAAGACACAAAACATCAAAAAATCAAGAAGAAAAATGAACAAAAGTCCCCATGTCTGGAGCTAGTCCCGTTCCTGTCCATCTTCTCCTAGAGCTCCATGGTCGTAAGCCTCAGCTTCCTGAAGTTGAGCTCTCCCCTGTCCACCCGTTCCCTGCGGTCGGGGTGGTCTACCTGGTGGTGGTGGTGGTAGGGCCTCAAAGCATCGCCCACCACCCGCTGCTCGGCCAGCTCCTCTACCTCGACTGCCTACTCCCTGTAGACCACCATGTTCAAACCTCTGCTTGGGTGGTCCCTCTACCACTTTCTTCTCATCTTCATGATGATTCGGGCAGTCTTGAGCCATGTGACCCGGCCCGCCGCATGCATAGCACTTCCTGCTCCTCGTGTGGCTGGATCTCCTTCTTTTTCCTCATACAATCAAATATGCATCCTACGATTTCTCATCTAATGGTATGGACCTCTTGGACCTCTGCATAATCTATCTACTTCTAGCTACATAAGACTCTGCTACGGGTCGTCCTAAAGAGGGTCATGCCGCTGGTGACTGCTCGGCGAGAAAAATATCCACTTTAAGGGCTCTCTCCAACACCCCCGCCTATGTCGGGATGTTGACGGAGATCATCGAAGACCTAATCTCATGCCTCAGTCCCTGCTCGAAGGTCCTGGACCTGAAGAACGGGTCCCGTACCATATCTGTGGAGTAGCGCGAGAGATCAGTGCACCTCGTCGAGTACTGGGCCACAGTCATGTTGCCCTACCGCAGCTGTAGTAAATTCTGAATGTGCACCGCACTAAGGGTGGCTGGGATGAACTCCAATCGGAAGAGGCTCTCAAAGTCCGTACAATGAAGTGATGCCTTGTCATGCAACTGGAGCATCAGGATCCACCATCTTCCTGCTGCCGCATGCAGGAGACATGCTACAAGGATCACCATGAGGTCAGCTGGTGTCCACACTAACCTGAAAACTCAAACAACAGCCTCCAGCCAATCCTCGGCTGCCTGAGGGTCCGTCTCCTAGCGGAACCTGGGCGGTCTCTGATGCTGAAACTTGTACAGTGCACTAAGGTGACGTGCACCATCAGCGGCTGGGGCTAGTAGCATCGGTGGCTTGGCGGGTAGAGGTATCTCCAGTACCTCCGCTGTAATAGGGCCCTGCACTGAGGCCTCGTCGCACGGTGGGTTGTCGTCTCACACAAAACTCTAAACCATAGCTGGCTGCCATCATGGGGCCATCCTGAAAACAAACAGGTGTGCCACAGTCAATACAGTATACCTGGTGAGCTGACAAAAAGTAATCACAAAGAAAACTTTTCAAACACACATGCAATCAATGTCTTTGTGCATTGAGTCAGAAATCAGAAGTCAGGGTCCTGGTGTATGGATACGTCGGTCGTCGTACCAACACTAGACTCCTTGGACTGATAACTAAACTCAATACCCATAACACTATTGTTTCACAAAGAAGAAAGATCAGAGTCCTGAGTTATGCGGTAGAACCGAACTCCTCTAATTCCAATTTGTCATGACCTGTCCTCGGGACTCGTGCCATGACTACCCCAAGACCACCTTCCATAGGCCAGAGGGCTGGAGACTAGAACTAAAGGCATAAATCCCGATAAAAGGGAAGGCATTTCCTTTATAAAAGAAAACAAACATCACAGAGTTTGCAAACTGAAGTAAAAACTAAGTAAACTGAAAACAGAAGCAAGTACTAGAAAGTAAATGGGCCAGAATACAAACCCAAAAAAAGGTGTAGTACAACTGAAAGTAAACTACAACTCAAGGAAAACAGCTAAAAGGTGACAATCCACTCTTGGATCACCCTCCGGCTTCCTACCTAAAGGGTAGGTACAGATCTCCTCCTCAGCACTCCCCGTTCTTCTATCTCCTCCGGGTACTGAATCGTCGTGAAATCCACCTCCGGGCACCGACTCGACGTGATATCCACCTCCGGGCACCGACTCGTCGTGAGATCCTCCTTCGGGTACCATCAAAATCTACAAGCCTCAACCAAGATCAGTGATGTCCGTCATCTGTAACCAACACAACGTAGTGTGGGCGAAGCCCGTGCAGGGGTGAGTATACGATACTCAGTAAGGACCCCGAGACCCCCGAAGGTCTCCCTAAATCCACAAAGGATAACCACAATGAAAAGATACAATCATGAATTATCATCCAACACTACCTAGGTATATTCCCATACATATACCTAAGTCATCAAATCCAGATCAACTCCAACTCACGAGCTCTAGTACAATCCAGTCCACTCAGGAAAGTAAAACTTAATCCACATAGGAAAGTACGACCCAATCCACACAAGAAAGCATAATCCAATCCACACAGGGTATCAATTCAAACACATAGAAGATAATGAATGAAAGTCAAGACTCATCTCACATAGGTATAATACTCACGAAGAGGGGTGGAGATGATTAGATGTAGCCTCTAAATCATCTCCTATGCCGAACCCACATAGGATCCAAGTTTAGTAGTCATCGCTGCCGAACCCCTGGAGGATCCAAGTATATTAGTCATCGTCATTGAACCCACGGAGGATCCCAGCATGGTGGTCGATCCCACGTAGGATCCCAGTAAAAAAGTCGTCCGCGTCGAACCCACAGAGAATCCCAGTCCGGTAGTCATCCTCGTCGAACCCACAGAGGATCCCAGTGCGGTAGTCATCCTCGTAGAAACCATAGAGGATCCCAGTTCGGTAGTCATCCTTATCAAACCCACTGAGGATCCCAGTCTGGTAGTCCTCCTTGTCGAACCCACAGAGGATCCCAGTATAGTCGTCATCGTCGTCGTAACCGCAGCCAGCTCTAGGGTTCCCGCACACAGCACGCTCGTACAGCGAGGGTACGCTCCACGTTCCAAGGGGGTTCGATACATAAACTGACACAAAGTCCAGATTTGATGTATCTCAAAGTTCCGTCTCACAAATAAGAGCTCAACGCGACAGACGGTACGTCAATCAGACGTCTGGTCTGAGAGTTATCGGCTTTTTCGTCTAGGGGCCCAGTTAGTTTTTAAGTCATAACCAACCTGAACATACTCAAACTGCGTCCAAACCTCGAGCAGAGTAATCCAAAAGAACTGTCTCACTAAGAGGAATCCAACAAAGTGGATGGCACATCAATCGGACATCTAGAGCTCAAGTTATAAGTGTTTCTGCTCCGAGGGCCAGGTTGGTTTCGTATTCGAACCAACCCGGCCGTACACAAAGTTCTTCAAAACCTTGAGTGTAATATACCTAAATGACCGTCACGATTCCGGAATCGAATCACAACTGACGATGCGTTGATTGGAGGTTTGTAGCCAACATTACGGATGTTTGAACGAATCTGTCCGTTTTTAGGGGGTGTGGGCCCTGACCGACCCAAGACGAGACCCCCTGGGTCAGCCTGAACCAGGTCGACCCGACCTGGGTGTGGGTCTGGCCCACTTGGGCACGGCGTGGCCCAGCAGTGTGGCCCAACCCCGTGGGCGGCCCGGCCCAGCGGGCAGCCCAGCCCAGCGGTTGGGTGCTCTGGTCCAGCACAAGCGGCCCGGCTCGGCAGTGCGCTCGGTCCATGACCAAGTGGCATGGGGGGGGGGGGCGCTGCCCCCTTGCCTTGTAATGGCGGCCCCATGTGGGGGAACTACCTGTCCACCACCTGGGGTTACGAACCCCAGAATTATGAACAGCCGGCCCGGTTGGCTGGCTGGTGTCGCTACCGCGGGACCCCCTGGGTCAGCCCGAACCAGGTCGACCCGACCTGGGTGCGGGTCGGCCCACTTGGGCGCGGCCCAGCCCAGCGGGCAGCCCGACCCAGCGGCTGGGCACCCTGGTCCAGCACAAGCAGCCCAGCTCGGTTGGGCGCTTGGTCTGTGACCGAGCGGCATGGGGGGGGGGGGCTGCACCCTCACCTTGTAATGGTGGCCCCATGTGGGGGAACTTCCTATCCACCACCAGGGGTTACGCCCCCAAGAATTCTGAATGGACGGCCCGATTGGCTGGCTGGTGCCGCTTCCGCGAGACCCCGCGGTCCCGCCCTCCAAGCGTCGGCGTCCGGTTTATCCGGCCGCCTCCAGGTCTTCAGTCACAACCAAAGGGTCACGGCTCTTGATGCTCCGGGGTTCGGGGAGTCTGGCCTCCCTCTGTTGGTGACCGTCGTGGCCCTTCTTTGACTGGCGCGACGCGTCGGCGCCGCACCCCTCCGCCGCGACCCACCCCAGCCGCGGCCCTTCAAGATGCTCCGACGCAGCACGACGGGGCTGCGCCCCCTCGCCGCGGCCCTGCTCCGGCCATAGCCTCTTTCAACCTTAACGGTGCAGCGCGACGGCACTGCGCTTATTTGCTGCAGTTCCCTTGTTTCCGCGCGGTGCGACGGCACTGCGCTGCCTCTGTTCCAATCGACGACGAAGGAAAGCAATAAAAATGGAGGAGGGTCGGCAGTGTTAGTGCGGTCCGGCCCCCTCCCATTAATCGATAGAAAGCGGCTAAAATATTAATGATGAACGCCAAAATATTCACGAACATAAAATCCAAACCCTTCCTCAAAAAGTCATTGCACATCGTCGAGCTGTGGAAGGAGGTAAGCGTCGCGATGATCGGACGTCATGGTAGATCAATGCCGATTTTGTTGATGTCGGAGGAAGAGTCGTCATCGATGGAAACGTTCCCTGCGGTGGTATCTCTTCCCTTGATGCGGAGGAAGAAGAAGAGAAGGCACATCGTTGGTGACTTCGCGTTCTCCGCTGGAGGCGTTCTTCGTCAAGAATGTTCTTCGTTGGAAGGAGGGAGCTCAACTCCAATTTCTCCAGAGGTTTTCCCCCACCCAAAATATTTTCCCCCCAAATATTTTACAAGTCCCATTTTAATAAAAACATTTCCATGCAGAAAGAAACAATTCAAATAATTGTTGACAGTCCAAAATAATTAATAAATGTATTAATTAAATGGGTTGGCATATTTAATAGAGGGAGGAGGGTGGAAGGTCTAAAATTCAAAATGAATTATAAACACACAAATTAATTCAAGCCATTAACTAAAGTGTTTGCACACATTAAGAGAGGAGAGAGTGGATAAGTTACCCATTAAAGCTATAGGGGGTGTTTAATAGGGGGTTAGGAAATTTAAGGAGGTGGGGGCTCATGTGGGCCCCACCCCAACTTCCTCACAACTCCCTTTCCATTAACACTTAAACCGCTAGTGGTATAATAAAATGATGATTGTAAAACAACTATAATTTTATTTTTCACATTTTAAACAACTCCTCCTGAGAAAACGCTCCTTCGGAAAAAGGGTTCCTAAGCAATTACCGGCGCTGTAGTTTCATCGGTGCCCTCAGATTTCAATTCCAAGTGCCGGATCAAAAGTTAAAAAAACCCCGCTCATTCGTTCACTGAACATACCCAAGCTAAACTTTGTAAAATTATTCCGGTCACACCGGGACTTGGAATCAGGTGCCGTCAGAAACTGCGTACTCGTAGAATTCCAAACAAAATTAAGAAAAAAAATTCCATTGAAATTTACAGGTCATTACAACTGATTACACCTTAACTGACATATTATATAAACAGAACATAAATGAATTAATTAAATGATCTCATTTTCATATATAGTACCAGTGTAGAATGAACAGAGCACCATGGTTTTTTCATTATCATGTTGTCTTTAATTTAATATATATATACCTCTAGGATAATAGTTTATATTTCCAAAAATTGATGGTTAGACTCCGTTTTTTGTTACGTAATGAGGTTTATCTTACACCATATCACATCAATCATTGATACCCGGGAAAATTACATGTATGTAGGTGTTGATTAGGGGGTTTTACCCACCCTGTACACCTGACCTTTCTTTCATGAATTGGGATAGAACATAGTAAAATATTACCAAGCTAGAGATCAGGATACTTGGATAGTTTGTGGATTCATTTTCCCCTTGTTTATCTAATTTATTTCCTACTCCCATGTATACAAATTTTCTATTTTTGTATAAATGTGAAATAAATTATCATCAACATTTTCATATGCTTCTGTTTCTATATTTTAAAATTATTAACAATTTTATACCTTATATAAATTTCTTCACTGTATACTCTATGGTGTGTTATTGGCCCAATGTTTATTGTGTCTGTTATCTTCTTGTACAATATATTTATTATATTTCTTCTGCTATTTACATTTAATTATATAAATCCACTAGGATACACTCTGATAATTTTGGCATAGTATCCTCATAGAGACACCATAGGCCATCACTTCTGGATGGAAACCTATTCTATTTAGGGAGATTAACTTGAGTCCATGTGGCTATCCAGAATTGGGGGACAATTGAGTGGAACCATGGGTAAGGACATCAAAAAATGATATCAAAGGAGTTACTTTCTTTCTTTATTATTTGGATAAAATAGTGGAGGGATTATGAGCTCTTGGAACCTGGGTATAAGATGTTCTTGGGAATTACTAACCCACATTTGGGGTAAATTCCAAATTACCTTTAATTATAATTATTGTTTATTATTTTCCCTATTGTAATTGATATCCATTAAATGTTCGGTGACACACATGTAATTTGATGTTAATTATTATTATTTTTATTGATTATTTCAATTCCTCGTTGTTATGTTGACATGATGAAAAAAGGAAGTATTACATTCTTCATCATAGGAAACTAGCATTCATATTAAAATCATATTCAATGTGATATAAGTGAATTTTATTTTGTGAATTGATTTTATTTCATATTATTATTGATTGAAACATGGTTTTCATGATTTAATGTAATTCTAACATATAAAATTTTATTACGTGGTCTATTATTTGATTGTGATTGGGTGATTTCTAGTTTTAGTTCATGTGGTGTATGGGACTTCATGGGTTGGAATTTGTGGTTTAATGTGTCAATATATCATATATATCATATTACATTTTGAGACAAAATATAGTCTTGGTTAGCTTGAAAATAAATGGGTGTAAATTTTAGTGATAATCTCTATGGGCTCAAATTTACTGGGAATGACAACCCATTTTAATAAAAAATTAAAATAACTTTATAAAAAAATGAAATATAAAAAGCAAAAAATGCATTATAAATAAATGTTTTCTAGAAAATTATGAGGAAAAGTTCTATTTACCATTTATCTATTGGAACCCCTATAATTTAATCTTGAACACTCACAAATACATAACCACCTAAATAGGTATTCATGGTAGAATATCGTGTGTAGTGAGACCTTAATTTAATAATATGATTACTCTAGATCTTCTATTCATTCTTAAATCTTGTTATGAGGCATGTTCATGGAATCTTTATACTTTCCTTCCACTAAAAAACTCATTTTGCGTGCAAGGCTAGTGAAAATGACCATGCTCCAAACATGGTGCGATCTATGCCACTAGACTTTTCACCAGGAGTACCACATGATGCACTACATATTTTACCTAATATGGGAACTATTGATCAGTTTATATATAGTTTAATACTTAAAATGTAGTCCATAATGGGTGATCCATGATATCCAACTACAATGGATGATCTAACATGTGAGTTCCAGTAGCAGTATCCTCTCAACTTTTTAGAGGATGTTGGTCCACGTGCTACTGAGTCTTAGCTATAGGTCAGAATTTTATCTAATAGCATTTTGAAATGGATCTAGAGTAGAGGGTATAAATTTACACCTACATGCTTCATGATTCATCTATGTGTTGGAAGAATGTCAATATCGCTAGTGATTTTCATCAAGTCATGGTATGGGTTGATTTCCAGACGACCTTCTATGATAACTTCTTTACTCAGAAATCAAGACATGATTGAGCCAGAGAGTTAATCATCCTAGATTAGGGGTTTATGTTAGTTATTGACTATATAACATGCTTTACTAGGTCACAAATCTTTCAACCTGTAATAGAAGGTGTGAATCTATCAAGTGAAATAAGTTTCAAGGATGGGATATCGTATACCATCCATACCCAGGTGAACATAATTTGAATGCCTAACATTTTTAAGATCATAAATCAGGCTCTAATAACCGAGTGGAACCCGAGGGTGGTTGATCGTACCATATACAGAGGAATGGTGCTGAGGAAGGTGAATAATACTTCTGATATCATGAAATATTGTCTCAATATTTCACAAGAAAGTAGTTGTTGTCAGGGTAACCGAATTGGTGAATCCATTGAATTCCATCAATATAGAAAAAAGGGGAATATAAATCATTTGAGTGATAGATAACCTTTAGAGTTCAGGGGTTCTGTATATATAGGTAATATTTAGAGATTATATCAAAAAATTCAATATGATTCTCATGGAAGAGGATTTTCTCCGGCTCCACCATCAGTGGTGGGTAATTTTTTGTCTCTCCAAGCATGGTGTTGGATTAAGACCAACTAGACTAGATGAGGAGGAGGTTATGTCCATAGTAGATAGGATTCTAATCATCAGTTCCAGGAGACCGGTTATAATCTTGGTAGTCCAGCTATAGAACAAAGTTGTTGATCAGGTCCGTTGTATGATTTAGAACATTTACATGAGGATAAAATCATAGGACCTTCTATAGTATGATTTATTTTTCTAGTAATCTCTTCTATAACATTTGTTTCATTAAATACAGGTGTTTCACACTAATTCATATCTTTATCTATAATGGAAAGTCTCAGGCTTGAAAAATATTATTACTATGGTGTAATGATCATATATATGCCTCTGGGTTTACGATATGATAGAATACACCAATTCAGGGACTATCCCCTTGAATTAGGTCTTTATCCATTCTTATGGGACCTATTTGTTTCTATAAAAGAAGATTCAATTTAATTCTTGGGATGGATTAGTTGGTCCCATATCATTCCTTTTTTAGAATTCTATCACTATAGGGTATCATATATATCACTTGAGGGTTATATTTATCTACATAAGGGTGAGTGGGATGTACATGATAGTAGAACTAGACTATAGTATCAAGGGATAGGTGCCATGACCACAAATATTTCTAGTCATTTCATTGAAGATTAAGGTTTTCCATAGACATATTTTCTACCCATAGTGGATCATTTCAGTTAATTTTGTACCGATAATCTTTTTTCATTACCCCTTAAGTTATAGGTATATTTTATGATTGAAATGTTCTAGGAGTAACTCCAGTGTCCATTTCTATATAGAGAATATAATCAACTAAGCTCTAGGATTTTATCTTATAGTTAGAGGATCTGGAGGCCAAAAGTTCTATATGTCCCAATGTATTGTCTTGGGTTCAACTATTCTCCCTACCAAGAAGGCTAACGACACCCTTAAATTATGAATTGAATACTATCCATTGAACCAAGTTATAATTAAGAACTGGCATGCACTGCCTCTTATAGATTACATCATTGACAAGCTCTTTAGTGTTAGGGTGTTCTCATAGATTGAACTAATATCTAGTTATCATCATGAATGATTAAAACATTCAGATGTAACTTATGAAAATGTTCAATGTTGGTATAGTCTATACAATAATCTTGTTATGTCGATCATTCTAATGAACTAACTTTAAATTTTGATTTCCTTGAGGAATAGGGTCTTTCATATCTATATGGATTCTTTTCTTAAGGTCTTTGTAGAAGACGTCCCCGTTTATTCATCCCATTGCAGAGACTATGATAAGAATCATGGTATCACTTTTAATACACTAATACAGGATCAAAATTATGAAAATATTTCTTATTTCCACTTATAGATTGATATATTTCAATTATTAGGCCACATTATCTTGAAATTAGTAGTATCAATTGTCCTATTTAAACTGATTACTATAGTTCTCTAAGAGTATCCCAAGAATGTTTTTGATATATGAAGTTTCTTAGGGATGGCTAGAAATTACATGTCTTTCATATAAGACTTAACATGCCTTTCTTCACCTCTTAATAGTCTTACAAAGAAGTTTTTAATGTTCTTTTGGTAGAAAACGTTTGTGAAAGTCTTTCATGAGTTAAAAGAATTGGTTTTCCCAACATTGATTTTAATTATAACATTGATAAGGATAGTATATATACTATTTTTTGATTCATTCGATATCATTCTATGTTTAGTACTACTATAGGATGATAGATTCATTATGTATAGATATCGACTATTGAGTTTTTAGAACAAGAATTACACGATACATGTCCTTGAGCTAGAAGTTTTTGTCCATGTCTTAAGCTTCTAGAGATACTATATGAAGGGTGAGTTCTTTGTGGTGTATACAGACCATAAGAGAATCTAATATATATTGTCATAGTTTTAATTTAGTCTCGAATAACAAATATGGTTCTAATATATTTAGTCTTTCTGTTTTCAGCATGCTTATATGCCCAAAATGTTAAAAATAGTAGAAGATGTGTTGAGTCAATAAACTTAGTAACATGTTGTATAGGAATATAGTGATTAATTTAAATTAATGGTACTCTTCTCTATGATACATCTGGAGTTTCATGATAGTCACAATTACCTCTTTGATCAAGTGAAGAGAAGTCAATTTTCAGATTCTGAAGTCTTGGTTATCTACTCAAATATTTCAGTAGAGGAACCATGTTTGTATTGATCTATTAGTGGAGATGGTATTATGCACATAGATGAGCATCTCATGGATCATATAAATATGAGAGATTAATTTATTTGGGAGTCCCACACTAATCTATGGGATGTTCATCATGAAATCCCCATGATGTATTGAGATATGAGACACCAATATTGGCGGCCTGGGATGAGACATCAAATAACAGACTTTATCATTAGTTGTTCCACCAAAAAGAAGATGAAGGAGGGGAACTAGATACCTGGTTTCTTCTAACATCCACATTCAGTCCCATAATGAATATGTTCTGATGGTTTTATAGACATTGAATTTGGATTTTAGTAATTTCCTTGATGTAGTGATAGAATTTGGGTAGTCCTTGATTGACTGACGAATGTATCCCACTTCCTTACCATAAGGGTGGATTTCTCAAATGATGATCTGGGAAGACATTACATTAGTGAGATGTTGTATTTCCATAGGGTTCCTAGTATTAACATTTTAGATATGTATTCTCATTTCAAATCATGTTTCTAGAAGGGGTAGTAGAAGGTTATTGGTATACAAGTGCTTCTGAGCACAAATTTTAAACCTCAGAATGTTAGCAAGTTGGAAAGGACAATACACATGTTAGAGGACATCATCTAAGCATAGATCCTTGATTTTGTATGTTATTGGGAAAATAATATCCATATCATTGAGTTTTTATATAATAATATTTTTCAGGATACCATTTTGATGGATCCTTTCAAGTTCTTTTATAGTAGTATGTTCCATTCATCCTTTTGCTCAAAATACTTATGAGAGTTATCCATTATTGTTCCTAATATAATTCATGAGACTTCATAGTAGGTTCAATTGATCTAGAATCCTTTTTTTACTATTCAATATAGAAAAATATGATATGTTGATCACCATCAAAGACCTTTGAAATTCAAGGCCATGGATTGTGTTTTTTATGGGTATCACCCAAGCTTGGGAATAGATAGATATTGAGGAAAGGGAATTTGTTTCCATGATTTTTCAATCTATCTGTGATTATAGATAAATTTGGTCCAGTAGTATATTATTTTATATAACCTCATAGGTACCGTTCCATGTAGGTCATCTGCCATGTTTCATAGCTTCACCATTATCATGTTGATCCATCTCATAATTTTGATCCCAATGAGTTTTAGTTAGATGATGATGCCTCATTTGTGGAGTATCCTATAATAATTGTGGAAAGAAGCATGAAGAATATACATGGTTTTAATATCTCTTTACTATGGGTTCAACGTATGAAAGACCAATTCCTTGATGAGACTTTGGTGTTGCAGGCTGACGTATATGCCCAGTGGCTGGATTTTTTACCAGATATTATTTTTCCATTCATGGAAATTGGAATTGGGGAAGAGTTACTTTAATGTGGAAAACTATAAAAACCCAATTCTTCACCCATGTATGTATCCTTTCTAATTTATGGATAATTATTTTTTATGGACCTGAATTGGATTCCTAATGAGTTCGTGAAGGTTTCAGGGGTGTTTAGTGTTTATTCAGAGCTCTAATACCTGATAGGTGGAGAAAAGAATTAGGTCTCATTGTTAGTTGAAACAGTGTAACCCCTCATGCATTGTCTATCCTAATAGTGTGATGAAAGATAGAGAGATATCTCTTTCCATTTTTGAATCTCTAAAGCCTTATTGTATAGATGTTAATATTTTTCTCTAATATGAACTCCAACTTGATCGTCATTCATCATGTTGTATGCACATTAATATGTATGCAGTTCATCCTGAGTCGTTCATCATTCTTATTTCCCTTGAGGAAGATATTTTGATGAAGGAATGTATGAAATTTTTTTAGGGTTTTGATCAATTATTCAATTTTATTATGATCCAAGAGAAACTGAAGGTTCATATTAGATGAGGAGAGTTATACGAGTATATTGTAGGTGGTATATCACTTATCCTTCATGTCTCATTGTTTTCTACATTTCTATCATTGTACATATGTTGATTTCATCAAGGATTTCCTGTTTAATTCATGTATCATGATTACAGTTGTTAGTATCATGTTAAAAGACAGTTTTTTTATGTTAATCATCAATGGAGGTTATGACCTCAATGTAGACCACACCTTGCAAGTTGTTTCCACAATTATGCCTTTAGTGTTTTGTTATTTTTATCAGCTCTAATGTTCAAGTGTTATATGGCTTGTCAATTATATTGGTAAGGCCTCCTATATAAAATAATTTATGGATTGGAATGATTATCCCCTATATATGATAATGTCACTTAATGCTTCTAATGTATGTGTTCCAAATTAATATATGAACCATTTAAATATAATTGGAAGGCATATTATATATATACCTTATCTTATTTAAATATTATTTAATGATTCGGTTCCATGTTCGAAGAAAAAATACTATGTATAATGGAAGGTAGAAGAGTAAAAATAATGAAGTGATTAAAAATATGATAAACCAAAGGATGGTTACATGTACCTTCATCCTTGTCACTTTTATGAAATGAAATGGAATGGACCAAATGAATTACTAAATGGAATTATTGTTACAAGGAATTATTTATTAAATAAATAATGTATGTTGTGAATATTTCATATAAACCTATTCATTATTATAGGAGTGTTTAAACTTTAGCTAGAATTTTATTGACAAGGTAATTTCTTGAGAACTCATGGATACCATTTTGACTCAAGGATGTCAGTTCCCATGGGTGAGACCCACCATGGAACCAGATCTTTTTTTACTAGTGGATATCTGACATGACATCACTGAATCCCTCAATTATCATTGAAGGATTCCTTGGATACACTCCTCAAATCCAGAATAATGGCTAAAACATGTAGAAACATGGATACACCCATTGGATATAGTAATTTCATACCCATTTCTGCGATGTATTATGTTCCTTATACTTAGTTAGAAACATATTATAGTGTAATTCCTTGGGAGATACCCATTCCATTAATGGTAGACCCCTTATATCTAGGTTAAAGTTTGTCATTGAGTTTTCTCATCCCCTAATATCAACGATGAAATGTTTATAAAAATCGATCCTCATACTTATTATCATTATTACAGGATACCTTGTTACATCTTGGATACTTCATTATTACTATCATGATATGATGGAAGTTGTTGATATACCTCACCTAGATTATTATAGAATAAAAGATAAACGAATTAATTAAGTGATTTCATGTTCAGAGACATTACTAGATAGGTATGAAGTTGGTATGAGGGTATTTACATTACTATTAAATCCCTACTTATATATATATATATATATATATCTACACACTACCAGTTTTTATTTCATAGACTGGATAATATAGATACCGTTGATGGTAGCCTACTATGATTTATCTCACACTATCTAGGATTCCATTGGTACTAGTGAATATTACATGCATGTTCGTTTTGAAAAAGGGAAGCAACCCATCTTGGACACCTAATATTTACTGCTTTAACTATGATAAATATTGGTTAAAGATAAACAAACTAGAGGTTAAGATACATGAAGAGTTTATCTATTTTTTTGTTCCTTCTATATAATATGTATTCCCTACTACCATATGTACCTTTTTAAATTTTCTTAGATAAATAATATACATTATAATAATATTTTCTATATGATTTAGTTTCTAGATATTAGTTTTATTACTAGTTTTTTTAGTTATATATGATTTCTGTATGCTTCCAATATGGTGGGTTACTTTTCCAGTGTATATATTATGTTTTGTCTCATGATCCATCTATTTATTATACTTCTTCCACTATTTACTAGTTATTGTATTTATCTTCTATGTTCCACACTGGTAATGAAGGCATAATATCACAATGTACAACCCTAGTCCCTCACTGCTAGTTGGAATCCTTTAGCTTTCAGGGAAATGTTCTTATGGCCATGTGGCCATCCAGAATCGAGAAACCTTTTAGTGGCACCCGAGGTTAGGACATCACACTCCTAAGGTATCAGGGGATATAATAAATCTAACAAAATATGGGGAATTTATGATCTTCCAATCTTAATTCTACAAAAAAATTTATTGATAAATATAGAGATGGATATATTTAGATGAAGAAGAATCGATCATTTTCCAATGGTACTAACATGAATCACTTTTCATAGTGACAATACCTTATTATATAGACAGTAAAGACTATACTTGGGGTTACAGACATTTCAAAATCATTCAACCAACATTGAAACATTAATGAAATTTTTAAAATTATATGACCCTTTTTAATGTCTAATTCAATTCCCCCATTTATGTTTTTGACATTAAAGTAATAAATTTGGATGACTTAAACTCATAAAACAATATCAAATTAGGTTTTATATGAATATGCATGTTCATAGTAGGGAAAAAAGTAATCATTATGGATTATTATATAATAAATAAAATGTTATGTATTAAACCATGATATAGTGACCTTCCCAATATTATGTTTTCTACCTACACAAAACATTATATAGTTTATACCACTATTTATTGTTATAGATATAATAGATATATGTTTTAGTTGTGGGTCCATTAATGTATATTAAATTCTCTATATACATTAGATTGGGAGTGAAATATTCTATTATAACATGTATAAATTCTTGATTCATCAAGAAAATAACATTTTATTCTTACACCATAAGACTTCACATGAGGCACCAAAAATTTATCTACCTTAATATATAATTTTATAATAATGGGTATATTAAATATAATTAAATCAATAACATTATATGAGGGTTCTTACAAATAATTCAAAATAACTAATTAATATCATCAACCAAATAATCTATTAACAACATTTTTAGGAGGAAGAGGAAAGATATTTGGTTTATATAAAATAAATTTTATCCTTGCATCATTAATTTATCTATTATTTAATAGGATTTCTGTAAAATTTATTATTTTCTAGAAATTTTCATAGAAATTGACTTTCTTATAAATATTTTTACTTTTCTATCATTAACCAATAATTAATATAGCCAAAAAATCTTTCTAATTAAAGGTTTTATTAAAAAATATACTTCCAATAAAGACATCATATCAGATACCACCATGTTTATTTATATAAAATTACAAAAAATAACATTTGGTTTCATTATTTTAAGAAAAATAATAAATATGCATCAATATCTAAATAAATTATCAACATGAATCTTATGTGGAAGTAAGGAGTAGTGAAAGACCTTGAAAATAAATTTATATTCTCTACATACCTATATTTTATTTTTGTGTTACAACCATTTCATTTGTAGTAAAATTAATTATTAACTAATAAAAATTAATCTTGGGATAACCCTTGAGGGAAAAAATAGATAACTATTTGTAAATTTCTTTTAGATTTATTTAAATTATATTAGTCCACTATGGAAAATCAAATTTATTAGAAAATCCATATATTTATTTTTTGAAAATTTCAATTTGGTTTCCACTAGGAAATTAAATATGAATATAAAACTCCTTAGTCAATATATGATAAAAATAATTTTCATCATCTTTAATAAGGAATTATAAGAAATTTTGATCCTAAATTATATTTATTGGAAAATTATTTTTACTCTTATTGCACTTATAATAATTTGTTTTTCAATTTTATAATCATAATATTAATTAGAAATTTATTAAATTTTTTAGAGAAAAACGATCAATTAACTTTTTTACTATAAACTACTCTTATTTACTTTTCTGTGATCAACTAGTCAGATAGGCAAGTTTGATTGGGAGGGGTTTGGGAGATAGAGATAGAGAATTTGTGCGAAGTGATTGGATTCATTGAGGTGTAAACCATATAATGGGCTATATTTCAAAAAAAATTGATGGTAATTGAAAACAACTAGAAAATGAGATATTTAAGCATATTTGAATGTAAAGTAAAGTTGTTAACATTAGAATCACACCTATTGTAGATAATATTCCATGACATAATCAATCTTATATTTTTTATAATTATTCACAATAGATATATGTGTACTATATGTTCAATTATTAGATTAATATGTGAACTACATGGTTAATTAAATATAATCATAGTATAAATTATAAAGAAAAACACTCAAAATGTTATAAAAAACATTACATATGAAAAATATCCAGAAAACTGAATGAAAATTTAGGTGAAGAATAATAAATAATTATACACCATGATTAATCAAGAATTTTTAGATGTTTTCATTAAATAAGATATTATACAAATATATATTATAGAATACATAATACAAAATAATAATAATTATAAACCAAAAGGTAAATAAGTAATATAGTAAAGACTATCTAGAATTATTTAGTGTCCCTAAATAAAGTGAAATATAATATAGTCTCATAAAGATATATTGTTTAATAAAAATATTAGAAATAATATGATTAATTTCTTTTAACTCAATTGTGTTATTACATTATTGAAAGTAATACATAAACTATTTTTATATTACATAAATATGTTTTTTTTTTGAATGGTAAAAAGGTCAATTGGAAATATTTATGAAACATAAAATGTAAAATAATTGAAATTGGGATTATAAGTATAAAAAATCATTAATAATGTGTTTTATACATATAAAATATTTAAATAAAATATAATTACATAACTTGGAGAAACCCAAATCAATAGAGCGTGGTACAAATTCTGTCAAGTATGATCCCAAAAAAATCAATAGTAAGAGATAAGAGTTAAGGAATTGAAAACCTTGTGTGTGGGTAATGAATTTTCACATTATATTTCCCATTTATGTGAATTTTCTACTCATATTGGGAACTTATAATTACTCATTTCCTATGTGGACTATCATGAACGTTCAAGTAAATAAAAATGTTTCAATGCATAGGGATAAAAAATTATGTAATAATAGGTAAACCAAGATGAAAAAATGATATTTAGAATAAATATTAGTAAAAGTAAGTATAATTCTACAATATATACCCTAAAATACTATACATAAATAACCAAAATAAAATTCAATTAAAACTAGTATTTAAAATCCCTGACCTTATCATCTTAACATTTCTCAAGCCCCACCTATGGGACAAATTCCCCACACACTCTAAGACACGTTTCTTATCACAAAATAAATATTAATAAAATACAAGAGGGATATTTTTATTATGATCCACCATTAAGGGAATAGATATTGAGGGGGACTCATAAAGACATATAGGATATTCCTAAATGGTAACCATTTCATGAATGTAAATAATGTACATATATTTTCCCATGCACATGATGTGATATAACATAAACTTCTATCATATATTAATTATTCCAAAAAATAAATATATTCCAAATAAAATAACAAATCAATGTAAAATATACATATAAAAAAAAGTCTTAGTCACTTACTATGATCCTATGGACACATAATTTTGAATCATTTTATATGATCCTTTGAGATAACCAAGTATTACATCATTGAGTTAATACTTACCTAACATATAACCCTAAATCATTTAATTTTAGAATATATATAAATATATTAAATATAAATTCCATGTAATCCAAATTATATGAAAACATTTAGGTGAATGAAACACTAGGAAACTAATAATTTACCTATTATTCTTACCCAAATCACATATTTATCACCCAAATCCACATAATATACTTAGTAAAATTCATATTATGGTTTTTAAAATTAAATTCTTCATAGTAAATACTCAAAAAATTAATCCAATGGAATAAATACTTTAGTTATTTACAAATAATGATCATATAATACCACTCATTAGTTGTTAACAAAATAGATTAAGAATATAGTTTCATGTACGTAATAACTTTAAGATCACCAATTTCTACCATATTACTGAACTTAAAGCTCATAATGAGTGTATTCGATAATGTTAACCAATATAATATAAATAATATAACTTCCATTAGGAAATGATCATAAAAAAATAGGAACATTTTTTATATGGGAGCAACCTTGTAGAATAATTTACAATAAACAAAAATATATCCCATGTTAAAAAATACAATGAAAAAATCAGTATTACATTCTTAAAATTTTATGTCCCCATAGAATTAATTGTCCAATATAAGAATCCTCTAATTTATCCCTTTATATCAACCTAAATTATGTCTTTAATAAACTGCAGGGAAAATGAATTAAAAAACAGTAACTATTTACTAAGACACAGGTTAACCCATACACCAGTATTTAATAATAACCCAACCACAAAGAGTTTAATATTTTCTAATAGACCTTAAATAGTCCACCAATACGACAAAGTTTATATAATCACAATCTATCCAAAAAAATTAAAAAAACTTTATTAAGAAATCAAATTAACTAATCTCCCTTCTCAAATAGGACAACCCATAACATTTTCCTCAAAAAGAGTTCTTCGCCAATTTTTTTCTATAAAATTAATTTTCTCTTTATTTTAATTTTTACATCATTATGTAGCTGAGAAAAATAATTTTATTATTATTATATGTCTTCTAGGATTTTGTTATAAAAATAAAACCTTAGGTATTCACACTTTATTATGGGGATAAACTATGAAAAAACACCACAATAGAGTCTCATGGGATATTTGGATAGAGCTCACTTTAACTACAAGAATAAAATAATATTATATCAAGGATCCTATAATATTCTAGACTACCATATACCCATGAGCCATTCCACCACCCTTATCATTATACCACACTATATAATATATAATCCATGTAAAGATACATTAAATAATGAAACAAAATTCTTATATTAATGTGTTATTGTACTTATTTAAATCCAATATTCCTTACCCTAATAAAATATCAGGACATTCCATGACTAGATTTAAAAGTAACTCATTTGACCGTGAAATAATGAGTTTTATTCCATGATATGTTTATAAATTTAGTCAACAATGTGTCCATGGATTACACTATAGTAATAGTCATCGAAAATAACAACATCTCCATTTATTCCTTTAATAAAAACCATAAATATCTAGAATCCTAAAAAAACCTCCCTGAACAATATTATTGTAATACAAAAAATAAAACATTATATTGGGTATTTGTATCCCCAAAATCATAATTCCTAATTGTTACACGCTTTACCTAAAATTATTAAAGTATATTATTATAATGTCTGGAGATTTAAAACACATACACCACCCAAATTCATCATATATAAGGGGCATGTATGAATACCTTTATTTCTTAAACCCAATGACACTAAATTGAGAAATTGGGAGAAAAATTGCTAAATGATTACAAATTTCACATCTAATAATTTTTCAATATAAATATATAAATAAAATATACCATTTAGGAATAAAATTTACTCCTATTTATGATATCCTTGCCTAAATATATATCATGAATAAAAACTGGAAAATATTATAAATACAGTACTCTATATCATTTAGTTTGAGATGATATGATTTGGTGAAAAAATTTATGTGCACCCATGAGATAAGAAAATTTTATATGAATGAGGAAGAATAGGAGGAAGGCATTTTTCTTTCCATGGATTGAGGGGTGTTCAGTTTATTTATGATATTTTAAAGGTGTTTATATATATTGAGAATTAGGGGATGAGAAGAAATGTACATGGGGGAGGGGACTATAGGGGGTATGCGAGTTAATGGATTTGGTAAAAAGGGAAAGGTATAGGATAAATAAACTAAGCATTTGAAAAGAACTAAAAACAAATAAATTATAAATACTTAAAAAATTATTGATAAATTTATCCTATTTTTATTCAAACTTTATTATTTCATCCTTTTATAATTAGTTTATCCTTTTCAATTTTAATCCATATTTAAAACAATATTTATCCCTTTCCTTAGATTATCAGTACTTATAATTTAATTTACCCTAATACCATTCCTAAATTCAAACCAAACACCTCATAAGATTATAATTAATAAATATTAATAAGTCATCATTTTAACTAAATAAAATAAAACATTAATCTTTTTTAAATAATTTTAATTTGACCATCTTGAAAACCTTCCTACTATAAAATTTATCAAAAAAATTAAAACATAAAGAATATTTCCTAAAAATAAATCATGAATACTTCAATTTTTCAAAATAACTCCCTAATTATTTTCCTTATCCATATTCGATGAAATTTCATATTATTTTTTCAAATTAATTTGGGTTTTTCATAAGTTTAAAGAAAAACTTATAATAATAATTGATTGTTTATATTTCAAATGATATGAAAGGAACTAAAAATTGATCAATTTTTTATTATTTTTGGGATCCAACCATAAAAAAAATTTATTGAAGATTTATACCCCAAATCATACCCTTATGATATAATGTGAAACTCATTAAGTCAAGTATGTTTAAAAGAAATTATTAATTGAAATACTAGGGAATCGCTACTAAAAAATATTTCAATGACAACAATTTATACCATTGTTTTAAGAACTATGGCCATAGGTAATCCAATATCTATGGATATATTAAAACATGACCATGTGTTTACTGGGGTTAGGCTATAGCTGTGGTTCCAAATAACTATAGTGTTTGGTGGGATAGAGAACTACCAAAATTTTTAAGCAATCACCCAAATTACATTGGGAAATTTCGGGAACAGTCTATTTCTATGTTTTTAGAAAATCTTGGATATGTTGATGACCTAAAACAATGGTTCTAAAAAAACATTTAATTAAGAATTTATTGAAACTCCAATTTCAAATATTTTGTAAATCTGTGGAAATAGAGCACACCTACGACCATTGTTCTAGAAAACTATGGTAATATGCCTCCATTCTAACAAATATTTAAATGGTTTTATAAAAGTATAGAAATAGTACTTCCTTATAAACATAGTTTTTGAATAAAATGTAAATATTCCTCTCGTCAAACAAATATGTCCATGGTTTTCTAAAATCGTGGAATATGACTCCTTCAAAACACATATTACTATGAGATTTAAAATCCATGGAAATGGGTTACCCAATATATTTTTTTTTATTATAAAATTTTATCTAATATAATTATATATAATTGTATAAATGTATATATTTATATATATACATATAATACAGTATGTAATATTAGTAATGTATTGGGAGAATTTCATAAGAGGTTGTTGGACAAAACCATGGTGGTATAAATGTTTTGTCAAGGACTATGACCATGATTAAATAAATTACTGAAATATGTGTAATTTCTTTATAGTGTATAGACTATGGACATGATATATGTGGGCCGTTGAAATATTCATTCTAATCAATAGATTAATATAATGTATATATCCTATACACTATTGTATTAGTGACAGTATCGTGGTCCATGTAAACAGTGAGGCTAATCTATGGTTGTAGATGTAGGCATATTTTTATGGTTTTAAACCAAGTAAATATACATAATTTAATGTTGGGTATTATACTAATTTTAATAATAATAAAACCATAATAATAAATCTATGGAATCCCATGAAAAATAATAATTGAATGCTCCAATAGGCTTAAACTCATTGTACTAAAATAATTACTTAATAAAGATCATTTTATGGGTCCAAAGTCTATTGAATTCCATTAAATATCTATAATGGTAACTTTAAAAAGTGAAATTAAAATCATAAAAAAGTTATCCATGTAGGATTGGGATTACCAATAATTAATTTATAATAAAATAGATAAATAATATGTGTTTCCACAACCATAACTTGTACATTATACTCAAAATATAATCTATTTTGATCATTGATCTAGATATTTTTATATATGTCCTAGAACCAAATTAAGATGATTACATGATATAATATAAAATTTTAATACAAATATACTTCCAAAAAAACCCATTAGTGTATGAATATTCTTCCTAGGTATATCATTACCAAATCATTTTTGATAATAGTGTATGGATCAAATATATAGCTCTATGCCCTAATGCCAATTCTAACAATCCCTCATTATATAAATCTAAAACCTATTTTTAAAACTATTTCATACCTAATTGGGAAACATAATATTTACATTATTATCATTTCTATATTATAAATAGTTTATTCATCTATAACCTAGTGAAATTTATGGGAATGTCGAGATGGGTGAACTACTCTATAACATAGAATTGGTATACCTACCTTTCGTTATTCTCCTCCATTTATCCATTTCCAAATTTAAGTGTCAAAAAAATACCTAAAAACATATACCCCAACATATTTTATAATTTCCTTTAAGTAAAATCTATTTTAGAACATCCATATATAATTTCTTAGAATAATTAGGAAAAAAATACGAATATCAACAAAATATCTACTTCAAAACATACTTAAATCCCTAAATCCTTAGTAGAATCATCCTTAATAATCCATGTGAATGATGAAACAATTTTTATTAATTAGTTTTTTAATATTTTACAATTAATCATCCAAACTTGAGGTCCCAGAGCTCCCCAACATTGGCCATTGTTAATATATTAGGGTAATATTTTTGGTTTCGGAGAGCCTCAAATCCTTTCAGATATTTGTTTTCAATTTTATTAACTAAAACTCAAGATATATAATCCTCCTAAAATTTTATTTTATTAATAATATCTCAAGATATAAAAAATAAAAAATTAGTGTGTGAAGAAGAAAAAAATTAAACTTAAACTTTTGAACCCATGAGTTCTTGAAATGTAGTCTTAAATATAAACTGAATATTTGGAAATATTTATATTAAGATTCACAATGAAAGATCACTTCTTGAGTGTCTATGTATCTACATATCTTCTAAAATTAAATTACATTAGTATAAAATTTTCTATTTAAAGAAGATCCAGTGGTATATAATTTAGTGTTTTATTATCTACACGATCCAATCATTAGTATTCAACATTAAGTCTATCTGTAATAGATATATAAATATTAAAATAATTAAAATAATTAGACTAAATAAATCTGTATATATCATATATCAAAATAAAATCATCTTTAGTAATATTATAACAATTTACATTAACACACTATAGTCCATTCACATGACCTAAACCTCATTGAAATTCATATTGAATTTATCAATATTTTTAGTCTTTGAATTTTTTTTGTAATAATAATGAATTTTAATAGACATAAACCTCAGAATATAAATCAAATAACTATCATTATAATTCCAAATAGATTCATAGATTGAAAATTTTTACTACTCAGATCTATGATAATATTCCCCCTATATTTTTTCTATGATTTTTTGAGGAAATACCTATACAGTTTGAGAAATATTTGTAATAAAATTGATTTAAATGTTATGTTATATGATGATTGGGATAATATATAAATGAAATATCCCTTTATATATTTTATTTGTTTCTCAATAGTAAGTGGATATTAAACTCTTTCCATGAAATGAATATATAACTTTTAATAGTTTATTTTTTCAACATCTTCACAAAAACTTTCATGATTAGATACGATCATGAAGTAACTATACAAACTTACCTTACCCATTTATTGTTACTTTCCACTGTCATCTACACTATCAAATATTTCCTTGTATTTATATTTCACATATCCTCACTCTATTATCACTATTCTTCATGGAATATTTTTTTTTTTAAATTTGTGCTTGAAGTTACCCGATATAACCTTCTACTATCTTAAAACATTTAATAATCTAAAATATTGAAAAGAAGATACTCTATTTATAATGAAATATCGTAACAACATAAAATACTCAAAATATTTTAATATATAGACAAAATATATTTAAAATATTCATATAACACAAAAACATAATAATCAAAATCTTTGGAAAAGGAATGCGACTGTAATTTTTTAAAATATTTTACTCTCAAACCATTTTACAAATTCAAACCATTATAAAATTCATTATTGAAATATTATAAAAATTTTATAAAATTTTAAAATATATTTATTTTCCTGATCATTCAAACAAATGAAATTGTATACATTTGTTAATACGAATACATTTCTACCGAGAACATTTTTTGCATAGGATAAAGGATTTTGTCTTTCTCTGAGTGGGAATATTTATAATGTGGGAGTTATTTAATATATAAATAATTACATAATAACTACCATAAATAAATATTAAGGGAAACAAAAAATATATATATAAAACTATACGATCTTGATAAAATTTAAATTTATGGATGTACAATAAAACTAATAATCATTCAGTAAAAATAAATCATAACAATGTTATAATAAATGCTTACCAAATAAATAAATAATATAAAAATAAATAATTAGCGTCAGTGTCTTGTACAAAGATCTGTTTTTTTCATCTCTATAGGACCACATATGTTCCAAATCCACTAGATCTATTACCACAAAAATCATTTTGAATACTTCTATTATAAAATTACTACATAATTTTATACTTGTGTATACATAGTGAATGGTAAGAGTTTATTATGAAATTACTATGTATTTTAAGAACATATAATTTTATACTTGTGTATGCATAGTGAATATGACATTAAATCATAATATAATATTTCACCTGAAAAGAAAATAGTAAACAAGGTCATCACTATGACATTTCAAACAATAAGTCAACTCATATATGGATTATATACACAAAATTGACCACAATAATCTAAAAAAAATTAAAAAATCTCTCATGGATAAACATACACTAAATTAAATCCCTATACTATTTCAATCTATAGATATGCGGAATAGATAATTCGTCAATGAATATTTGTTTCAGCCCATAGAAAAATGTGTCCACCCTCACCATGCCAGGGGTAGTGTCGGTTAGAGCGGTTTCGTTACAACATCTATATAAAATCCACTCCCAAACAAAAAAATGATATAGAGGTGTTTTAAATCCTTATATCTCATCATTCAATACTCATGTACATTACAGTAACTATATTAGTATTTTTTTTATTTGTGAGTATGTTCGAGGAAATAGTCTATTTTAACTCTATCACTAAAATATTTAAAAATGATTGTAATAAAACTATAACACAAGAACAAATATTTCATTACAAAATCAATTGATTGATCTTCCATAATACCAAATGTAGATTTCCTCACAAGACTATTGGTTTAGCCATTAGAAAAAAATAAAATCAGATGTCATTCAAATGTAAGAAAATGACATAGTCATGAGAGTGATTAATGGGTTAGACACTCTAATAATTTTGAAATAATTTATAAAAAATACTGACTAGAAATAAAGAATAAAATAATGAAATTGAATTATGGTCACATTAATATGAACTTTTATGATCAAACCATTTTCTTAATCTTTTTATATCTTATATGGCCCATGAAAATCTCCTCACCATCTACTGTTATCATTACAAAGTTATTATAACATCATCATGAAAACATATGAGAATAATATTATTTATGGGGAAGTTTATGAATTTATCAACATATAAATATTTACATAAGTATCATAATATTTTTACCTTATGAAAATAGGAAAAATTAATTTTCATGGTATATATTTCCCCCTTATACGCCACCATGGATTGACCCATGTGTGGGATAATATGTCATGGAAAATTTCCTTGGGTATAATTTTTTATAGCCATAGGTTCCATGGTAGTATTATTTTTCTATTTATCATTGTATATGAAAAATTAACAAATATTTGCGACTGGATAATTTAGTAGATTAATACAGGGATAATTTTAACATGTAATTTATTATAATTATATATATATATATAATTTTTCTTATTTATAATATATTATTATAATTATTATTCGTTATATTTATATATATTTAACACACACACACACATATTTATATTTTAATAACAATAAAATTCAAAAACACAGCCAAAGTAATGGTATATACATATATATGGAATTTTCATATTATTATTAGTATTAATTATTTTAGAATTACCTTAGTATATTGTTATTATTATTATTAATTTATGTTTATTTATTATTACATATAAAACAAAATATTAAAATAATTTAATATACATATATTTAAATTATTTTTATATAATATATATATATATTAAAAAAAATATTTATATTATTCCTATATTAGTGTTACAATATTCACTATACCTGTTTAATATTGAATATAAATAAGTTTACTAAAATAAGAACTATAAATTTTTATTAGTTGTACATAATTAAGTTAACATTTTGTGATACTAGGTTTTGATGAGAAGGTAGAATGTGGTAGTGGATTTTCTCAAGGACAAGGAACCTTAGTAAACCATAAATCAATCATGCATCATCTATATAGCATGAAGAAACATAGATAGAATTGAGTAGTTACTGAATAGATTGAATAAAATAGAAAATAAGGAAACTATGTCCTTGTTTTTTTTAACCTAGTAATGGTTACTAATATAGTTTTATAGAGGATGAGAGCTCTCAATAGCATAGGATTTGATATTTAAAATTCACATGAGCTATTTCCCCTAAAATATTTTAATTATTTACACAGAGAAAATGATAAGTTCCATGTAATTGATATAATTTGGATTGATTTATTATTATGAGTTTAATTTCTAGAAAATATTTTAACACATCATGGTTATCTGAAAAATGTTATTTTAGATTGGGGATTAATAATTTCATTATCAAATAATCTTGGTTTTGAGGTGATAAAAAGTACTCTATTTACTGTATAATTATATTTTATTTAAATGTAGTTTTTACTTTTTTTATGATGTATATTTATCAAATCAATTAGTGTTTTTTTCAATTTTACTTTTTTATCTTCAACATAATTAAATTCTTAATTTATTTCATCATTATATAATATTGAAACCACTCATAATTATTAATCAACATAGAATGAGTATCTAGTAACATATAAGGATAAATAATTGAAAATGATACAAATATAATTATTTTATTCTAAGTAAATTATGATTTAAATTAATTAATCAAGTACCTAATGGAAATATAATGATATAAATTAATCATTATTAAAATTGTAACCAAGTTATTTTTTATGGATTACCTCTAGAAGTCTAAATTTTAATAGAATATACTTTCATTTTTTGTGGCATTAAATGTTTTAGAGTATATCATATATGTGGTTTAAAAGTGAAAATGGGTTTTTTGGATAAATGTATTCTATAAATGGAATGGTGGATGTCACACACTCCAAGGTGAATATTGGAGGCCATAAGAGTCCAGATATAAGCATGGTAGTTTTCTGATTTTCAAATTTTTTTCGGATGACAGCTGTTTTTTGTGAAGGTTATTCAATGGAAGTTGTTTATGGAATATAAGTTTGTTATTATGTGGGTTCCTTATAGAAATACCTATGATATATGTATAATGATGAAATGAGAATTTAATTTACCATAGTAAATTATGGAATCGTTATTAGGAGCCTCCTAAATGTTTGTGTTGAAGAGAAAGGATTGAAAATTGTAGTTTAGTTTTCATTAGGCCATGTTATCTTTGGAATAAACTCGAGTGGAAGGGGAAAGATTCATAGTAAATACTATGATACCATTGTGGGGCCAAAAAAAATTTAATAGTTTAAAATGATTAGATCCTTTGGAGGATTTATAGTTTTTTATTGGATGGGGGTCTTGAATCTCATTTATCAAGGAGATCATGATGTGGTTGAGACCTCAATATATCATGTAAATTCCATTTGAAGTTTATTTATAGAGTTAGGCTCATTACCCAATTTGTTTTATATTTTCTCTTTCTCTTGGACCCATATATGTCTTTGGGGATTGGTTTGGGAAATATTTGATTCTTATTGTTGGTCTAAAGTATTTTAATTAATGTGATTGTTCCCTTATGAATTGAGGTTCTATTATCTTAATTTATTCCTTAATTATTATATTGTATTTCCTTCCAATAATTCTATAAGAGTGGTTTGGATTCTATTTTGATGATTTCTTAATGTTTTACTTAATGAGGATTATATATCATTGTATGATAAGGATCTTCATGGGATCTGGTTATGTTTTATGAATTTTTACATATTTTTATTTCAAAATTGTAGATGAATCTTCCACTAAGGTATAATATTTAGAAGATATATATTTAATATTGTGTAAAATATGAAATTTGAATTATTTTTTCTCAATGGGATAGATAGTCTTAATCATAATAATATAGATAATAGATAAATGATATAATTGTAATTTGAAAAATGAGATGGTCATATTTTACAATCTTCCTCATTATTATAGATTCTTATTGGATTGATTAATGAGATATGAATATTATTGTGATTTTATATTACTATTGATATGTTTTTATCATGTTGAATTTTTATAAATAACAAAAATAAGATAATATGGATAATGATTTAGGATATAGAAATTATTATTGATATTTATTATTATGAATTATTAATAATTAATAGGTAATGAGTAGAATAGGTTTTCTATCTATTCTAGAGAATTGTAATTTCATATTTATTTACAATGGTTGAGGTAATAGAGTGTGGTTAGATCATTGTATTATAAAGAGGGGTGATTTAAAATTTATTCTTGTTATAGTTTTTAGCTGATTTTTGATAGCATGAATGGTTATATAGAGGTGGATTATGTGATATTTTGGGATGCTGACATGTTTTTTAAATCTGGTAGTGGGATGGAAAAGTTATGGTTAATATATGGTAATTTTCAATGGATTTTGATATAATAAATAAATAAATGAATGAATTAATGTGTAATTTGTTATGGTAAGAGTAGTTATGTGTTTGAAATAAATAATGAAATAGTGAAAATAATGATACCGAGTCATAGTGAATTTAATAGAAATGTTAAAGTAGTTCATTTTAAATATTTCTTTTTTATAATAAAATATAAAAAATGAAGGTTTTTAAATATAAATTACAATTGTAGCTAGGAATTAAGTATGAAATAGAATGACGATTCTTATTGTGAAATAGTTATGTGGTTAGGTTTCAATATATTTTTCCTCTTTAAAGGTGGAATACATTGATATTTTTGAGATTTTAATGTGGGGTATAGTTTTATGAGTGTAATGTTAGGGGGTTCACAATTAATGTAACCACCAAAAAATTTACTTTAAAAAATCACAATGCTAAATATCTTTCTTAAAATGCTATAAAAATCACTAATCAAACTGTGATATATTTTCAAATTATGTAACCATTGCAAGCTCTCCAATAAATTTGAATATATGAATTATAAGAAAAAAATAATAAAAAATATTTAAAGAGGTTTTTAAGTGATGAAAATATATTTGTTAATGAATAATAGATAGGTAATCAATTTCCAATAAAGTGATTTTATTCTCAAGGAATACATTTTCATCAAAAATTATTTTCATTGAATTTTTAGCAGATAAATTATAATAAATTTATAAAACTTTTCAAAATTTTATTCTAGGGAATGAATATTATTTTCTAAATCATCATTTAAATGTTAACTGACGGTAAACTTTGGGTGTGTATGTAAAAAGTATTATTTTTCAGTGAATTGTGGAAGTATACAGATTTTTTTCAAAACTATAATTTATTTTCATTAAATAAAGTCAATTAAAATTACCATTTAAACATAATGTTAAATAATTATAATTTAATTATAAATAATTTAATTAATTCTATAGGAATAAATATTTTACATGATTTTAGTATAAGTTCATTTTTGGCCTTAAAAACATGTTTCCCTAAAAAAATATAAACTTAATGTGTTTTTATAATAATAAATTTCAAAAATATCCTTTGATTTAATGTTTTAATTAAATTCATATATTTTTAGTTCAATAAAAATTTGTAACATTAATCTAATGGTTTTTACAAGGCAATGAGTTATCACAAATTGTGTTTTATACTTAAAAATTCATTTTTCAAATAATGGGTTTTCATTATGTTTTTCACACATATTTAAAATTAAATTACACAAAAATATTGAAATTGAATCTATAAAAATTTATTATATATTTTGAATCAGTATATTTTATATAATATTATAGGTTTAGCATAATTATGATTCATAATTAACAGTAAAAAATCAATATTTTATTACCACAAATAAGGTTAAGATGAGTATACTGAGGAGTTAAACTAATAGATAAGTGTAAAAATTACACATAAACATTTTTAGTTGTTGTTTTTTAAATTTATTGTAACCTTAACCTCACTTAATTTAGAATAAATGTTCATTTTGATCCAATTTTACATGAAGGTGACCTTATATTTTGAAAATATTTTGTGAAATTCCATGTATATTGTTGTCCTTACATATAAAAGTAAACTTCTTCTTCTACATATATACATTATTTTAACCTTATTTATACCCAAATACCTTATACTAATCCTTCATAGATTAATTACCTACATACTAGAGCTTTTTTTATCCTATAAGGATATATTATGAAGGATTAATGTGTAAACCAAGGTGGCCTCTCAAAGAAGAGAAACAAATATATGCGTACCTGTTTCAATATTATTTCTTTTTTTAACCTATATAAACAATTTATATCAATCATAAAATGATGAATATAATCTCATAAATATACTAAAATTTTATCATATTTGTTTAACTATAATTATCCACCTCTATTCAATCAGGTGGGAAATGAATGTAGTGGTCATGCGTACATCTATGCTACCAACTCCACATAATTATATCAATCACTTTCCATCAACATCATTCACATATGGTTATTAAGATAGTATTAACATATTATATAATATTATATAAATAAATATTCTTATATAATTATAATATATTATATAACTTCATACCAACCCATTCGTTGAAAAAAAATAACATCGCTCGTGTATACATGAAAATTACCATTTCCAAGAAGTGATGTGGTTTTGTGTTTAGATACTACATTACCAGACATGTAATAAGAATATATTTAATAGATATATATAATATTTATGAAAAAATAATTATTCTACAAATATGAATTAAATTTTTTATTTATTTCTTTCTATCCTCTGAAAAGTGGACATAACGGTCATGTGTATATACAAATTACAAACTCCGTGAAGTGATGTAATTTTTTATTCATCACCAAAATCTATTTATTTTTATATAATTTTATATGAATATTAAATTTTATACATATGAACTTTTTTATATATCAGAAATTATGAAACCACGATCAATATAAAAAGACCAAAACAACCTAAGCAAAAAAATACATGAGCAACAAAGTTGTTAGCAGCATAAATAAAAAATATAATATGTAATTGTTAACAAACAAGGGATAAAAAATATAAATGGACCATATATAATATTACAAGTATGAATATTATTATTGTATAGAATTATAATAATTCCAAATTTATCATATGGGATGTTAGATCACTTGCGAATCAATTTTGAAATATGTTAAGGGTTCTTCATCTTAATATTGTTTTGTTGAGACATGGTTGATGTTATAAACCTATTTATGATTATGATATTTATGTAATAACCGATTAAAATTTTATAACATTTATTTTCATAATTCCTAATATAATTAATCTTAGTTCATCCAGGGTGATTTTATTTAAAACATACCAAAGTGGTATGGTTTTATCATTTCAAAATTCTATTTTTTGGGATATATGTTATGTTATACACCCAACATTAATTATGAGGTGTATCTAATTCACATTTTATATTTTTTATCATGAACATCCTTATCTTTATTGTATTTAATTTTTCATTTGATGTTATTTATTTCATGGGATTTATGACTCAAATTTTACCAAATTATTAATGGTTTTACATTTCAACACCACTTTTTCCCAAGATTTTTTATGATTAAATTTATGATGAAGAAATTGTATTATCTATATCTCAAAAATAATATTCCTTTTTTATCTTATGTTTATTTTTTAATATTAAATTTTTTTTATATTTTTTCCTCTATTATTTTAATCATGATACCAAAAGAATATTTCTTATTATAGCTGAATTTATTTCACTCTTCATTTGGGAATATTTTTCTCCAAAATACAAAATTAATTTAAAATCTATTGCAAATCGTTTTTATGACACCAAATGATTTTATAATGTCATTGATACCAATTGTTTATTTATTTTTAAAATTTTAATGGGAGACATCATTTATTTTATGTATGAATTCCTTTTCATTTTTTTTAAAAAATGTGAAAAGAATATTTTCATTAATGTACACAACATGAAAAAATTTCGCCAACATCATGAATTTTATTATTTTTCTGATCATCCATTACATGTTTTTGTAGTGATTTTCAATAAAAATTATATCCCAAGTATTTTGGTATTTTTAAGATTTTAAATATGTAATTTGTAAATAAAAATTATATTTTCCTCAACAATGGTCCAAAGGTAATTAAAATTAACTTTGTTATATAAAAACATACTTTTATGTTTTTATGATTTTCAAAAAATATGAGAAAATGATACCATATAAAATAATCTATGGATGGTTTATTATTATGATGACAAAAATATTTTTGGTTCCCATAATCTATTTATGGGTTAATATTTGATTTAATAAAAATATTTTCTATATATTATGGAGTACATATAAATGGATTGTAAATATATGATGGGTGGGTTAGTTATAGAATAATAATGTGTTGGGTAAATATTTATGTTTTATAAGATTAAAGGGTACACATGAGATTATCTAAATTCCAAAATAGGGTACAAACTAGGTTATATCAAGCCCAAAAATTGGATACACGTGTATTTATACCATGACCAAAGAAGGTACCTAGGTAATTACCCCATGCCTAGAATCTGATAAATTTCATGGTGGGTATATTTCAAATAAGAGTTATAGAATTATATGTTAATTTTATGCACTCATGGACCATGTTATCTGATTCCTTAAGGATTCATGTGTTATAAAAAATAAGGATTTTTTTATGAATAATGTTTATGATATGTGAATTATTGGCTATGAATTTATAATTTTAATATCATTTTCTAATTCCCTTATGTTCAATTTATTCCTTCATAAGATTATATAATAATATCTCCCTTGTTTACCCTTATGGAGAATCAAATATAACCCTTTATTGTGTATTAATTTCCTTAAAACATATATAATGGTATTAAGTATGATATGATTAATAAATGATATATTAGTGAATGTATTAGTGGGAGATGATGTAGATCCTATATATAAAATTTATTTATTTTTCCAGGTTTCCAAATACCATAAATAATTATTGTACTATGATAAGTCATGATGATATGTACTGAATATCTATAAAATGGAAAGTGATATTTATGTATGAAGTGTTTGGGTCACTATAGTAGTTATCAAATAGGGGATTAGTTTTTTGGAAACAAGGAGGAGAGAAAATTTGTTAAAACCCTTAGGATACACCTAATTATTAGATAACATCTTTATCCATAGTGAAAAAGGATTTCTATTTTCCTAGAAAATACATCCCAATCTTGATATTGGAAACTGTATGTCGTTGTGTCACATATAAATCATTGGGTAATAACCCTAAAAAGGGATAGTGGTGTTTTAAATCAGACATAAATATATTACAAGATGAATGAGACTAATACTACACAACGGGGTGGATACTCCTGAGGGGAAATTCTTGAATTAAGTCACATTTCCTTTATGAACCATTATTAATGAATTAAATAGTTAATGGATATGGATTAAATAGGTGAAACTGAAGGTGTTATAGAATTAAAACAAGGTGTTCTTATTTTGACATGCTAAGATGGTTTTTTCATGATAAAATTACTACTAAAAATTATCATTATTGGTCATACTATCCTTTTTTGGTTTTAGTTAATTATTGGAACTAAGATGCATCACGCTGACAATGAATTTTATGGACTATAAAATGATTGTAATCATAAAAATAAAATTAAATAGAAGATTTAATTTTAAAGGATGTGATTATGCACAACACACTATGTTGATGAATGGTTAAAAATATGAATAAATTTGAGTTTTAAAATGAACTAAATAAGATAAAAATGGTGTTTTATGAATACAATTGAGGAAATAAAATTTTTCTTTCTACATGTTGAGAATATGGGGAGATGAACCAATGAAAATGTCCCAATGGAATAATAAGATGTTTTATTTGTAGAAAAAATCCTATGTAGAGTGAAATTGATGGTGAAAATAAAGAGTTCAATTGATGGAAATAATGTAAATCATATGGTACTCCCCATTGATCACTTTATTATATGGGGGGAACATTGGAAGTATCCATGTTAATTTCATAATCAAATGGTTAACTCTTAGACCAACAATGTTTCTATGTTATACAAATCATTTAAGTGTAAGTATTAATGTTTTTATGTATTTCGATTCAAGAATTATGATATGGATGTGTTTTCATCAATGGTATTTTTATTATATGAATTATGAAACATCAAATTACTTCCCCATAGTTGTTTCTCATTATGGATTTTCAAATAATTTTTTGATTGGTAATAAAAACCTATAAATGTGATTTAGTGGGAAAGTGATATTTTTAGGATCCTTATGATTGCGGAATATATAACCCTTAATCTGTGGTTGAGGATGAGATACCAATTTTTAGGTGAGTTAAATAGCTTATTATTTTTTATTACATATTTTAGAAAGTGTTTGTTTCCTTAAAATAAGTTAGTGATTTGATGATAAATTAATTCCTTTTAGATCTAAATAATTTTATTACAATTTTTTGGATTTACAAAATATATTAAACATTCTTTAATTTTTTATTCAATAAGTATAGAGTTAATTTATGGAAGAATTTACATTTTAATTGAGATTTTTTGGAAATTGACGTTTTTTTAATGAATTATAATGTTTTACATGTATATAGTCATTATATTCATGTGTTTTGTATTAAAACTTATGAGATACATTAAGATGATTGGGGATAAATTTTATTGTTGATCATGGAAAAAATATGTGATCAAAACATTCATATTTTTTTGGGGTTTTGAAATTGTTCAGAAATATTTTGGATTATATTTATGGTTAAATATATATGAAATGGTTTATGTATATTTATTGAGGTTATTGTAGATGTTTTAGAGAATTATTACATCCTATAATTAAATATATATATATATATATATATATTTGATAACATGTGATAACCATTCTGGTTATGGTAAAAATTTTAGGGATAGAAGGAAAGATATTTAATTATTATTATATATATATTATAATCCTTTAAAATTAATTTTTAGTTATTTGATCATGAAAAGTTCCCCAATAATATTTATTTCTTTGTATAAGAGGTAAGATAGATGTGTAAATTGTTCTAAGAACAAAAAAAGTGTGAAATTATTATTATAAAATTAAATGCAATTAGGTATATAAATTTAATAATTTTTACTATATAGAATTTAAATGAATCACTCAACTCTAGGAAAAAGATTCCGGATGAAAAAATTTATACTTTTGACTTCATTTTTTATGAATTTATTGTCTCCTCCACCCCTTATTGATGTATGTTTTTATTGGCATTTAATTTTTATGACCACATTCTCTGTCACTCTATATTATTCTATAGAAATTAAATTTCTCCTCAATGTACATATTTCCATTTCCAAAACTTTTATTTTTATCTATGAAACTGATTATGTGTTATTTTAGGTAACCATTACTTTTACCACTTTATCTTTTTGAAGGATGTTTTATTATCATTTTATACGGTATGGGGTTTCAACAAATATATTTTTAAATATAGAAACCATTATTAATAATATTAAAATTAGGAAGATGATATTTATTTATGGTGGGTTGTGGGGGTGGTGTAATGTTTCAACACTAAATTTTAGTTTTGAAATTACTATTCTCAATAGTTTTCTTAACACACAACCCCATGCTTTATGTGAATTATGATATACTAAAAAAATATTATTTAAAATTTGGAAATTATAAGATAGACATTAAATTACCAGGTATGACTAGTAATTTTCAAAATAGGAAAAAATATTTATAGAGGTTTTATATAACTCAAATTTATTTATTAATCCATAATAAATAAGTACCCAATTTTCAAAAAATTTACTTTCTTCTTCAAAAATATATTTTCTTCAAAAATGAATTTTTGGTCATTTGGTGAATGAATAATATATTTGGGTGAATTATTAGGACTCGTGTAAAAATATTTATTTTTTAATGAATAGTGGGATAATAATTTTTTTGTAAGACTATTATTTTTTTCAATATATAAAGTAATTTAAAATTAACAATTTGTTTTTAATTTTAACATAATGATAATTAAGATTCATTTAATTATAAAAAATATAATAAATTACGTAGTAAACAACATTATATATATTTTTCTATACATTCATTTATTTCTGTAAAAACACATTTTTCTGAAAACTATTTTTGTGTGAACTATTTGTTTTTATCATAATAACTAAAATTAATATTCTAAAATTAAATGAGTTAATTCAATTTATATATTAATTATTAATATAAATATTTTAATAGTGTATTTATAAATTTAAAAAGAAAATTAATGTAATAAAATAAATTATATATTTAAAAATAATTTTTTTCTCAAATTGAGTTTTCATTGCCTTTTAAATGATTATTTAAAATTTAATTCCTACTCATATAGAGTATTAATATATTAAAATTTAAATAATATTTAGAATCATAATAATTAATATAATTTTGTATGATAAACTTAATTCTCATTCATAATCAATAGTAAATATAGTGAAAATTTGTTACCAGGACTAAGGTTAGAACTAGTTTACTCGAGGAGGTTAGAGTGTGGTGTTAATCTAATTTATAACAGTTATAATGCCACATAGAATTGTATTATCCTTATTTTGGAAATTTATTTCAACCATATATCATAATAACTTTTAATTTATGGAAATTTGAAGCCAATTTCACAAGAAAATGACCATATATTATTGAAATCTGTTATGAAGGTAAATTTATGTCCCTCCAATCACATATAAAAGAGAACCACTTCTTCTTAGATATTAATAAACTTTTACCCATAGTTTACAAATTACACGATCTAGAAACCTTATTGGATTCCTTCCCTTCATCCTATATCGTGTGGTCACCCCCTAAGACAATCCTATGATAGGTTAAGGTGTAATCCAACGGAGGCCTCTCAAAGAAGAGGTATAAATCTTAACAAACCAAATTAAATTTTTTTTCTTATTGAAAATTCCATTAACCTATTTTATGAACCTAAAAAAAATAAATACATTATTTTTAATAGATTTATATGTCATTTTTATGATGGAGCCACCACTTTCCACCTCTTTTTCATCAAATGATAAATGAAGGTATCACTTGTGTATATGGGTGGAATACCACCTCCATGGATCCATCTGATTCAATTTACATCACCATATATTGTGGATAGTGATTATAATATGTTAAATGTTTATATATTATATTTAAGAAATAATTATGTTTCTATAATTATAATATATTATATACCTTCTGGATATCAAAACTGCTAAAAATCTATAACATCATTTTTACATTCGTTTAGCCTAACACCTCTACAAAGTGATGTGATTAGTTCTTCATTTACATTATTAATGGCTATTTAGAGAGATATATTTAATAAATATATATGATAATTATAATATAATTATTATTCTATAAAGGTTAATTATCATTTATCTATCCCTCTTTCCATCTATCAAATAGTTGAAACATCACCCATGTCTACGTATGAATTACTATCTTTATGAAGTGGGGTAATTAATTATTCACAACCACCATATATGAATTTTTATAAATGTTTATAAAATTATGAAATTTAGTACTTGTGATGGTATTAATATTCTATAAATTATTTAACTGTGATCAATGTACATATACTAGAACAACTAAAATTAAGCATACATGAGAAAGGAAGAAGTTAATACCAGAAATAACAAATTTATTTGATAATTTTTTATAAATGAATATGGATTTTTTTAAGTGGATAAGATATGATATTTTAATTAATATAATGTTAATGGTAATTAATTATAATAATTATTTATTTTTTATATAAGATTCTATAGTGGATACCGATAAAGTTGGATATAAGGTAAGGGTTCTTCATCCAAATAATGTTTTCTGGAGACATGTTTGGTGTTATGAACCTAGTTATGTTACGAGATGTGTGTACATACCCATTAGATTGTTATTCCATAAACCAAATTGATTAACATAGTATAATATAACCCAATCTTGGATTAACATAACATAAAGGTTGTTCTCGATTCCCATGGGTTATCGACCACAACTTGCACATGAATAAATGGTTGAAGGGATCAATTTAACAAAAAAATAGAAAAATCACATATATAATAGTAGAAGAAAAAAATAATAGGTAGTATACAAAAAACTTTTGAATGAGAAGATTGTTCCAATAAGATATAGATATCCCAAAGGGATATATAATCTAAAAGATTACGCAAATTTCATATAGATTAAAACTCAGAATCCTTGTATAATGAGTGGATCACAGATCTGCCAGTCCCCACCATAACCCAAATCCCATGCATGAAGGAATAAAACTACATTCATTTAAAACATTCACATTTTCTATACCTATAATGAAATAATATAAAAAAAATTATAGTAAAAGTTTGGGTCTAATAAAAATATCACAGTAGGATTTCAGAAAATGTTCCACATTTATTTCCATAAAAAAAATTATGATTCTATTTAAATAAATACAAGGAATGTTAAAAAATTCATTTATTTGTTTTTTAAATCCATTAAATTTTCCAGTGATATTGAAAATTGGTTTTGTTTCACAAGACCATTATTTTTTAAATCATGCATAAAATACAATAAATTCAATGAAATAAATTAAAATTACATACCAAATCAAACATTAATATTAAAGTTTCATGTTAAAGTAAAATACTTAAAACACCACAAAAATTTAATCATACTGTTAATAAAACACCCATAATGGAAACCGCTCATAGTGATTTCAAGATGAAGAAGATCAAGAGGAATCCCAAGAATCAGAATCAATTAAATCAAAGATCCCATCCAAAACAAATATTATGATTCATCAATCATAAATTTTATAGGAGAAATAGAAACACATATTCACAACCCAAGGGATCTACACATACTGAAGATGAATTAATCTTATCCACATACAATTTTATCTGAGAAGAAAGAGTGGTTATAAGGGTTAATATTCCTCTTGTGAGCCGCTAAAAGATAATGGTTTAGATTAGGATTGAATGATAGGTGTTTAAGATTTAAAAAATATGGTTCTAGATTTTAATTTAAAATTTTAAAGGACTAAAAACCTATTAATATGGTTTATTAGGCTAGGCAATATGGTTAATACTAATTTTTCACCTTACTATACACCTTAACTTTTCCCCAACAGTTTTCTCTACCCTAGGAAACTGAGAAGGATAAATAGTATTGAAATATGGATTGAAAAAATAATCACCAACCATGAAAATCCATATTGTCTCATGACACATAATATAATAGAGATTACACATGGTTTCAAATGAAAATTCATCACACACAAGTTTCAAATGACAAGGCGCACAATTTTCTAGGTTATCTAGTATGATTTTCAATAATAATGAGATAAATGTGAAAATCCTTAAAACATTCAAAAATATAAAATAGTACATATAAAAATCTAACAAAAATATATAAATATAGTATAATTAAAATAGGTGTCTATAAGTAGATAAAATATGTTCATAGAATATTACAACCTCAACACCATAAAAACTTTCTTCCACAAGAATTCTTATGAAGAAGACTCCATATAAAAGAGTTGAGGCCACAAATCTCTTATCAGTGCCTCGCACACTACGGTCACATGTGTATTTGAACCATGAATCCAAAAAACATTAATCAGAGGGATAAAATTCCCCAAAAAACATTCATTATTGAACTAGTGATCTGAACCGGCTACTTAGTTATAGATAAATCAGGTTGAATGTCTAGATCAATGACGCATGCCTGTTATTGGGCATGGAAAAAATATTTTTATTACCTATGCATAGTATAGTGGTTAATCCTAGGTAGTATCCCAACTAGGATTGTAGAAAACCGAGGTTGTAAATTTTTGGCTGATTTGGGTGAAAGTTGATTTTAATTATATGTTTTTAAATTGAAAGTAGAAAATAATTTAATTTTATCTATTAAGTAAAAAATTTATAGAGAGAGTGAAAATAGTGGGTTTGGATAGATCAATTATAGTGTCATAATAGTTTCTAAATTTTATCCCCTTTTCTTCTACAGATTGCAAGAGAGTGATTAATCTACCAAGTCACATCATCCACTTGGAAAGACAGTTATGATGAAAATATTTTTATCTAAAACCTCAGTTTGTTGTATCCTATTTCATGTTTTCATAGAATTGTAGTATCTTCTATTAATTAATTATAACAATACATGACCATGAATTATTGATCACTATTAAGAGAATGTAGACACTAAAAATTTTAAATATGTGATGATGACTATTGATCACTCACCACAAAACCCTCATCTTTTCGTTCGTATACAGAATAGACTTGGATAGAGGGAGAATTGGATCATAATCCAAGGAAATTGAATTTAAATAAATAAAAACATAATAAAAGATATTTAATAATTAAATCTAAATTAATAATTGAAACCATATTTAGAAATAAAAAATATTTTCTTTAGATGAATAAAAAAACTCTGTAAAATTACATAGTTCCATCCTTCCACATTCCAGATAACTTAATGGAAATATCCATCAATGTATGAGGAATTTGTGTTGATTCAAAAGAGGATAGATTTTGAAGAATAATGAAAATAAAATAAAATTAAATTAGGAAAATACATATGAATTATTCCATCATATAAATATTTTATCATAGAACAATCCTCCATAAATCCACCATAGGCGCTTATTTATAGGCTTAAATCCTTTTAAAGGGGTAATTAATGGTCCACCAAATGTCTCAGGACTTAATGGGTTGTCCTGGGTCAAGAAAGATGATATTACTCAATAAATTAGTCATAAATTTATTTATCTAGTGATGTGTTTGAATTTTACACAATGTGAAAGGTGTTTACACATCATTTAATGTTAACTTATATCACTTTTTCACCCAGTCCAGTTTGGTTATTTATTTTAAAGATGCATGTCTAGTATATAGATACTTCTCTTTAGTTTCTAGTGCACTTGGGGAAATCTACTCATAAGTATTTCACTTGAAATGTAGTGGCTAGAAGGCTAGATATTACTATAAGGATTTTATTGTAGGGTTTTTAGAATAAAGGGGGGTTTTTCTTTTGATAATGAAAATATTGGTTTCATGGTTCTATAAGAATACATATCCGGGTTGGGTATGGGGTTGACATGTATGATTTTAATGAAATTACCATATATGATAGTATATAACACAACATTATATCCCCTTCACTTATAGTAAATGTTCAATGTAATGTAAAATAGAAGAGCATAAACCATTATCCTTATTCAGTACTTGTTTCTCCTACACTTGGTTCATATCTATTTGTATAACTAACCTAGTGAGGTCGTCAACCTTAGTTTCAAGAAGTGATTATGAGTATTCTGTGTAAACCTAATGGATGCCTCTCATGCCCATAACTCTATTAGAAAATTTTTGTGACTTATATGAAATTTTCTTAATCAGAACAGTTGATTCTACTGGTGACTTATCAATTAGGGACCCTCTAGATGAGGCTTCCACAAATTTCGATCAATTTCAAGTAGTCTATAGTATAAGGACACAATGAATTGATGCTTCAATGTTTCCTGATGTGGGAAGCTAACGAAAATATTTTTAAACCACTCGTAGTACTCATAGAGGGTCTCTTAGATTGATTATTGTATAACTAAAATAATATTTTTGATTTTTGTGATCCTGAATGTGTGGAAGAATATACAAAAAATAATCATTTAAGATCTTACCAATCACTGATCTCCCCTAGTTATATATTGTAAAACCATTCCATAGTTCCTCTATCAAGTTATAAGGAGAATTACCTCTAGGGGAATTAGTTATCAGGTTCTCCTCTTAGCTTAAAACTCAAGAAATTAGTGGAAAATTACTAAATGTGATGATTTTTTTCTTTTCCTATAGGACCATGAAATTTTTTATTCATAGTAATTATATTAATTTATAGTTCAAATTAATATTAAGCATCCGGTACAACTATTGGTTTATTTTTATTTACAAACTGAGGTGCGTATTTGTAACACAGACTGTGGTTGGGATTTCTATCAATTATGGACGGTTTATAGTGATCACTTAAAGTGTCACATGAATTTTTCAGCTGATTTTCTGAAAAATGTATTAGAATTTTTTTTCTCATTTTGTTATTATTTCTTCAATTTGTATGATCATATTCAATAAAATGATTACTTGATCTATTAGACAATTAAATTATTATTTTTTTGGTTTTTGGAATTTTCAGGAAATTTTTCTCTCGAACAACTCCATGTTTGATGAACACCTGTCATGCGGTTTGGGAAAATAATATTTTCATTACATAATTATAGTATACCGGTTAACCCTACATTGTTTCCCAAATGAGAATGCACAAAAAATGTTTTCACTTCCTATTAGTTTTATATAAAAATTTATTTTAATTTTTTGCTGTGAAATTAAAAGTAGAAAATAGTTTAATATGATCTATTTAAAAACAATTTAGAGCGGTGGTGATCAGAGAGGGTTTTTCTAGACCTAGTTCCATGCTAAAATGGTTTCCAAATTTTATGACTTTTCTCAAGTTGACTTGTATGAGAGAGATTAAACTATCAAGTCCTATCTCTCCATTATCCATATGGTTATGATGAGAATATTATTATCTGAAACCTTAGGTTCTTCTACCATCCTTCTTATGTGAATAGTTGTGTAGTAGTTTCTCATGATTCTTTAGGTCTATCAATGACAAAGAATTACTGTTCTCTAATTAAAAAATATTCTAACATAAAATTTTCCTTATGTTCTGAGGACCATAACACACACACCACAAAAATAATCTATTCCAAAATATAAAAAAAGTATTTGGTAGAGGGTGATATGAATCATCATCCATGTAAATTAAAATTAACATAATCCAAACCTAAGGATAAAATAATTGGAATTTAAAATTAAATTAATAATTGAAACGAAACGAATAAAGATAAAATGATTTTAATTATTTGAATAAAAAATATTAATAAAATCACATTGGTCTAGACTCCCCCTTTCCTGACCACTCAAATGAATTATCCATCATAGACGAGGAATTCACATTGATTCAGAAGAGGGGATACATAATAGAATAAAGGAATTACAATAATTATCATAGGGAACTAAATCTATAGTAGGATGTCATCCAGAGCCTCCCTTGACCATCAATACATATTTAATCCAATATAGAATCCTATTTATAGGCTTAAATATAACCCCTAGAGTTTCATAAATCATATATAAAAATGTTTGTGAATCATGATGTGTTATCTTGGGTAAAAAAAATCTTCCACTTTAAATTGTAAAAAAATGTGTTTTTTGTGTTGTGTTTGTAAGTTACATGTCATGTAAGTGGTGTAGAAGATGAGTAATGTGTCGGGCTGTGAATATTCTCACTATATGTTTTAGGGATTATATTAATTAATATTACACATTGTGTATCTGAATTACTTGACATGCAATATTGATTTATAGCTATTTTCAACCAATTAAGTTTAGTTATTTATTTTTGATAACTGGGTTTGGTCCTCGACTTTGTTGAATCATTAATATATTTTAAAAAGTCTAGTGTCACACCATGGTGCTTCATTCCGTGACCCAAAGTTGTTTCAAAACACAAAATTAGTCACTTTGATATCTTTTTATTAAAGTTTGTATCCTCCCAAAAGACATGAAACCCATAAAAATTGGAAAGGTTGATCCATTAATTTATAAAAAAGGTCAATTTTATATCAAAATATATATGAATAAACCAGTTATGTCAATTACACGACTTATAGAACATGATTTTCCAAAAGAATTTAATATCAATATAAATGATAGATGAACAACCAGTTATCAATATTAAAACTCCGAAGCAATTAAATCATTTTTTCTCAATTTGGGATACACCTTTCAGGATTCAAAAAATCATCAATTAAAATTCACCCACTTAAAAGACACTAATAAACCCAACTTTTTAGTTATTCCCATTGAGAAAAGGTGGTTCGTATCCTCTAATTCATTCATATATCATAATTCATCATATTGAAACATGCCACATAATGATTTATATCATAATGGATTCATTTATTTCATAATTAATGATAGAAATTCATGTAGATTTATTCAATTATCATGAGTACATGTTGATTTTCATTAGATTAGTTATAGAACTACTTTATACACCATATAAAGGAAAAATTCACATAAAATCACGATGGATTTGTAAATAATGATATGATGACTATGGGGTTTAAGGATGGTAGGGATTGATGTTCAAAATAAGAATTCTCAAAAAGGATGTTATCTCATAAATAATAATACATGATATCAAAAAAAGTGAAATGAACAATCTCTTTAGAAAATATGGTAACTACCACTATGTAGGACTCAATGTAAGGTCATGATAAATGTAGGAATATTTAAATATCTTTTCACACTATTTAAATTTTCTTCAACTTATTTTTTCATTTTTTTCATATGTTATTCTTATAATTAATCTCACATCCACCCCATAACCACATATGATCAAAATCATCAGTCTCATAGAGGTGATTTATGATTTTCTTTAATCAAAAACTTTTTTTTGAAGATGGAAAAAATATGAAGTATAATGAATGAATAATAAACCTTTCTCAATTCCCTGAATTTATACCCTCTCACATTTTTCTTACATTATTATATAACCCTTATTCTAGATACATCCCCACCCCCACACATAAATATTAAAATATCCTGAATTATAAATATAGTATGGATGGAATTAATTATTATAGATTGTAATGTGGATCATTCCTAGAGAGGTATTTCAAGGTTTTTATAGGAAAAATGATTAATGTCGTCATGGGTTGGGGGATGAGATATTAATAATAAAAATTTTATCCAAAATTTTAATGGTGGTTTACATAGTCATAGCTATGAGAAGTTTAAATGAAAGTTTTATAATGTCTCATACCACAAGACCAGTCAAGAAATATACACAAGATATAAATAGTAAGTATTTGATCTTCAAATCCTCTTGTTAAAGGAAAATTTAATTTGGGAAAATTAATTGTTAAATAAAAAACAATAACAAATAAATCCAAATAAATTTATGAAATTAAATTTGTGAAAATTTTAGATAAATTTCATTTTCATAGATCAACTAGTTTTATCAAATAATTAGTAATTATTTCAATATTCCTGATTTAGCCTAATTATTGATTTCCCAAATTTTTTATTCAATATCATTTACATTTAAATTTAAAACAAGGCATCATGAGGTTCTTATTAAATTAATTTATCTAAGATCAGTCAAGTAAATCAAAAAAGCTATTTGTGGGAATGCAATTTTTTTTGAGATTTCATGTTTATTTATAAAATAAATATAGTTAATTTAAATGATATTAAATTGAAACTAGAACTAACTTAATCAATGATTATTTATTATATTTTCATAGTTCATGTTCCTTCAGTTCTATTTTTTAGTACTTTCATGATGAGTTTTCATTTCTTGAGGTTTTTTCATTTTCAATTTCTATATTCTCTAACCTCACATTAATTTATCATATGGTCCAAATAAATAGGAATTAAAAAATTAGAAGTGTAGGATTATTAAAAAATTCTCAAATAGAATATAGGAAAATATTTGAATATGGGAAAAAAGGCGGACTACCTCCCGAAATTGTATTTGATTAATGTTTTTATCTCAACTAAAAAATGAACAATATTGAAAAATCATAGATGATAATATTTCATCCCCCCAAATAATTTATTTATTTACCTCAATTAAACTAAATATATTTTCCATTAAAGTTTAATAAAAATTTAATTACTACATTAATCATGTTTAATGAAAATGTTGAACTCTCTGTGAAATGGTTATTTTAATAATCACAAATCATTTTTATTTCTGTTTATAAGTAAATTCTGTCACCTATTCATTCTGGTTTAGATGTGTTTATATATAATCATGTTTACATATGTTTATCTATGATTATTTATGTTTTTCTATTGTCCTAAAAGTATTATGGTCTGAACAGACACTTGGTGTGTATTTCATGTTTTTGACTCACCATTAGTTATTTTCATGAGTCACCGATGAAGAATGGTCACACCAATGAGAACGGTCGCACCGATCAGAACGGTCGCACCGATGAGAACGGTCGTACCAATGAGAATGGTCACACCGATGAGAACGGTTGTACCAACGAGAACGGTCGCACCAATGATAATAGTCACACCAATGACAACGGTGGCACTGACCTACCAATACCGATGTGGATCAAAGGACCTACCGATACCGATAAGGACCTACCGATACTGATTAGGACCTACCGATATTGATACTGATCAAAGGACCTACCAATACCGATGCTGATCAGATGACCTACCAATACCGAGGCTGATCAAAGGACCTATCGATACCGATAAGGACCTACCGATACCGATGAGGACCTACCGATACCGATGAGGACCTACTGATACCGATGTTGATCAAAGGACCTACTAATGTCGATGCTAATCACATGACTTACCAATCTCATGACTCACTGATAGTCATGAAAACTGTTTGAATTTCTATTAACTCTTATTCAATTACAATGGTCATATTTGATTTTTTAAAAGCAATAAATGTTATTTATTGAGAGTTTTTGGCATGTTAGGGAATCGAACCTCGTACCTATGATAAGGTAATCATTCCTATTACTGGAGGTCATGGAATATAAGGAAGATCGAGCTTCATTAAGAATAAGAGGCGTAAAAGGAATTATTCCATGAATATACGACATAACAAGAATAAAACATGAGGAAATTGAGGAACCCTAGTACTCACCAAGAACAGAAGTTCAAAGAAGAAATTCAAGTGCTATAACTATTACTCATACTCGTGTTGAACAACTACTATAAAAGTGAATAAAGAGAATAAAAACACTCTGTTTTTCTTGGAAAAAAACCATAGAAAGACTCAGAGCTTCATGTGCATCAAACCAAGGAGTCCAGAGCTTCTCTCATAACACATAGAGCACTCTAAATTTAACTCTATCAGTTTACCACTATTTTGTTTCATTCATTTAATTTTTGAGCAGTGTGTGTTATATTTTCACACAGACTCTTGAACTGAACTGGAGGATACTGAATCCTCACACCAAACTTATTACATCTTATTGTATCCCACTGTGAATTGTGGAAGAGGTCAAATGTGACATGGATATCCTGTGTGTTATTGTTTTTGTTTTCCCATATAGAATTGTGGTAGAGGTCTTAAGACCTGGAAAATATCTATACTGCTGTTTACCCCGATTTAGGGTGTGGATTAAAATTTATATAATTTTTTTGAGAGGAATAAGTTTCACCTTGAGACTGAACCTCTTGTTTTAAAACTGTTGTGCTTACTTATTTTGGTTTTACCCTATATTGAATATTCCACTTCTAATTACATTGAAATATAAAATTGTTTTAAATTTAATTTGATAGTTAAACAAAGAAGTGTTTGTGTTTATTTTAAATCATTAGTTCAGGTTCAAAAGTTAATTGATCTTCATATTAGATTAACTGAGAACTAATCAATCTCTTGAGAACCTAACTGACCCTTTTTGGTATTATAAATTCACTACAGTTTAACATAGTTTTTTTAATTGGGGGATTTTAAGAGAAATATTTTTAACATATATTTTTAATTGGAACTCAATTCACCCCATATTGAGTGTCCACTATGACCAATATTTGGTATCAGAGGTCTATTTGATTTTTTTATCAAGGTTTTCAAAATACTCTATTTTCCAACTGTGATTTTAGTTGTATCCTAAAGATATTAAATTTCTCTTAGTTCTAAATTTTGTCTCTATAAATATATTTTCTAAAATCTAATTATGGATAATAGACTAAAAGGTGTTGCTACCAACCAGCCACCTTTATTTAATGGTACAAATTATGCCCAGTGGAAGCTGAAAATGAAAATTCATTTGGAAAGTATGGGATTTGACATCTGGACTATTATAGAGACTCAATATAATATTCCAGAAACTGAAAGAACTACTTGGGATGAAGCTACTTATACTGCTTACAATAATAATTGTAAATAAATTAATTCCCTGTATTGTGCTTTAGGAGATGAATAATTTAATCGAATATCTTCTTGCAAAACTGCTTATGAAATTTGAGATACTTTGGGAGTTTCTCATGAAGGAACAACCAATTTTAAAGATATGAGACTGAACAAATATACTATTAAATATGATAATTTTAAAATGAAGTCTGATAAACCTAGTTCTGATATGTATCTCAAGTTTAATGAGATTATCAACACTATGAGCTCACTTGGAAAATCTATTCCTATATAGGAGAAAATTATGAGAATAATAAGATGTCTTCTAGACAAGTGGAGGGGAACATCAGTTTTAATTAGAGAATTATGTGATATTAGTGCTTTTCCTATTAAGGAGGTGATTCGTAAGCTTGTGATGTATGAAGAATAAATAAAGGTTAAAAAGTAAGAATTCGATGAACCAAAAAGGAATTCAGTGGCTTTTAATTCTACTACCTCAAAGAGCAAGGATATGGAGAAAGTTCATATACCAATTGAAATCTCAACAAGTGAATGTTCAGATTTAGATAGTGATGCTGAAATGGCTCAAATAGCTAGGAGATTCAAGAAGTTATATAGGAAGAAACAATTCTTCAGAAAATTAAACTATAAAGGTAAATATGACAACAAAGGTCATTGGAAGAAGGATTGAAAAAAGTCTGATAACAGTGATGAGATTGTCTTTTATGAGTGCAAAAGTAAAGGACATGTAAAAGTAGACTGTCCAAAATTAAAGTTCAAGAAGAAATATGACTACAAGGAAAAAAAGTATAAGAAAGCTATGAAATCAACTTGGAGTCCTTCAGAAGACACTTCAAGTGATTCAGATTATACTCAGGTTGAAAAATCTCAGAAAGCTAACATGTGGTTTATGAAAAAAACATCTAAGTTAACACTGGATACTCCTTCTTTAAATTCAAATCATTATGGAGTTGATTCTAATTCTGAATCAGAAAATACGTCTAGTGAAGAGTTATTTAAATATTGTAAAATTCTAGAAGAAACCTGTAATGAGATTAAGGACAAGTATAAGCCCTTAAAGAAACAGCATTCTTTGACCAGCTCTGTTAAATCTGCCCTTGATATAGAGAAAGACAAGAATGCTCAATTACTTAAGAAAAATACTGAACTGAAATTGACTAATGATCAATTAAGGAAGGACTTAGAAAATTTCAAAAATGGAAAAGATACACTTACTAAACTAATAAGTAATCAAGTGGCACCAAAATATACCACTGGAATAGGCTATCATCCTGGACAGAGACAGATTACTAAGAATATATTTATTCCTAAATCTGGACAAAATGGTGCTAGTTCAAGTTTTGGGAATTCATATGCTTCAACTAGTTACTCACATAGTTATAGACCAAATAGAGTTTATCTTTCAAAATCTATCGATTCGGTAAATTATATGAGACCCATAAGATAAATCTGGGTACCTAATGCTTTGATTGTTAACCTTTTTGGAACCAAGAAAATCTGGGTACCAAAATCATTTTTTGTTTAAACTTTTTTTGTAGGAAACTTGTTTGAAATGTTTCCATAATAAAATATTCTACTTGGATAGTGGATTTTCATGGTATAGGACTGGGGATTACTCATGTTTCAAAAGCTTAATCAAAGTTTATGGAGGTCATGTCACCTTTGGAGATAATTTTAAAGGAAAGATCATTATTCTAGGCTAGATTGGTAACACTGATTCTATTTTAATTTCTAAAGTATTATTTTTTGATGGACATAAATATAATTTAATAAGTATTTCTCAGTTGTGTGATGATGGTTTCAATTTTAAATTTGAAAATGATTCCTGTAATGTTTTTTATCCTAAAAATGTTTTAGTATTTTCTCCTTTGAGAAATGAAAATGTTTATGCAGTTGATTTAAATTCTTTAGCCAAACAATGATTTATCTGTTTAAATGCTTTTCATAAAGAGTCTTGGTTGTGGAACAGAAGATTAGAACACTAAAATATACACTCACTTAGAAAACTAACTAGGAAGAACTTAGTTAGAGGCCTACCCAAACTAAAACTCCCAACTGACAATGTTTGTAATCCATGTCAAAAGGGAAAGCAATGTAAAGTTTCATTCATATCAAAGAAATAAGTTTCAACTTCTCAACCTCTCGAGTTGGTTCACATGGACTTGTTTGGAACTTTTAGAGTTTCTAGTTTAAATTGGAAGAACTATGTCTATCTCTTAGTAGATGAATTTTCTAGATATACTTGGTTTCACTTTTTATCTTACAAAAGGGAAGCTTGTTCTTACTTTATTAAATATTCCATGTATGTAGAAAACCATAGTGGACTTAACATTAAGACCCTGAGAAGTGATCATGGTCATGAGTTTGAAAATCATGAGTTTGAATTTTATTGCTCACACAATGGCTATAATCACAATTTCTCTGCCCCTAGGACACCTCAGTAGAATGTTGTAGTAGAAAGAAGAAATAGAACCCTTCAAGAGATTACAAGAACTATGCTAAATGAATATGATCTTCCTATTTATTTTTGTGCTGAAGCTGTGAACAAAGCTTGATATATTATTAATAGAGTCTTGATTATACCTTTTCTTAAGAACACCCCTTATGACTTGTGAAATAATAGAAAGCCCAAAGTTAGTTACTTCAGAGTCCTTGGTTGCAAAATATTTATTCTAAATACTAAGGATAAACTAGACAAATTTGCATCCAAGAGTGATGAAGGAATGTTTTTAAGATATTCAATTACTAGAAAATCCTATAGAGTCTTTAATAAGAGAACCAAGTGTGTGGAAGAATTTGTTCACATAAAGTTTGTTGAAACTGATCCACATGAACCGAAATCTTCTGTTGAAAATCATGAAGAAGATTTGTTTGTTCTGAACCTTAATGATAAAGTCAATGAACCTGTTGTAAAGACAACCAGTTCTGGAAACACTCTAGAATCTGCTACTGGTCAATCCGAACCTAGAGAAGAACCTGAAATTTCTATTCCTACCATTACTAAATCAATTAGGATTATAAAGAATCATCCTTTAGATGTTGTTGTTGGTAATCTCGATAGAGGAACACATACTAGATCTTCTCTAAGAAATAAGGTTGAACATCTAGATTTTCATTCAAATTTAGAACCTAAAAAATATCAATGATGCAATCAATGATGAAATTTGGGTAATGGATATGTAAGAAGAACTAAATAAATTTTAAAGAAACAGAGTCTAGGAATTGGTTGACAGACCTAAGGACACTTTGACCATAGGCACTAAATGGGTTTTTAGAAATAAAGTTGATGAATCAGGAAATATATTTAGAAACAAAGAAAGGCTAGTTGCATAAGGTTATAGTAAAGAATAAGGAATAGACTATGAGGAAACCTTTGAACCTGTATCTAGATTAGAAGCTATTAGGATTCTACTTGCCTATGCTGCTCATATAAATTTCAAGTTATATCAAATGGATGTCAAAAGTGCATTTATAAATGGTTTTTCAATTGAAGATGTCTTTTTTGAACAACCACCTGGATTTACAAACCCCCATTTTCAAAATCATGTTTTTAAACATTCTGAAGCTTTATATGGTTTAAAACAGGCTCCAAGATCTTGGTATGATAGACTAACAAATTTCCTAATTTCCAAAGGTTTTACTAAATGGATTGCTGATCCTACTATTTTTATTAAAATAATTTCTAAAGATATTTTGATTGTACAAATCTATGTTGATGATATTATCTGTGGATCGTCTAAACACTCATCATGCACTGATTTTTAAAAGATTATGAAAAATTATTTTCAAATGAGTATAATGGGAGAACATAAGTATTTTCTTGGATTTCAAATTTTTCAAGAGAAGGATGGTATTATTTTAAATCAAATTAAATATACAAAGGATCTCTTAAAATTCTTTGGGTTGGATAGTAATAAGGGAAGTGACACACCTATGAGTACCAACTGTAAGTTGGATGATGATGAAACTGGGAAACCAGTTGATCAAACCAATTATAAATGTATGATTGGAAGATTACTTTACCTTAATTCTAGTCGAACAGATATCATGTTTAGTGTATGTATGTGTGCAAGATTTCAAGCTAATCCTAAATAATCTCACTTGCTTGATGTTAAAAGGATTTTCAAATATCTTAAAAATACTACCAATTTAGGTTTTTTTTATCCAAAAGGAAAATACATTGACTTAATGAGTTATTTAGATGCTGACTTTGCTGGTTGTAAGTTAGATAGGAAGAGAACATATGGAACATGTCATCTTCTGGGAATGTCCCTGCTATCTTGGTGTAGTAAGAAACAGAACTTGTGCATTATATACTGCTGAATCAGAATACATTGCTACTGGTAGCTGTTGGGCACAGATTATGTGGATGAAACACACTTTGTTGGACTATGGATATCAATTTAGACATGTGTGTATAAATTGTGATAACACTAGTGCAATTATCATCTCTAAGAATCTTGTGTCTCACTCTAGGACTAAGCACATTAATGCCAAACACCCCTTCTTGAGAGATCGTTATCAAAAGGGTGATATTTCTCTGGAATTTATTGACTCTGAACATCAGTTAGATGCTATTTTCACCAGGACCTTAAGCTCTGAAAGGATAGACTTTATTAAACAAGAGTTGGGTATGATCGATCTGTGAAACCGATCTGTGAAACCAATCTAAGATACTTTTTAAGTATTAGTGTTATCAAAATGACGTTGTTTTACTGAATTGTTATTATTGTTTATTATTATTATTATAACCCTAAATGATAAAAATAATGACCCACATCTATTTCTAAAGAATGTTGACCTTCCATCTCCCACCGAAATATAATTTTTTCTGAATCCTGAACCTTTGAAACAATTCTAACTTCCCAATCCTCTCGAACCTCCTAATGGCAAAGAAAAAGCAACAAGGCAAGGAATCTAAATGTTCCCCTCCTGTGAAACATGCTTGAGGAGAATCGAGTAGCATGACTCAAAGGTCTGTAAACTCGGAGTTGGAAAAATGGGTAGTCACTGTAGAAAAGTAAGTGAGTGACGAATGGGTGTTATCCAGAAAGTATGCACTTTTGAAAGTTTTGGAGATGCAAGGATGGAAAGACTGGTTCTGTGATAATGACCGAGTCTACTACCCGAAGCTGGTGCATGAGTTTTATCTAAATGTATGTATTGTATTGGATGGAGCAGAAGCTGTGAGATTATCATCGATAATCAAAGTGAAAAAAGATAACATTTTCATCTAAGTAGTGGGATGAATGTTTAGGAGTACCTCATAATGGAAGATACGAGTATTATACTAGTAATATTCCTCCTACCAATGAATTTTTTTTTCATATGAGCTTACTCTGGAGATTCTGTCTACAAATTCTGAATCCATAAGAATAATAACTACTGAGTTAGATGGTGAAATTATAATTTTATTTATGATTATTCAGCACCAAATCTAACCCAGAATGGGTGATTTTTCTACTGTGAAGTATCAGGATGTTTTTCTTTTGTTTTTATTGCTAAATGATGAGAGAATAAATTTCTGTAGATAATTTAATGTTCATATTGCTGAGATGATAAAGCCATCCAAAAAAGCTACAACACTGTACTTTTCTATGAAAATCTCTACCATGTTAATGTTCATGGGCTATGTTGAAGATGGAGATGAGTGTATATCATCCAGTAGTAGTTTCTGTATTAACAAGAATATCTGTAAAAGGGTGAAAATCAACTAAAATCCATGGAAGAAGGCTTGGGTTCCTGATGAATTAAATTTATATGACTCATTCAATCCTAATGATCATCCTAAGAGACCAAAGAGAATGAGAGATACCAGTTTAAAATATGATGAAGAAGTGGTTAATTCTGATGAGGAAGAAGACACAGTAGCTCCAAAGGACACTGGAGAGTCCAGCAAGGAGAAAGCAAAGGAAGTCATAGCTGATGATGTTGTGGAAGCTGAAAAGGAACCTGAGTCACCTCTTGATGACAAGAGTGATCCTGATTCAGTGTGTCCGAAGAAAATAAGAATGGAATTTGGACCAACAATTCCACATCTCAGGTTACCATATTCAGAACCTCTTCTAGGTGATGGAGAAGAATCTGAGACTGAAGAATCAAATTCTGAAGAGTATGAATCCAGTAGTAAAGAAATTACTGATGAGACCTTAGTAAATAATAATGGAAATGAAAATGGTGATGATGATGATGGTGATGATGGAAATAATGATGATAGCGATGATGATGATGATGATGAAAGTACTCGACCAGTGGATGGTCAAAATGTGATCCAAACTGATCCTCAACCCCAACTAAATGAGCAAGAAATTGTTCCTAAGGCTAAAAAGACAGTACAGTCAGAGATTGATGTGGATGAAAAAGTCTCTCCTGAATACTCTGGAAGGGCTAGTTTTGTGAAACCTCTATATCCATCATGAAAAGCCGCATGGGAAGAACAACCAGGTCTTGCAGTTCGGGGTTTATATTATCCATAGGAAGAAGAAAAATAATTGGATCTTAAAACAGTAAGAGATTCAGTTAAGTCTACATTAGTTGTTGAGTATATGCTAGTGACAGCAGACAGACCTGGTCTTTCAGTTTCACAATCTAGACCTGGTCCTTCAGTTGCACAATCTGATCTTGTCAGTTTTAAATCTGAGTTAATCCATGCCGTTAAAGAGACAATTAAATAAGAATTGTCTAATTCTCCTACTCATCCTCTTGTAAATTTAACCGAAGATGCTATGGATGCTCTAAATCAAAGAGTGGTAAGTATCATTAAGCTAGACCTGTGCAATACTGGTGAGATGATTGGAAGGAATATTACCTCTCTGAATGAAACACTCAAATATTTAAGAAGAGGATTATTGTATTTGTCACGTGAATTTAGATCAACCATTACTGGAATGATGGAAGTGTTAATAAATTTGGTAGAACATTTGAAGAAAGCTGATTTGAGGAAGTTGAAAGCTGATCTAACACATATTGTTTCTTAGGCTAGCTCCTCCAAAGTATCCAAGATCACTGGTCATGTAATCAATGCCTTAAAGGATTTTATAAAAGAAGAGTTATCAGCTTTTGGGCATATTTTGGATTTGGAATCGTTGGAAAAGATGAAAGACTATAGTGATCATATTCACAATATGGTGAAGTTATATTCAGCTGATGCTACTAAGGCTCAGAAAGAGATCAAGGAGAAAGTAGATCACTACTTTTCTAAAATTTATACCAAGCATGAGTTGAACCATCAGTTTAAGGTTTTGGCTGAGAATTTGAGGCTTCCTCCAGTAACTCAAGCCTTTAAGGCTCAAGTTCAATAGTTGAAGGATTTTACTCCAACTCAGGAGAGTTTCATGCAGAACAAGGATGACTTTGAGAAGGCCATGAAATATGGTGGTGAAGTAATTCAAGATTTTATCAATCTACTCAAACCATATCTTAATGTGCAAGTGAAGTCAATTGTTCTTCCTACTGTAGAGCCTCTCAGTACAACATATGTTTCTTCTGGTCAAATATCAGTCTCTCAATCTCTATCCAATATCCATCTAGTCATCTAGTAGCCACCTTCAGAAAGATCTTCTACTCCTCAACAAGTAACATTATCAACTACTATGCTACTGGCTCGAGTTTCCCTACCTCCTCTCTCCATCCATCCAGATCAACCTTCCACTAAAGAACCCTCTATTCCATCCATTCCTCCAATATCTAAAAGGAAAGCTCCTATGCACCCAAATAAATAGCTTTGTCTGTTATTTTTGATATGGTGTCTTTTATGTGTACCATTTTTTCAGTGGTTATTTCAATGGAACATTATTTTGTTTTCTCTCTATGCTCTCATTTTCTTTTTGATAATCCCAAAGGGGGAGAATGAATCATATTATATCTCATATTTTATGGGGGATAATATCTAAGGGGTAGTCATGTTGACTCCTTAAATGATGACTACTACTATATTGTTATACTCTCAATTTTCTGGTGCATTCTCTGATGATCTGTTAATTTTTGGTTATATATTTTGTTTACATATGGGGATCATACTGAATGTTTCATAATTTCCACTCATTTATTTTAATCCATAGATTTGTGATTATCAAAAAGGGGGAGATTGTTGAACTCTCTGTGAAATGGTTATTTTAATAATCACAAATCAATGTTATTTCTGTTTTTAAGTAAATTTAGTAACCCATTCATTCTGGTCTATATGTGTTTATATATAATCATGTTTACATATGTTTGTCTATGATTATTTATGTTTTTATATTGTCCTGGAAGTGTTCTAGTTTGAATAGACACTTGGTGCGTATTTCATGTTTTTGACTCACTGTTAGTTATTTTCTTGATTCACCGATGAAGAACGGTCGCACCGATGAGAACGGTCGCACTGATCAGAACGGTCGCACCGATGAGAATGGTCGAACCAATGAGAACGGTCAAACCGATCAAAACGGTCAAACCGATGATAATGGTCGCACCGATGATAACAGTCGCACCGATGAGAACGGTCGCACCGATGATAATGGTCGCACCAATGACAATGGTGGCACTGACCTACCAATACTGATGCTGATAAAAGGACCTACTGATACCGATAAGGACCTACCGATACCGATAAGGACCTATCGATACTGATGAGGACCTACCGATACCGATGCTGATCAAAGGACCTACCGACACTGATAAGGAACTACCAATACTTATGAGGACCTACCGATAACGATTATGACCTACCAATACCGATGATGATCAAAGGACCTACCGATGCTGATGCTGATCACATGACTTACCGATCTCATGACTCACTGATAGTCATGAAAACTGTTTGAATTTCTATTAACTCTTATTTAATTACAACAGTCATATTTGATGTTTTAATGCACTAAATGTTATTTATTGATATTTTTTGCCATTTCAGGGAACCGTACCTCGTACCTATGAAAAGGTAATCATTCTTATTGCCAGAGCTCATGGAATATAAGGAAGATCAAACTATAGTGAGAATAAGAGGCATAGAGGGAATTCTTCCATGCATATACGACATAATAAGAAGAACACACAAGGATGTTGAGGAACCCTCGTACTCACCAAGAACAGAAGTTCAAGAGCTATAATGATTACTCATACTTGATCTGAACACCTACTCTAAAAGTGAAGAAAGCCAATCACGACACTCTATTTTTCATGAAAAAAATCAGAGAAAGACTCGGAGATTCATGTGCATAAAACCAAGGAGTCCAGAAGGTCTCTCACAACACATAGAGCACTCTAAATTCAACTCTATCTGTTTATCTCTATTATGTTTCATTCATTTACTTTTTGAGCAGTGTGTGTTATATTTACACACAAACTCTTGAATTGAACTGGAGGATACTAAATCCTCACTCTAAAATTCTTACATCTTATTGTATCCCACTGTGAATTGTGGAAGAGGTCATGTGTGACCTGGATAGCATGTGTGCTATTGTTTTTCTTTTCCCACGTAGAACTGTGGTAGAGGTCTTAGAACCTAGAAATTCATTGTACAGATGTTTACCCCGATTCAGGGTCTTGATTAAAATTTATATAAATTGTTTGAGAGGAGTAAGTCTCAACTTGAGACTAAACCTCTTTTTATAAAACTGATCTGCTTACTTATTTTGGTTTTAACCTATATTGAATATCCCACTGCTAATTATTTTTAAATATAAAATTGTTTTAATGTTACTTTAATAGTTAAACTAGCAAGTGTTTGTATTTATTTTAAATCATTAGGTTAGCTTCAAATGTTAATTAATATTCAGATTATATTAACTGAGAACTAATCAATCTCTTGAGAACCTAACTGACCCTTTTCTGTATTACAAATTCACTACAGTTTAACATTGTTTTTTTTAATTGGGGGATTTTAAGAGAAATATTTTTAATAGAAATTTTTAATTATAACTCAATTAACCCCCCCCCCCCTCTTGAGTTTCCACTCAGATCAACATAAATGATGAAACGTAGTAGGTCTTTATTAGTAATTAGGGTGAAGGAGTGTGATCACATCCACTGGTTCTTGAGGTATGGTCCCATGGAAATTGTTCACCCACATCCCATTTCCAGTGAATGTGTTTTCTCCACTTTACATTTTAATATTCACAACACCAAATTACTATACATGAATAATATTAAAGGGACCTTCCCATTTATAACTCAGTTTACCTAGAATCAGTTTAGTTCAAAATTTATATAATGACACTTGATCTCAAGTTTTGAAGGTACTTTTTTTAATCAGTATGTTGCATGTCATCATTTTCTATCTTTATATATATTTAAATTTTTAAAATATTTTTGTTGTTTTTACAAATGTTCATGTAGATATAATCTCCTCTCATTACCAGCTTTATTGGGGTCTAGATTTATCTCTCTTACCACCCCATTGTCTTTTTGTTACAAATACAAGGGACGTGGAAGCTCAGTCAATAAATCAATATATAGAATCACATCCTTATAGGTGTATTTTATATTTTCCTATAAGTCTTCAAGGTTACATACAGCCATTACATACAGTCATACCTATTGGTATTAACAGCTTCTTTACGAAGCCTTTGATTTCTCTCATGGGGACATTTGATTAGTCATTTGTTTCTGGATGGTATGGTGTTGATGTTTTATGGTGACCCCCAAACTTTTTAATCGATTTCTCTATATTCCTATTCTATAAATGTCTTCTTTCGATATAGATTATTTCCCATGCCACTACGAAGCTACTGAATATGTTAGAACCAAAAAAATCACAAATAACTTTAGCATCATCATTCTTGATGGCTTTAACTTCCCCCCATTTTGAATCATAATCCACATCTATTAGAATATATGAATTAATAATCAAAATTTGGAACATCCCCATGAAATATAATCTCCATACTTAAAAAAATTCACAAAAAAAATCTAATTTGTTTTTGAAACATTCCCTATCATTTTGAGATATTACCAAAATACTATCAATTTTCACATTTCACAGAAATTTCAGACGCATCAATAAATAATGCAGGACAATAAATTGCATATTCTAAAACTTTTTGTGTTTTACACTATTTTCCAAAGAGGTATCCACAAGAAAATTAATGATATAATCCAAAAAATGAATTAATTTTTCTTCATGAAAGTATATTCTTATGGTTTGATCACAAATATATTTATATAGCTTTGGGTCTTCCCAAATATAAAATCTCAAATCAGATTTAAAATTTTGATACTGATAAGACCATAGACAAGATGATAAATTTTATGTGACTAAATTACCATTAATTTTTGTGTACCTAGGTATTGCGATCTCTATGAGGTAATGTTTCTCATTTGGTAGTTGATCATTGAGTGGGTTTTGATTTGTAATTTTTGCTTCACCAGAGTAGGGTATAAAAAATGATAAATAACTTTATTTTTTATTCATTTTTATTATTATTGATCTTTAGTTATAACTCCTATAAAATAACCATACATATCACCATCCACAATGTACCATCATCCTTATCAAAGATACCTAATAGATTCATGATCAGAGAAAAAACTCTTGTTCCTAGTAGATAAGATCATAATTTTTATAAGGAAAATAGGACTATATGTAACTATTTTTTAATAAATGTTTTTTGATCTACATGGAATCAGATGTACATGATTGATAAGAAATTAATTAAGGATTTGTATAAATTCTTTGTGATAGTGTGACTCTTATGTCTTAATTTGATGTTCCACATAACGTATTGGATGGATGATCCAAGTTGGGTGGTTTTATTATTGGTGGTGTGATCAATAATTTTTTTGATTCATCAAATTACATAATGATTTTATAAAAAAGTATTATTTTAATATAAACCTTTACAATGGTTGAAAAATATTATATAAATATTTGATAAATCTATTCTATGAACCTGTAAAGCTGAAAAATAATCTAATATACATGAGACAAGACAAATATGTAAATGAGTTGATTACATCAACCATTGACTTAGCAACCAAAAGCCTTTTTTAGTGGTTATATGGGCTAAAAATATTCCTTTTCTGACCATGAAACGACATTTTTGGATGTTCAAAATAAGATTATTCTATATTCAAATTTTTAAGAATTCTTCCAAATTCCTTATGAAATGATCTAAGTAAAAAAATTGTTAAATCATAGAGAAATACCTTGAGGTAGTCCTCAATATTATGTTTTAAAATAACCACCATAAATCGTAGAAATTTATCTTGGGAATTTCATAGACAAAATTATATCAACTCTTAGGAGAAATTTTGTAAATGATTGGTGAAGTTAATTTTCTCTGGGGATTCTGCTGGAATTGGTAACCACAATTATCTTGAAAAACCACAAAAAAATAAGTACTAATATTTTATATGTATAATCTCTACCATTTATTCTATGTGTGGTATGAGGAATTAGTCTTTTTGGGAAACACGATTTAACATTACAAAACTTGCATAGACCCCTCGAATTTTTATGAACTCTTATATGTGTTAGATTATTTTTTCCCTTATTAAATTTTTTCAAATGAGTTTTCTTCTATGAATAGATGAATGTGGATAACCCAATAAGAATCGTATATTAGATAAATAATGTTATATGTTTTTAATTTCTCAATCAATTTCTTAATAACCTTGATGATGGTTCTATTAATTCTTCATTGAGGTTGTCAAACTTATCATGATTCATTTTCTAATAAGATACCATGAGAGAATAATTTGGGGTCATTTCCCTATTATATTAACTAAAATTGGTCCTATGGATTTGGAATTTATTTTGAGAATGTCAATTAGTGTTTTTTCTTAGAAATGGGGTATGTTTTTGGAAACAATTCACCAAAACTTTTCTACATTCATAATGTAGACACAAATTAAATGTCTTGGAAGTGGATTTAACTCTAGACTTGTGGGTTGCAATAGGGATGATATTAACTTGAGGTTCCTTAATTCTAAGTATTAACTCCCCTGTATAATGTAATCCCCTTTTTAAAAAATCATTAAAAACATAGAACTTTCCTCTTCCCCTAACATGAGATTATTATTCATGGGTCCTTGAGATTTTTACTTTTTGACTAAAAAAAATCACTTATATTGATATGAAGTCAGGAAGCATACTGGGTTCTTCATTTTTTTCTCTACCTCTTCATGGGAGATTAGATAATGTTAATGACTTTTGGACATATGTATCATCACATAAAGCATATTGAAATGTACTGTAATATCTCTATGTTCCATTATTATTGTTCCTTTAAGGAAATTGATGATGGAATTTGTTGTCTTCAATAATTGTCTACCCAAGATGACGGAAGAATATCCAAGTGCTCAGTATTTTTCCATGGTATGGACATTAAAGTTTGGTAGAAAGATCAATCCTCTTACACATATGTTTACATATTCTATAACTCATGATGAAATTTTTTTTTATCTATTTCCTAGTTGTATGGGTATACATATAGTTTTTATTATTCTAATATATAAGGGTAAAAATATCGAGTGAGGCATTAAATTTTTTGAATCACCCGTATCTTATAATAAATCAATAAAATTTAAAGTGACAACATAACAGGGAATATATACTATCATTGGATCATAAATTTTTTGTGGTATTGGTCACGTGATCAGTGTTGAGACTCCTATCCCTAAGATGATTCTCTAGTTTCCATCATCATTATCTCATAAAATTTTTTTATTTATGAAGAAAATGGGAATAAACAAAGAAGACGAAAAAAGGAAAACAAAACAAGAGACAAGCAACAAAGCACAAGGGAACTAGGGGGGTCTGAAGTAATGTAAACTGGGAGTATCTTCTCTTATAAAATTAACCCCCTTGAGATTCAATAAATTGATCTAAGAGAGGCAAGTGATGTTGTATCATGTGCTCTCAATTGACAGAAGATGATCCACAACTCTATTCCCCTCCCCCCTTGTATGGGTCACACTGTTATTATGGAGGTGGGTGTGGTATTTCTTAACCATGTAGGATAATGACCAAGGTGTATGACCATTTCAATTTAGAGACTTGTGAAGAATTATAGAAACAATCTCCACTTGAGTGATCAAAACTTCCCTCTGTTCACAAAGGGATAGTCTGGTAAGCAGGGCTTTGGCCTTAGCCGGAAGCGGGGTGCCTTTCCCATAAAAATCAATGAAATCCAGAAAAACACTGTCACACATATCCCGAACCACACCCCCTCTTCTCATATCATCTAGCAGGAAAGGACCATCCAAGTTGAGCTTGAATCCTGAGGTTGGAGGCGCCATCATATCCATTGCCCTTGTGGCCTGTTGCAAGGAGGATTAACTAGTGGAACACTTACCTGCAGCAACTTAAACGAGGGAGACTTCCACCATTTTTGAAGTATCACTTCTTATAATTATTTGACTCAAATATTAAAAAAGGTAATGGTTCTTGGATATTATTTTTCTCCCTTTTTTGTCACTACAAGGGTGTTTCTAGACTCTCCTTCTTGATCCTAGTTCGGGTTCATTTCATGATTTTTTCTTGTTCATTTTTATGGATTGGTGGAGCTTCTGCATTCTACTTAGATTCATCATCCTAATGTTTCTGAAGTTACTAAATCTATTTTCTTATTTTTTTAATAACATTTATATTTTTTATAATTTGAAACTATTTCTGCTGGTAGTTTTCCATGATTATTTGTCATAATATCCATAAAACTTCAGAATTTATCATTTATCTTATAAATAATATCATATAATCTTGAAACTCTGGTCTATTGTTTTTTCTCTTTAGCTACTGGTGCCCTTGTGAAAAAATTATTATTATTATTTCACTATAATGTTGGTGGTTGTAAGGCTTGTTGTTTCGAGAAGGGATTTTTTTGGGTTTTTTTTGTTTACAGGGGGGTAATCATATTTCTTATGAAAAGGATGTCTATCATGATTAAATTGGAATCCATATTATAGTTGGTTTTATGTTTGACATGGCTGATTTGGATGGAATATCCTTGGATGATATATTGTAGAACAACATTCACTCCTCTAAACTTATGGACATTGTTCAGTTAAAGGTTAACTAGACGAGCATAAATAGCATTACTTAGTTGGAACTTGTTGGCTTATTAACATGGATCACAACCATTCGGAAAAAAACAGATTGAGTTCATCAAACTTACTTTCATGGAGATATTATGAGTTATAAGTTCATACAACGTGGATGCATCTCATACCCATACCTATAGTGTCGAATCATTATCTGTTCTGTGTAGTTTTATCAATTAGAAATCTAGTGTATGTTGGTGATTTATCAATTAGTAACCCTCTAAATGAGGTGTCTATAAAGATGTGATATCCTTACTTGAATAACACAATTAGTTTATACACTTTTATTTCATGATGTGGGCAGCTGGTGAAAAGCTTCCCGAATCACTCCTAGTATCCATAAAGGGTTTATATAGTATATTTTCATATGACATAACTCTCATTTTTTATTTTTATGATTTTATATGAGGGGAATATTCTCTAAAAAATCATATTTTGAGATATTTCCAAACACTAATCTCCCATGGTTGTATATTTTACAACCATTCCATAGACTCTCCTTTAAGTGAGATGTGGAATTCCCTCAACTAAAATTGGTTTTACGTGCACCTCTCATCATAGAACTTGAGGAAGTAAACATGAATTCCTAAATATGCTAATTTGGGCATCCTCTTACAATACCATGAAATTTTGGAATTATAAGAATATTGTCAATTCATAGTTCAAAATCATTTTTTTCAACATGCATAGGGATTTTATTTTTTTGACTAACACAATGATGTGCGTACATATCACATATAGATTAGTTCAGATTTCTATCCATTATGGAAGGTAAAAAGTGTTCAATAATAGTGTCTCAATAATATTTTAGGTTTATTTCCACAAATTATATTTGAAAAAAATTTCTAAATTGAGTTATTTTTATTCAATTCCAAGATCAAATTCAATTAAATTTTTATATTATGTTTATCAGTTGTTTAGTTATTTATTTTTTTTCTTTGTATATGATTATGAAAATGATTGAAATCATTCCTAAATAATATTTTTGATAGAAAGGAAATTTTTTCCATCCCATGGGGATCAAGAATTCCATTCTGTAGATGTCATGGATTGGGCTGGGTGTGTGGTTGGATGGAATCATGACTTGGTTTGAGAGAAATTATATTAGAGAAGGTCACACTCTTTCATGTTTTGGTCGAGTAATTTTTGATGTGTTTGGATAGACTAGATCTTGGATTGTTGGGAATAGAGGTTCATGTTTTGAGTAAGTTTCCGAGCTAGCACACCTCATGACAGGACTCAATTATCCATGGTATTTTGTAACTCCTTGAAATCCTAATGTACATTGTTGTATTTGATAGCATGCATTCCATTCATCAAAAACTACATAAGGGAATATAAAATCCCATAAATTTATAATATATATTTACTATATAAAATGAATATAATATATTCCATAGTTTTTAATACACACAAGAATAATTTATCCTTCATTACATGCAAGACATACCTTCCTCAGTATCTTTCATTACAGACAAGAGCAACCTTCAGTAATATCTTGCATTATACATAAGACTATGTTTCTGTATATAACAAGGTATTATTAACATATTATTATTTAATATAGTATGATATAACATATCTATTATGTTAGAATTCATAGATAGTATTAAAAAAATTATGAATTTTTGTTTTTTATATAATTATAAAATTAATACATTGGTTACAAATTAATGAGAAACAAAAATAAGAACCAATTGGATATAAAAATAAATATTATATTTTATATGCTTTTAAAGAATTTTTGTCATAATAAATATATTTTATTAAGATTAGTTAATTAATTTAATAAAATATATATTTTATATATTCAGTAAAATATTTTTTATATTTATCCATTAGGTTTTATATACATGAGATTTGAACATTTCATACTTTACACTTAATAACCAATATTTTTAAAAAATAAAATTTTACATATTTTTTACTCGAACCAATTTTAAATTTGTATTTTTACACATTAACATATTTAAAATGTTAAAATAAAATTCACATTTTTTAGGAAAACATATGAATTAGGTTAAGGTGAATTTTTTTTATTTTTTTTTTGAAACAATTATTTTCTTAATGAATCGATCAAAATTCTGAATTTGTGATCAAAACTGATTTTTCATATAATTTATTTATAATGATAAAGTATACATTTATTATTTTTTATTGTATAATTATATAATACTTTTATCAACTAATATAATTTATATCATTATTACTAATCTCAATTTTAAATTTATCATAAAAACTTAGCAAACATTCTAATAGTTTTACTTTTAAAACCCACATTAGCATCCCATATAGGGGAAGAATTTTAAATTAATTTTTTCCACTTATATAATTGGTATTTAAAAAAATGGATTTCCTATATGGAATCCTCATAATTTATAATTTTTAATTAGGCCTAATTTGTTTTTAATCAAAATGTTTAGTAAAAGTAAATAAAATTAATTGAAATTATTAAGGAAAAAGTAAGGTTAATAAAGCACTAAACCCTAATCTTATTTCCTAGAAAGACCACTAAAATTGTCCAAATTCCATTTTATGTATATATATAGAACCTATAATATCTTTTATATAATTTTTTATTTTATTTTTTTCACCTTAAACATGAAAAATGTGCATGGAATTCACATGCCAACATATTATTAGAGTGACACCCCTCCTCTACTATAAAATGACTTGCTCACTTCCCACTTCCTCACACATCTCAAGACACTTTAGCTCAAAAAATAACTTCCATAATATCTCCAAAAAATCCCTCCCATAATCCTAGATTCTTTACCTTTGGTATAAATAAATCCAACTAGACTTTTGGTTCAAACCAAAAGGAGTTACCTGATTAAGACGTAACAAGAATTCAAAAGTTTTTTTAGTTTTATTTCCATTATCCAACACCTTAATTATTATTAATCTATTATTATATAAAAAATAGTATCTTAAATATAATAGGATGTTTTTAAACTAATGGAACATCATAAAATTACAAACAATTACTTATAATGGGTTATAGATAGATTGTTTCTCTGTATGGAGAAATACAACCTCAAGAAAAGATGATTGATCATTTTTTTATTACCACGTATCATGGTGTCCATTATGATGAAAAATATCTTTATATATGATATATATGATATTTATAATTTCTTTATTCCTCTAGAATTTTATTTATAACATACCTCTATTCTTTCTATATTGTGTTAATTCGATAATTTCTTCTGAGAAAGTGTGGACTACCACCCCCTCCAAGTGATATGTCTCATTTATGCTATACATTGAATGTATAAAATATGGTTTTAATAAACCTATGTAACTAATATAACATATATATGATAATTTAATTATAATATACATATTTATCAATTATTTTTTATTCTTTTAGTACAACAATGAAATGATACTACCATTCATGTGTATGTACGACCTACCATCTCAATGAACGCAACACTTAATTTATAATCTACAAATATTATGGAATAATATAAATACATATATACTGAATATATTTGATAATTAAGTCTTGGTTTATATTTTGTAGATTCTGAAATGATTATTTAATTAATAGTAACAGTAAATCACAAGTTAAAATACACTCGACAAATTAGGAAATTAGCACCCAAAATAGTTAAAATAATGAATGGTTATTAGCAAGAGGGTAATAAGATATTATAAGAGGATAATATATGATAGAATAATTATTTATATGTTTATTTTAGATGTTATTATAATTTTTAACCGCCTTATATATTATGTTAAAATAATTTCACCCGAAGGGAAAGATAAGGCAAGGGATTTTCATCACAATTTATTGAGACTTAATTATTTTTATGCACCTAGTTTCATTTATATGGAGTATATACATCCATTGAAATGTTATATCATGAATCACATTATTATCATGATATTTTAAGATTTGTTTTATATTATTCCCTCATGATACTTTTGGCTTAAAATGTTTCCAAGTGGTATTGGACACTCTGGGAGGTTTAATGATTATTTTCCTCCAGAGTAATACAAATGATATTTCAATGGAATTTCCATTTTAGAATATTTTATAAACATTTTTTAATAAACCATTTTATTCTTATGAAATTATTCATGAAAATTTTCATGAATTATTAACAATTTTACACTATTATTCCCTAAAAATATTTTGGACAATTTTTTTAATAAAACCAGAATTTAATTCTCTGTTTAGTTGGAGAACCAGTTTTCTCTAAAACCCATGTTTTATTAGAATGTTTTCAAAAAATATTTTAATATGATTTGGTAATGAAACTCTTACCCATTTTTTCGTTTACAAATGTTTTCAATGGAATATTCTTGTCACTTTTCGAACAATACTACATTCTAACCTTTAATCGTGCAAAAGGAATGTTTTTACCTCATATAGCTTGAACATATTTACCTGCCATCATTTCTATGAAATATACATTGAATATTTAAAATTAAAATACTTAAATAAAATATATTCAATAGTGGGTTTTAAAGATAATTTTTTCAAAATTTTTTTCATAATAAAAGGATATTTTCCTCAGGAATGTTTTTTAAAAATATATATATATAATGTTTTTTCTATCAAAGTCAACAACCATTGATTTTAACCCACTTGGATTATGTTTTATTGATACCAAACATAGTCTTCCTATAGAGGGTGTATTATTGATTTGGACAAGGATAATATTAAAATTCACTTCCTTGATTCATTGGTTATTCTGGCTGAAATATTCAATCTTCTATGATCATCTGACATTAAATTTACCCTAATTATCCATTTCATTTTTCATGGATATTAAAATTTCCTAAACCATATACAATTTTACATGTGGTGTCTACATTGAGAGTTGTTTTATTATTTGGGAAAATATTGATAATACCATATTCTTTATTCAATTCATATATTTGATTCGACACATTTTTGATTCGATTATTCGATATATAAGGAAATTTTTGGACTTTTTAACATGGGAGAGGCCCAGTTATAGATAGCACCTCAATGCATCAGTAGTCTAATGGGATGATTCATTTGGATATCCACCATAGATTTTTTTTTACCCAATATTTTTTAAATTGTCTTATGAATAGTTTAGATGGTAAAGGTACCAAGTTCCTAGGAAACATCATGTCCAATAATCTATCATTTAACTCATTTATATTCAGTTATTATTCATCCATTAGATTTTTCATAGACATATCAATGGATAATTTTCATTATTATTTCATTGATTAAATGGAATGAGTTCTAGTTTTATACCATTCCATATTTGTCTATCCTTATCTAGTCATTTGAAAGAATTGTGTATTTAGTAATTTACCTTTCCATATTATTTACTCACTTGAATCTCAATTTTTGGATTACATGGTATGTGTGTTCAATTATTTACAATTCCATAAATTTTACACTCATTGATTAATTATTTCTTCTACTATATTTTTCTCTTAATGAGTATCTAAGCTCACCCTTGTTATGTATATTTCCATAAGAATCCAATAAAAGAACTATAAAGGATATTTAAGGATATTCTAGATGTTTCTGAGTTTTTATAAAATTTATTTATTCAGAAAGAATAATTTTTTTAATAATTATTGTTCTATTTTCTCAAGTAAAACACTAATTATTACTTGGTTCCAATGTTTTCAAGTAAAAATATATCCTTATAATTTTATGTAGTAAAATTATTAACCAAGATTAGGATAATGAATTTGAAATAAAATTTCATCATAATATCTTAATTTTTGTTGAACCAGCAGTCATCTAAAACATCACAGTTTTATGCCTTTGAGACCCGAAACATTCTATTGATCATTCAATTATTTTTGATAGATGACCTCAATCAATATCTAAAAATATTTAGCCTTTTTGTCCAAGTATATATCTCTACTTTCCACATATGTTCTTTTACATATAGGCCTAATTACTTGGAAGTTCATGTGACCTTTCTACTTTCCATTCTCTCTTTTATAGTGGATAACTTATGACCCCTTCTCATGATGTTGGATTCCAATATAGGAAAAATCCAACATTATATCCCCAAATCATGTTTTAATTGAGAGGAAACAATTTAAATAATGTTTATAGAATGTAACACCATGAAATTATAATGTAAAACATTATATATGATAAGGTACATGACTTGTATCACCAAGTGCATAAAGGATTCAAATATCCCAAGAATTTATAATATCTATATATACTATCTTAAATAAATATAATATATTCTATAGATTTTAGTGCACACATCACTAAGTTAACTTGTGTTATATTCAAGAGAAACCTTCCCTTATAGCTTTCATTACACACAAGAGAGTGTTTCCATGATAGGGTGTGTCACATGCAAGACAAAGTTTCAGAAAATAACAATGTATTATTTAAATATTATTATTTTATATTAAAAGACAAAACCAAACCATTTTGTCGGATCCGATGAATAGTATTAAATATCTTTATAAAATTATAGCTTATATAAAAAAAAATTAATACATTATATCCTATTAATTAGAAATTAAAATAAGAACCACTTGAATATAAAAAGAAATGTTTTTATTTTTTTTCTTCTAAAATATTTTTATCGTTATAACCATAATTAATTACAATTAGTGAATTATTTCAATAAAATAAATATTTTATATATTCAATATTTTTTTTAAAATCACCCATTATGTTTCATATACATAAGATAATAGAAAATCTAATTTGGAACATAAAAACCTATATTTTTATAAGGGTACGTTTGCTAACATTTAATAGAGAACCCATTTTAAATTTAAATTTTTGTACTATAATTGATTTAATATGTTACAATAAAATTAATTGTTTAAATATAAACATTATAATTTGGTTACATTTAATTTTTTAAATTATATTTTAATATTTCATTTTTTTATGAATAGTTAAAAATATAGAATTTTAGTTCAAAACTGATTTTTCATCTAATTTATTTATAAGGAAAAATTATACTAATCATAAGTTTTAATGTTTAATTAGATAATATTTTTACCAATTAATATAATATATTTCATTTAAATCAATTTCACTTCGAAATTTGTTATAAATACTTAGAAAACTTTTCAATGTTTTTACTTTAGAATTTTTTTATCCCGCCTCTTGGATGTCTTTTAAATTAATTTCTGGAACTTAGGTGATTTAAATTTTAATAAATAAATTCCTTATATCAAATAATAATAATATTTCATTTCTAATAATCCAAATTTTCTTTTGAGAAAAAATATTACTGAATGTAATTAAAACTAACTACAATTATTAAGGTAAAATTAATCTTAATAAATGAATAAATCATAATCTAAAGAAAAAATGACCTATAACCTATCTAAATTCCATTGGTTGTCCATATATTTACCTATACTCTCTTGGATCTAATTGGGTCCATTATTTTAAATACATATACCATGAATAGAGTGTATGGAATTCCCTTTTCAAAATATTACAATAGTGCAAATCCTCCTCCACTATAAAAGGAGTTCCTCTCCTCCGATTTATTCAAACATATCAAGCTACTTTGGATCCAAAAAAATCATCCCAAAAAAAGAACCTCAACATTCCCTTCCCTCATCTAAGAGTATTTTACAAGGAATGAAAGAAACCCATGGAAGATTTTGGTTGAAAACAAAATGAGTTACTCGATTTAGTGGTAACAAACTGTCAGAATATTTTTAGTTTAATTTCCATTCTAAAACCCCTCAACTACTATTATTCTATGCATGTATAAAAAAATATCTTTATTATACTAGTATTTTTTATTATATAGTTACATCCTAAAATTACACAGACATCCATCTAATAGGAAACAAACATACAGTTTCTATGTATGGTGAACTACTGCCTCAGGAAACGATGATTGTTAATTTTTTATTTACAACCTCTGATGGTGGACATTATGATTTTATATATGATATTTAAAATTTCTCTATGATCCTGTAATTTTATTTATAACATACCTTTATTCTTTCCTTATTGTGTAAATATGATATTTTTGTTTGAGGAAGTGTGGACTACCTCTCCCTTAAATCGATATGACTCATTTATACCATACATGGAATGTATAAATGATGGTTTTAATACAAATATGTACAATATATTACATATATATGGTAAAAAATTAAAAAATACATTTTTATCATTTATTTTTCATTATTTTTATACAAAAATGAAATGATTGTAGGATTCATGTGTACGTACGGCCTACCGTCTCCATGAATGTTTCCCTTCTTTTCTAATCTCCAAATATTATGGAATTCAATTAATAAAAATATAATAAATATATGTGATAATTAATTCATATTTTAAATTCAAGAGATGTTTAAATAATGATATAATTAATAGTAACAAAAAATTATATGTTAAGATATATTCGACAAATTATACAATTAACAATCAAAAGAGATAAAATATTGAAAGGTTACCAACAAATAGGTAATAAGATATTATAATAGGATCATATATGATATAATAACAAATAATATAGTTATTTAATAATTTATTAACAAGTTTAAAACTCATATATAGGAGTTTATAGGATTTTAACATGGAAGTAAATACAAGGTGATGTATTTTCGCCCCCATTTACATTTTATTAAGACCTAATTATTGTCATGAACAGTGTTTATTTTTTATGGTTTATTTACTTCCTTTGACATGTTATATCTTGAATTCATTTATTTACATGATACTATATATTTTTTAATATTATTCCTTCATTATTCATATGACTTAAAATGTTTCAATGTGATATGAGATAGTTTTAAAGGTTTGAAGATTATTTTCCTCAAGGGTAATACTAATGTTATTTCAGTTGAATCTCCATTGGAAGAAATTATATAAAAATTATTCAATAAACTCTTTAATTCTTATATTATTATTCATGAATATTTTCATGCATTATCACCACATTTTCACTCTTTGATACTCAATTTTTTTGGAATATGTTTATAAGAAAACCTGACATTATTTTACTCTTTAGTTAGAGAACCTATTTTCTCCTAAAAACCCTTTTTATTAAAATGTTTTCAAAAATATTTTAAAATGATTTTTTGAAGGAATTTTTAAAATTTTTTCTTTTAAAAACATTTTCAATTTTTGTTGTAACTTTCTAAACTAGGTATCATTTTAACCTTTAACCGTGCAAAAGGAATGTTCTTTTTACCTCACACAACATCTATAGATTTACCCACCATCATTTTATTGAAATATTATTTTCATTTTAAAAGGATAATTTATATAGAAAATATTTTCAAACATAATTTTCAATGAAAAGGGTTTTGAAAGGTTTATTCATAATAAAATGATATTTTCCTCAAGAATATTTTTTTAAAAGGTATTTTTATAGTGTTTACATTCATCAATGAAAACACCCCTCTATTTTAATCCACTTAGGGTATGTTGTATTGATACCATCCTTAGTATTACAATATATTCATTATGATTGGCTTGGAAAATAATAGTATACATGTTCACTTCATTGATTCAATTTTTAAACTATATCAAATATTCAATATCCTATGATCATCAAACAATAAATTTCACCTAATAATCCATTTAATTTTTATGGATATTATTATTTCCTAAAACATATACCATTTTACATATGGTGTATAATTTTATTATTATTTCATTACTTGTGGAAATATATAATAATCCCATATTCTTTATTCAATATAGATATTTTTTAAGGCACATTGTTAAATCATTTTTTTAATATATAAAAAATTCATTAGACGGTAATGACATGGGTAGGGTCTAGTTATTAATAGCCCATGATGCATATTTAGTCTCATGGGATGAGTCATTTGGATATCCTCCTTATATGAGTTTTGAAACAATATTTTTGAAATCGTCTGGTGAAAGGTCAGTGTGGTAAAGTTACAATGTACCTAGGAAACATGGGGTCCAATAATAAATAATTTCCCTCAATTAGTTTTAGTTATTATTTTTCCACGATATTTTCCTCAACATATATATGTATACATTTCATTTTTGGTTCATTGATTAAATGGAATGAGTTTTAATTTCATACATTTCCATATTCAATTTTTCCTTATCTAGTTATTTGAATGGAATGTGTTTTCAATTATTTACCTTGCCAAAGTATTTACTCACATGCTTCCCAGTTTGTTGATTAAATGGTATGTGTGATCAGTTATTTATTATGCCACCATTATTACACTCATTGATTCTTTATTTATTCCACTATATTTTTCCCTTAATGTGAATTTGAGCCCACCCTTACTATGCTTCATTCCCTATGAATCCAAGAAGAATAGTATGAAAGATGTGTTGGGATGCACTAGATGTATTTCGATTATTCTTGAGGATATTTATTTAGAAATAAGAAATAAATGTTTTTTAATTATTATATTCTTTTATATTGTATTTATATGGTTTACATAGACATATAACCTCATTACTTTATGATTTGAATAGCAAAAAACATGATAATGAAATTAGAAGTAGACACTAACTTCGAGCCACCTAGGGTCGTGTTGATACATATTTGGTTTGAATTCTCATATATGTGACATGTACAAGCTATATACTATCACATCCATGACTTCCTTTAAAGGTATTTTTCATTAAATTAATCTTAATGATTTTTTGTGGTTTTGCCTTGTAGTTTTGGAGGAAGGGGTGTTTTTTCATGATTTGGGCCAAACTGTGATCCCATTTCTTGTTTTAAAAACAATTTTTTTGTAACATCTTCATTTTTCAATAGTTTATAACCATTCCACTTCTTATTTGGAATACCCTAGTGTATTAAAATCACAATACCCTTTTGGACCTCATATGAATCTATAATCATGATGGATTTGGGTTTTTTATTATGGTACTGGGCTAGCCTGTAAGCCTATTTCCTTTATTAAAAAATAATTCTTAAATATATCATTAGAATTTCAATATTTTTTGGTGATTCCAACTCTCACCTGAAACCACATACTCAATGCTCTCTACCATTCTCTCTTACCCATATTAGGAGCTCATATTAATTGATAATTTGGAAAAAACATCTTAGGATTTCTCAAATCATCCAAATTTGAAGTGGTAACTTGTTTTTTTCATAACTCCTTTAGTTTTACTCTTTTTCCTCCATTTCAGTTCTCATATGAACTAATGAGCCTTATTTGAATCACAATTTCTTTTTTTTTCTTTTTTTAAATTATTATACTTGTGTATTTGGGGTGTTTATTCAATATATCTCCAGTATGTGGGTTTCCTTCCTTCATTCTCCCATTTTCGTAGGGTTTCTTCCTTTTTCTTAGGGTTTCATCCAAATTTTCTTAAAGTTCCTAATTTATAGAAATTAAGTATTAAAACCTAATGTTTTATCTTGGATTTATTGGTCTAGTATTATGGTTTTATGTTTTATTTAACTCCATTTTGGTTCAGCAGTGGTGGGGGTGAACTTTTACAAAATGATTTTGTGTTTTGACATTTATGGTGGGTGATTCCATGTGTAATAATTTATTAATGAGTTTTATTACTTGGTTTATTTATTTATAATGTTCTAAATTTGTTTTTTGTGGTGTGAAATCTATTTTTGGTATCCTCGGTTGAGTGGTTAAGTTTAAAGTAGCATTTTTTGTGTAAAAATGTGTGTTTGCCTTGTGATTCCATGTTAAACCACATGAGACTATTTTATGGTTCATGTAATTGTTTTATTAAATGGTTATAGGGATATAAATTATGGTTTTATGTTATATTGGCATGAATTATGTTTCAAAATAATGGTTTTAGAGGTATTTTATGTGCAAATCTTGGTTACACTCCTTGGAATTGTTTTATGAATGTTTTAAATGATTTCTAGATTTATGTAAGAGGTTAAATTATGTTGGAAAACTATTTTGGTAGAAGTATACTTTTGAAATGTTACATTTTAAAGTGAAATATATGTTATGTGATGTATACTATCATGTAAATGTTTTATAAAATTGTTTAAATTATTTATTAAAGTGTGAAAGAGATGTGAAATGTGTTGTGGTCTATTTTGGTGCGAGTATTGTATCAAAATAAATTTGAATGAAAAAGGAAATTATGTGACATTTTTTCGGTCTATATGGTGTTTGTGGGATTTGGAAATTCTATTTTAATGTGAAAATGGTATTTCAAGGCTTGTGGAACTTGTTTTATCATAAAAGAGAAAACCCGAGTATCTAGGAGGGTGGTCATCTACTCGTATGCTAGTGATCCCATGGGGTTTGGACCCTATTTTACGTAGCAATTTTGATGATGAAAACAATAACTAAAATATGATTATGTTGATTATAGGGACCACTATGTTATGGGTATAATCCTTACTAGTGGCTCATTTTTATGAGAATGGATATTTTTATGGTTACTTTCACAGAAATATATGGTACCTGGGACACACAATGAGCTAGTGCCTAGAGGTGTTCCTGGTACTAGTGATCATTGGACATTTTACACTCATTGTCAGCATATTGGGTGTTTTTCTGGAAAAATTCAGTAGTATATTCATTTTATTTATAAGTTTTTATTCCTTAAAATATCCCACTTGAAAACTAATTTTATTTAAAGTTTCATTTCAAAATGATTTTTAATAGCATTTCTTGTTTACAATACTTTCAAGATTTTTGTCTTATACTAGTTCTCACATGGACTCTTTTTGTGGTTGAATCATACCAGGCTTTACCTCACACCCAACTTACTCCTCTGCGAGTAATTATACTTGGTAATGTTTTTTGGAGGTTTGGGTAATTCTCATACAACCGGTTGTCCGAGTTTCCTAAGGTCCTTCGTAGTGTGGTATTATGGAGATGGCTTGAGGGTGATTCCCCCTTTCCCTGATGTAGTTCATGGGTTTTATATTTTGGATTTCTTATTTTTCTATAGTATTTGGTCTTTATATATACCTTATTTCCCAATTCTGAATTTTATTAAAGGCTTGTTCAGGGTAAAATTTCATATTTAGTTTATTTATTGTATTTGGTGATCTTTTTTCTGAACCCAGGAAAATTATTCCCAAACACACATATATGATACCCAGGCATTTGGTCTTACCCATGGGGATCAAGAACACCCTTCAGTTATTTCCACGAACCGGGTCATATACCAGTTTTGAAGTCGAATAGATCTAGTTCTTGACCAAATGGTATCAAAGGAGGTTTGCTCTCTTGGGTCATGTTATTTGGGGAAGAGTTGGGATAGTTTGGGTCTCGGATTGTCTGGAATAGAAATTATGATTATGATTAGGGTGCCTTTCTAGCACACCTCGTGATGAAATTCATGTTTCTAAGAGAATTCATTGTTTACCTAAGTTCCTTGTTTCTCATGGTTCATTGATGATTGGGTTAAATGAAAAGACAGTAGGTTTGATGGTCCAAATGAGCTCATAGGGCATGGAAAGCCAAGTGGAGTAGAGGATATTCCCCTATAACACTCACCACGATAGTGAAGTGATTTTCATATGGCTACCAAACATATGTCTAAGTCACCCACTAACACTATTTTTCTCTTTTATTGTATTGTTATTTTGTTTTTGAATCTTGGAAATTAGGTTTTGAAATAAAAAATACTTGGTTTTAATTAATTTTATTGTTTTGTGAAATTATTTTATAACATAGTGTAAGTTATTTCATTTCTTAAAGGGTGGAAATGAATTTTCATAATTTTATTGAAATATTAAATGGTGTGTTTACACCACCTTTTAAAACATAAATTATGTTAAAGGGGGTTTTGAAAATATGTTTCAAATAAAATTTTCTGAACCATTGATAATTTCTTCAAATAGAATAAAGTATTTTAGTATTGATTTTTAGGGTGTTTGAAGATGGATTTTTATATAGTATCTACTATGCATTTGAAAAGTTTTATGAAATTTTATAATCATGTTTTGAAATGAGAAGAGTTTATTTCTTTAATTAAATAGTGATTTATGAAATGATGTTTTTCATGAACTTAGAAGTGTTTTGAAATGAGTTGAAATGTATTGAAATGGTTTTGAAAGGAATAAAAGTGTGTTTTTATTAAATGATGTGTGATTTTCTAAATGGTTTTGTAAGATATAAATTTGGTTTTGATTTTATGGTTAGTTGTTTTGAGAAATGGAATTTGTTGTTAAAATTCCATTATTTTGGAAAGATGAAAGGTTTGGTTTTGGCCTTTGGTGTTCTCAAGGGTAACCACATGCATGGATTTATATCGGAAAATAGATCGTTAATGATACGATTGGATGAGTGTCAGGATGGATATGAGGTGGGTGCCCAGTGTGTCATGTAGACATGCATGTTTGAGGATAATGAGATACCATTGATAAAAGTGCAACCCATCAACAATATTTTCTTAAGAATTATTTTGAATGAGATTGTTTTGTTTTGATAATGTGTGATTGGGAGGTTTGGCTTATGTGTTTTTTGGGATTGTTATTGTGGGATGTTTTTAGTTCAAAAATCCCTATTGTTTAAAATACTTTTTGGGTTTGTGTTTGGTCGATATGTTGGAATGAAGCTTTGGTCAGTGGTATTGTTTGTGAAAAAGTTCGAGAGTCTAATGTGCTTTATCCCCTCATGTGTTCGGTTCTAGTTTCTATTATGTTGTGATCCAATGACCATATTAGATGGGTACTTGGGTTTTCTTGTTGGCTAGGGTATACCCTCATAAAGTGTTAATGCTTGACTAAAGTGTGGCCTAAGGTGATACATTGTTGGATGTTCCTCCAGTTGATTAACATAAGGACATTATTCTTGATCTTTGGTGATTGAGTTTACCCCAATTCTTTTATGGATATGTGGATCCCCTTGTTTAGGGAGAGTGGTTGTGGGAGGTTGAAATAGACCTTAGTTTCTTAAGTTTTATGAGTCATCGAAGATGAATGTTGTTCATAGTTGTTAGTGTAGAATGATGTCTTAAATGGCCTTGGGGTCTTTCATTAGTATCATTAAAGCAAGAGTTCATGTTAGGCCACTAGTGTAGAAAATCTGCCCAAGATTGGTTGTTATGGCTACATGATGGAATCGTGTTCTATTTGGGAATCGACAAAACTTCCATCTCTGTTTGTTTTTTTATTATTTTCAATGGTCTTTTTTAGTGATGCCTTGCAATGTCGTGTTTTCATTTGACTTTAAGGGTGTAGGTCCTTCAATCTTATGAGTCTCTGTTTTGTAGGATGTGTGTCTCCCTTCAAGGAATTATGAAAACCTATGTTCTAGAGGAAGGATCTTCTATGTGTCCTTTCATACTATTGTTTCAAATCTGAATAAACAAGGGGTAAAATGTGTTTATACTCTAATCCCATGTTTTTTTAAAAATAAGGGTTAGAGTAAAGTGAGTTTTAAGTGTGTGATGTCTCCTTAAGCCCATATGATATCATGGTGTAATGTTTTGTGGAATTGGAAGAAGAAGTTCTATTCAGGGGTTTCTAAAGACTAACTACAAGGAAAGAGAAGATTCAATAATCTATGCTCTATCCATAGGTCCCGAAAGGAAGCTAGCATCTAGTTAGGGGAAATCCCAGGGTCGTTTAGACATTTGGTCAAGGTCCTATCCTCAGTATAAAATATGGGAATAGTTTAAACCTCCAGTATTGTCATCTTGTTCCAGTTGTACATACTTAGTTGTAGAGGCTTGAGAACCTTGTTTCCATGTTATAACCTAATTTCATGTAATTTCCTTGGGTTTTAATTGAGTTTTTAAATAAAATTATGAAATTTGGTCTAGGAATATTGAAGAGAACGATTTAAGAATGGTTAGTAGTAACTGTGCTCCAACCTAGGAAATCATGCAATAATATATAGTAGAAATTTCATGGTCATGAAAATCGTCCCATGTTACAATGTCAAGATTCCCCTTTGGAAAGAATGCTCTGCACGGTTTCCCAAACCACGTGGTCGTGCCAACTCTTTAAATTTTGGGATCTTTTTTATGTCGACTCGTGCTGGCTGGTTATGATGGTTGATTCTTATGGTTGGTCACCCACTATGAGAATCTTGTAAGTTATTTTGGATTAGTATAATGAAATTATATCCCTTGTGAAAGGTGTTGTTCGGGCCTCCCCTATTAGTGTCCTAATTCGATCTAAAAAAAGAGTTCCCCCTCTTGGTGGGGAGTCTGTATGTTTCTCCCCGTATCGGTAACTTAGTTTTGTACCAAGTGTTTGTCTGGAAATTTTTATTCTCATTTGGAGTTATTTAATCTCTAACTTCCTTCTTGAGTAAATTTTTAGATTTTAGTTATCCCAAAAAAAAATTTGAAGTTACACTACAGTGACCTCGTTCTTTTTTGTTGTTCGTTCCATGTAAGTTTTATAAGTATTGTTCGAATAGTGTTTGAGGTGTTTTGTTTTGGGATTTAGCTTGAATGCACTTGATCATTTCAAGAAGTGGTGTCTGTTTTTTTGTGATAGTATTCCTTGATTGATCAATTTGAGGTGTTTTGGCCTTTTGGGGGCAGGCGAAACATGGAAAAGGAGTCCATTTTGGACATTCAGATAGGTTTGGATTTTTGTTTTGGAATTCTTGTGGGTTTTCAAGCGTAGAAAGATTTATGGTACATAGAATTGTCACATCCATGACTTATTTTAAAGTTATTTTTCATTTAATTAATATTCTTGATATTTTTTTGTGTGGGTTTCCCTTGTAGTTTTGGAGGAAAGAATGTGTTTTCATGATTTGGGCCAAACCGGGAGCCAATTTCATCTTTTAAAAACAAATTTTGTTTTTCTATAAATATTTCATTTTTCAACATTTTACACCCACTTAACTTATCAATTATCATCCCATAGTTTATTAAATCCTCTATATGATTTTGGATTTCATAGGAATCCATATTAAGGATGGATTTGGTTGTTTTATTAAGGTATTGGGCTAACTCGCAATCATGTATCCTTCTTTAAAAAAAATCAATAATATCTCATTCAGTTTCCAATGTTTTTCGGTGGTTCCAACTGTCACCTGGGACCACATACTCAAGTCACTCCTCTATGCTCTCTCCCCCTCTTTGGAGATCATTTTCATAGAAAATTAGGGGAAAACTCTCTAGATTTCTCAAAGTTTCTATATTTGAAGAGGTAACATGTTTCTTTCCCCTTCAATTTTAACACTGTTCCCACCATTTAAGTTCTCACTTTACCTAATAAGCCTTATTATAACCTCACTTTCATTTTTTGGGTGTTTTTAAATTCATCTATTGGTTTATTTCAGGTGTTTTATTCAAAATATATCAAGTAAGTGGGTTTCCTTCTTTCATTCTCTTATTTGCTTAGGGTTTCTTCCTTTTTCATAGGGTTTCATCGACATTTTCATGAAGTTATTAATTTCTAGAATGTAAGGATTAGAACCTAGGGTTTTATATGGGGTTTATTGGTATAATATTATGGTTTAGGATTTATTTAAATTCCTTTTGGTGCGGCGGTCATGCGGGTTAACTTTCACATGAGGATTTGGTGTTTTGACATTTTTGGTAGGTGATTCCACGGGTAATAATTTCATGATGTGTTGGATTTCTATTTTTATTTATTTATCATGTTCCTAATATGTTTTTTTGTGGTGAGAGAACTATTTTTGGTAGATTTTGATGATCATTTAATTTTAAAGTATTATTTTTGTGTAAAAATATTTGTTTGTCTTGTGTATTCCATGTTGTACCACATGGGACTATTTTATGGTTCATGGAATGGTTTTATTAATTGGTTATAAGGCTTACAATTCGGGTTTAATATAATATTGGAATGAATTTGGTTTCAAAATATGATTTTTAGAAGGATTTTTTGTGCAATGTTTGGTTACAGTCCTTGGAATATTTTTATTAATGTTTTAAATGGTTTCTTGATTTATGTAAGAGGTGAAACTATGCTTGAAAAAACTTTTGGTTGTAGTTATATTTTAAAATGGTCCATTTTAATGTGAAAGGGATGTTTTGTGATGAATACTATCTTGTAAATGTTTTATAAAATTTTTTAAATTATTTATTGAAGTGTGAAAGATAAGTGAAATTCATTGTGGTATGTTTTGGTGTGATTATGGTTTCAAAATGAATTTGAATTAAAATTGAAATTATGTGACATTTGTGTTGGATATTTGGTTTGTGTGTGATTTGGAAATGGTATTTTAATGTAAAAATGGTATTTCATGGCTTGTGGAACTTTTTTTAGCACAAGAGAGAAAACCTGAGTGTCTAGGTAGGTGGAGTGTACTAGTATGGTAGTAATACTGTGGGGTTTCACCCATGTTTCACGTAGAATGTTTTATGATGAAAAAATAACTAAAATTTGATGTTTATGATTATAGGAGATCTCTATGTTATGTTTATTATCCTATTACTGTATCGTGTTCATGAGAATAGATATTTGTATGGTTACTTTCACTGAGACATGAGGTACCTAGGACCCACAATGAGCTAGTACCTGGGGGTGTTCTCATTGCTAGAGATCATTGGACAGTTTACACTCAATGTTGGAATACAATGTGTTTGGTTGAAAAAAATAACTATCTTTCTCATTTTATTTAAAATTTTTGTTCATTAAAATATCCCACATGAAATTTTATTTTATTTAAAGTTGCATTTCGTTATGATTTTTACTACATTTCTTATTTTCAAAACCTTAATGTTTTTTCTGTATAATGAATATCACATGGAATATTTTTGTGGTAGAATCCTAATGGGATTAATCACACACCCTACATACACCTTTTGGTGTAAGTATACTTGGTAATATTTGTTGTAGTTTTGGGTAAAGCTCTTAGAACTGGGGGTCCGGGTTTCTAGCAGTCCTTCGTGGTGTGGTATTATAAAGATGGTTTGAGGGTGATTCCCCCTTGCCCTGAGGTGGTTCATGGGCTGCCCATTTTGGATTTATTCTTTTGTTTTAGTCTATGGGATTATAATAAACCTTGTTTCCCAATTCTGAATTTTATTAACGTCTTGTTTGGGGTAAAATTTCAGATGTAGTGTATTTATTATACTTGGTGGTCATATGTTTCTAAACTTAGGTAAATCATTCCCAAACACTCATATATAATACCCAGACACTTGTGCCAACTAGTGGGGATTGGGAATGTCATTAGGGTTTTTCCACAAACTGGGTCGTGAACTGATTTTGAAGGAGACTTGATCTTGTTCGTTGAACCGACTATATACAAACCATGGGTGGTGTAGGGTAGTTTGGTTGCCTTTTTGTTGTGATGTATTGTCTCATGTTTGAATTATGGAATTGTTTTTTTAATTTTCAGACTGGTATATTTATGGGGTATCCATTATTTTTGTTTATTTATGTTGCAAGATTCCTCCTCGTAGACATGTTATATTACCACAGGAAGAGGCTGGAGAGATTGCACCCTCACCCATTTATGAGAGGATAGTGGAAGATATGGTTTGGGTTATCTAGGATTTGGGACAAGGATCTGGCTCTGGTGTTGCTCAGGATAGGTAAGCTAAACTAGGTTCTGGAAATTAAAAGTCTCAAGAGTTCCTTATGAAAAAGAATAGCCTTTTCAAGGTTAAATGGAGCCTTAGGATACAAAGGAGTGGATTAATAAGATAAATAGGATTTTTGAGATTCATTAGAAATATAAGGCTTTTAGACTGAAATGTGCTTGCTTTATGATGTAAGGTCATAGTCAAAAGTGGTGGTAATCAGTTGTATAATCTGGGAAGCACAATTATATGATATAGAATTATTTCCATGCTATATTCAATAATATTTTTTTTTGATATTTTGGTCATCTCATAATTCCATGGGTTAATAGAGAATAGCTGGGGAGATCGGTCTATGTTAGTGTATGGTAACCACTTTGTGGAGGTAGTCTGTTATGCACCAGAGATCATTTATAATGAGTAGATAAAGGATTAGAAGTTCGAGATGGTTTTTCGATAATAAATTTGATCCTTTGTCTTATTGTTCAAGATAAAGTCTTATGTTGAGGTGGTCGATCATTATATGATGGTACAAATTGACTCTGGGTGAAATATTGGATTCTCTAGTGCTATTTCAATAGTGGGAAGCATCAATTAATTTGTGAAGGATAGGAAGTAGAATTAAGATGGCAAGAATAGAGTTGTTAATTTAGGCCATGTTTTGTGGATGTATTCGCCTTTGACATCCAGCACTAGGCCAGTCATGTAACATCCATGTGGTAGGTTAGGACACACATGACCTGTGATATAATTTATACCTAAAACATGTCATCATTGAAGAGTTATGGGCCTCTAATAGTGATTTTTAATAATGATTCACCCTTATTAGTGTGTTTTAGTATCGGTGGCTTCTAATGGGATGATATCCTAGATAGAACAATCCACGATAGTTTGTTCTTGATTGGATGGATATGGAGGAAAGGCTCAATAATCATCTATGTAGATTCAGTTCAGGGTAGAGCCATATGCTAGTGGTTATTCTCAGTCTCAGGCTTAGATATAGAAAATTCATACGATCGATCAAGAACCAGTGAAACTGGATGAAGGGAATGTGAAAGTACGAGGTATGATTTCTATTGTATAAACCTTATTTATTAATTTATGCATTATTATTTTTATTTCTACCCATATAGTGGATATATTAATGTTTCCAACTAAGCTTATTTCATGTGGGATGGAGTTGGTAATATTGTATGGGAAGAAGAAAGAGTTGGGTTTCATATTTACATCATGTAAAATCACTATGTAATGGGTAAAGATGAACTGGGATTTTTTGGTTTTAAAGATGGGACACTTTTACATGATCCTTGGTATGGAATTAATGGTTCATTTTCAGGTTCACATCAATTTCTATTAACGGTGAGTTTATTTTTTGTCACCTGATGGAATTAACATGGTTTTTCAAGGTGAATTGGATCCACAATCGGGATGTGATGGACCAACAATTTTGGAGTTAGGAAATCATGTTTATCAGATCTGATTGCTCACATTAGGGGATGATTAGTGTACTATTGAGAGTGGATTACATATTATAGAGGCTGAGTTCCAAGTGGTTTTCTCATATGATTTTCTGAGTTTTTATTTAGAGTGGAATGTGGAGTTTTCCATTTGATTTGGGATAGATAAATCAACTGATATCTCTTAACTCAATTTATATAGACCCCACTGAGTTGAGGGAATTAAAGGTACAACTAGAGAATTCACCCAAGTGTCTCACCCTGGGTTGCACTAGTACTATTCACAAAAAATATAGATAGTTCATTTTTGGTTTTATATATATTACCATAGGTTAAATAAAGTGAAAATTGAGAACATGTTTTTCCCAATATTTACCACCCTTTTTATCATCTTAATATAGGAAATCGGTTTTCCAAAATTAATTTGCATTCCATGTATCACCATGTTATAATTATTGAAGCATATGTTCGAAAAATAAACCTCTAAAGCATATAAAACCATTTTGAGTACCTAGTAATTCCCTTTAAATAGAAAAATTCTCCTGTAGTATTCATGGAACTCATTAATTGGGGGTTTCATCAATATCTTGACCCTTTTCCATAGTATTTGGGGATGACATCCTGGTCTATTCTAGTACCAAGTGGGATCATGATTGGTATTTTATAATCATTTTTGGAACTCTATTTGATCTAATTTTTTGTAATATGTTTTCTAAATTCACCTTTTATATTTGGTTGGTGCATCTTATGGATCAAGTGATCTAAGAAAAAGGGGTTTCAGAGGACCCCAAGAATATAAGTTTAGTGATTTTAAGGGAGAAGTTGAAGAATGTTATTGTTATCAAACGATTTTTATGCTAGGAAGGGTATTACATGTGGTTTTTTTGAAATTTATCTCATATTTCCTCTTCCATTATTGTGCTCACCCCGAAAGGGTCGAAGTTTTAATGGATCTTATAATATCATGTGTCCTTTGAGGAGATAAAGTAATGGTTGACCAAAACCTCTATCTTGATATTTTTGAATTCTAGAATGAGTTATGTGGTTTATTGTGATTCTTTGGGATTGTGACATGGGTCTGTAGAGATTCAAGATGATCATGTGTTGGATTATGCTTCTCTCCAACTCCTACAAAATGAAAAGAATTTCCCAACCGATGATCTGGAGCTAGAAGCTATGATGTATTTTTTTGAAGACATTTCAGAATTATCTTTTTGGTGAAAATTGTGTTATTCTAATCATAAATTCATGGACTACATTTCCTCCAATAACGTCTTAATTTTGAAGAAATGTCATTGGGTTGAGTACCATCATGTTTTTTATTTCAATATAGTCTATATTGATGGTAATTGAAATGCAGTTTTTTATGCCTTGAGATGGAATATTCCAGTGCACGAATATAAATTATCCCTTGAAAAGTGAACTTTGTTGGGTCCTTTCACCTAGATGTAGCTTGAGACATAAGTACATATTGGAGGTGTTTCCTTTTCTAGTATTTAGCTACCACCTTCTCGTTTTTGAAATTGATTCAGCTGGAGTAGCCTAGTGATGAGTTATGAAATCATTCATTGTAGTCGCTCAATGATTGGGTGGTGCCTTGTAAATTTGTGTTGACTCATGAGATAGTTTTTGGAAAAAAGGGTCACTTCATGGTGTCATTGTCATTGTTGAAGGTGGTGATGTACGATTGCCAGAAATATTAAGGGCTTGTTCCTCCTGGTGTAACTTTGATGTACCATGATGTTATTTGACAATTCTGGTGTCCAGGTAGGAGGTGAGATGTAGCTTACATCATATCATGGTGTTATACATGTCAGTTTAATAAAGAAGATAACTAAAGGTTCTCCAGTTTTATTTAGGTTCCATCTATTACTACTTGTAACTAGGATGATATCTCCATGTATTTTATTATTAGATTATCTCATACACTTCACGAGATGAATTCTATTTGGGTATTGATTGATCGTTTGGCTAAATCATCTAGTTTAATTCCAATAATGGATTCAGTCGTGGATGATGAGTTGGGGTGGCTGTTTGTTCCAGATGTTTTGAGGATTCATTGTGTGAAGTTGGCAGTTGTTTCAAAAAGGGAACCCTATTTTACCTCTTATTTGTGGGAAGGACCTCAGAAATAGATAAGGTTGCATGTCAAGTTGAGCACAACATACCATCCTAAACTGGATTGTCAGATTGATAGGGGGGAATCAAATTGTGTAAGACATGATACAGGCATGCATTTTATGTTTTTTAGGTTCGTTTTATAGCCATTTGGGATTGAATGAGTTTAAATATAATAGTAGTTTCTAATCCTCAAATCTAATGGCTCCCTTTGGGGAATTTTATATTATTCTATGTCGGTCTTTATTGTATTGGGATGAGGTGGGTGAGACCCCATTGTTTCAACCAAGCCATTTAAATGAAACATTTTATAAGACAATTTTTGTTGTTAAAATTTGTTGAAAACATTGATTTTCTACACATATTAATCCTATTAGAGGCTATGAGCCTTAGAGTTATATGTTGGTGTTCTAGTGTTTCTAAAAGTTGGACCTTATTTGGGACATCATAATTTGGGTAAGTATGTGAATCTAACACCAATATATATCATGAATTTTTATATTATCGATAAGATTTTTAATTTAGGATATATATTATATTTTCCCTCAACATTTACATCAATTCATATTGTGTTACATGTTTCATATTTGAGAAAGTAAAACCTTGATTCATCTCATGTGTTTAATTGGAATTATTTGGAATTGGACCCTTATTTTTCCATGTTTTAAGAAACACTATGCATTATAGATTCTCATAATAATGTTCTTCATGGAATTTATATTCCATTTGTCGAAGTTATTTGGAATCATTAATATTATGTGTGTGAAAATTTAGAGAGAAATCCTTGGGTTGAGGAGGAGTATTCATTTTTGTTCTTTGATCAAGCATCATGTTGACTTTATTTGGACAAAAACTTTTCATGGTGGTGAGAATTTTCACATATGTGTATTTGTTTTGAATATTTTTCTTATTTTCAGTTTTCTTTTTTACCTTTTTTTCCCAATGTTGTTTCTAAGAAATAGTGATTTTGTGCTTGTTTGTAGGTGGAACATTGTTGGTGCACAATTAGGGGAAATCATACACCCTTATATAGAAAACTGAGTTGAGAAGTGTAATATTTTATAGTGGTGACCACACTATTAGTGCACGGTTTGGTAAACTTATTTGGAAATCCATGATACCCCCTCCCCCCACTCATGGATAGTCAGGGGTGCATGGTTGTTGCATGGTTTAGAAAACCCTATGGTAGTCCAGGTCATAAAAAAGTGGAAAATTACCCTTCTACACTCTTCGGTTGTAAACATAATTTTCTTCCCAACTACCCATTCCAGATATTCATCCATGAGATCCTCCTGTAAGATTTCTTTAAGTCTTTTAACATCAATAATTCAGTTGTTTTTACCCTAATTATTCATGAAAACATCAAGAATGTTTATTTCCTCTTGATTCCACCCTCTTTTTAGGGTTATTCTTCCCTCTTTCTTGAGTAGCTATTTTCAAGCAGGTTATATGACCTGAGGAGGTGTTGAACTTTTATTTTTGGGAGATTTATTTTTGTTTTTTGTTTAATATTTATTATTTAGGGTTTTTTCTAGGTATGTATGTGGTTTCCAATCATTTTCTGGATGTTTCCTTATTTGAGGTATGTGTTTCCATGATTTTAAATTATTTGGTGACATTAATATTATATTATAATTATTTAAATGTGTTATATGGATTGTTTTTGTAGTGATAAAAATGATTTGGAAAGGTTTTGTAATGAATATGTGATGAAAATGGATTTTCATAAGGAAATCTGTTTTATTTTTTGTTTTATTATTGTCGGGGTTTCCTAGAACATGTTTTATGACTTGTGTGAAATTTTTGAATAATATTTTCAAAGTGATTTAATGGATAAAATGTGATAAAAGTGGATTTCCAATGTGAAATGGGTGTTATTGCATATTTTTTACCTTTTTTTACACCACAAATGACCCATTGGAATTTGAATCATGTTTTAATGATGGTTTTTATGTGAAAACAATTTTGAAAGGTGTTTTTCCATGGAAAATGGATGGATCTCAAATGTGTATCTCTTGTGGTGAATACCAATAGATTTCACAAAATGTAAATGTGATAATTTAATTATATGCTTTTGATGATAGGAATTAATATGTGAAGTATTTCATTTTTTTAATATGTGAAAATTGATTTGAAAACAAATGGAATCCTTGGTATCTAGGTGGTAAAACTAGAACTGATATTCTAGTTGATTCAGAAGTTACTAAGGCTTAGATACAGCTAGAAATTTTGATGATTGGAACACAAACTAAACATGTGATATATTCATAGACTACTAGAACAATGGATGGGATCCTCTTGTGTCTCGTGCATGATAAACCTATTGGACCACTAGAACATTGGATGAGATTCTCTCTTGTGGATCGTGCATGAGAACTTTATTGGTAGTTGAGTTGGATGTTTTTATCCCCACAGTATGATGTTCACAGTGTCCCACTAGTTATAATTACCATTAAGTATTTTCCCATGGTTCTCTCTTGTGACATGATTCTTATATGATGTGGTTATAGCCATCAGTATATAGTAGACCTTGTGTACACATTTATTTCAGGCACGTTTATTTGATAAATGTTTTTCCTTGAAAGATTTCCTTTTAGAAATGATTTCCTAAAAATGTTTTATTAGAAAAATTTCAATTTTTTTATAAAAATATACATGTTAATGTGCCTTATATTATTATATCATGGTATATTTTATTTTTATTTCCATCCTACTATTATTTTAATGACACCCTATATACACTTTTGGGTATATGTGGATTTTATTATATATATCCCAGGTGATGAAAAGATGTATCATATTGGAGGTGGTGGATCTGGTTTCTAGAGTCACAATTATTCTAGATGATGATGGTGATATCTTAAGGGTGATGTCCCTTTAGTTTAATGGATGTTTTTGGGATAGTTTTTTGTTCAAATTCTGTTGTAGCGCCTTTTGGTTTTGATTAATGTTGTAAACATTGAATTTGAAAATTAATGTACGTTGTTTGGTTATTTTTATTAGTTTTATTGTTAATTTATAGACTTTTTTGTGACTATAAATTTCATTGAAATCATTAACAAATTATATTTTTTTTATATACATTCATTATTTTATAGTTTTTGGGGATTGGGAATGTTGTTTTGATCATCTTATGGTTCGGGTCGGGTGTTGGGTTGGATGACATCCCATCTTAGTTCATGATAGTCGAGAACCATGTTGACCACATTAAGAATTATAAATTATTTTCATTCCAAATATGGAAGAAATTATAAAAAAGCTATAATCACATTATAGGATGAAATTAATTTAAAAATTATCCCATATGCGGGATGAAACAATATGTTATTTTAAATGAAAAATTATCAAATGTTCGAAATGTTTCTATATCTAATTTCATTGCGAAATTGGTTCCAATGAACTCAATTAGATTTATTTTTGGATATTTTTTCTAACTAAACTCTGAAACCAAATTAAAATATAATCTATCTATATAAATACATTACATGAAAAAGATGTTTTGCATTAAAATTAAGAATCCTTCACTATTCAACAAAAAATGAAGCTTCTCAAACAAATATAAAAAATTCACAAAAAGTAAATTATGATATTATACATAATAAAATTAAGTTAATTTATTTAAATAAATGTTTTAAATTTTTGATAATTTTGATTCCAAATAGGGGAATCATTAAATATTGGTAAAATTACCATCTAGAAAAATACATATTTTTATTCAGAAAATTGGATTAATTCTTATCTATTTTCAAGAAAACACATAAGTTTAATATTAAATTGTAGAATGAATATAATATATATATTTCATTAAAATTACTTATCGAAATTATTCTCCATAATTTGATAATGAAAAACATATTTTATTTCATAAATATAGTTTTCTCGCAAAACATTTCCTATATTTTTCAAATTATATTATTTTAATTTCAATTTAATTGGGAATAAAATAATTATTCTTATATAAATTTGTATAAAATATTTCCATAATTTAATTAATATTATTCATAACATTCATTCCAATGGATATGGTATAACTCTAATAATATTTTATTAATTATATTAATAGTACATTATTGATTTGTAAAACTAGGACATGAGTGTAAAGAAATTATTAGAAGGAACGTGAAAAAGTGTTTAACAAAATCCAAATATACTGTTATGTATACCACAAGAAAAAATATGTTTTTCATATTGAAAAAACTTATATTTGTGTTTATTATAATGAAATTAAACTATAGTTCTTTTATATAATAAAATTGAATTCAATGTTGTAAGAAATGAAAAATATTAAAAATATTAAATTAATTTGAAAGATAATATTTCAAAAAATCTCATGTTGTAAAATTTAACCCCCACTAAAATTAATTTCACCCTCAAAATTCATCTGGGTTATACATGGTTTAATAAAATAAAGTTACTTTCCTTGAACTACACATTTTAAATATGAATAATAAAAAATACTTTAAAAAGTGAAAGTTGGAACTATAAAGGATACCCAAAGTAAAACATAACTATGTTCCCATATAGTATAACATTTGTAGAAGTAATAAATGGAAAAAAAGACAAATATAACTATCATGTTTTGATGGATATTGATAGAGAACATGGTTTGGAGAAATTAAACGATCATAAATCTATAAACCAAAGAGTATTGAAAATGGTCATTGATATCATCAAAAATTAAGATAATGGGACATTTTATATAAAATCCCCTTCCAAAAATTTGAATAAATTTCATTATAAGATATACTAAGTTTATTTTAGCACAATCACATACTTTATTTGTTCCTTGATCAATTTCCACATCATATATTATTCCATGAAATTAATGATAAATTTTCATTCCAGAATCATTAGTTGATCATGAGATCCATAAATAGATTTATGGGTTATTCCATTTTACATTATCACAAAATAATTGTGAGAAAAAGTTATCCAATAATCATAAATCCTTATATGGGGGGATAATATATTAATCTATAAAACCTCACCTAAAGTATATAATTAACAGTTCTATAAATGGTTAAAATTGTAACCCTTCCAAAAAAAGAATGTATAAATATTTTTAAATAAGGAAACTAAATTTATCAAAATAAGATTCAAATTGACCCACCATATATCATAATGTTATTTTTTATGTCAAAAAAACATGTTAATACCTTAATCGTGTATTCTCTTAAACCATGGTAATAACCCGAAAGACCATAAATCTGTATTGAATACATGCATGTTTCCATATTCCTTTGTTTATTTAATATCTTCTGTAAATAAAGAAATGTTGTAAACTCCATCTGGGATACAATAAACCAAATTTTCTACACATCAATTATCGGTTCCATGGAAATCAGTTAAATATAATTTACTTTATCCATAATCATATATTTATCAAAGCTAAACACAACTTTATCAACATAAGGAACATGTTAAGGGTTAACTGCCTTTAATTAAAATACCACATTTCCATTATTTAAATTTATCATTTTATCATAACCATTGAATATCTTTTTTCAAATTCTTAATTGAAAAAATATGCATCATGATTTATATAACATAATTCTACAATTTCATTACATATTCAGTTCAATCCTAAAAATATATTCTTAACCATTTACTTATCTTCATAATCTTATTACATAATACCCCTTTCATATAATATGAAATATGAATTAATTAATAAGGTTTCTCAACATCAAATTCATCATGTAAACAATACTTTTAGAATATATCATAAATTTCGGTTGTCATTCTTGGTACATTTAACCTCATAATTATTACAAATACTCTTTCCAAGTTCATTATTATCTTTATGAGATTTCATCTGAGGACATTTATTTTAATAATTCCCATATTTTTCAAATCTAAAACAATCTATGTTAACACAGTTCCTTCTAGTTCCCCCTATTGATAAAGAAAATAAATCATAGTTTGAGATTCACTAATCATATTATAAAATAGAATTATCATGAAATATTACATTTAGAATGCCTAAATCATGTATCCTTGTTTAAAATATATGAAAACTTAGTCTTATACTTGTATAAATACCAATAAATATCCTTAGAAATATCACTAGGGATCTCACTAATGTTTTTTCAACTTATTATCCTAATGTTGAATACATCTTTCCATTGAAATAAGCTATAGAAAAATTGGGATTAACTTATATTGATATTACTTGGTTTATATAATTATTCGTTATATTATACAAACCCATGGCTGAAGACCATAAAATTTTAGTGCCTTTGGAAACATCAAATTCAATCTTCTAATCCAATGAACGGTCCTCAATGTCTCCAATAATGATTTTACATTTAGTACTCTTATGTAAAACATGCCTTCATAACCAGGGGAACTGAAATATAAGAAATGGTGTGATCAGATTCCTAGTAGGGGTAAATAGATTATATATGAATGTATGATCATATGAAATATTAAGATAACTATAAGTGTGTGTGATAATGAATATATATTACAATTTTTATACCTAACATGTCATAATTATTAGTAGTTCATAAAGAATGAATTTCCATGAGATAATATCAAAGGCAGAAGACATATATTTGTGGCATACACATCAAGTTATAACATTGTGAACATATATATATATATAAAAAGGATAACTAATTTATTTAAGTAGATGAAATAAGGCACTTGTATAACCTTATGGATATCAAACTAGGTTTACACATAACATTATGAACATGTAATCAGGTTCCCATATAACATCATAATAGTCATTCTTCACTCCCAAGACAGTAAACATAGTTTATTAGGAGAAAACTATTTCTAACTGTGAATTAGGGAAACCATGTTTCCTATTGTGGATCAATAAATAGTTGTTTCCCATTTTGGATTAAGACACATCTATTTCCATTTGTGGTTCAAGACACACTAGTTTCCCATTTTGGATTAGGACACACCTTTTTCCCATTTTGGACCATGACACACCTATTTCACATTGTGGATCAATCCCCTATACTTTTTACCACCATTATCTCAGAGATATAAATCATTACCCAATTATTTATTGGGATACATGGGTCACACCCACCACATAATAAAATCATTCATACATGTTCCACAAGATAATAAAACATTCATCAAATAATGACCCATATGAAGATATGGGTTTCATAAAAATCATATCATATCACATGAAATTAAATGGGTACCATACATAGCTAATCATATCATAACATATCGGAAATATATAGTTTTAAAAATTTCCTCATCATATAATGACATGTGAATTGAAGTGCGGTTCATAAGTGTTCTATCATTATAAAAACCATAGAAGAGAAATGGCATTCTTAGAAAACAATTTCATATTAAACAAAAAAAATAAAAAATAAATAATATTTATAGAGCCCTTGGATCATATCCCCAATTAATCATCAAATTAATCAAATAATTTCATCTTATATAGGGAAGGATTTTGAATGATCACATGGATATTTTCATAACAAAAATAACCATTCTTTGAAAATAATTTTGTTAGAAATGAAACATTTTAAAAAAATATTTAAAACATAATTTTAAAAACTTATAAGGTAAAATTTAAAATTTATTTAAATAATTTATTGTGGTAAATATACCTTCTGCTTTGTAAAAGATTTTTTAAAACATAATATATTTTTTAAAACATTTTTCTTTGAAAAAAACAATGAAAACATATAAAGGAACTATTATAAACTATTTTAAAAAACAATTAAAAACATAAAGAACATTTAAATTCATCTTCCTTGAAAATGATCTTAAAATAAATTTTAAAACACTTCTGAATTTTTTTAAGAAACCATTATTTTTTTGAAAAAATAAACACATTTACGACTGAAAATAAATAATGTCAGGTTTTACTAAAAAAATTATAATTATTATAAGTACAAAAGAGCTAAAAGATGGTTAAAATAGATGAATAAATCATGAGGAACCCGTTGGAGGAAAATTAAATTAATACTTGATATATGGATCCTATTATTTCATCAATGTAAGCATAATCATAAACAATCTCAATATACGACGATATTGGACTAATAAGCTTTTACCACTTTTGTAACTTTGAGTCAAAATTCCCATGAGAGAATAACATTATATAAAAAATAAAATATTATGGAAATGAGAACATTCATGATATAACTTGTAAAGTTATGTATACACACCTCATATAAGAATATATTTTCATAACATGGTATTTGTATTAAATAAGGAATATTGATACATAATTACATTATAGATTTGGTAGCTTTTGAACCATGAATCCGATAAAAGTGGGATTATAAAATTGAAATTTAAATACCCATAAATATAATTATAATAATAATATAATACATTCATGCGGGTTAAATTCACCGTTAAAAATAAATGAGTGGTTAATATGGAATAAGTCTCATGGAAAAAAATTGAGACTAGGAATCCACTTAGTACTTGAGTAAATTTTAAATCATTAGAACTTGAAAAGAATAACATCAATTAAAACATTTAATTTCATGAAATAAACTAAATTCGTTACTTAACATTTCATAGGGTACTATTTACACCACACCCCAATAATAAAAGGTGAATATAGAATGTATCTCATAGAAATAATAGTGAGATAAGAAAACCCTTACCTTATGTCTTGAATTTCATCGTACATATTCAAAATTCTTATATAATAAATATCTGTCTATTATTAATCTGATATAGAACCATATTATTATATCTCATTCCATATATTATTTTATTATGACTTAATATTACCCATTTATTAACATCTTTTTGTAAATAACACTAGTTGGTTAATATCCGCTATGTTTTCATATATGTTTGGATTATTATTCTTGATCCTCTTATTAGATCATGATTTAATTATTTCCATAACAAGTAACATGTTATAAATATTATATATATTTATTATATAATTATATATAATAATCTATAAAATAGAGAAATATGAAATATAATACACCATTAATTGAGATGATATGTCGTATATATACATGAATGATGTTTCCATTTTCCCATCCTAATGAAAGAAATAAAGTAAATGATCTATTTGTAAATATATATATATATATTAAAATTATATTAGTAGTAATATTTAATATATATAATTTACTTTCATTAATTCCAACCATAATATATTGCACATAAATTGTGAATTAATCACATCGCTTTGAGGAGGTGGTGGTGTACACATCCACAAAATAAGTTATAGTATTCAAAATTAATGGAAAGAATTAAGTTATGAGTTATATTATAATTCATGAATAATAAAAACATAATTAATATAATATATATTATATAAAATATTAATTTCATTATTTTCCCCAACCATGAATGGTTTTAGTGAAAGAATAGAGGACATCAGTTCGTGTGGCGGTAGTCTACCGCACCCACAAATGATGATTGAGTATCTCATTTGATGGATGTGAGTGTCTTTGAATTTATAGTAATTAACAAAAAAAGTATCATAATATTTATTATATGTAGGTTATTATACAAGAATATAATAATAATTATTCAATATGTGGATAAATAAAGAAAAAAAGTTCTTATAGAAGGATGTTAACTCTTTTTTGGATAACTCCTTTTGGTTTTCACAAAATGGATTCATTGTATGGATCTATTAACTAAGTGAGGGTTATAGTTTTATAGGATAAATTTTAGTATCATTATTTTTTAAAGTTTTTATTTTTCTAAGGTCTTGAGAGGTTTTATGAAGTGAGGGGGTTAGTTCCCTTTTATAGTGGGGGGAGTGGCATTCTTGTAAATATAAAAATGCAGAAACTATTGAGAGGGCTTCCATAATTTATGTACTTGAAATAAGGTTCCTTCATTGATATTATAGAGTATATGGTAGAAATAGGTCAAAAAATTCTTTCCGGACATTTTTCTTGGGTATTTTTTCCTTAAGATAATGTTTAACCACTATGTAAGCTTGTTTTTTCCTTAATCACTCTAATTAATTTTAATTAAATTCAATTTTATTTTTGTTAAAAAAATAATTGTACCATATTTAGAAATATAAATTATTCTTATTAAATATATAAAATCCATTTTTCCAAATTTTAAGCACATAAGTGGTAGAAATTAATTTAAAAAAATCCCACATATGGGACAGAAGAATGTGGTTTTTAATGTGAAAATGTTCAAAAGGTAAAAGTGTTTTTATATTCATCTGAATTGTGCAATTGGTTCTAAATTCCTAAATTGTATTAAGTTATTTTTTATTTATCTAATTTTACTTTAAAACCAAATTATAATATTTTTTATTTTTATAACAAAATTAGAAGAAAATTTATTTTTTAATTAAAATTCATTATTTTACACGAATCATCAAAAAATAGAAATTCATAAAAAAATATAAAAAACCCCCCAAATTAAAATTTTTATTCATATTTAAAAAATAATTTTTCATTTTAAACTAAAATTAATAAGATTTCAAACATTAGATTTAAAATAGGTGCGCTAAAAAAGGCAATAAAATTACCTTTTAGAAAAATACATCTTTTTATTCAAAATATTGGTTTTATTGTCATATATTTACTAGAAAACTCATAAGATGAATAATTAATAGAATAATTCTAATATATATATATATATATATTTCAAAAAAAATATTTATCAAAATATTTTAAATTAATTTATTATCGTAAATTTTTTGGATTTCATAAACATATTTTCTTGAAAATTATTTACTATATTTTTACAAGGGTTTTATTTTTATGTATAATTTTTTAGTCCCCAAATAATTATTCTTATATACATTATTATGAAACTTTTTAATAAGTTACATAATATTATTCATAACCTCCATTCCAACTTCAAGGTGAACACTATAATAATATTTTTATATTATTATTAATAGAACATCACAGTTTTGTAAAACTATGTATTTAGTGTAATGCAAGCTATCAATGGAACTCGTCATTATTTATAACGCAACCCAAACATTGTGTTTTGTGTATTTAATTCAAACCAAAAAAAAATTTATAGTGCAAGATTAAGTCAGTTTTTTATCTAATGAAATCAAAACTTCGTTCTTTTATATAATGAAAGCTATATTCAGTGTTTTGTGAAATGAAAAGTATCTAAAATATTGAATTAATTTGAAAGATTCAATTTAAAAAATTAAAGGGTTCTTATAGTTCACCAAAAACCATATTCCTAAAAACAATTCCCTAAATTCTATACATAAATTTAGAATAGGGGAAAACACATATATGAACATCATTGATAATCAATAATGAGTGTTTGTATATATACACATTCCTTAATTTGTTCAACATTAAACATGGGTAACTCAGGATACATATGCACATATCTGTGAGAAAATATAAAACTTGCATATCAGAGGTTACATAATCATATAAATTAATTTCATATAAAAAATCATATATATGGGACTATATTATAATAAATATTATACCTAAATCGTTTCTCCATCAATGGAAAGAATTTTATAGAGGATCAATTTCTATATCTTGTATGTGCACTAACCAGAAAAAGATTCCAATCATCAGATTCCCATGAACTAATCCCAATGAATCAAAATAAGGGATCAGTTAAAAATTAGAGAAGTGGTTTATATCCTGATTATAGAACCATGTTATCTTACCCAATGGTAGGGATGAAAAAATTTAATTGGAGATGAACTTACATTGAATTTCAAATATTTTTTTCCAAAAATATTGGGGATAAAACTATGAGTTTGAAGGATATAAGTTATTGTGAAGATAAAGTGGACTAACCGAATTCTCTAAAGAAAGATTTCAGATAAGATTTTGTTCAAGGGACCTATTAAATTTATAGAGAATGTTAGAAACAAATTCATCATGGTGCATCACTCAGGACTACCCCATAATGGGTCCTAGGTTAGAAAATAATAAAACTCATAATATATTGTGATGTATAGGTCCTTACATGTTAATATATTGTTTGGAATCCTTTTGGTGGTCGATAGTGGGATTTTATAAACCTAGTAAAGGGATAATGGTGAAATTTAAAAAGTTAAACCCCATCCTCCAAGCCCTAAAAACACATTACACCATATCCAATTTTCTATATTACAAAAATACTTTATTTGAAAGAACTACATTAATCCACCCAATATTACTCATTCTAAAATTGATACTCCGCATCACATCTATGCAAGAAAAGAAAGAACAATCAAATATAAATTCTACACAATAGTTCCAAAACTGTGTATCTTCCATAGCATCGATCATGAAAAATATGCACATTACCATAGAATTTATTACCACTATAAAAACTCTAGGTCATTACACATTAGGTATAAGATATCATGTTTTCATATTAATCGGGTAAATGGAATGCCTCAAAATATTTTATGGGTGATTCAGGATACATTTGTTTATTTAAATGACTGGTTTTCAGTGGTGACCATGGGTCACATAGAGTTTTTTCATTTCAACCAATTTAGGTATCCACTAGTGTCTATTTATGGATTGGAAATTGTCATCAAATATGTATTGATATAAATGTATTATTTATACAAGTGATATTTTATTATCATTATAGTAGTTAAATAAATTGATTTTATGTTTTGTTATTATATATATTATGTTATTGTTGGTTATGATATTAATTATTATTTTAAATACTTGCATGGATTCTCGAGGTATAGATGCAACATGCCAGATTTTTCAGTAGAGCCCTTATTGTGGGCTATGAGATTTTCATCTTGAAATAATTCCAAAATTTCTAGTTATGATAAGTTTGTTCTTGTATCTATCTCATGGTGATTTGAAACATTCTTTTGGATTTATAGTGATCTAGCTTAGGTGAGAGTTCGGTTGGCCTAGAGCTAGTTCATTACACTATATTCCTTTACACTATTAATCACTCTCTATTCTATTTTATCATAATATAGGGGTTAAACATTATATATGGATTGAGGGTTTAGTTTTTAATCTTTATTGGACATTTGAAAGAGTTATATCTTCTTCTATTGTAATGTGATGAGTTATGAGATCACGTTAATAGTGGGTGGTCTTAATCATTTGTATTATTTTGATTTAATGAGTAGTATATGGGTTATCTATTAATGGGTTTTAATGTTTATTATATTAAAAGTTTCATCGTGATTATGAATATGGGTTTTATAATGTATACTGATTTTTTTAGTCTTCATAAAATACTTATGAGTAATTATGATTTTTTTGTATATTATAAGGTACAAATATAACAACCCATGATGTCACTGAGTATTTCAAATCGACTTTAAAAATTATTTTAATGCATTATAAATTTATTTCGTATTTTCTTTTTTTTTAATTTGTTTATATGGCCTATATATCTAAATGAATAAATTAATTTTTTGATTACATAGATAGATAATAATGGTATTTCATAATTTTATAACAATAATTAAATTATTGTTTTAGTATATTTCTTACTATAGGATGAAGTTAAAATATTTAATATTGAAATAATTGACAACCCGTGATGTTTTTACTAAATCATTTATCAATTATATTATATTTTTTAACCCTACATAGATATGTAGGTTTAATAACATATATTCATTTTTAATTATTTAATGGTTTTATTGAGTGGTATATCCTTGAATTTATTATTTTATATATTTCAATGATTTGAAAAGAATGGGGATATGGGCCATAATTTACCATTTACATGATCTTTTGTTTCCTCACTACATCAATTGGTGGAGTTGTTTTTATTTTTTTCCAACAGGGTGATTATTCGAGTCTGATATATTCCATTTATTTTATTACATGGTGATAGTGACATGGATGATGGTTTTGTTTAACATTATTCATTAGGAGACTCATTTTTGGGGTCAAAATTGGACTTCAAACTCTTGAATTATATTAAAAATGATTCTTTAACATGTTTCCCTCAACATTATTTATCAATTATTGGTGGACCAATATTTATTTTTGAAGATACAAATGGAACTAAAAAGGGGTATATATAATATATTAATAGATTGAGATGTTTATTGTTTATAAATTAGAATTTTAGTTGTCAATATGTTTTGAATAATAGAGTAAGAGAAAAATAAAATAATATATTTGTGTAAGATACAACTAAGATATTCTATGGATCATATATATTATAGTTTTCATCCATTTTACATTATCATGGAGATAAATTTCTATGTTACTTAATGAATTTATTTTATATGTTACTTTGTGTTGGGATGGAATAATATACACCTAATGATGGTAGACATGAAATAATATGTTAATCGATGAAAAGTGTTATTAAAAATATGTAAATCATTATATACCACATGTAATTGTTGATTTTGATGATATAACTATTGAATATATTTTGGAGAAAACATTAATGAAATAACAGGGTTATCTAGAAGATTGGGAATACATATGTGAATTTTCTAGAATAAAATAATGTATAAAAAAGTTATAATATCTTCTAAATTATGGGCCTAAGAATGATGAGTTTTATTTTAAAATTTTTGAGGTATTTGGAGCTACCATAAAATAAAAAATGTGGGTTATTTATATGTTGTGACTCATTAGAAAACAATTATAATAATTATGAATAGATTTTATATTTATAATTTGATTAAATTGGTTTTTATGTTTCTTTGGAATTATTGAAAATTCCATATGTATGTTATAAAATATTATGAGTGGATTTTATTATGTTTTAAAATTTTTAACTGATGCTGAGAAATTTTAAATTCCAAATCTAGATTATGATACATAAATTTTGGTTACATCACACATAAGTATCTACATTGTTATAACTGGTGATAGATGAAGGTAGTCCATACATTTAGTACTGATTATTTGTGAAATTTTAGAGTCACAAAATGATATGTAAAATCACATAGTGTGATACATAAGAGATACTCCAAGAGTGTGCTCTATAAGTAAAATTAACTCTGAAACTCTAAATTATAAAAATGTTTACCTCCTATAAAATTTAGAAAAGTTCGAGATCATTACTCTAATACATAATGGTTAATAAGACAATTTATAGAGTATTAATATATGATACGTAATGTTTTATAGTTATAAATATTATAAATATATGATAAAAATTATAGGAATAAAACTAAATATATGATCATACCAAAAAGCAAAAACATACTTCATTTTCAAATATTAAGGGAAAAGAGGAATATATAGGGGCCACATTCATATTAATGTTGATATTTTCGTGTTCAGTAGTTAAAATAATTTGTTTTTTATATGAACACTAAATTTTAATGATGTTATATATATCATCAAGCCATAAACATCATGATAATTTAAATATCCCTAATTCAAGCTAAGAATAATGTGTTTTATAATTTAAGATGATGATTGTGTTATGATTAGAATTTATATTCTAGGAGGTGAATTATTATTCCACCAAGGTATTATTTAATGATAATTTCCATTCTACTATAGATAAAATACAAATTGTTTTTTTTTTGGATACTTTTAAGGGGGGAAATATCATGAGTCTTTTTGATGTTTACATAATGATATCTATGACTGGGTCTAAATGATAATTGGGGACCTAAAATTAAAATAATGATTTTATTTTTTAAAATGAAATTTTTATATATATATATATAAATTCAAATAATACCCATGTAACTATTTGAATAAAAGATAAAAAGAAAAGATAAGTTATTATCGTGAATTGTAGAGAAACAAATTTTTTATTCCTAGAGAAGACAATGTGTATCAAAGAAAAATATGTCAGTGATCTTTTGAGGATTTATCCTATATTTGTAGGATAAATAAGAATATATTCAATATAAGGAGAAATTGTATTGTTTATATATTATATGATATCCATATATGATGGAATTCTATTGAGAAGAAAGAAGAAAATTGTTGAAAAAGGAGGACACTGACGTTGCTTTTTCATGATCCGCATCAATACACATGGAGAAGGATGAGGGATAAGATAGTGTTGAGAATCCGTTTTCATATAAATGTTGATCATTATAAGATCATTCTAATAAAAACAATTCTTTTATGAATGTTACTGTGATAGGAGGCTTATTGATAGGTGAACACCTATTCCAGAAGAATAAGATCTTTCATTGATAATGTAGTGAAATCACAATGTCCATTAAAAGTCTTTATCTAGAGAGAATTTTAGAAGAGTATTATAAACTAGAGGGATCTAGTGTTGTTAACCCAAACCACTTGGGTTATTGAAGTGATTTTTGATAATAGCCTTCACCCCACAGTATTCAAGGATGTATCCATCCCTTCTCTTATAATATATCAGATACTTGCATATGAGTATTGATTTATTTTTCACTTTTTTGAAATCATCTAAGTAATGAGGTGAATATTGTTTGTGTAACATACCCTTCTTGGTTAACTATGTATCGTAATTATACCATGTTTCCCTATTACCTTGGGTATTCTAGGATATATACCATAGAAACCAACTAGTAGTGAGTGTCTATATTGTTACTATTGGGAGACTATACCCACACATCATATTTGAAAATAATTGATATATAACCGAACATCAACCAAAAATAATTTTCAATGTATGTCGAATAAATAATATAAATCATGCTATATCCAAAAATAATGTGGAAGAAAATAGACTTACAAACTCATAGTCATTCCATCACAAAAAAAAAATCCTAGTAGGATACTCATAATAAAGGGAAACAAAATAAACCTAATGAATATAGGATCTACTAATATCTCTGTTAAATAACTCACATATCACTCACTTGACTAAATTCTTCAATATGAAAAATCAAATCTCGGACCTCTTTCCAGCATGAAACTATGAAAATTTGATATCTAGTGGGGAACCCAAGTGTAATTGGAACACGAGTAGTATGTTAGTACAACTCTATATAGAAAAAATGTGTTCCTATAAAAATCAAGTTAAGTAGTGTGTTTTCATGTCAACTTCTATGAAAAATATAAGTATAACAACCATTAATGTGTAAATATATTACCACTAATGATCCTAATGTTCTAAAATTACACATATGATCATCAAAAACCTAATTTATCTTGTTTGAGAGTGTTTTTTTATGTAAGACATATATTTCAACAATATCATGGTTATGGATAATTAACGTGAGAAATCCATAGAAAATCTAATATTATTATGTTCAATTTCTAGATCCTAGCAGAATATACAAGGGATACACTAGTATAATGATCACTAAAGTTGTAGTTCATCCCTCCCAGATCATCTCTATATATGATCCATAAAGGGGTAGTTTTTCCCTATTATCCATCCCATATATCATTTTTGGGGAATTTGGGCCCTCTATTCCATGCCATATATAAAATAGGGGGCATTGCTTCCCTCTCACCCATCTCATATTTCATGCATTAAGGCCAGTTCAATGAATGAAATACTTTGAATAACAAACACAAATATATATATATATATATATGTCAATACATCCCATTGGATAGTGTGTCCCACATGAATAATGCCATACAACACATCATGCAGGGATTGGCCTTTTTTCCAAAACCCACCCCAAAACATGAGGTCATCCCCTCAGTTGCATAAACTATTATCATCACAACCATAATAGTCACACATATTTGATTTGTGGTCTAAGGTGACACATGAAATCATCACAACCCATTCATGTTCTCACCTTCTATTTTCCCATATATTATTAGTGCAACGATCAAGGTCTCATAGTTCACCTCTTATATAGTCTCCCTATATCATATCCTCATTATTAGTCTCATCTCCCAAGTCATCTCGCAGCCCTAAAAGATCATTATATCCCTCAAAATGATTATAATAACATCACGCACTCATTATAATAATTTGTAATCCTATATCGGTATCACAAAAGACCAATGGCCTCAAACAATTTTTCATCCCAAGTTACATTTCTATTGGTTCCTTTAACCATCTTTGGTCACTCTTGTGAAAACCCATCTCACATACCAACTCTTTACTTGTACTATCCTCCCACACCCAACCAATCCAAATTTTACCCATGTCTTGTCAACCCTATATCTAAAAATCTTAATAGGATAGTAATAAACACCCTTTTCTCATAACATATATAAAAAGGGATTTAATGTATATATGGTTTCTAAGATGTCTAGTCCATTGGTTTTGAATCATATTTCATTATTAAACTATATATAGTGGTCTAAATGGGAAATTATCACAGGGTAAAATACATCTCATTCATTTCATTTATTTTACTACCCCCATGTTCCAAGTGCCTCATGCCATTCATGTGTAAAACAGTGATCATCCATCAGCAGATGAAACATCAAACTAGTGAATAAGGTCCATAATGTCTTTGAAATGTTGTTCATTCCATTAAAAGAATTAAATTTCAATTAAATAATTTATACAATTTTAATAGGTTGATCACTTATTATTTGGAGACCAAACATATAGAATTACCAATAAATAATTTATAACAATTTAGGTAAAATTATTAAGGAAACACTACCTCAAATGAGGATCCATTCCCATTTTAATTCTACTTGCCCTCATCTCTACCTAGACTTGTCCATGTATAACTATTTTTTTCATCATCATGATGCCATATCTCATACATAAACATTAAAATTAATTAATTATAAATATTTATAATTAATTATACAATTTAAGATTTAATATTAAATTTATGTAAATTTTGACTAGCTTCCTAATAATACTGCATCTAATATAATTCCAACATCCTATTGCATCCCCTTTTACCATCCATACTCAATATCCCTACCAACCAAAATCAATTTACTAGGAAATTTAATCTCCTTTAGGGAGAAATGTATGGAAATCCATACTAAAATATATCTCTACTAAAATGATGTGAAACCTCATGAGATCATCCTTATGATAATCTCCACAACAAAACCATATGAAATCACCTTTATAATATTCTGATTCCACTAAGATATAGTGGAATTTGAAAGAATCCTAAAATTAAATTCATATCAAACATAGAAAGGATAAAGGGTAAACATAATGGAAGTAAATGGAAGACAAACTCACCAATAATCATCATCAAAGTACACCTAGAATAATATAAAATATATTGGTACCAATAGAGGAAAGGTGGAGATAATGGTAGATTGAAATAGCCCAATTCCATTAGTTAAATTTCCCTAAAAACAAAATACCTAACTGAAAAAAGACATACACTCATCTAATATTTGAACAACCAACACACCCATTAATAGAATTAACTATAAGGGTTATGGTGTGAAGACTTGTATATAGATGGTATATCCCTGAATATCGACACATTCTTCATCTTTAAATCTATTTGATGAATTAAATATCATAACATATGGAATCCTCCACCATTTACCCAATTCATGGATCAAAAGGACAACATAATGGCCATTCATTGAGTTAATACCTATCATTAAACCCAAAATTACCCACTAATAAATTATTAAATATCATAAAAAACTATACACTTCTCTGATATCCACCTTAACAATCGAGACATCGAATGAGCCTCAAACCATGTAAAAAAAACATAAATTGGGAATGTCTAAACACAATAAATTCTAATTTTTTTATATGTTCTAAAAACCCACTCACCAAATCAAATATTCAAATTTCATATAAATTTCATGAATAATTTTGACACTTGTTTTTACAACCCCATCACCATATAAAATTGTGTCCCCATGAAGTCATAATTGTCCTTATAAATTGTCTCAGAACCATCCGAGTCACAAGTTCATAATCAACTCGATGAATTTTACTCCATAATAAAAACCATGATACTATTTTGAAACTCCAAACATAAGGTTCACTATTCATGAAATGATTTTACACTTAGTTATAGTTTCCTTTAATTGTGTGATGATTCTCAACAGAACCCATTTACTCTAAAACACCGCATATCATTCAATTATTTCATTAATTTTTCTCCCAACCATATCTCTCAACATTTAATGGATGATTTCAATATATTATCTTACAGACAACGATAAATATCTTACAATAACATTTTTTAAATTAATTAATTACAAGAATAATTTATTTTTCATCTCATTGTACCTCTTTACACATGAAATCCCAATTTTGTACTTCATTTTCCAACCATTATAAAAATCATTTAGTCCCACCTAACATCATGCTACAGTGTCACATGATCTTGATATATTAGTTCATAATGGATTCCTATGATTTTTCAAAAACCCATAGAAAATGTAAAACCTGATATTCTATTTAATTTTATAGTTGGATCATCAACTAACCAAATTCATAACCATTATCCTCTCATTAGTGCCATCATGTTTCTGATAATCCTCAACCACTTATATCACTAAAATCATAATGACCTCTATGTAAACTCGTAAAAATTATCCAAAACATCATTCAAACATTAAATTTGTTATATACCAAGGAAAAAATAAAATTAGAATCACCTACTCACTGAAATTTGAATACGAGTTCGACAATCATATGAGCATTCTCTTTACAACATCATCATTAAAAATATAGCTTCCCATATCCATGGCTCATTCTTATTCAATTACCACACACTGTGATTGGATTTTTCTATATATCTCACACATTAGGGCTGATATGAAATGTTAAATGCCGTAAATTTGTGAATCCTAAAAAAATAATCATAAAAAATCCATCGAAATTGCATTCCTAAAAAGGGTCACATGGTCTAATATCCAATGGATCACTCCCAATCATTTGGATTACCTTGAAAACCACCTTGAGGACAAAAAAAAATATTCTCCAACATCACACACATGTGGTTCTTAATGTTTCACACTTATATTTTCTTAGAATATACCAATCTAGGATCAAGCACGAATCGAATATGCCATATAATGCTAATCTAATTCCAAAGTGACATCTTAAAATAGATGGGGATTTTTTGTTTTCATCAAATCCCATTGGGTGAAAAAGATTACATGAATTTTAAAAAAACCACTCATCCTCATCTCATACACAACTTATCATTATTCTATAACTCAAATGGATGTCATGTATATCCAACAAACAACATCGATATCATAACAAAACCAAGGGGTGTACACTCCTGTTTCACATAGTCATATAACCCAACTAAAGACCCCATTATTTTTAATTATTCATAACTAGATTCACATGATTAATCAATAAAACATTCCCCAATATAAAATCATTTCCATATAAATAGAATAACCTTTAGTTACACTCTTAATAATTGGGAATCTCACATATGCCAAATTCTACCACATGATCACACACCATCCAACATCATTAATAAAACATATAATTATACCCAGAAACTATACATCAATGATCAAGGAATCTAGATAATGTTACTTTATCATTTCAGGAACTATAGATAAAAATAATAGGTCCATGAATGCTACAAATACTAACATTCAAAATCCACCTTGAGAGAAAATGAACTAGCACTCAATAAGCTCTATTTGTGAAAAAAGGAATCACCATACCAATAACATATAACTAGTGTATCTAGTAAGCACTAATATCATATCAAGAAGAATCAATCCCTACTTACCAAATCTATAGTCACTAAAAATCATATTAAAACAACTCAATCAGTTTACCCTCATAGAGAAAATATCCTCACACATATAATACCTAGTTTACTAATTCCTTGATCCATTTCTTGACGGTGGTATGGTCATCCAAAAATATTATAAACCATGGAACACATGTGTACTAACTCATGGGTTATATCCTTGATCAATTCTTTACATCCCATGGAAATAAAAATTCTAACTTACACAACCAAGGAATCTTTAATTTATATATATTAATATAGAATGCATCACCAGACAAGTCATTTGTATACATGGGAATTTATACTAAATGAGAACCTGTGTAGAATACTATGCCCTTAAGAATAATGATCTCAATATAATCCTTATCTAGCCTCTTAATATTGGAGACATTACCTAGAATGTCACATTCTAATCTGTACCAACATAATGAAATTATTCCAATATGATTCATATCAAATAATCTATATTTATATGTTTCAGTTAAGTACAATTCTAGAACAAGGATATATGTTTGAAAACCATATAGATTGTTATTGACATGTTAAATAACTGATTAATTTTTCAGAACCAATATCATGTCACCACATTCCTATATCAACCATATAAGGGTAGTTATACATGCCAAAATTTTGGGAATGCATGTTTATTGTCAAGGAAAATATTATCATAGGTCCACTTGACCAGTCAACCCAAGAGAATAAATAAATTTCATGTAGAGTAGAATGAAAATGGAATGATTAATAGGAAAATTCTACATAAGTTTTTATTTTTTAACACTTTAAATATACAAACTCTAATTTCTTGGTGATATTAATCATAAGAAATAATGTGTATTCATTTTAATATAATGTCTTTAACAATAGTTGTTTACACCAAAATCATTCCACCGACAGTAGATCAAATACTATAATAAATATTAAATCTCAAAATCACATGTTTTTTAAAAAATGTGAACTCATAAAAACGTAAAAACAAAGTACATTAATCTCATATCCCGGGTAACATGGCTATCTTGCAAGAAGAAGTGTATGTGATGAACTTGTTTGATATCCATTAATATCTCTAACACATTTCTTTCATACCAATCCAAAATCTCCCCAATTGGTTATAGAAAACAAAAATATTTAAATAATTAAAGATATACATGACATAAATTCTCTGATTCTACATAGTAACATCCCAATCCTAATTCACTCTTAATATTAACTAGATTTGGTATCTATATGAATATCGACATGAATTTCTATATTCTATATGGAACAGACTAAAAATAACAGTATAGCGTGTTATAGTGATGAGAATATACACGAATATCCAAGTTCATAATAATAAAAAAATAACAAAAAAACATAATAAATATTTATTTATATATAAGAAATAAATCACTTCATGCTATATCAAAGTTAATGAGGATTTAAGTCAACATAAAGACTCTTGGTCATGTTAATACACCAAAAATGACCACTCACAAGGTTAGTAATAATTAAAAATAAAAAATAAAAAATCACAAAATATTTACTACTATCTCAGAGATATACATCATCAATATGATAACATTTTCTAAGATATTCATTTGATATATCAAATTCAAGAATCGGCCAAATCTAAACTAGTGAACAATGGACATCCTCTCAGGTACCTAAGTGTTATGGATTCTTTGGTAGGCAATTTGTAAAACATAGTATGTATTCACCAACATGGTCCCATAATTAACAAATAAATTAGTGTATATACATATTTCATTCTCGCATGAATAAATGTATAAACCACATAAGAAAAAATAACATACCATTTATGGTCATTAGGTTGTAACCTAACAATAAACATCATCTAAAACCTACTTTAGCTAGTATATTGTTTTCAATAAGTAAGACAGACCATAGTGACAACCTATTTTATTCCCACAGCTAATTACAGGGTGAAATTACAAGGGAATATAGTTATATATTTCTCTATAGTTGAATTTTATGTGTAAGACCTGGGAATGAACTAGTATAGCGATCACTCAGGGTATTAAATACCTATTGAATACTCTCAAGTGTAAATAATTCATAGGATAATTATTTTTTATCACCCATATGATATATTAGGTAGGATTTATGGATCCAAGATAATATTTTCAAGACCTCTAATGCACCACAATAAATCTTAGTGGGTAAGGTATTCAACCCAAATCATTTCATGTAATGAACTTCAACAGCATTGTCCATATTCCAAAACCCACCTCACAATACAAGGTTAGTATCCCAAGTGAATAACCTATAATATTGATGAACATAATTGCATCACAACATCAAGTCCTATTCTAATTTAACACACACAACCATCACTACCCAATCCCTATGCACATCTTTGTAGTTATATTTCATCGTACCACCCACTAGGGTCCCCTAGGTCACCACATTTAAAGAAAGACTACCTATCCTTCAAGGACTCAGGAATGTCTCATGACTTCAAAACTATCACTAATAAGTAATATTTTCCCTTTTAATAAACATATTCACATAGAGGACCCATTTTCCAAGTATGTAATCTTATATTGTTATCACGTAAAGTAGTTGACCACAAGCACATCCCCTTCATAAGTCACCCCTTCTAGATTTATCTATCCTTTTTCTATCACCCAGGTTTAAGACCATCTCATATTGCAAAAAAAATTGTAATTATTCACGCAACCAATGCATCTAAAGTCTACATAGTGCCTATAGACCAAGGTACTCACATCTCCATTTTTCAAGTACAGTCACCCCAGTTTGACCTCATCATGCCTGAAGTATTTAAGGTATCTTATGATTCTAACATGGATAATCTCTACACCATCAATATAAATTCATCACACACAAATAACGAGTAGTAACTAAGGGAAAAATCACAAGCGACCCTAAAATTCAGTCATTTCGATTTTGTTACACCCCTAGTGGTCCAACTATCATAGGTAATGCATGATCAAATAATGCCTTACCCATCAGTAGTCAAGGAATCCAGAAATTTCACATGTACTATCATGGACATGAAATTTTGATTACTATATATATATATGTATTAAATATTACATTAAAATTTATATAATTTTAATTGGTTCCCCACATCAGTGGACAGAGTACACATATTATAGGCCACATAAATATGGCATAATTTAATATGGAAGATGAAAATGTACTACCTACCTCAGTTCCATATCAATTAGAATTGTAATTCCAAAACTCAATAGCTCTACCCAGGATTATTGAAATATTGTTTTATGTCATCCAACAACCCTTTTACTTGTCTCATTAAAAAATAAAATTAATTATTTATAATCATTAATAATTATTTATACAATTTCAAATTTTCTATTTAATTTATTTTAGTTTTCTCTACCAAATTACTCATTAGGACCCCTTTTAAAATAAAACCAAAACCAACAGTTTAAAAATGTTTCATGTAATGGATCTAACACATCCCCAAACAAAATACATATCATCTAGAGTCAACTGAATAGGAAATTTAATCTAATTTGGGAATAATCTATTTGATAATTTATAGTGATACATACCATTACTAAAATTGCATGTAACAACATCTGATCAACCTTATGGGATTTAAATCTATGTAAACATATAGAATACCCATCATTATTAGTTAATTCCACCATTATTTAGTGTATTGGGCAGTAATAAATTAATTGAAACTAAAAACATTACTGGGTGTGAATACGAAAAACATTGGAATGTAAATAAGAAGAAACTCACACAGAATCTCCTTAGAAATACACATGGAATCATCCCCAAGAATAATGGATCAAGAGAGATAATTTTTATTGAGGGGATGGATAATTTTCTCTACAACCATCACTTAACCCCCCAAAAAAACCCCATTAATGATATAATAACAGTTTCCGTAACACTATCTAAAAACAGACCCAAACACTGATTCATGACATGAACGATGAGGTTTACAATGAAAAGATCTAGAAATATGAGACATCCTTATTCTTTGAAACCATAATGGAATGAATGAATTTTCAATGGTTTGAATAGATCATGATCATAAATATTCAATTATATACCCCCATTTAATGAATTAATTGTTAAAGTAATGTCCATTTACAATAGGAATTCCCCCCATCATGTTGATAATGGCATACTACAAAAACATTCATTAGCCCAGCCACCCAAACACTACATTAACATATTCTTGAACACTTGGATAGTTCATTGAGCCTCAAAACAATATCTCTTAGGTACATCCAAAAACATATAATTATAATCAAATCAATGACTCTGAAAAGGAACACCGCACCAAATAAAAGATTCAAATTTATTCCAAACTTCCTGACCTATACGGACAAGGGGTTTTACATTTGTGTCTCCAAGATGAACAGAACAAATAAATTTTTATTTAAGAACATTAATAATAAAGATTAAAATAATATTATGGGGTATTTTATATTATTTAAGTGTTTAATTTTAATATGAGCTAATTTTTTATAATATAATTTAACGAAAAAGGATAACTTGGATTCTCCCACCCTCAAGGTGTAACAAAATAATTCACTCACATCACCCCGTGGTATAAAATTTAATCCTCTATCTTTCAAACTTAATATTTTTTTGTAGTTGGTTTGATTATATATATAAGATCTTTATACTTGAATAAGTTTCAAAATTAAAAGAGAAAGAGAATAAATTTTTTAATACTCTTAATTTATTTGTAAAGGTTTCATCTAAACTCTTAAAGAATAAGACGAAGAATGTAAGAAAAAACTAAGGAGGTGTTCCAGGAAAAAATAGGGTAATAAGTAATTGAAGTTAGTCAATGTTTTAGCTCATTAATTAAATATATAAATAATGATATTCTATAAAAATCAACTTCAAGATATAGAGACAATGGGTATATTGAATCTATTGAAGACCAATAATAGGAAGTTAGATATTACTTGAAGAAATTTCATATTAATTTTATCACTTATATATTTGTGTTTTTCTAAAAAAATTATGACAATAAAACCGAACTAGTAATAGTTTTAAATGATATAGAAAAAATAATGGCTAAAAATTAAAATACTGAAACACTATAATCAAAAATATAAAATCAATGGAATACAATGTATCTATAATTAAATAAATATATGCTCTTAGGGAAGAATAATTTAAAAAACATATTGATAAGGAACCTATGATAATAAAATCTAGTGAAAATAACATCACTTCAATAGAAGAAAACATGAAAGAAATAATGGATGTCAATATTTCCTAATTAAAACTAAAATCACAATGAATTGATGAACAAAAAAACATCTTTCCAGAATTTAGAAAAAAATATTAATAATGTATTGAGAAGATTAAAAGAGAATTTGAAAATATAATGACATTAGTTGAAGTTGAAAAAAATACCCATAACCTAGTGTCATTAAATTGATGATAAACTATGAAATTTTAGATATATAATTGTTTGCATCATCCCAAACTATAGAGAACATATATGTTTCATAAATTCTTTTAATAATATTATTGCCACTATAAATATTCGCATTGGTGGAAAAAATTGATACGGGTCATCCAATGATCAATCCATTTTAATATCCTATAAAAAAGGTAACTATTTTTAAATAAAATAATTTTTGAACTAATTTTGATTCTATTTGTAGTATAAATGTAAAATAAATATTTTGGAAAATATTGGGGAAGAAAAATGAAAATAAATTAAACAATAAAATGAGGATCTTTGAGAACATGTTCATTAATAAAATATACTAAAGAAAATAAAAAATAAATGGTGAATCTACATATAAATAGAAAGCTATAAATTTTAGAAATACAAAATCCAAGTAAAAAAGAAAAAACATATTTATTGGTTATTATTGATGATGTTGGAGGTTTAGACATAAGTATATTTAATTTTTTTCATAATCCTTAAATACATGAAGATTATAAGAGTATATATAATGGTGGAGAACATCCAAAGTAATGAGAAAAATGTGTGATTAAATTAAACATTCATAGAAGATATTGTGAGTGAAACTACCTACCAATAATAGATTGGGATTCTTCAAGAATGTTTATTACAATTAAAACACATTATTTAATTTTTATGATGAGTGATAGTTTATTCCAACCAAGTAAAATTTAATTTTTTATGGGAAGGTAACATTACTAAATATTAAGAAATAAGTGAGAATATAGTTTGTGTTAGTATAATTGTCTATGAGAATGAATTGTGTTGATCAGAACACACCCAATTATAATTTTAATAAGGTTAATACACATAGAATTATGTGATTATATTTTTTGAGGAATAGTTACGTAATATACCTTCATATAAATTCTAGGAATATAATATTTAGATGTACTCAATATAGTAATAATTTATAGCCATTAATGATTAAAACAGAGATTTTGTAGCACCGTTACATAAACATGAAATTCATTCCATCACAAAAATACAAAACTGACGACGCCAGCAAACACGGAGCGGTAAAAAACCAGTTTATTATATTCTTTTTATCAATCCTTGAAGAATCAACATGATGCTAAATAAAACAATCCTACACAGGAAAACCACATACATACACTACCATTATCATCTTATCAACTTCCTTACCAAGAACAGATCAAATCCGTTTCACTTGCAGGTGCATGGGTCACAGGTGCAGTTACTCCATCACTTGCATCTGTCTCCCTCCACCCCGAACTCCATTTGGGAACCTTCAAACCATGATTTCTATGGCGCGACGTCGAGGATCAGTCACTGGTTAGGACTCCATGCCTCTAACAAGATCAAGTCGTAGTACATCTTGCACCCTGTGCAGCTAGAGCCGCAGCTGCAACCGGATCCATAGACACACTTTCCTTCGCAGCACGACATCCTCTGCTAGAAAAAATTAGACAAAAAATGAAACAGGTACAGAGATGAATTCACAAAAAGATATCGAACTCTCCAAATCCAAATTCAAGATTTAGATGTTATAATATGAGAAAACAATTAAAATCAGTCGAAGAGAAAAATAGTTTAATTCATGTTTTATAAGATATCTTAAAAAAATAATTATACATATTATAGAATAATTAAGATAGTAGGTAAAAAATATTAATTAAAACCCATGTAAATATATATGAAAGCTATGAATTTTACCAATAAATATCCAATCATCTAACCATCTCAATTAGAGATGGTAAAAATGGTTTAAAATTCACAATAGAATTCATGTGTTAAAAGGAAATGAAAAATTACAAATTATGAAGTATAATATAATTAAATGTTGTCTTAAAAAGATGAAGTCATATTTCATGAAATAAATTTTGTATGGGGAAATAAATATAGAAATAACTCATAATATTGTTTGATGATTATTCCATAACAGGTGTAGCCATTAAAGTAAATGAAACGTGAACCATGAAATAGTTGATCATTCTTATTTTCTAAAGAGAAGTTACTTCCATAAAAATAATGTTTTATAATATTCAATGAAATGATGAGTCAAAATATTTATACATTGAGTACTAATGGATAACACATATTGTTTTATCAAAAATCTAAAATTGTAAGGGAGTGTGTTTTGGGGTTTAGAAATAAATATCATCAAAATTTAGCTCATTAAGAAGTAAATAAGGATCAATATTAATCTCTTATTTATTTTTGTTAATGTGAAGTTAATTGAAAGTGATTAATATAAGGGGATAAATTAAATTCAATAAAAAACATAAAAAATATAGTTGTCCGTTATTGAGTACATTGAATGATTCCTCAAAATATTTCAAGGTGGTTTCAAAAATTACATTTTCATAGAAAATTATTATTCATATTAGCAATGATGAAGAATTATTGAGTATACCCCTTTAGGGGGTTATAATGAATGTAAATTTACATGTGACATTATTTCAGGTGGATTTTTAAATTTAAATATAACATAAATAAAATGGAGGGTTCAAATATAAATTATTTCAAAATATTCTTGAACAACCACATAAAATTGAAAGACATGGTGGTGTCGCAATCAAGATAGTTTTATAGATTGATTATAAATTTTTTCTTAATCATTTTACTTTTCAATATCGAGATAGTTTTTTTATGGTTAGAGTTTATTAATTGATGGATCATTTATTAGGGAAATGTGATTCCACCCTTCTCTGAAGTGGATAAGGTTTGGTTGTGTGATAGAAGATGATGTTTAACTAATGTATGGTATTTTTATGAATTTCATTTTTTATTATACCTTTAAATATATTTTCAATTTGGTGAGTAGAATGAAATAGTTTCTAATTTGATAAGATATTTATGTAAGGAATCTAGGTGTATTGACCAAAAAATAATAAGGGGTAGATTAAATACCCTAATAGAAATCCCAAGAGGGATATGGGAGAAAAAAAATTATGATTGTATATATATTAAATCAAAAAATCTAGATGTCATTTTTAGTTATTATATGGTGGAAAATACCACTTATTATATTAGTTGTTTTGAAGTAGAGATTATAGTTCCCACTAATATTATTTAATAGATATTATTTCCATTTCACATATTGATAGAGTTCCACTATTATGTTTACAAGGGATTTAGGTTCATATTATTCTTCATTTCAAAAAATTATTTTTTATATCCTATTATATTTGAGCGGATATTATATGATACACAATTTTATATTGAAAAATTACAAAATTGATGAAAAATTTAAATTTTTTTTTAAATATATAATTATTAAATTGATTTACGAGTTGTAATAAAATAATTAAAATTGATGGATGAAAAACTATATATTATTCTATGGAATAAAAAGAATAATATTTTCTATAATTAATGATTATTATATGTTTTATTATTAGATAATGTGGGATTGTTTTTATGCTCGATATGTTGATATAGTTGGAGTTATATGAAAATAATGAATGTAGAGTATTCACATGATATGGGGATTTGGAAATTAATTTTATGAGGGTTTTAAATAGTATGAAATTTTAAAAAACTATTAATATATTTTTTGATGTCGATGATTGAATAGAAATTACATGAGAATGGTTGAAAATTTTTTAATAAGATTTAAAAAACTAATGGAATTCTAATTGGAAGAAGATAATTTTTAATTTACAATGTGACACTATGATATAGAAAAGTAGGCTGCATCATATGTAAGAGTCATCATTGTTTTTATTGTTTAACATTAATGGTTCTCTAGACCATTAATACATGATAATTGGAAAAAACATGTGAGTCGCCCATTGATATGTTAGATTATTATGTTTTATATCTAAGGGTTACTCCAATAGTATACTCAATATGTAAAGGTAAATCAAAAAATCTAAATTATATGAAATGGGTTCTAATTTCAAATTTTAAAAATATTCACTTTTTTATAAAAAGTTTATAATAACTATATGTAAAGGTTATTAGGTGGTTACATAATTGTTTACTTTTTGAAAAATTCAATTCATTGGATAGAATACATCCATATCATACTAAATGATATTTATTTATATAAAAGTAAATATATATGTCCATTATTTATATAATTATTAAAACAAGAATAAGTAGAGGTCACCATGAGATTAAACATGAAACTAAAGTGTTAACCAATTAGAGAAATGTTATTTTTCTAGTGAAACTGAATTTTAATGATTCCATGTTGATCTATTTGTCCAAAACAATATTATTTTTGTAAGTTACAAAATTATAGATAGAATAATTTAATTGATAATATATGAATAAGGTTGTATTTTGATGATTAATTATTTGACATGTAATGTAATAACAAAAAATTGTAATATTATTTCATGTTAAAAGGCATGTCATTGTGGATTGAATTCCCATGTATTTTTTTGATTTTTGGAAGAAGAAAAATAATAAGTCCCTAAAATAATTAAATAAATATATTATAAACTGGGCTCAAATTAGAATTAACGTGAAACAATTAAAAAGGATATCATATTGATGAAATTGAAAATATTTTCATATATTTTAAATTTAAAAATAATATTCATGTGATTCATTAAATAAAAAAAGGATTTAAGAATAGATTTATTTGTTGAAAAAACTATGGTGAAATTGATAATTTATTCCTTGGGAAGACTCAATGTATCAGAAAAATAGATTATTATTAAATTGTATGTATATGATCATTTTTATCAAGGAATAATAATAATATTTGTATAAAATGAAATTAAGGTTGAATATCTATCAAATGATATCTGTATATCATGTAAGGAGATTAAAAAGAATTGAGAAATATCATGAGAAAGGTTGACATCATAGTTTAATTGTTATATTTTTTTATAAAATCCTTTAAATATGAATGATGAATAAGAAAATTTGAAGAAACAATTATTCTATATACATTTATAATTTTAAAGTTGAGTTGAGAAGAACATGGAAAACGTGCATGATACTATACTCGAAGATAGACTTGATATCGACAATTTTTTTTCAGGAAAAAGATATTTTATTTTTTATGCAGTGGAATCCTAATGTATAGTCATGATTTTCATCAAGGGTAAAATATTTAGGTACATTGGGGAATGGGGGGATCTGGTATTATTTACTTAAATATATTAGTGGACTTATGAGATGTTAGGTTATAGTCGTTATTACACTAGAGTCGAGGATAGATTCTGGAATTCTCTTGAAGTCACTTAGATTACCTCACAGGATTTGAATATGTTTCATGCCATTCCATTTTATTCAATTTATTAATATTTGGAAAATATATATCTCTAACTTCACTTAAACCCTATATGGATTAGATAAACTCATTATGACCAAAGCCTAATTTTTTTCTGTTGTCTCTTATATATTTACTCCAGTTCATGTGGTGTTGATTATTATGAATGAATGATCACATGGATACATCATAACAATAATATATAATTGAATATTATTAAATTTTAATAAATATAGTGTATAACTTGGAAACAAATGATAACAAAGATTCACCCCTCTGCCTCATCTAACTTTAAATTATAGCCCTACTGGGAACATCAATTTTCATCCTTGTAGGATCTTTTAAGGGGTGGATTTTAGAGAAATATTTATATGAGTGATAGTATAAGGTAAAAATGTTATCAATAGTTTTAGGAGATAATATATCATTTATAAAATTTATTTTATTATATTTATTCATGTTTCTTTTTAAGATGGGTATACTCATTAATTATAATAAATGTCTTGAATTTTTCATTAGAAATGGAATATAGATGTATACTAATTACACAGCTTTGATGTGTACTTGGAGGAATTTAGGTAACTACTACTGCATGATTTTCTTAACCCTCATAATTGTACTTTGTGAAAACATGGAAACTATATTCTAAAGGTTTTTGTTCCTAGAAACCAATCATAGTGCATTGTATATCATCATCCCTACATTATATTATAAATAAGTAGTTGGATTCATATTTATTTTTATTCCTCTATTTATTTATATTATATTGTATTGGACATGGATTTTTTTTAAAAAAAATTCAAATTATATTTTTATCCATTTATCTATTTTAATATCCATTTAATTTATAGCTTCTTTTATTGACTTGTATTCACTTCACATGGAATAGAAAATTTTATCACATTATTTATTTTAATTACCTATGATTTTTTAGTTTATTATATCTCATTAAATAACCAATTGATATATATTATGAGTTATTTTTTCATTTCAAAACTATTTATTTCTCATAATGGAATATTATTAGGAATTTAGAATATTATTTTGAATAAGTGGTTTGAAGAAATCATTCACCCATGATTGGTGTTATCCCTCAATATAGGGATATGGGATATCTTAAAATATTTCTTAGTAATCTTATAATTATTCAGGATTTGATTTAATATAGGAGGAGCTAGTAATATCTCAATTTATACATGGTTAATATAGTATTAATAATTACATTAAGGGTTGATGTAGTCTCATATACATCAATCGTTCTATTAATTTGATAATTAGATAACTTTTACATTGATGGAATACTATGACTATTATATAATGCATTTAGTTTATGATAAATGATATAATTTTCAATATATATTTTTTATCAACATTTTCATAAATGTGTAATGATTTTATAATAGTTTTTTCATGAAATTAAAAAACATTAAGATTTCATGGTTTTGGAAAAACATTACATAATAGAAACATTATTAGTCAATAATAGATTTATGAAAGGATATTTTTTCACATATATGAATGTCATGAAAAAGTATATATTAATTACATTATAGTTATTTTTTTATAGTTTTTTTAATTTTACTTGTATGGAAAATATAATTATAGTGATCCCTAAGATTCATTATGTAATGTAAAACCATGAGGAACCCTAGACATTAAGATGACATGATGTGTAAAAACTTATAGTTTTATTAAAGTGTTATTATTACAATGAATTAATAACTCCAAAATTTCTTATATTAAAAAAATTATTCATTATATGATTTGAAAATTATCAACCATGGTTTTTATAGGATTAATAGATTGATATAAATATACAGTTTTGAATTACATTGGAGAATTCATACCAAAATACAAGTCAATTTTTTATAGACCATTAAAATTCACCATAATATTAAGGAAATAGAAAATTTAATAATATTTTGTAATTTGGAGATTTATTAGTTATAGAGAATATATAATCATGTAATTTATAGTTAGTTGCTGAATATTACTCCAGAATTGAGAGTTTGAAATAATAATTCAATGAAGTAATTACTTATTCCATAAGTTCTGATATATTTTTCTAATTTTTTTCATTTTTTAATAATTTAAATATGTAGATTAATATATTTCATTCTAAATTTTGGGATACGATTTTTACCATGAATTATCTTATAACACAAAGAATTATTTCAAGATTTCTGATGATATTTGTAAATTTAAGGTTTCACATAGAGACTTGTGATGAAACATTTAGAGAGGTACTAACATATTCAAAATAGTGTTCTAAATTCTTTAGTGGTAGGTTTTTGGATATGAACATGTTGAATAATTGGTTTTATGTTTTTCATGAGGAACTATGTTTGTTGTTAATTTCTTATTTCTTTTAAATGGAATCATTTTCATTGAAATCATGAATTAAATCAACAAAGGGGTATTCCAATGTTATTTTGATTAATTTCTATAATGGAATTAGAAGATGGTTCAATATATTTTTTAAATGGATAAGTATATTCATGAAATAATTAACAATTGTTTTTTTATTCTTAAAGTAGTAGAACATTATAGAATCACAAATACAAACATTTATTTATCAATATAAAGTAATATTTATTTTAAAATATTAATTATAAGATTATTTATTTATTAATGTGAAAAAAGTATTATTTTGATTATTTTATTTTAGTAGTTATTGAAGGATCTCTAATGGTGAATATGAAGATTAAAACCTTATCAGATATTTTTTATGGAAATATTTCGTCCCTTGAGGATCAAGGGTTTTATGAGATTATAATTGAAAAATATAAAAAAAACATTGATATCCTATGTTATATAAGAAGTCCTACATTTAATAATAATGGGGAAGTGCATAGGTATACAACCTTTAAATCCTCAAAGGTATCAAATATTAATGATCCAAAATATAGCATGATAAATAATATAAAGTTGATGATTATTTCATTAAAATCAATAAAATTGTGTCTTTTTTCTTAAAGAATATAAAAACAGAAATATAAGTATAAAGGGTAGAAAATACATTAAAATGTTTAATTTTTTAATGTACTAGACATTTATTAGTTATTTCACTTATTAAAAATCAATATAATGAGGACAATGATGAATATAAAAGGTCATAATGAACAAAATAACAACCAAGAATGTGGCTATTATGGATGAAAATTCATAAAAATGGAAAGGAAATGTCAAATCATTATTGGGTAATTTTATTTTCTAATAATTATGTGTATACTTGTGATGAAACCATATAATGGGATGAAAAAATTTAGAGGATAAATGTATTAAATTATTCATAGATAAATTAATGAATACCGCAGAATTATTTAATAAAGAATAATTTATAAAAAATTTTGATAAAGAATGGGATATCTAAAAGGAGTTATATTTTAGAATGAGTTTAATGTATTGTCTTAAAAATAATAAAAAATAAATATTACATCATAAAATTGATTAATTATAATAAAAAATAACATTTAAAGGTAGATTCTAAAATATCTAATTTCAGAAGAAAGATTAAATGATAAAAGATTCTTGATCATATAATAGTGAACATGATTGAAAATAAGGAATATGGTTTTCCTCTTAATCTATTGTTAAAATAATATAGAATGTAATTTAACAAAATAAAATTTTAATTAAAACATTATATCAATGATGTTGGATATTTATTAAAATCATCAAAAAAAATCGGAATGAAAAATTAATATAATACAATGAAGGATAATACATTACTATTGGTGAAAAATTAATGAAATTAAATCAATGAAGGTGATTTAATGAATTCAATGTGGTTTTGAAGCACTTATCACATATTAAACATTCAAAGGTCATATGCTCTGCAAATTTTTTTTATAAATGCACTTAGGTCAATTCCTTGGTTACGGTTCTATTTTTGGAGTCAATTGTGTTTGTTTTTTATTTAAATAGGGGTTTATAATATCAAATAATAATACAATTTAATGATAAATTAATTTCATTTTAATAATTTTAAAAATTTTGGTGTCATCACATTATTATAGATGCAAGATCATCATATCCTTAATCTTTCTATTGTATTTCATTAAATTAACACAAACATCACATGATTATTTTTATTGGAATAAAAATTTATTAAAGATTAAATAAAATACTCAAATAGGATACTAATCATAATCAATAATTTTTTATGTTTGTGAATTTATTGTTGTAATATTCCAATTAATCCACATGTTAATCCAATCATTTCATTAATCCTTGATATTTATGTTTTTAAATACATACTTTTATCCTTAAGAATATTCAATGACCAAAATCTCTCAATTAATTAGAATCCTTAATTTATCAGTCATTCAAATGAATGAATTACTCATCCTTTAATATCGTTAGTTATATGGTTGATGTTTTTTGTATTTATGATTTACAATAATATAAAAATGAGTTAGATAAGAAAAGATATGTGTGTTGAGCACACACACTCGAGCAGTGATAAAAGTTAAAAACTATTTTTAAAATGAATGAGGAAGTGTAAAAAAGAAATATTTTTAAATACTATTAAATTAATTTGAATAAAATTAATATTGAAAAACAATGTTTTCATGAGGACAAGTTATAATGAAGATAAAAAATTAATTCAAATTAAAATGAAATTGTAGTAAAAATTACACAGTTACAATTGAAAAAACAATAAAAACATGAAATGGAAAGTGGAGGAGAGAATTTACATTTTTACATAGGAGGATAGAAAATCTCCGAAGAAAAATTCATGGATATGATCTGACCAATTATCCTCCTTTAGTTTTAAAATTCCAACCCCTTTGAAAGAGAATTTTAGAGTGTATTTACTTCCCAAGGTGGTGGATTGTTTTCATTCCAAAAATTTCCACTCACCTTTTACTGAATATTTTTATATATAGACAATACAATATTTAGATAACAATTCCTAAACGTTTTTTATATGTATTTTGATTGTTCACCTAAAACATTTGGTGGCCATATAACAATTGGTTCCATATTTTTGCACGTTATCCTTAACTATCTGTTGTTCCATTATTTTATGAATAATGATTCTAATTCCCCAATTTTAATTGTTTTGGGGAAGGAATATTCATTTGAATCCATTAAATTTCTTATAAAAACATTGTATTATAAAAATATAATTTCCAGGAAAAAAATTATACCTGAATTGGGGGATTATATTGGGAAAAAATTCAATAATTTTGGTTTTTTTAATCCCATATAAAATTGTGAGCTCAACATTAATTCATCAATTGGGATCCATATTTGTTAAATTGGGACTTCATGTTTTTATCAAATATATACTTGGATATCATAGAAGTTATTGAAATGTTTTGTTAAATTTTCACTTTTTTATTTAGTTGAGAAATTTAATCATTATGGGTGGTCCTTTTTTCTCCACAGATTTGACGGGCCTTCTTTTCTGGTCCATATGACCTATTAGATGGATTTATTAGCCAATAATCTATTTGAATGGTTTTTATTCAATTAAATTTTTAATCAAAAAAATTAATAATCACAAAAAAATTATATGATGGGTGAGAGTTATCATTTATAAATTAAAATAATTTAAATCTAGATAAAGTTAAGAAATGATGAAAATTTATATTTAATATAAAAGCATGGGGTTTTCACCCAATTATTTTACTCTTTATTTAAATATGTAAGGGGAGTATATGAAAAGTTACAAATAAATTAATAACATTAAATCACACACACAAATCATTATTCATGTCCTCATGTATAACAAACATAAAAAAACAACTAAATAATTTTCACCCACAAAAAAATATTTAATCTTTTTTATCTTCAATTTGGGGTGTCTAAACTAGTTCACTATTCCATAATGAAATTCATAAAAATTATACCGAAACAATGTTATAAAAAAACTCATTTTCATTATCAAAATTATTGTTGGAAAATGTGTGAAATCAAAAACTCACTCCTCTCAAGATGATGGAAATTTATTCAATGGGTTTCACTCATTCACCAATAAAATGTGAAATCATAAGGTTTATAAGATATATCACATTCATTTACCTAACCTAAAGTACAAAACAATCAATATTTTTTTCAAGGTATTTCAATGGAAATTGGATAGATAAAATATAATTTCCAAAATATATAAAAAGGTTAAAAACACTGAACTGGAAAAAGAAATGAACAGTTTTTTTGAATGAGTCATGGAAGGAAATAAAACCCAAATTTACAAGGTAAAAATTTATTAATCTTGAAAAAATATGTCGAAATATTGAAGCCTATGAAATTATAAAATATGTAAAAAACATAAAACATCTCAAAAAATTCCATAAATCATTTTTGAAGTGTAAATTTTATTTTTTTCTATTATTTTGATCGTTCGCATTGAAATAATATCACACTCATCTCATAACCCTTGTTTTAACTCTCCAAAATTATAATTTTTATTTTTAAAACATGGACAAAGTATGAATAATTTTTTTTCCTCCTATGACACAATAAATTTTTTTTTAATTTTTTTTAATTTTTTTTCAGATTTTTTGTTATCTAGAACACCTCTCAAAAACATTAGTACAAAATCACATAAAATATATACACTTCCAAACCTAACTGAATTAAAACCACTCCATAAAATATAAATGTATTATTCTATTGAATAATATTATTACACATTTAAAATTTTGTAAGGGATACCCAAAATTAAATACATTCATAGAAAAATTAAATTTAAATGAATCATGTAATGGAAATCCATAATGATATTGGATGGGGAATGGTTTTGGGTATATAATGTGACTATAATTGTGTTTTTATAGTATTTAAGGTTATTTTAAATGGAGGATCAATTTAAGGGTAATTGGAGGATATTTGGCTATTTTGATTCTCATGTGGATTAGAAAATGCCTCTATCCGATTAATGCACACCAATTTAAGAAATTTATCTCAATGGTCCAAAAACTATAAAATCACAACGAGGTGGTGAAAACATAAAATATCAAAAAATTCCCATAGTTTACCTATGAAATAAAGATCAATATTATTCCTCTCTGGTTATGGAAATCCATTTTGAAATAAAAAATATGCATTCAAAATTTACATGTCTTAACACAAAATGGTTTATAGAAGTTTATGATGAAAATCCAAGATGATTTAGATGAAAAAAAATTCCTTTTAGTTGATATAAAATTTCATATTTTTATGCTGAGTAATTATGAAATTATGTTTATTTTATTAGTTTTTATTCTCAATTATTTTTAAAATCAAATCCATGAATATAATGAAAAAAAATAAATCAGAGGATGAAAAAAAGTGGTGAAAAATATTCAATGTGTGTATTAAAATGTGGGATAAAGGATAATAAAGATATAAAGAGATATATTAGTGGGTATATAAGGATAGATAGAGAGACTTATAGGGAAAACGGTGACCCATGTTTAGATTTTATGTGTCACTGTCTCTATATAGTTGTGTCTTTACGACTGTGGTTGGGGATTCAATGGATGTCGATTTCATTCTTAGGGCATGTGTCCTATGATGGTTATTATTGAAATGATGTACAATAAATAAAAATTTCCATTTGGAAAAAGGGTCTTGGACATTCATTATACCAAATTGGTTAACATTAGAAACTATAAAAGGAAATTCACAATAAGAATTATTCTTACCTTGCTAAAGTTGAAATCAAGAATTGAAGAGAATTTCATTTCTACCATCAATAAATACCATTCTCAGGATTTTTTTCATTCAATTCCATAGATATTTATTTAGAGAGATTATATTTATCATATAAATCAAGTCAAATATAATCATATTAATTCAACTCCAACTGTCTTTCTTTGCCATATTTTCACAATCAAAATTACAAATTCTCATAGGCCAAAATTGATTATTTTGGATATCTATGGATAAATAAATGAATTAAAAAAATATCCAAAATGGATATATAATAATCATTGTTTTGTAGGAATTTTGATAATACCAATGTGATTCACCAATTATTTCATATAATTCTTTTCTTATAGACAAAACAATTATCTCGTGAACACATTTCTCTTCACTATAGAATTTTTTTAGACATGCCATTTTCTGGGGTGATATTCCTTTGACATTTCATCAACAACCCGTTCATTATTAGAATTTATTTCACTATTATATTATATAAACAGGTTCCCATGTCAATTAATAAGGAACATAAAGTTCCAAATTGATGGAAGATGTTTGTTTTTAGGAACATAGTAATAGTATGTTTAATTTTCTTTCTAGTGCGTTGGTCCTAGAAAAACATAGAAACATTGTCAAGTGAATTATGGATGTAGGATAATCCATTTTATTGTTGGGAGGATCCAATGAAATCAATTTTCTAAACATTAAATATCTAAAATATTATTAAAATCATTTATGGAATTTCATTTATTTTATAAACTGTGAAAAAATTATGGAAATTAAGACATGATTTATATAATTCATGTAGTCCATACAGAATGAAGTCCATATGAATCCAGATTCACAGACCATTTAGGAGGTCCTTTATAGTCCCAATTTAAAACAATTGGGCATTAGATTGAATAATTCTTAGATGGAGAAATTTTGATCTTCATAAAAACATTTACTAATCACTATGTCAACCCCAGTTTTTTAAATTTTAATATCTTCCCAAAAATAATATTTTGAATTATTTCTCAATTTTTTTTTTTAGATTTTGAAAAAAAATCGTTAAAAACAAGAGAAACTAGGTAATTCTCAATTAGGTCATACCATGAAAACATTGGGGGTGAGAGATGATAGGTTTTAAATAGGCAATTCAGGATCCATGATTTTATAATATGAATAATTATAAATTTTAATCATGTTATATGTAAAATGATTTCTTTTATAGTTCTATCTTGGATCATGTGGTCAAAATCATGAAGAATTAGGGTGCATCTTATCATGCTTAGATTCGAATCACTTTTCATGAGTAATAACTTTAGTGCTTAATGGTATATGAAGATGATTATTTTGGAACCTAAGAGATATGGGATGATTTTATCAAAGGAAAACACAAAAAAATCATTTTTAGAAAAAGTTTAACGGTATTGACTATCATCAAGTGATTTTGAGTAATAATAGAGGACATGAGGATTTATTTATCTTCTTGGAAAAATAATATCTCTAATGGACCTATTAGAAGCATTACACATATATTTTAAGGGTAAGGACTAATATGGGGGTTTGATTAACGATAAAGATGTAATAAAATATTTGTGTTCAATGAAGTCTCAATTTAATGACTCATATAAATAGAATGTAACATCATTCTAGAGTAGTTGAGTTTGTGGGAGAGAAATCCTAATAATTTTTTAGATGAATCATTGATATAAAATAGCATGGATGAGTAATTATAAGATTTATAAAGCTATTTTGGGAACACAAATTGATTGGATTACCTCAATTTTGGTTGTATCGACTATAATACCATCTTGTAAAATTATTTTCCTTATAATAATCCCATTTTTATCCATGAAGTGAAATTTACAAAAATTCAAAATAATGATACATTTGACACACTATTCTTACACTAGAGATATTTTTTAAAATAATGATTCAAATGAAACACTATAATTGATAATGTTATCCATGAATACCTCAACTAAAATATCAATGAGTTTTGAGAACATACTAATAATACACCACTGGAATGTAATGGGATTTTGGGAAAGTTGAAAAGGAATTCTATTATAAGTGTATGTTTAATAGGGGAATGTAATTTCCATATTTTTTTTTCTTATGGTTTGATTGGTATTTGTAAGTAGTCATTTTATTAATCAAGAAAGAAATAATGTGACATTCCGAAAAATATTTATAGACATCGATCAAGGAATAAAAGAGGGTAGTGATATTTTCGTGTCTATGCATTAATTTTAGATAATCATTGCACACATTCCATTTTTTTCACCCATGTTGGTACCTTATATCCATGTTCATTTGTGATAATATCCCTTTGACCAGTCTTATAACATCATGAGTCATACTATCCCATTAATAATCACAAATTTGTTAGATAATACCATCTTGAAGAATCTTGGTGATATCTTCCATAACTACCTCAATTATGAGTGGATTGAGTCTTCATTAACATTGTTTTATTGATCTAGATTATTATTATAAAGATATGTGACCCATGAAAAGTGTATTTTTTATTATTGGTATGCCATCAAGGGTTGAACTAAATTTCTTTTGGTTTTCTTTGTACACCTGAAAAAGTTTGGACTCATCATTCCTATAAAGTGCAGCAAAGATAATGAAAGTGTAAGAGTGATCCAAGAAAATGAATGTATACTTTAGGTGCAAAGGAAGGTGTTTCAGTTATTTTCCATCATTCATGTGTGGTACATAAAACATAATAAAAGAGGAAAGTATTTTAGTTGGATTTGATTCATTTTCCATATCATTTTCTTGGGTGGAAAAGTAGGGATCAAAGATGAGATAGGATTTCAAATAGATTTCAAGATCCATTATATTGATGGAGTCTTTAAATGGAATGTAAAAATAAATTTCCTCATTTAAGACTTGGTTAATCATAGTGATAATTCTAAAAAAACTTTTTTCATTAGAATAGGATGAACATTATGGAATGGGGGTAGAATCCACACCTAAAAGTGTCTTCAAAATCAAGGATTGTGAATGCAGAGTGATTCTATAATGGGTATCAAATGACATGAAAAATATGGATCTTTACCTATTAGCCACCAAATCCTTTAAATTATATGTTCGCATGGATATAAATTTTACTTGTAGAAATCATTTGGAATTTTCTTCCCATATTAAAGGGAGACCAAGATATACATGTCTCACCATCCATGTCAATGACATTGAAATTTGATTCATAGATAAGATCATTGGCCAATACAATAACTTCCTTGATTATTCTTTCATGATTGGTGGTCCTTCGATTCGATAATCGAATAACATCACTCATTGGGTAAAAGGGACCTAGACAAAGGTTACATATTATGGATTAAGGAATTTCATTTACCTAGGTTTATACCCCTATGAGTTCATTTTCAATTTTGGACCTCCCTATTGGGAATGTAATAGAAAATAATCTTGGATATTTTAACTTCATGAGGTTGGAATGTTGGGTTCAAATATTTTCAATCATTGTAATATTTCTATTATTGGTGAACAATTCATTAAAAAACTACTTACATTTGGATTTTTTATGTCATTTAATTGGTGAATTTTTAATTCAAAATTTCTAAACATGTTGAACATTTCATAATCAATTTCAAAGGGCTTCATCGTCTTAGAGATGACTTGATGAAAAGTATTTCGGTTCTTTAATGGGATGGAAGGGGTGAGGTAGTGGCTTTAGGTAATTTTTCAATTTTTTGTTCATTTTTTTCATATGAACATTTAAAATTGATTTTGGGGATTCTTCATGATGAATAAGAATTTTCTTTCTAGATCAAAGTTTAATTTCACTTAATATTCCATTTGGGTTGGGAAATGGTTAAGCTCTAATTTTGGAATAGTTTATCATTTCTATAGGTTTAAGTGGGATCCATGTTAACCAATTTTATTTTCAATGTATTTTTAATTGAATTAGTGAATGAATAAAGATATTCCACAGAATTTTCTAATGGATTATTATAAGAATATTCTTTTCCCATATTGGTATATGAGAAGCCTCGTGAGGATTGAGGATGTTAGGAGGATCTGGAGGAGGATTTCTCCTTCAATATTGTGGAAGAAAAGGATAAGGTTGTTGGATTTTACTACCACGTTGACTTTATTAGAATTTATTTTCATTTTGAGGAGGGAATTGACGGGGCTAAGAGACGGGATTACCATACCTCAAGAATGAGTTATAGTTCAAATAAAAGGGGTCAAAGTATGTATGGTTTGATTTTATACTGAATTGAATAGATTTTTTTTAGGGTTGGTGTTCCGTTTAGAATATGATACATTGAGCTCCATTGGTGTAGATGAATTTGACAGAACATTTTATCATTGGAAACATGTGTCAATTGGAGGACCTAGTGAGAAAAAAATTTCATAGATATTGGTTGGCACCATAAACTATGATTGTGGATAATTTGGGTTTGGGTTTTTGACAAGGACATCTAGTTGTGTCACAAGACATGTATGGTCACTCATCCACTATGTCATATTTTTTGTGATCTTTTTATTTATTCACATGGAGTTATTTTACTTTAGTATGTTCTAGAACATACTCATCTAGTTCTGGAAATAAGAGATAGGTAATATATCTAGGCTTTGGATGATTCAGCTAAGGAAAAGGTAATGTTTAATTTTTTATTTTTTTCTTTAGAAACCTCTTGAGGATTCATATTAGATCATACCAAATGAAATTATTTATGGAGAATATTAGGTTCTTCATTTTAAAGACAATTGAAATGTAGGAAAATATAAATAAAATAGGATTTGAGAATTAAATATACCTTAGTTATTTTATATTAAATAACAATGGGTTTATAGTATATATCAGGTCAAGAGAGTTCATTAATATTTTTTCCATGGAAATAGCCATATCTGAATCAATTAGATATGGATTTTTTGATTGTCCCTAATGCTACACCCAGTGTTTTTGAAGATTTATTTTTATTTAAGGGTCAAATAAATAGTATAGATTATTTGGGAGGCTAAGTTGAATTCATTGAAATTTTTAAAGGATTGGGGAGGAAGTTATTTCTTTGTGTTTTTTCATTTCGTTATAGATTTTTGATTATATATATATATATATATATTTTTATAAAATAAAGTAAAATCGACTAACTACTTGTTGCACCATACACTGAAATAGTGCATATCGAAGTTTTTCAAAGTGTTTCCTATTTACTGTTGTAATGTTTGGTAATCTTCTGTAATGTTTATAATAGGATTGGGTGAAATCCTAGATGATGGTAATATTTTTTGAAGTCAATTTTATTTTTTTTTCATTAGAGTTATGGTTAATTTGTAGATCATAAAATAATTTATTTAAGTATTAATTTATCTTAAATTTTTTTCAAATATTAGGGTCAGTTCATTGTTATTGATCCTTGATTATTATATCTTTGATATTTTTATATATTTCATTGAATTAACACACACTTCTGAAGATTATTTTGATAGATATCCCAAATATTGAGGCTTTAATCCAAGCATCAAATAGGATAGTAATCTAAATCAATACTTGAATATAGATGTGTATTTATGGTTCTTATAATCAATATAATCATCTTGTTAAACTAATCATGGAATTAATCCATGAAATTTATGTTTTAACATAAACAATTTTAACCTAAAAGATATTTAATGACCAAAATCCCTCAATCACATGACATCCCCAAATTATTTCTCTCCCAAATCGATGAATTACATAGAATAGTGATATTGTCAAATATGTATTAGGTGATGAGTTAAAATAAGAATAATGTGAATAAGACATGAATACTGTGGTTCACCAAAAACAATCAAGATCAATGATGAAAGATAAAAACATGAATTGGGTTGAATGATGGAGAGTAAAAATTGAATCATTATGAACTTTATTTAATATATTGTATGAAAATTAAAATTACAAAAAATAGTATAGAATAGTATAATAGATAATTAATTTTAAACATGAATTAAAATTAAGGTAAAACTAAATAGAAACATAAGACATTATATTTACAAACTAAAAAAGAATTAAATGGAATGTGGGTAGAGGATTCTCTTTTTGAAATAACCGTTTAGAATATCCTCCAAGAAATTTCGAAAATATTTGGTAATTCCAATTACCCCCCTTTATTTTAGAATATTAAATTATTTTGGTCTATTTTGAAATATTATATAGTCTTATGAGTAGGAATTTAATGCATTAATTAAGCACTTTTGTCATGATCCAACCCCCTGAGCTCCAGGCTACGACTCCCCAAGACGACCTCTAATAAGCTAGTGGCTAATGGCCAACACAAAGTAGGAATACCACACATAGGGGAGACCATATCTGAAGGTACCTTTACAAAATCACCCATATACATCTCTATAAAATAGTGTTGATGTATAAAAAAATAGAAATAAAATAAATTCATACATATATCCCAAACAAGATTACATCCGAATTAAAAAATGGAAAAATTAAATCTATCTAGAAACTATAAAATATTCCAACGTTCATATATGGAAGGGATTTTAATAAAAAGTAACTTCTAGAAATCTCCTCAATCAAGGACATGCAAACACCTTAGTCTTTCTATCTCACTAATATCCTCCTACCGTGGTCCTTCTGGGATTCTGTCAAAAGGCATGATACCTACACAAGACACAACATGTGTGGGAAAACACTATGTATAGGTTAGTATAAAATTACTTAGTTGTCTCCCCAAAAAGTTAAATAAAAGGGTGAAACTGAAAGGAAACACTCTTCTTACCCCATCCAGAGAGAACCCAAAAAAGGGAGAAACTCCAACTTGACCATCCCTAGATATACATGAATTTTTTACTATACCCACATGTGGTGTTAACCCAGATACAAGAAAACCCCAAAGGATTCCCTAAAACACCAAGATATACTCGTCTCAAACTCAATTTTTATTTAGGTTTAGAACTCATATCTATTCACATGATTTTACACGATGACCAAAGGTATCTCTCATCCAGGAGAACACATTCCATGAGCCCCACCTCCCCATAATAAACTCATTCAAGAGTTACCCTCATTTGTAATCAAACCTTAGTCAAACCCCAGTTCCAAGCTCCATATGTCCTATCATCAATTTATTTCTCTATGAAAAAGCTCATAGGAACACAAATGGCAAGTCCAACCCCTCGTTATTACACACAGTGGACGTATAACTACTAAAAACATGTATTATGTGCATCCTCTAAAGAGAGAGTGGCATAATGTACCTGTAACTTAACTCTACCCCACTACGAAGGGTGTACTAGGTCCTAAGTAACCTATAAAAGCATTGAATTACCAGTAGGGAGAGCCCCACACCGGACCATATTGAGTTAGATCTAACTCCTTAAAATGTATCACATATAACAATTATAGGGGCCCACTCTTTATAGTTGCACTCCACAACTAAGGGTGATCTAACTCTCGTGGATGACCCACACCTCTAGTTTGATAGGGGACTACCACTGAAGTTTTAAAGGAGCCACACCTTGGTACAGGAGTACCACTCAATAGATAGAGGATCCAAAATCTTTTATGATAGGGGAGTTCCAGCCAAGTTGTATAGTCATAATGGGGGACCCTCACCCTAAATTGGCAGGGGAGTACTGACCATGGGCTATTGGATCCATTCCCAGATAATATAGGGTATTACTAAATGAACATTTAGATTTCATATGGATGACCCAAAATCTGATATAACATGAGACTATTGACTCTAATGATAAAGGATCCACACCCTTACATGATAGAGGAGTACCTACTCTATTTGTCCAATGAGTATGGAGGGACCACATTGAGGTATTTTAGTGGAGCTCATGTCTAACTACATGAACAATATGAGGGACCCACATCCCAGTCTACCAGAGGAGTTTCCAAAAATGAAAGATAAAATCCTTGGGTAGAGGACCCACACCGTATAAAACTAGATTTCTATCACTATTGATCTAAGAGGTTTGTTAAGCCCATGCCATGGTATGATAGGGGAGTACCAGTTCTATCGTCCCTTTAAAAAAAATACTAATCACTAGCATCAGAAAATAATCCCTGAAGGAAGAATCACCCTTGTAATTCCGCATATGAAGACACTAAAAAAATTTAAGGGACCCATTCCTAAAAAGTAGTGGAGTACCAAAAGACCATCCTAAATAGTCTATGGGACTCACATCCTGAGATGATAGGGGGTATCGACCTTGAAATATCCCCAGTGATCCACCTAGATCACTATCCATGGTAAAAAACTTCTGACTTATTTTCATTCTATAAACATTCATTGTCATATCACAAAATCCAACATTGTGGATACCATTGTGTTCTATGTGAAAAAAATATATGGATAAGAAACCCCACAAGCCTGAATCTAAGCCTCAAAGAATGATATATGCTAAGAAGAAGACCCCAATAATATTACATAGAATGTATTGAGGTAAACATGGCATGTAAAACCTCTTGAACAGCTGCGTGTGTCCTATAATTCATTTATTGGATGAAAATTTTACCTTAATCATAGTTTACATGTTCTAAACGGTGTGTCTCACCTCACCTGAGCCCTGGTCATGTTTTTTTGGACACAGCTCGGCCAACATTGTCTCCTACATGGTGTGTACCCACGGTACAAGAAATATACATGATAAAAATCCTCTAGAATGTATCTATAGCCTATGTATACTTCTTATCCATTTGTACATGTATCTGGCTATGTACATTCACCCATACATGTCCCCTAACAAGGCTACCTGAGTCATGTCTCTCATCCACACACCCTTAGATTAGTACACATCATGTACCCCACCCCCGAGTATATAGTTCCCAAAATTTTGTATTCTTCAATTGGGAAGAACCCATTATGTGTGACCCTTCACTGAATATCGTGTGATTGGGAACTTCAAATGGGAAATAAATATGAGTTTTTATAAACTTCTTGGTTTCCATTGTAACCCATAAATGTACCCCCCCCCCCCCCCCCGTGTTCCAAGTAGTTTTCAAGGTGATTTAAATCCTTAAAAAATAAAAAAGTTAATTAGGACATAAAACTCAAATATTCCTACCTCATGGTAAAAATAAAAGGCTTTAGTTCTAGATCCATTCTTGATATCCAATGTATCATGATCTTGAAGTGATTGATGTCAAGAATAGAGATCGGTGGTGCCTCCACTTTATGGTTTCATCTCAGTTCGTCCATCTCTCCATGTAAGGGAAAAGGGGTGTATCTTCTTCCATACACACCAGGGGGTTATTAATTTAATTTTATTAAATGAATGAACATAAACTCAAATCTATACCATCACACGCCCTCAACCAAACTCTCGATGCTGGTAAATTGTGTGTCATGCATCTGGAAAATTCTAGTCTATGAACTCAATCGTAGCCTCTGATTTCCAATTCAATAATTTTCTCAAGTGGTATTCAATGTTTATAGAGAATCTTCACAAATATTATCAAATATATTTAATATCACATTGGTGAGGCTCTCAGGGGCCCCAAATCCTATGTCAAATTAGTTTATATCTTTGAAATTATTTATAGAAATATTCAAAAGTCTTACAGAACAAAACATGAGTCAATAAATATGCACCACATTAATTATTTTCATCCATAAAAAGAAAAAGTATAGTAAGAATGAGAATAATAAACTCTCTAATATGATTTTCATTCCTGAAAGATCACCAAGGGGTTCCCATAGATCTTAAAATTATTCACTTAAGGGAACTACACAGGCCAAACCACACCCCATGTATACTTAAACTAAGAAAAATTCAAGAAAAAAGTGGTTAAAAATATCCTCATATATTACAAGAGGAAAACACCCATCACCATGTTCCATCTATAGTCATATGCTCTAGTATAAAGACACCTCTCTGTCCTGAAAAAAGAAAATGATGTACCCTAGAAGTTATCATCCATAACTGGATGAACTATTCCGCATCTTCCTTAAGTGTCTCACGTATAATGAAAACTTTGATCTTATGAGGGTACCAATGAAAAACATAGGTCCTCCCAAGTGGATACACTTGGTCTTAGCATGGCCTCTTTTAGAAAACCTTTGAATTCCACTTGCACTAATGGCATTCCAACTTAGAATGGATCCTAGGATACCAATCCACTTAGTGGAAACATCATATGGAATCTCTCTACCACTAAGGAATGTTCCTATGAAAGTATCTCTATAAAGAAGGGGAACCAAGAATAGGGGTCAAAAAAAAGTATCCATTAGAAACACTAAGGCATGTACTAACACTCCATCACACATCCACACCCCTACCACTCATGCTAAGGGAAATCATCCACCACACCTTGATGGTATCCACATCTAGTGACACTGAATATTTCACATGGTTTTTATCATATCACTAGAATTCATCTCAGTGGGGAAGGCATCCATAATCATTTGAGAGTTTAATTTTATGTCAAAGAAAACTACCATAAGGTTCCCCCACCACCCCAAATCACCCTCAGTAAGGCTCAAGAAATAAGTGGCCATAAAATAATACCCCACTATAGTTTCAAACAATACTTTTGCATAATGTAGGAAGGACACAAATAGTACCTCCAATCATTCTTAAGGCCTCCAGGTTGTCAGCCTATAAAAATGGTAGATGTCCTTTCCCACATCCCCCATCTCCCTATGCTTGGAGGGACCCACCTAGGGAGGTGGTGGAAAAATCATGAATGATCTACCACCTCTGGGTACTCATATCACACCTCTATGACATCTTAAATCAAACATAACTCAATGATATAGATTCTTCCTCTATTAGAAGGTTCCATTGACCATCTCCCCCTCAGTATCACCTAGGTTTGGACAATCTCATGAGATATTACACTGTTTGTTTTATGTGTAAAACTACCACTCTCACAGCTAACTAGTTCAACAACATGACTCCTACACTGTATACCCATGCGTCTGAGTCTGGGTATGAATTTTCCTTATATTCCTTGATAATATCAACTTCCATCAGTTAACTATTTTAGATTACTTATTCCCCTGATCACCACTACTTTACACTTCTACTCAACCCTTCACCAAGAATATATTTATTGTTAGAGATCTCTCCAGTATCCCTATATAGAAGGAAAGTCACAAGAAAACCACACCTACTAGGATGTCTCTATGGATTCCCTGTTTGAATGTTCATGATCTAGAAAATGAGTCTTGAACCATATCCATAGAGTAACATGAATGGTCTATAAACCACACTATGAAATTTTCTATTGGAAAACAACCCTTCCAAAGCTAGTGAATCTCCTAGATATGCACTAATCTCATCGTGGAAGGTTATAACTTTTCCCCAATAAACTAATCAAACTACACCACAGATAGAATTACCCACCTTGGGTCTACATCACCCGAATCCACTATCATTGATCCAAGCCTAGCTAAAGGCTCACCACTAGGAAAACCATCTAATTGGGAGGTGTCCTTATAAGGTGGAAAATGTGATTGACTACTTCAATCTAGTCATCAGCTTACTGGGGTCCAACTCATCTGGAGACCTGGGAGGTCTCTCTCTCTCTTTCTCTATAATTCATTAAGTACATTCAGCCTACACACATCCTTGGGTAAAACTGTTGGAAAAACCTTCTTATCAATTTTTGGTGCCTCAACTGTCGAAGCACCCGGAGCTACTGCCTAAATAATATTTCCTTGCACCCAAGCCTCTTCACTGGGATTATCTTTATCATAATCCTATCATGAAACCTAATATGGATGTAATCATGGTGGAATATTTAAATAGAATTCAGATGTTCCATAGTAAGAGACTGTATCTAGGGAGTTGAATCAATAAGGAAAAGGAGCACACAACCCAGTCATATATGATAATTTTACGAAAATTTCCTTGTGATATGTTTATTAATGTTCCAATTCACCTCTCAGGTTATTAGAGTCCTTATGACTAGAGGCTATAGTTGTGGAACCAACAATGGAGTCCCTAGACTATGTATTAGACTTGAAACACTTTAGAAATGTCTTTATGTAACCCAAACCATCTCACTACACTATCATCCTAAAGTAAAACCCTACTCTGATACAAATCTTTCATGACCCGACATAGAGAGGTCTAACGCATGATTCCCCAAGCCTACCACAAATAGGCCATGGGTTGGTGAGAAATGAAGAATAGGTATATCACACACATTCATGTCCTTAGGCTAAGGAACATATATTCATGCACCCATATACACCTCCACATAATATAATATATATGTATAAGGATGGAAACAAAAATAATGCATACATTTATCTCAAATCATAGTATAAAATAAGTTAAAAATGGGAAATATATAATCTCACCAAGTACTATAAATGTATACAACATTCTCAAATTGAGGGGATCCTTATTCAATGAAACTATATGAATTATCCTCTACTAATCATCAATAAATACCTAAATCATTCATTCTCACTAATCTTCTCCTACTTCATGTCCTCCTTAGAATCCATCGAAATGACTGTCATCTGCACAAGAAACAACATGTTCCTGAAAATCCCAGGAATGGGTGTCTATAAAAATATTCACTATGCACCCAAAAACCAAAAATAAAAGGGAGAAAAAAATGAAAAGGTCCTCCCATCCCAACTGCAGAGGACCTAAATGTTATAGAAACACTATCAGGACCACCCTCATCTATACATGACTATCAGCTCAATCCATACGGGATATAAACTGAATTATGCGACCAAACTATAAGGACTCCATGAATCACTCAGATATACTCATCTCAAACTCCAAGTATCATGAGTTTCTGACCATGAAGAAAAAACTAATATCATTCTTGATGTTCAAAATAAATACTCATCTTGGATAACAAACTCCCTAAGCAATTCCACCCCATATAGAACTCGTCTGAGAGGTAAAATCCATCGGGAATAACAATATGTCCAACCCCAGTTCCCAATACTAGTGGTTCCTTTATCACAGTCTTATTCTCTACACAAGATAATATGAACCTGAAAGGAGACGAATACCCCTCAACACTGAAAAAAGATGAGGATGAACTACTATAAAACATGAACCATGTGCATCCTCTAAGGAGAGAGGGAAAAATGGTACATGCACCTCCTAGATTCCCCATAGCTGAGGGAGTAATACCTCTTAAAAAACTAGGAGAACCTATGAAATACCCATATGAAGACGTCCAAACCTCACCACAATTAGGGAGAACTAAATCCAAACCAATTATCTCATATAATAGGTCGAGGGTCCTAATCCTCATAACAATACTCTACAACTAAGGTTTCTCGGACTCTAATGTAGAATCCATACCTCATCGCTACTCAAAGATGGGGGATTAAAATTCCATATATGATGAGACACGCCCTGTTACGAATGGTTAGAACAACTAAATAGTTAGAGTTACTATACTATTGTATGATAAGGGAGTACAACTCAATTGATAGAGAACCCACACCTTGGTAAGACAAGGTATTTCCATAAAAACTATCTAATTATAATGGGAGACATTCTTCCTAACTCTCTAGGGGAGTACTGACCAAAGGCAAGATGACCCACATGTTGATATGACAAGGTAGTACCAACTCTACATGATCATATTCAATAAAGGACCCATTCCCTGATATTTTAACGACCCGGACTATTACAAATGAAGTTTCCCTAGGTGATTTAATTAAATATATTCTTATGAAATATGGTTATAGAAAACAAATGCACTTCCTTGGTTATATCTTATTGGATTTTAATGATCATTAAAAATCTTTACCATTGTTAAAATAGTCTTTGAAAAGTGGTCACATTATGAATATAAATATAGGGATTTAACAAATCCAATTGATAAGTATAATTCATGAATATATTTTAAATTGATTTAATAAAGGAATGAAAAGTACACATTTTGTAACCTCACCACATAACATGAATCTTTTCAACACAAATTTTGGAGAATATTTTGGCGAGAACTATGACAACTGAAGACCGAGAAAGTACACATCATGATCCCCCCATGCACGACGAGACAACATTCCAAATTTTAATTAATGAATGCGGTACGCGGAAAACTCATTAGGACACAGAGGCAACACAGACTAAGGTTACACAACGTGTACCTTCATTACACGTCGTGATGGATTTTAGTAAGATCTCATCCAATTACTATAAATTTAGCTCATGGGCACACCAAATGAAGCATCTTCTAGATCTAAGACCACCATTGTAAACCTACTAGATGATGGTGCACCTACTACCGCCACTTACGTAGGATTTTGTTTATTATTTATCAACAACCATAATTGTTAGCATGATCAGGTGATTTATTTATGCCAGTAAAATCCTAATGAATGGGGATTGGTTTTTGAGGTATTTTACATTTTCTCTTCAATCCTATCTCTTACAGGACTTCTTCTTACATGACCATTATAACTAGGGTTGGGGATATGGTATTATTTTTTCTTTATTTGAGAATGAAAATTTTTTGAGTTGATTGAATGCATTTAATATGTGTGATCTAGAGTTTAGAATTCCACCATGACCAACGGGTTTGTCTCTTCGCTATGTTTAAAATAAGTTTTAGGTTACCCATTCTCTATAATCCAATGCACCTGAGAATGATAAAATTAAAACTAAGGATAGAGAGAGTTTATCATGACCATTGAATTTGATAGGACCTGATTCCAACAACTTCTTGATTTTTAATTAATTATCTTATATATTGTCATATCTTGAACATGGATTCATTACTTCTCAACACCCATTTTATATTTTCTTCTCCCACCTTCTGAAGTAATCCATACTCGAAAGTTTTGATTTTATTTATTCAAATTGAAATTATATTAGGTTTAAATTATTTAATTAATATTTTCTCCAACCCAATATTTGTGAGATCAACCTCAGACATGAATATCGTATATTACCCTGTAGTTTAGTGGTTTTTTTATTTATTTTATAAATTTCAAAATTTAGTAACATGGTGGGAATTAACGACACCCATAAGGTTATCACCAATTGACCCAAACAAAGGATGTAATAAATTAATCCAGTAGGATTGTACCCTATTAAGCCCATTTATAGAATATTTTGAAGATGATAGCATCTATGGGTTATTCCCTTGATCAATCCCAAGCATAGATACAATTACATTATCATGAGAGAAACTATTTATAGGAAAATTTCAAGCACATCAAGATCACATCCCAAACCATGTTCACCAAACAGCCTGATAAAAGTCTCACTGTCATGCACTATAGACTAATGGTATACATCAGTGTAATAAATGGATATGTATCAAGAAACTAATAATATGAATATTTATATTGTATAGAATAATTAATAATTTTTTATTTTTATTATTACTTTATAAATGATTTTTATTTTGATTTAATTAAAGACAACTTGTATTTTCAGGTAATATTGAAGTAAAATTAAGGAATTTATTTTGATGAATTAATGGATTTATTGAAATAAATATTATTTTAATAAAAAAATCACTAAATAATATTTATTAATTATAAATTCTCATATAATTTTAATGAAGGGATATGTAATTATTATTGGGGTTCAGAAACTGTTATTACCAAAACCTCTTCATTATCAATAAATGTCAGTTATTATTTTTAAAAATAAAATTTTAAATATTTAGAAAATTATTTATAAAAAATGAATATTATTTTTGGAATCATAATATCTAAATTTAACAAGGCTGAATTTTTTATAATTTTCTGAGACAATAAATGTTTCAGGTGAAAATTAAATAACGTATAAATATAAGGTGTGTTTTATGACATAATAATGACCAAAAAGTGATTTAATAAATACATTTATAGGTATCCTCGTCCAAATATATGTTTCTACCTTAAAATAATGTGATTATATATATTTTTTATTAATTTTATAATTCATTTATGAATCCTCCAAAACATTTAATATATTATTGAGTTTTAAATTCATATATTCAAAATTGAGACTCACCTCTACATAAGCTTGAGAATTATTTTAATATATTCAGAAAATTTCATAATAAAATAATTAAAACATCCCCACTCTAGAAAAAAACCATGGGGAAAACTATGGGAAGGGTTGTGGTTATGAATATGTTATTATATAGAGCCCAAAACCAAACTCTGTGAAATATTAATAATTTCCCCACTCATTTCCTATTTAAACCCATCCATGATCTGACTTCTAATCACTGAAATCCATATAACATATCCTTAATTTTATCTCCCCCTATCTATAATCCCTCCAAGACACCCCATGCTCCAAATAATCCCCTTTTTAATATTTTGGAGCCACACATTAATCTAAGGGTTCTTTCCATTCTCATCATTATCCATGTTTCCTTATCTTGTCATGCCATTTTTTAAATTAATAATAATGGGATATTTTTTCACACCTCCCTAAATACATCCCGTATTATGTATAAATTTTTAAATACCTATTTATCTAACATTAATCCCTCCCATGTACACATTTTACGATGACAAAATTTCATAAGCATCTTTCCATTATTTGTTTCAAGATTATTTTTTATTGTACGCCTTATTTTTATAAATATATTTGATTTTAAATCTCCTTGAATATACATAATAATTTACACTTCATGGATATATTATTATAGACATATTTATGTCTGCTCAAACCATTTTTTGGTTTTTTTTATGCTGTTGATATGCTGTTGAATTTTAACCACAATTTACCAGGACAAACCAATTGTGCAGTGAATATTATACACATTTTCTATCAAGGGAATTCAATTTTATAAACATATAACTTTTTATTGAGGATATAAATGTATTTATTCAACACTCCTTGATCATGGAACAATTTACGATGATGAATTAATCCATTTTTTCATCATATGTTGAAAACATTAGTATGATAATGAAATAAAATTGATGGTTGCACGCAACGTTTTATTGTGCTCCAAGGCATTGGGTAATGTTCAGTGTCATGATACGTCATGTTGGGACATGGGTATAACTGTTTACTTTATTGAACTTTTCCACCATGAATTATTTTTTTTATCCTTGACCTATGATTACGATGCAATGCTTTAAATTATTTCCACATCTCCCATGTTATGATTATCATGCTATATGAGGCCTTATTATTCATGTTCCTATAAGCCTCATTGATTTTCCTTTTATAGCATGTATTATTAACTTCATGTTATTCAAAGTTTATTCTCCTACATTTATTTATAGCTCATCCCTTTCTTATGTATTTCTTCAAGTTATCTCATGTTGTTTTAAGTGGGAGAATGTGTATGAACGTTTCAATAAATATATTATATTTGTGGTTTAGTTTTGTAATGTAATGCACTTAATTACCAAATACACTATACTTATCCATCACTTGATTTGAGTTATGTGTAATTTTATGTAATAAATCAAATATTAATGGGTTATAAAGTTATGGGTTGTTATAGTTTGATTCACATTAAAACATTATTTTTTCAGGATTAGGATTAAAAAACTCTTGAGAAATCCATTGGGTTAAAACTAAATATAATAAAGCATCTCTGAATTTTTTTTTTATATAGAGTATGTGTTTTATCAATAAAATACATCCTTTTCTAGATAATTCAAGTGGATAGGGTTCTAGAACCAATGTATCTAGGATTAATAACTCTGACAAGGTGTTTCGGGTATGACTCTGGGTAACCTGGTACATAAAAAGGGCCTTATTGTGAACCTAGTTTGACACACCCAAGGGATTTGCATTGGTAATTTATAATATCATTATGTACCATTATTAGAGGAGTTAAAAGTACCCATAATGTTATATTTGAGCAAACATACTATGGATAAAAAATACTAAATCCTAGAAATTCATAAGTTATAAAAATACATTTAGGTAATAAGTTATCCATTTAATTTCATTAAAGTACCATTTATGTATTTATATGTTAAAACATTAAATATATTATTCCATAAGTATATTTTATTCTATAAAATATCCAGAAGCAGGAGGAATACGGTATGCAATAAATGTGAATAGCAAAGTGATGACATCCCTAACGAGATTCCCAACCTGATGAAAGCAGGAATAACGCACTTCATAATGATAGTTTATAAAAAGACATAGGTTCTAAATAAAAACATGGATTTGTAAGAGTTCCCAACCCCCCTAAGACTGAACAAGATGAAATCAATAACTCCATGCATCAATGGACTTCTACTTTCAAAGGGTCATCCAATCCCTTAATCACAGAACATTGGATCAACTCCATTGAAAAGGCATTCTCATTCTTTTAATATTATAAACAAGAGAATGTAATGTGGGTTATTTATCATGTAGAAGGTGATTTTTATCAGTGGTAGACATTGATAAAAAATACGAATCTTGATGAAGAGATTGATGTAATGGGGTGGAAGTATTTCCAGAAAATGTTTCTCAATAAATATTTTCCTTGCACTATCCATTGTAAAATGGAAATGGATTTTCCAATCCTCAAGAAAAATATGATGAATCTATCATGGAAAGTGATGAAAATTTCACAGTACTTTCATAGTATTCCTCTAACTATATTTTTACCCCTAAATTCAAGGATGTCTCTTTCTATGTGGGCTAAAACCTAGTCTACCAAAATCCTTGGAGATTTGCGACATTGATAACTAAGAATAAATTGGTTGATGTTCCTTCAAAGTCAAAATGGAGACCGGTGAATCTGAGGTGTATATGGGGATAAGAAGTGGGAATTTTTGATCCAGTCTATTGATTTGAGAGAGATATCTATTGGTTCTAAAAAATTTCAACATACCACTTACCAATGGTGAAGAATGAAGAACTCTTGATATTTCTTGAAGGGAATGAAAAATTCATTAGGTGCGGGAAGGAGGGTCGCCTATCCAGTGATTACTAGTAGGAGAAACCTGATACTATGATGGAGGAAAAGAATTCTATTATCAACCCTCAGCATATTTTTCATTGCTACAACTAAAAGGAAACCTAGAATGTTTTAAACCAATGCACTAAGACAAGGGTTTTCAGAAACAACCAACAACCTCCAAGGAAAAAATGGGATATTTTAACATCACAACTGCCAAAAGGAATCCAGATAAAGAATTTGTGAAAGGTATGCAAGTTGTTCAGTCAATACTAGAAAACATACTTTTTGTTTTTGGTTCAACACATTCCTTCTAATCATGAAATTTTAGTAGAACTATTCAAACACCACAAAAAATTATGTTAGTATAAATGTCAGTGAAAATAAAAAATGGAGAAATTATTGTTTCCCATGTATATAACTCCTCCTTTGTAAAATTGTGGGGGAGGAATTTCCTAGTGAACCTCATCATACTCACATTGGGGGAATTTGATGAATTTTTGGACATGTATTAGTATTCTCTTTATAGAGCCAATATAAATTTCCTCGGGAAGGAAATCACTCTCTAATTTTCAAAACATCCTCAGATTATATACAAATATAATGAGAATGAGGAATCTTATTTATCACCATCATCTCAAGTATGGAAATTATTTCCTTATAAGAAAGTATGTTGAACTCAAATGATTTATTCTAAGGAATGAATCATCATTTAACACATTACAATCATGAGGGAATACACTGATGTGCTTACTAAGGAAATGTATGTCTTTCTCTAAGACAATATGTTGAATTTTTGATAAATATTATGTTTGGGTCATTACCATTAGACAAGTATTTATATAGAATTTATGTTTTGGAACTTTAGGAGTAGACAAAACAACTACAAGACAATCTGGATAAAGGTTTTATATGCACAAGTTTCTCACCATGGGGTGAACCAATCCTATTTTTCAAGAAAAATGGTGGGTCAATGTAGCTTTCCATCGATTATCATGATCTGAAAAAGAACATGATAATGAGAAATTATCCTCTACATCATATTGGTGTTGTTTTTGATCATCTATGTGGAGCCAAATATTTTACAATGATGATTTGTAGTCAGGATATTACCAAGATAAGGAGATAGATAATATCCCCACCACTACTTTTTATACAAGGTATGGGCACTATGTGTTCACAGTTATAGCAACCGAAAACATACATACATTGATATTTTTTCAGAACTTAATTATATTATTTAAAATATATAACAAAACCATGATAAAACTGTATTGGTATAGTGTCTTTAAAAACTAGGATACATATACAACTTGTTTATAACACATCTACATTGTCCACTATTTATTATATCATAACTAGACTCTTTTTTGGTATATCATACTTAATACCCTTTTTTATTTCCTAGGGAAAAGAAACATATAAAAGGTTGATATCAAATGCTCAGTAAGGGTAAACATAGAGAACATAAAATAAACCATAAACATTTCAATGTAAAAACATGAACATGAAGTTCAAACATAAAAATATTGAGTCAAGAAATAAATATTAGTAGTGTTTAATCCATAGATCATAAAGGAACATTAACTAGACAGAATAGAATTGGCATAAAACATGTAATTGTGGAAAACTAATAAGCACATAATATTATTTCCATAGTAGCCAATGAATTTATTCCAAGACCATAATGTTGAACAAAGTCCATTACATAACCGGGATTACTTTTCATTCTAGCCATGTATTATTGAACCGGAATTACTTTCCATTCCTGTCATGTCTATCTCAAGAGATATAAATCATTAACCAATGAATTTAAGGGAGATAAAGGTCCCAACCAAATCATAATGAAATCATTATAACATGTTCCACAAAACAAAAATTAGTCATTATAGCATAACCCATGAAATAAAATGGGATTATTTAACATCATTTCGTTATAACATAATCCATAAAAGATAAATGGACTTCATAAAAAAATTTAATCATAAACTAAATAAAATCAGAGTAATAATAGGTATAGAAACAGTACCCTATGTCATATTAGATGGAAAATAATTTTGATAATACACTTAAACATAATTCCTAAGGAAAATTTCCTTTCTTCTTCAAAAACGTTTTATTGCTGTGCAATTTTAAAAGAAAAAACATTAGTTGAAAATTAACTCGGAATATTGTAAAAAAAAAATACATGGAAATAATGCATTATGAAAGATTAAAAATCAATTCATTCATTATAAGTTAATAAAAACATTATCGTCATAATTTCATTGGAAAAGTAAAAATTTACATCGTGTGGTAAACAAAAGAAAGATTACTTCCATACCATGTATTAAGAGTCAAAAGGGGTAAAAATGACTTTAAATATAAAAAGAAGAATATTAAACATTTTATGAAAACATTTTTAGAAAACATATTGATTGATAATAAATATATCCCTAGTAAATACTTAAGAATATATAATATCAGAAAAAATTGAGATCGGAAATGGTATATCTTACCTTGTACTTTTCGTTAGTCGAGGGTGTGGTCACCTTCTCTTCTTCATTAGATATCCTTTAGATCTCTTCTTATGGACAATAGGGATGTAATATTTTTGAAAACCAAGGCCTCTAAAAGCTAAATAAGAATGTTTATAAGATAATTGGTCATGGGTTGGTCAAGATAGAAGTCTTACAGTGGGGTGAGGAAATGTGAGAAGATATGCCTTCTTAAAAGATAAGAGGAGGGGCACTTTAGAAAGGTATTGAAATATTATTTTATTATTAAATGATTTTCAATTTCAATAGGAAATAACTCATTTATTTAAAATATGATATGGTGATTTTTCTAAATCATCTAAAAATATAGGTTTTAAACATGTTTAGGTCAAAAATTTAACCTTATCTATTGGTTTTAACCCTTAGATAACTAATTTAACTCTTACCATGTTTTCTTGAGTATTCATATTATATGGTTAATATTCTTACATTAAAATTCTAATAAAACCTAAATTGGTTCATTAATGACATATTTTACATTATCTAAGTTATTTGGACAAATCTTATATTTTTTGGACTATTATATCATTTAATAATATAGTATTTTTTTAAATCATTTATGTCATTTGTTATATTATTCAAATCATGACTTTTTTAAAAATCCATAAAAACATGATTAATTTGAATAATCTTCCTTAATTTAAATATAATAGGTCATAATCATCCATAAAATTCGTGGATGGAATAAAATGATTCAAAATAAATTTATTTTAATATTTATAATCTCATTTATTTAAATTATTCATTAATAAGGTAATCACTAAATCATTATTGTGTCATAAATAAATTTATTTATCTGGGGTCTAAAAATAATAAGTAAAATACTATGTTGTAGGAAATTTCTTTATCTTTACAATGAAAATTTATAGTATAATTTATCTTTTGTGTAACCCCATATTAAAATTGTTTTATAAAGAAGATACAAGTTTATGTCATATTTTCTCTTTACTTTAAATTAATTCTTATAAAATGTCATTTTCGCATCCATGTGGTTCCATGGGGACCAAAAATCGACCCAAGTATTCCCATAGTCAGAAATATCCCATAAAATAGGATTAATATATGTGTTAGGTTAGTCAAATATTATTATAATTTTATTTTTTACCCTTATTTTCCAGATTTACCCTTTAACCATGGTAAATAAAATAATTACTGATGTTACTATTCATAATATCCAAAAATAAAATGTCCCTATTTGATAAACATAAAAAATATAATTCCAAATATTGAATCCATTTTTTCAAATTAAAAACATTGATGTTTTAGTAATTAATTTAAAATTAAATCTCGTCTTCAAAATGAAATATCAAGTTTTTAAGAAGTAATAACTATCAAAAGATTAAGATATGTTTATGTCCAATTTTAATCAAAAATTAATTCAAATGAACATTATTGGATTAAATCATAAAAAATAATCTAATTACACTTTAAAACCAATTAAAATGATAATCTAACTATATAAATAAATTAGATGAAAAGGCAGTTTGGAATTAAAATGTAGTTATTTTCACTATTCATTAAAAATGAATATCATTAGAGAAATACCAAAAATTAAACATAAGTCAATTTTTATGTTTCTATTCCAATGAAGAATATTATTTTTTCAATTTTAATATATCAAATTGCTAAAAACAACATTTAAAATGGGTGCACCATCAAAAGGCCGTAAAACTGTATTTTATGAAAAATACATCTTTTATCTGAAAAAATGAACTTGTTCTTATATCATGTATAAAAAATAAATAATATGAATGTTAATGTTATATAAAATATAAAATGTGGTTAAAACTAATCATAATTTCTATTTTATATCCCATAATAATATTTTAACAATATATCGTTGTTTAGTGAAACTCAGTATGCATATAATGCATGAAATCAAGGAATGTTTCTCTTAACTGTAATACAAGAAATGAATAGTGTTTCATATACTACAAGTTGATACGGTTTTGCGTATAGCTCATTCCAATATTGGTGTAGTGTACAACATAAGACATCAATGAAAATAAAAAGAATAATCTATCCCATAAAATCTCAGTGTGTTACATTCTACCCCCATTAAAATAACTTTCACCCTCAAAATTCAACACTTAGAAAAAATAATATGATGGTACCTCTCCCCCATCATATCCTTAAGTTCCCATGTAACTTCTTCAATTTAGAGGTTCCTCCATTAAATTTTAACCAAGTGAGTGGTCTTGTTTTCTAGAAGTTTTTCTCTACGATTCAAAATCTCAATCGGTTTTTCATCATAAGAAAGATCTAGCTCTAGAGGTATGACTTATGTGCTTAGTACATGTGAAGGATCAGGTATTTACTTTATTAGGAGAGAAACATAGAACACATCATGAACATGGGAGATATTTGGTGGAAGTGAAAACTGGTAAGATACCTTACAAACATGATCCAATATTTTAAATGGACTGATATACCTAGAGATCAACTTTCCCTTCATTCTAAATCTCATTAGACTCTTTTAGGGAGATACTCATAAGAACACCTTATCACACAAATCAAACTCTAGGTCTTTAGTTCATTTGTTAGCATAGATTTTTTGTTGACTATGAGCTTCCCTTATGTGTTGTTGAATAGATCTGAACTTTTCTGCCATTTCATCAACAAGATCAGGTCCAAATAGATTTCTTTCCCCAACTTCATCCCAGCAAGTTGGAGTTCTTCACTTCTTCTCATAGAGGGCTTCATAAGGAGTCATATGAATACTAAAATGGAAGCTATTATTATAAGGAAATTCTACCAATGGTAGGTGGTGATCCCAACAACCTTTGAAATCCATAGAGAAATCTCTAAACGTTTCTTCTAAAGATTGAATTTTCCTTTAAAAATGACTGTCTATTTGGGAATGATAAACAGTGTTAAAACTCAACTCTTTATCTAGAGCATGCTGAAGAATTTAAAAAATATTCGAGGTAAAACTCATATCCCAGTCATATATAATGGAAAATGGTACCCCTTGAAATATTACCCCTCGGTTTACTGATATACTAGAAAATTGATCAAGAGAGAAATCCTCTCTAATAGGAATGATGTGTATTGACTTCATAAGATAATCAACTATAACCTAGATATCATTATTGCTCTTGGGTATTTTGGAATTTCTGATGATAATGTCTATCGTATTTTCCCCCATTTATATTCTATTATGGGTAATGGTTGCAATATCACCTTAGACTTATGTCTCTCAACCTTAACTTGCTGACAAACCAAGCCTCGAGAGACATATTCAGAAAAATATCTTTTATTTCCATCCCACCAGAAGTACTCTTTTAGATCACTGTATATCTTTTTTCTTCAAGGATGAATAGATAATTAAGAACTGTGAGAATCCTCCAGTAGCCACTTCTTTAATTTTGGTATGGGAGGAATGAAAACCCAGTTCATGAACCTTATTATTTCATCACAATCAATTATGAATTTAGGAATATTTCTCACCATATTGTGTAGCTTTACATCTTTCTTCTAGCACTCTTTAATCATCACTTTTATTTATGGCTGAACAATCATTTCAGAATGATAAGAACCCCCCTCCTTTAATATTTTATGATCAATATTTTTTAAATCCATAAATATTTTATCTTTTGTGATCCTCATCATGGATAATCTATCAAGGTCTTTTTGACTCAATGTATCTACCACCTTGTTCTCTTTCCCAGGGTGGTAATGTATTGAGTAGTCATAAGCATTAATCAACTCCAACCATATTATTTGGTGTATATTCATCACCATTTGTGTGAAAATATTATTGAAACTTGTATTATTAGTATAGATATCACACCTTTAACCATACCGTTAATTCCTCAATATCTTTAATGCAAAGATTACTACATCTAACTAAAAAACCTGTGTCATGTAATTTTTATCATGGATTTTGAACTGTCATGAGGCAAAAGATATCACCATATCATTTTTCATGAGAACACATCTTGTCCCCTTCTTGGATGCATGAATATAGATCACAAACCTTTCTCAACTACATGGTAGTGTGACCATAGGTGCACTAGCAATCCTTCTTTTTATCTCTTTGAAATACTCTTAACATTCCTTCGTCCAAACGAACTTAACTCCTTTTCAAGTCAAATTTGTGAGTGGATTAGAAAATTGTTAAAAAAAATTCACAAAATTTGATAATATCTAGCCAAACCAAGAAATATCATATCTCAGTTACTCTTGTTGGCCTCGACCATCTTTCAATAACATTTATTTTTGCAGGATCCATAAAAATCAACTCTGTTGAGATTATGTGAACCAAAAATGAAACATTATGGATTCAAATTCACACTTGGTAAATTTGGCATAAATATTATCCTTTCTCATTGTCTTTAGTATAATTCTCATGTGATATTCATGTTCTTTTTTTATGTTGGGGTCAAATCTTCGTTTTATTATTAAAGGAAATAAAAGACCTCTTTTAACTTGGTAGAGGTAGGGAGACCCATTACATAGCCCGAAGGCCTAGTGGGCATGTAGCCCATTACATAGCCCTAAGGCCCAAATTTTTTTCCCAAGGCCCATACTGTGAATAGTAACCCACCAACTATAGTACCTACCACTGCTAGAGTTCCCTACCGCCGCTACAGTACCCTACTGCTACTACAGTACCTTGACACCACTACCGTACCCACCGTTGCCACATTACCCATCGGAAAACAGTACCACCGCCCCCCATTTTTCATGTTATATTATGGGGTGCTTACAACTAAGCCAAACCCAAACTATAGTGTGATTTCATGTTCTTCCATTCTCTTTCAATATAAAAGTATATCATCTATAAAGGCTTACAAAAATGATCAATATAGTATCTAAAGACTCTATTCATTATATCTATAATGATAGCAGAGGAATTAATAAGACCAAAAGGCATCACTATAAATTCACAGTGTCTATACCTTGTACTGAATGACTTAATTTGTATATACACTTTTTAACTCTTTATTTATGATATCCTCAAGGTATATCAATCTTGGAAATGTATTGAGCTCCTCATAGTTGGTCAAATGTGTCATTAATGTGAGGAAGGGGGTATTTTTTCTTAACAGTGATCTTGTTAAGTTCTAGATAATCAATGTAGAGTCTCATTAATCCATCTTTCTTCTAAACAAAGAGAACATGTTTCCCCCAAGGTAATGAACTAGGTAATATGAATACCTTATCAAGATTCTCTTGGTGTTTCTTCTTCAATTCCTGCAACTCAATTGGGTTCATTTTATAAGGTGTCTGTGAAATAGGCATATAACCTAGTGTGAGTTCTATTAAAAATTCTATTTCATGACTTGGTGGAAGACCTAGAAATTATTCTGGAAATACATCATCAAACTCTTGTAAAATGGGTGTATTCTAAATCAAGAGTTTCTCGCCAAAAATTTGAGATAAATAACCTTCATTTATTGGAATAAAAATCCATAAGATGGATGAAATTTCAGCTAGAAGGTTATATTCATCCTTGCATCGATAGATAATCATAGGTTGATCTAGAATATGAAATGTGACTTCCCTGTATTGGAAATTGAAATGCGCTCCATATATATAAATATATTCCATGCCAAAATCATATAAAATTCCACTATAGAAAGGATCACAAGATTTGTTGGAAGTATTTTCCCACAAACATAAACAAGAGAAGAATTATAAACTTTTGATGTGACTTATGTGCCATTAAGAGTTCTCATAGCTAACCCAATAACTAATTGTTGAGATAATACTGTGATACCCTTAGAAAATTCATCATAAATAAAATAGTGGTGGATCCATAATCAAATAAAACATTTTCTACTTTAGAGTGGATGGTAAGTGTACCTTTCACCACTTCATCATTGTACTCCATGTTTTTTATAGTGATTGCATGTGAATATCCTTTTTCATTGGTCTTAAGAGTTTTTTAAGGCTGGTCATCATAAATACCCATTGGATTAGGGCATTGATTAGCATAATTCCCCATTTCCTTGCACTTGTAACAATGAAGTGTAGGAGGTGCATTCTGTGTATCCTTTTCATTGTTCGAATCATTAGATATATTTTTCCCAGTACGTGTTCATTAAACTACCCGATGAACTTCATTTCCACTCTTAAAACATTTAATAGTCCCTTTAATACAATTCCATCCATGTTTCATTCCACGCTTTGAGAATAAGGGAAAACTCGTCTTCATTTCAATTTAGTCTTTAGATTTTCCTTTTAATTAAATTTTTATCTTCTTATCAAACACATATGACTGGTGGGTTACTCTAATCTCTATTTTAACCTTGAGAGCACATCAAAAAAATTCTTCATAGCTATTGAATTATTCTTATGGCTAATTCCCTTTGGAGACATGGTTTTATGACACTAAATAATCAATCAATCTTACTCTCAGGTTGGATAATAATTCTAGTGGTGTACTTTTCATTACTTGTAAACTTTTATTTATATGTACCAACAGATTCATCATTATTTTGATTCAATTCCGGGAACTCATTATCTATATTTATTCAAAGATTATGAGTAAATTACTTATTGAAGGATAAGTTCTTGAACTCATCCCATTTCATGGATTCAATTTCATCCTGCTACCTTGTATTCTAAATTAGAGTCTACCACTAGTCTATTTCATGTTCCAAAAGATAGAGAGCCAAAATTAATTTTTCATGTTTCGAATAGTGAAGGATGGAAAATATCTTTTCCAAGGTACTAATACATTGTATAGAATCATATGTATTTGAAGACACACTTAAAGAATGTTGTTGTTTCCTCATGTTGGACTCAGCATAATTTTGTTCCCTTATCTACTCATTTAGATGTTCTAATTGATTCATAACTAGTGTAAGTATATAAATAATATTTTCAACCCATAATCCATAACATTAGATTATTCAGAAGAAAAATCATTTTATTTCCTAGTGCATTGATCATTAACACAATTCCTTCGGGTTAAATCAATCATCTAAAACCCAAAATGAATAATGAGAGTTAAAAAATCATACTAGGAAAAAAACATAATCAAGTATAAAAATTCAATTTAAAACACCTTAGGATTTATCCAAGGTTATTCTTGGTCATTTCTAAATCTCTAGGATTGTATCCTATACTTTGACATATCCGTAGGGTTCTTACTAAGCCTTTTTCATCCTAGTTTCCAAAGGATAACTATACCTTTCTTATGATACCAACTATAGTGACCCAAACCTTACATACATTAATATTTCTTATGAATTGAAGTATATTCACTACGACATATATCAAAACCATTAAAAGACCATATCGGTATAGTGTCTTTTGAAACTAGAAAACATAAACAACTAGTTCATAAAACATCAACATTGTTTCCTATTTATTTCATCATAAATAGACTCTTTTTTTGGTATATCATACTTAATAACCTTCTTCAGGACCTGGGGAAATGAAATATATAAAAGGGTGAGATCAAATGCTTAGTAATGGGAAACATGGAGAAAATAAAACAAACCATAAAAATTTGAACGTAAAAACATGAATATAAAGTTTAAACATCAAACTCTAGAGTCATGAAATAAATGTTGGAAGTATTTAAGGCATAGATCATAAAGGAACATTAACCAAGATAGAATATAATTGGAATAAAACATGTAATTGGGGAAAAAATAATCACAGAATATGATTTCCGTAGTAGCTAAGGCATTTCTTCCAAGACCATCATAGTGTACAATGTCCACTACTGAACTTGGTTTACTTGGTGTTCCAGCCATGTATTACTGAACCAGATTTACATGTCGTTCCTTTCATTCTTATCTCATGAGATATAAATCTTTACACAATGCATTGGAGGGAGATATATGTCTCACCAATCTCATAATGAAATTATTCTCACATGTACCAAAAAAATAAATCATTTATCATAGTATAACCTATGAAATTAAATGGGATTATGGAACAAAAATTCATCATAACATAATCTATATAAGATAAATTGACATAATAAAATAATTTCATAATTAACCCAATCTAATAAAAGTAATAATAGGGAAATAAACATAACCCCAGGTCATCTTATATAGAATATAATTTTGATATGACGCTTGAACTTAATTAATGAGGAAAATATCCTTTCTTCTTCAAAAATGTTTTCTTGTCATGCAATTTAAAAAGTAAAGAATTTAGTTGAAAATAAAAATGATATATTGTAAAGGAAGATTCATAGAAACAATGAGTTATTAAATTGTCAAAACATGTTCATGTCGTTTATGATAAAAAACAATGTCTTCATACTCTTTCCAAAAAAGTAAAAAAGTTCCTCGTATGGTAAAAAAAAGAAATATTCCTTCCATACCACGTAGTAAAAGTCCCAAAGGGGTCAAAATGGAATTAAATATACATAAGATAATATTAAAAAATTTATGAAAAAATTTTGAAAACATGGACAAGGATGATAAAAATAACCCCATAAAATACTTATGAATAAACTAAATTGGATTAAAACGATATTGACTATGTTACCCCTTACTTTTTACTTTCTGTTAGTTAAGGGTGTGGACACCTCCTCTTCTTATTTGGACATCCTTTAGATCTATTATTAGAGACACCATGGATTGAATTTTTGAAAAAATAAGAGCACTAGAAGTTAACTAAGATTGTTGTTAGAAGAATCGGGTAGGTGTTGGTAGATCTAGAAGGATCATGGTGGTGTAAGGAAATGTGAGAGGAGATGCCTTTTATAATAGAGGAGGAGGGTCACTTTAGGAAGGTATTGATATATTATTTTATTATAAAATTATTTTATGTTTAAAAAGGTCCAAAATTCATTTAATTCAATGATTATATGTGGATTGTTCAAAATACTCTCAACCAATAAGATTTAGACAAGTTTATGTCTCAAATTTAACCTTATCATTTAGCTTTAACCCTTAGTTAACTAATTTAACTCTTACAATGTCTTTTTGTGTATTGATAATATATGGTTAACATGGTTACTATAAAATGCCAATCAAACCTCAAGTTGTTCATTAATGACATCATAATCATTATCTAAGTCATTTTTTTAATCTTATATTTTTAGAACTATTATATCATTTAACAAAATTGTATTTGTTTTAAAAACTCATTTAGGTAAATTTTTATTGTATTTAGATCATGAAATTTTATTTAAATCCATAACAACTTGATTGTTTCAAAAAAACTTCATTAATTCAAAGATAATAAGTCATAATCGTCTATAAAATTCTTAAATGGCAGAAAAAGTTTCAAAATAAATTTATTTTAATATTTATAATATCATTTATTTAAATCAGGAATTAATACGGTAATCACTACCTCATCATTGTGTCATTAACAAATTTATTTATTTAGTGTCTAAAAATTAGAAATAAAATACAATGATTTAGGATATATATTTTTTTCCTGTTATTTTTATAGTATAATTTATCTTATGTATAACCCCTTATTAAAAAGTTTTTTTTAAGAAGATAGAAGTATGTGTCATATTTCTATTTACATTAAATTAATTCTTATAATATTTAATATTTACATCCATGTGGTTCCATGGGGTTCTAAAATCTACCCAAGGATTCCCATGGTCGGAAATAACTATTCTAATAGAATTTGTACATGTGTTAGGTTAGTCTAATACTATTATAATATTAATTTTTATACATATTTACCATGTTTACCCTTTAACCATGGTAAATAAAATAATTACTGATGTTACTATTATTAATATCCAAAAAATAAAAGGTACCTATTTAAACAATTTGAACTTTGTAATTTTAAATATTGAATACATTTTTTCAAATTGAAAACACAAAATTTGTGTTAATTAATTTAATGTTAATTCCAATTTTCAAAACTAGAAAGCGAGTTTTAAGAAGTAATACCTATTAAAAGATTGATATGTGTTCATGTCCAATTTAAATGGGAAAATAATTTCATTGACTAAAAGTGTATTAAATGATAATAACATAATTCAATTACACTTTAAAACCAATTAAAAAGATAATATAATTATATAAATAAATTGGATGAAAATGTAGCATTGAATTAAAATATAGTATTTTTCACTATTCATTAAAATATGAATTTTACCAGAAAAATACCAAAAATTCAAAATAAATAAAATTTTATGTTTTTTTCCAATGAGGATGTTTATTTGGTCAAATATAATATATAAAAGTTTTAAAAAATATATATTTAAAATGGTTGCACCATCAAAAAGAGGAAAACTGCATTTTTTGAAAAATAATTCTTTTATCTAAAAAATGAACTTGTTCTTATATCATGTATAGAAATTGTATAAGATTATTGTGAATGTTATATAAAATTCAGAATTTTGTTAATACTATTCATAACGACTAGTTTATATCTCATAATAATATTTTAATAATAAATCATTGTTCAGTGAAACTGGGTATGGCATACAACGCAAGTTATTGAGGAAGGCCGCTCTTGCGCATAACACAATCCAATAATAGTGTTAAATTTACAAAAAGATAATGCAATGTTGTGTATAGGTAAATCTAATATTAGTGTCGCGTATAACACAAGACTTCATGGAAAATAAAAAATAACAATCTATCCAATAAAATCTCGGGGTGTTAAAATAATGATGTCTTCCATTCACACTAATTCTCCAACAATATTCATGTACATTATAAATAGAGTATTTAGGGAGTATCTAAAAAAATTAGTAGTATTTATGGATTATTTTATAATATAATACAAATGAATGGATGCGTGTATGGAGAATCTGAGAACTCTGCTAAAAACCTTGAGAAATGGGATGCTTGATACAAATTACTATGAATGTGTGTTCTAGTTTATGGAAGTCTTTTTCATGGGACATATCATCACATGAAATTGGATATATTTGGACCCTTCAAAGTTATAATCAATTTAAGGATAGTCGAGGCCAATATCAGTGACATATATTCATAGTTTTCTTTGGTAAGCTGGGTATTATCATAAATTTGATAGAAATTTATCATGACTGACAAATCCTTTTACTAATATAACACATAAGGGAGTGATGTTTTCTTGGAATAATGAATGTGTAGAGAGATTCAAGTAGTTAAAATTAGTCTTATCACTGCCTCTATTCTTAAACAACCCTCAAGTGGAGAATGTTTCTGGGTATTCAGGGATGCTTTGAAAAGGGGCTTGGGTTGTGTGTTAATGCAAAATAACAAAGTCGTAGCCTATGATTTGAGGTAGTTGATAATTCAAAAATTGAATAAACTAATGGATGATCCATCCATCCATAAAAAATCAAATTTTTATTCAAGAAAAATAAACAAAGGAGAGTGTCCAAGCAGCTAGAAAACAAGAAAGGAAAATGCACAAAACAAAGAGAACCGCAGGAAGACAGATGGATCCCGAAGACCACCTGGGCCTAGGGGGGGCTTAAATAATGTTAACCAAGTGCATCTCCTCTAATATGATTAACACCATCCAGCTTTAAGAAACTACTGGATGGAAGACAAGTGATTCTGGAACCTGGTTGCGCCATAGAGGCAATGTGATCCGCAACTTGATTCCCCTCACACCAAGTGTGCAACACACTAACACCATCCAGGAGGGCACGAAACCTCCTAACTTTGTACACAATTGACCAAGGAACCTATACTTTACCAATTAGATATCCATAAAGAATCAGCAAATCTGTCTCCACTTGGGAGATAGCAATACTCTTTTGGAGACAAAGTTGCAAACCAAAGAAAAGTGCATTTTCCTCTACCTAAAGCGAGGCACCCCACCTAAGGTACACCATAAACGCTAGCATCACACTCCCACACCAATCACCGACCACTCCCCCCAAGCATTTCAGCTCACACACAGAAGCCATCAGAGTTCAGCTTATGTCCCGAGGCTGGCAGACTCTATCAGATCCGTTTCCACCCTCTCCGCTGAGTGCTGAACCAGAAGATAGCCAGAGTGGGAGAGCGCACCTGAAGATGTGTGAAATAACGGGGCCTCGTGCCACTAGGGTATCAAATAAACCATGACCGCCAGCAGGACCTGGGTATGCATGATGATTACCCTCACTGTAAGAGAATATCCCTCAAAACAGGCCTGATTCTGAGCCTGCCACAAGCTCCAACACCCAACAATAAGAACCACAAACCACGCCATCTGCTCCATACCCGAGCCGCCAGACCCGAAGAACCATCTGTCTAGAAATGTCTCATCACTATGAGCCTCTGAATAGAAGGCTGTGAAATCCCCAAAGAAAATACAAAGGGAAACATCCCAATCACTTTTTAAAAACAAATGGTTGGATATTTCCACCTTTGGACGACTACAACAATGGAATTTGGAGGCTAGACAGATACTCACCTTCTAAATCTGATCATCTGTGGCCACTGCTTGCTTCCTGATTCACCAAGTAAAGAAATTGTATTTCAAGGGAATTTTATTACACCATAGGATTAAATCCCAACTGTCTGGACGAGGTTGCGGAGCCAAGAGCCTTCGATACGCCTGAGAAGAGAAATATCCCGAGGAGGAAGCTGTGAAAACACACCTATCTGGATCCGAGGTCAAGCCAATAGACTCCTAGACTCCCTGCTGGTCATAATCCAGAACTACTTTAATGAACATAGGGTGACCACTGGCTTCCTTGAAAGAGATTAACGACACCGGGCACCTAGGGAAGCCAAGAACCGAACCCGACCAGTTATGGAACCCAAACAGGAGGGCCCCATCACCAACAATCCACCAAGAATTCTGTTTAAGAACACTGATGAGAGGAAAAATTTTGGACCAGAAGGGGGACGCATGGCCATCTTCCACCACCTCATCACCCACCCAATGGCTGGATATAATTTTCCCCCAAATATTTTTCCCTTCAATCACCTCCCATGAAATCTTGACCTAGTAACACTGAAGAGTGGCACTCATACTCCTCACATTAACCCCCCCTTTTGAACAGGCTTTTCCATTATCTCCCAGGACACCCAATGTCGCTTCCCCTTTGAGCATGCGTCCCACATAAAACTAGCCAAAATCTTGTCAACCACACAAATGATCCCCTTGGGAACATAGGTGGAAGCTAAATCATAGATAGGTATGGCTGAAAGGACACTGTTAATCAAGGCAATCATCCCCCCGAATGAGAGGTACTGATTCTTCCAATTCAGCACCCGACTAGAGATTTTACAAAAAATATTATCAAAGTTCCACAGCTTGAGTCTTCCTGACGAAATGGGGGTTCCAAGTTACTTCATAGGAAATAAACCACGCTGCATTCCCAACCTACTGCATAGAGAAGAGATCCTTTTGGCCTGGATGTTGGTAGAAATATAAAAATTTCTCTTATCATTATTCACCACTTGCCCACTCCAGTAACAATACTCGTCCATAAAATTCTTGATGCCTCTGACTGACCTCTTTTCGCCATTTGTGAAAATCAAAGTGTCATCCGCAAACATCAAATGAGAAAACGATACGCAGTTATACCTCCTTAAAAAGGGAGCAAACCACCGCTGTGAAGACTCTTGTTGATGAGGTGTCTAAGAGTGTCCTGAGCTAAGATAAAAATACTGGGGGAGATAGGATCACCCTAGAAAATCCCCTGGGTTGCCTTAAAAAAGTGATGAGTCCTTCCCATAAATGAAACTTCCATCCACAAGGAGTTGAAACATCTAAACATAAGATCAGCAGCCCTGATGGAAATTCCTATTTCCCTTAGGACCCGATTAGTGAACCCCCACTCCATCCTATCATAGTCCTTGTTCATGTCCCTCTTGACTGCCAAGTTCAAACTGTGTGTCTTGTTGTTGATATCCCTCAACATTTCTTGTGCCAGACCGATGGCCCCTGAATAGACCACCCCTTTACGAACCCCTGCTGCTCAACCGAGACCCACTAGGGGAGGTACCTGGGTAGCCTCAAGTTGATGATAGAAGCTAGAATTTTGTAGGGAAAATTTCACATACTCAATATATCATATAACACTATTTTTGGGACAATATGAAGATTGATATCACAAAATATACATCAAGATGTCTTGTATTTCAGAAAGATAAATAAAAAATGTGAAAAAAATCAAAGGGGATGATGCAACCATTACCCATACCTACATGGAAATGGGAAAACATCACAATGGACTTTTTTACTGATCATAAAAAGACTTCAAGAAGGAATAATGATATATGGGTTGTGGTGGATCATCTTACAAACACTACACACTTCATTTAGATATGAGAGGAATTCAAATTGGATCTCCTTGCCTTGATATATCTCAGGGTAGTGTTCAAGCTTCCTAGAGGACCACTATCTATTATATATGATCAAGATCCAATATTGACCTACATTTTCAAGAAAAGTCTTCAGTATGATTTAAAAGATATTTTGAAATTCATCACGGCTTATCATCCTCAAACTTATATCCAATCTGAGTATACTATCTAGGTAATTGAGGACATGTTTAGAGCATTCATAATTGACTTTAAAGGAGGGTGGAATCAAAAAATTCCTTTGGTTGAGTTATATTAGAACAACAGTTTCCACTCAAGCATCCACATCGCTCCCTATGAAGCCCTTTATTGGAAGAGGTTAATGAAACATGAATGCTAGGATGAATTTGGGGAACTAAAACTGCTAGGTCTATAAATGGTCAAGGAAATAGAAGATAATATTAATCCCATTTTGCAGAACATCAAGGCTGATAAGAGTCGAAAAAAGAGATATCCTAAAAACAAGTGATGAAACCTATATTATGATGTTGGAGACATGGTATTCCTATAAATATCTATGTGTAATAAGGTGATGATATTTGGGAATGAAGGAAAGAATAGTCGAAGATATATCAACCCCTTTAAGATCCTTGATTGCATCAGAGTAGTGGCATATTATCTTGCTCTCCCACCTAACCTATCTCGAGTTCATGATGTATTTTATGTATCACTCTTGAATAAGTACATACCTGACCACTCGCATGTACTCAATCAAGAGGTGGTACCATTGGATAATGGTCTTTCCTATGAGAATCATCCAGTGAAGATCATATATCATAGAGACCATGTTCTATGAAATAATACAATGAACCTTGTTAAAGTGCTATGGAGAAACTAAAAGTATGATATAGAAACATAGTAACTAGAGAAATTTATGATGTAGAATCACTATCATCTATTTTAATAAGGTGAAATGAAAATTTAATGTGATAAATTTCTTAATGGTGGAATATTGTAAGGACCAGATCTGTTATAAACTATTATTCTCTTTTTTATTTAATTAAATGAGTTATTATGTAATGTTGTTATAGAAAACACATTCACATTATTGGTTATATGTTATGTAATTTAATATACTATTAATAATATTTACCACATTAAATATATCCATTGAACAGTGATCACGTGATTAGTATAAATATATGTATTTAAAAATCAAATTGACAGAGACAAATGAAGTGATGGAATCATCCAGTCCGGTTGTACCCTATAAAGCCCATCTATCAAATAGTATGAGGGAGATTGGATATTAGGGATTTTTTCTTAATCAGGAACAATACACGATCAAATAATTCATTCATGATTTGAATCATTTTTAGGAGAAGTTCTAACTCATCGAGACCACAGCCAAAACCATGTTTTACAAATTTCCCCATGAAAGTCTCACCATCATGAACATTACTCTTAGGGTTTACACTGGTGTAATAAATGGATCTATATCAAGACAATAATAAAATAAATATGTATATTGTATAGAATAATGAATTTTTTTCACTTTTTTGTTACATTATAAAAGATTTTGATTTTTATTCACTTAAACAGAACTTATATTTTCGGTCAATATTCATATTCAATTTACGAGATTTATATTTTTGAATAAATGGAATTTTGAATAAAATTGTATTTTAATAAATAGTTATTATTAAATAATATTTATTAACTATAAATGGTCAAATAATTTTTATGAAGTTAAATGTACTTTTTCTTAGGGTACAAAAACTATTATTACTAAAACCGGTCATTTTCAATAAATGTTGGGTATTATTTTTAAAACTAAAAATTAAAATATAGAAACAAATTATTTAGATAAAATGAATATTATTTTGGGAATCATTATTTAAATCTATTTAATAAGGTATTTTTAATAATTTTCTTTGAAAAAAGAATTTTTAGGTAAAAATTAAACAAAGTATAATTATATGATGTGTTTTATGAAATCATAATTACCCAAAAATGATGTAATAAATATTTTAATGGATATCCTTGGAATTTTATTTTTTTCCATTAAATAATGTTATTATAAGGTTATTTTATTAATTTTATAATGGATTTATTTATCCTTCGAATCCCTTGATATATTTTAGAGTTTTAAATTCATTTATTAAAAATTGTGACTCACCTCAAAATAAGAAAGGGAATTATTTTCATATTTTCAAACCTTTTTAAAATAAATTAATCAAAAAATCCCCACTCTAGAAAAACACATGGAAAAAAACCATGGTATGGTTTTTGGTTTTGAATATGTTATTATATAGAGTCCAAAACCTTTGTTGGGGAAATATTAAATAATTCTCTATCATTTTCTATATAAACCATTCCAAGAACTCACATATATTCACTCAGAATTATTTTATCATTTCCTTACTCTTTCCTCTCCTCTCTTGAATCCTCCCAAGATGCCCCAAGCTCACAAGAATCCCTTTTTTATGCTTTTGGAGCCACATATTTGAGTATGTAATCTTTACTTCTTCATATTTATCTAAGAATCATTATATTTTTTTCCTTTTAAATTAAATTAATAATAAATAAGTACGTTATCTCACCTCACTCATACTTCTCTTATTATTTATAAATTATGATAGACCTCTTTCTCTCTCATTAATTCCTCCCATGTACAGATGTTACCATGATAAAAATGCATAAGAATTCTTTCCTTTATTTTTCAAGCTTATTTATTGTCGTATGAAATATTTTTATAATTTTGTATGTGTGGGAATGTCATTCCATATCCAAATTATTTTCCACATCATGTAAAAATCTTCAAAGTACTATTTCTCTCTAATCACCCCATTTTATGATTTTTTTTAATGGCACGGTTATGCTGCTGAATCATCACCATGATTATCCTTGCCAAACCAATTGTTTATTAAATTCCATAGCCAGTTCTTATAAAGGTTCTTAACTTTTATGAAAATATACCTTTTTATTAGTGTCTTAAATTTATGTATTCCATACTCTTTGATAATGGAAGAATTTATGATGATGAATGAATCGTATAACAACACTGATTTTTATTACACACATAAACATGATTTATCACATAAAATCTTCACTTGATACAACATAGAAGATCGAGTGGTATAGTGTCTTTGGGGCTTAGGAACATTAAATAACATCTTAGAATATAAAACACATAACATTTTTATTTAAAACTTCCTTTACATGACCACTACATTCCCTCGTACTTATAATTGCATGAGATATCCTGAGGACATGCATAAGAAAATGGTGAGATATATAGCCCAATAAGGGAATAAACATGGAATAATGTGAAGAATACAATACATGTCAGACAATAGGAATATCAATGGAGCACAAGAGAAACATGAATGCAAAGGCATGATAAATCATGATAATCATAACAAGGAAATGTGGCAATAACACTTAACATGGAATTAGCATGACCCAAGGCTCATTGCACATAGATCATGAGTAAACACTCATTATACCAGAAGCATGAGTAAAACATCATTGCACATGAATTATAATTAGTCAACACCCGTTGGACATGACGTATCATGATACTATATATTACACAATGCATTGAAGCGCTATCAGGGCACACCCTTCTTAAACATTTCATTTCATGCATAAGTGTTCCACATGGATCATATGACATGGAATGAATCAATATCATAAGTTATTCCATGATTAATTAATGTGTAATAAATACATGAAAGTACCATTAAATATTTATATGTTCATAAAGGTGAATACCCATGATAGAGACATGGGTATGGTATTCCCTACACAATGATCTTGGCTTGGAAAAACGTGATGCAATTTTGGCATCATAATGACGTTACAAAACGATTCAAGAAAATTGTAGATGAAAGGGAAAAGGGTTTATCATCGAATTTACATGAAATGTACAGTAAGGGGGTCATATAGATACATATCTCAACAAGCATAATGGAATTTAGATTCATAATACAAAAGAATTACTTAGATGTAAAAGAGGAGAGAGAAATCCCTCATGGAATTTCATCATGGTAACTGGTGTACATGGGAAGCATTAATGAGAGAGAAAGGGGTCTCCCATTATCCAAATATAAATAGGGCAGTATGGGGAAGGTTTGAAATCATACCCCAACATTTTTAATTGAAAAAAAGGGCATATCAACTTAAAGGAAATTATACAACAATGGGAAAGGAAGAAATCCATTACTTAGAAGTGTGATTCCAAAGGCTTGAGAGAGGCTTATTGAATGCTTGGGGCACCTTGGGGGGATTATAGAAAGACTAGGGAAGGGTTTATTAAACTCAAAAGGCTTTGAGTGAATAGGAAGAGGGATCTTAGATGGGTTTTTATAGGAAAGGAGAGAGAATTATTTATTATTTAGGTTTGGGTCACCACACATTAAACTAATCAAAACCACAATCCAGTGCATGGTTATTGCCAATGGGTTTTTCCAAAGGGTATTTGAAAACAATATTTTATAATTCTCATGGACTAAAATCTTAAAATAGTTGGGTTACTTATGTAGAGGTGAGTCACTCTCATGGTAAACAATTTAAAAAGACAAAATGTTTTATAAGCCATTAAAGGTCCACTAAATATTTTTAAAATAAATAAAAAAACCAAAATCACATTATATTAATGGTAAAACATATATTAGCTGAACATAATGTCTATATTATTTTATTACATCACTATTGGGTCATATTGATGTCATAAAATACATTATATATTTAAAGAGTAATTAATTTTTACCCAAAAATTTGATTGTCTCAAAAAAATAAAAAAATTAACCGTTGGATAATTTTGACATCCTGATTCAAAAAATAATATTCATATTTTCTAAATAATTTTATAAATATGCAAATTTTTACTTTTAAAATAAAAACCGACATTTACCGAAAATTCATGGGTTTTGACAAAAACATACAATCATTAATAAAAATTACCATTACATTAATAAAATAATATGATTATTTATATTTAATAAAAATAAATTCAATAATAATAATATTTTATTAAAATATTATTTAATTAAAAAATCCATTAATTCATCAAAATAGATTTCTGAGTCGAATATTAACTAAAAAAACTATTTGTGCATTGAAAACTACTTACAAAGTAACAATAATAAAATGAATGTGCATTCCTTATACAAAAATAATGTACATATTCATAGTGCTAGGGTATTGTTAAATAACCCCTTATAACACCCACATAATACCAAAGGGTATGATGTGCGATGGTGATAGACTCTTGGGGTGGCTTGGATAACATCGCTCAGGTGGTAAACTGTATTAACTTCCACTTCTCCCGTAGTCAGTTCCGTTCAAGATTAACATGTTCATGCTCGGCTTGTGCTTGGTCAAGAGCGAAGCCCAATGACACCACCTCCTTTCCAAGCTCTGACAAATGGGATTCTTATGGGGAAAGTCTACTGGATGGGGCCATCACTTCCTCTATTTGAATAAATTGGATTTGTTGAAGACCTATATTTATACTAATCATGTGATCAATATTCTAGGGATATATTAGCAACGGTCACAATTCAAAACACTATTTTAAAATCCAAAAACATCAAACAAAGGAAGTTCACATTTTAGATAACAATAATAAGACATTTAATTAGATAAAGAGTATTTTTCATTAATTTAAGTTTAGGCCATAACAATCTTCCCCCCTAAAGAGATTTCACCCTTGAAATTTCCTTTCCCCACACTAAAATAGATGCGGGTAACTTTGCTTCATCACTTCACCTGATTCCCAGGTCGCTTCTTCAAACATGTGGTTTCACCACAACACCTTGACAAGGGGCATTATCTTATTTCATAGAACATTTTCTCTACGATCTAAGATCTTCACAGATTTCTCTATGTAAGAAATATCATCCTCTAGTTGTACTACCTTTAAAGAGATTACATGTGAAGGGTCTGGTATGTACTTCCTTAAAATGGATACATGAAAGACATCATGTACTTTGGCCATGGTCGGTGGAAGTGCCAGTCGATAGGCCCCAGCCCCAACAAGATCAAGAATATCGAAGGGGTCAATGTACCAAGGACTTAACTTTCATATCTTTCCAAACCTCATGACCTTCTTCCAGGGAGATATGCGTAGAAATACCATGTGTCCAACTTTAAACTCAAGGGCTCATCAATGGTTATCTGTATAACTCTTCTGTTAACTTTGGGATGCCTTGATATGATGCTGAATGGTTTTCACCTTATCCACCATTTCTTCGACCATTTATGGTCTTAGAAGCTTACATTCACTAACTTCATCCCAAAAATATGGTGTTCTGCACCTCTTCCCATGCAGGGCTTTGTAAGGTTTCATTTGGATGCTTGAGTGAAAACTGTTATTGTAGAAGTATTAAACCAGTGGAAGATGTTGGTCCCACCCTCTTTTGAAGTCCATAGAACATGATCTTAACATATACTCTAGTGTCTGAATAGTTTGATCAGATTGGCCATCAGTTTGAGGATGATAGGCCACACAAAAGTTCAGTTTAGCGTCCATAGAATGTTAAAGACTCCTCCAAAATTTAGAGGTCAATATTGGATCTCGATCAGATACAATAGATAGTGTTACTCCATGAATCTTTACCACTTCCCTTATATATATCTGGGCCAGTTGATCCAATGAGAAATCCTCCTGAATTGAAATGAAGTGGGTAGAAATTTTAAGATGATCCACAACAAACTAGATTGTATTGTTGCCTTTGGATGTCTTCAGATGTCCGGTGACAAATTCCATGGTGATGTTATCCCATTTCCATGTTGGTATGGGAAATGGTTGCATCATCCCCTTAGACTTATGTCTCTCTGCCTTCACTTGCTGAAACACTAGACACTTTTATGTATACTCAGTGATCTCATTCTTCATTTTATCCCACTAATAATTCTCTTGGAGATCTCGATACATCTTTTTGTATCCTGGGTGAACAGAGAAATTTGAACGATGCACATCATCCAAAACTTCCTTCTTCAGCTCTGAACTTTATGTAACACAAAGCCATTTCCCAAATCTCACAATTCCTTCTTCATTAACATTGAACTATAAGGATTTCCCTTTTCTGATATCTTCCACTCTCTTCTGAATTCCCACATGATCCTTTTGATCATCCTTTAACCTTTCCAAAAGAGACAGTTGAGCAATCAGTTGTGAAAGGATTGATGATGTTCCCTTATTAATTATTCCCATGTCCATATTCATCAAATATAATAAGATTTGGTCCTTATAAATTCTCATCAATGATAGAATTGTTGGTTCCTTTCTGATTATAGCATCTTCCACCTTGTTCTCTTTCCCTAAGTTGTAATGGATTGGGCAGTCAAAGTCTTTGATCAGCTCTAACCAACTTCATTGGTGCATGTTCTACTATTTCTATGTGAATATATACTTGAGGCTTTTGTGGTCTGTATATATTTCAAACTTCTCCCCAAAGAGATAATGCCACCAAATTTTTAAATTGAAGATCACTGAAACCAACCCCAAATCATGTGTAGGGTAATTCTACTCATGAACTTTCAATTACCTTGAAGCATAGGCAATGACTTTGTCATTTTTCATCAACACACATCCCATGCCCTTCTTCAAAGCATTACTGAATACCAAAAAAGTTATCCACTTGTGGGTAAAGTGGGCACTAGTGTAGTGATAAGCCTCCTTTTTAACTCCGTGAAGCTTTCTTCGCATTCTTTACTCCAAGAAAGCTTTTCTCCCTTCCCAGTTAGCTTGGTAAGAGGGTTGGACAGTCAAGAGAAATTTCTCTCAAATCGTCGATAATATCCAGCAAACCCCAATAAGCTACTAATATATGTTAATTATGTTGGACTCATCCATCCCTCAATTTCATCTATTTAGGAGGGATCCATAGATATTCCATTGCTTGTGATGATATGGCCCAATAATGATACCTCCTTCAAATAGAACTCACACTTGATACACTTTTCAAAAAGATCCTCTTTCTGCAAGATCTCTAGTATAGTTCTTAGATGCTCCTCATGATCATCCTTGGTTATGGAGTATATCATAATATCATCTTTAAAGACTACCAAAACTTTTTTGAGGTAATCCCTAAAGACTCTATTCATCAAGTCCATGAATATTGATGGATAATTAGTGAGTCCAAAAGTAATTACATTGAATTCATAGTGCTCGTATCTTGTACGAAAATTAGTCTGGGGATATCTTCCTTATTCACCCTTACATGATAATATCTCAACCGCAAATCCACTTTGGAGAAGTATTGTTCTCCACACAACTGATCGAACAATTCATCAATTCATTGGATTGGATACTCGTTCTTTATCATGATTTTGTTAAGCTCATGATAATCGATGCAAAGGCGCATTGAGCCATCATTCTTCTTGACGAGGATGACTGGTTCATCCCATGTTGAAGCCCTTGGGCATATAAACCCTTTATTCAGATTCTATTGTAGTTCTTTTTTAGCACCTCAACCTCCACAACTGCCATTCTATATGGAGTCTTGGATATTTGCAATTCCCCAGGTATAATATCAATTGAGAATACAACATCTCTTCTAGGATTAAGCCCAGGAAATTTCTCGGGAAACACTTCAACTAATTCCCTCACAATTGACATGTCTTGAAGGATAGTTGACTCCTTAGACTCAATCATCTGAGCTAGATACGCATGCTCATAGGGAATTAATATGTATGCTTGAGATGATGGAGATAAAGAAGATTCATCTTACTTCTTTCACTTGTATAGAATCAAGGGTGGATTATCTACATGGAGAGTGATTTCCCTCTCATAGTAATTTTTGTTAGATCTATATAAGGAAAATACAATCCATGCCAATAATTGCATCAAATTCTACTAGAGGGAGTATGATGAGGATCACCGGGAAATTAAATCCACATATTATGTTAGGGTAGGAGTTATATTCCTGGGGTGAAATGATTTCCCCATTTTCTGTACTCACCGAAATCATTACTTCATTGATTTTTGGGGGTGCTGGAATTGAACTACTAAGCTTTTGGGATATAAAATAATTCATTGAACCTGAATCAAAAATTACATTGACTATTCTTGAATGAATAAATAGAATACCTGTCACCACTTCATTTTTTGGGGTTCACATCGGTGGTAGTGATGGAAAAAGCCCTCCTTTTCCGCCTTGGAGGATGTTGGTTGCCTTGGAAAAACCTTGGCTTAGGGCACTGATTTGCAAGATGCCCTGGTTCTTTGCAGTTATCGCAATGAACAACGCATTGAGGTTCTAACATAGCATTCCTCTTTTTTGTTGTAGCCGTGGGTTTTTCTTGTCTATAGTTAATAGCTAGGTTCCCTTCTCTTCCACACCTCAATCATTTCCTCATCCCCCTTAGGTAATTTCTGGGGTGCTTCTTTCCGCACCATGGGCAAGTGGGGTGCTGGATCTTTTTAACACCATTGAATTTATCCATCATACCGCCAGCAATGAAGTCCACCTTACGATTCTTATCCTGTGATACCCCTGATATTTTCTTATCTTCATTTCGACCTTTAGGGGAAATCGAACAATTTCTTCATAGCTTTCGAAGTCACGAATCACTAGCACATTCTTGTAGGCTAGGTTTCAACCCACCAAAGAAGAAATCAACCTTTCATTCGGAGGTAACATCAAAGCTGGAGGCATATCATGAAAGCCTTGTGAAGTCTGTCTCATACGCTTTGATAGATTCATCAAAAATTTTCTTTAGTGCAAGGAAGTCTCTTTCCATATTAGGTTTTAGGGTGCACTGATAATATTTATCGAAAAAACATCTTCCATAAATCCTTCCATTCCAATGCCTCGATCTCCTCCTCAGCCTTCGTATTTTTTATCAACATCCACCATTGATAATATTTACCCACCATATGATAAGATTCTAGGAGAACCTTCTCTTGTTCATAACATTGATGGTTGGAAAAGATCTTTTCAATGGAGTTGATCCATTGTTCGGTGATTGAGGGATCAGATGATACATTAAAAGCTGGAGGCCTTTGTCTCATGAAGCTCTCGATAGTGACTTGTTATTTATTAGGGTGGTTGAATGTTCCTCTTGACCCATTATTCTATCCAAATATTTATTTAACTGGTAGAAAAGCATGACAAAGTTCGTGATTTTTGCTCTTATCAGGTTGGGAATCTCATTAGCACAATCATCACATTGATCCTCACATCAGTTGTTAGCTAGGGTCCTCCAATTACCATCCATTGGATTGAATAAAAGGAAAGTTATGGGTAACACATAAAGGGTAATCCAAGGACGAAACGAATGAATTATAAATAACTTTTATTTTCGTAACTTATGAATCTATAGGCTTCAATATATGATATCTATGATATACATTCTAACACATATTCTAAAGGGAATTTTTTAATTCCCTTAATAAGGGATCATAATACCCTTCTAAATTTACAAATTCATATACCCTAGGATTTTCATAACCTAGAGTGAAGTTAGGCCTATTTTCTTGCCGCTGTTCTCATTCAAGTATAGCTCAAAGGGTTGTTTTTGGGTTTTACCCCTAGGATACATATGTGCCAGAGCAGCCTCTACCTACTCGTATCTAGAATAGGATGTATTTGCTTGATAAACCACTTACTCAATACTCACCAAAACTTAGGGAAGTTTTTATTATACTTATTCTTGTCTCTAAGTCTTCACTAGGGTTTTCTAATCATAATCCCAAAAATAACTAAACCTATCCTCTGATACCATCTTTAACAACCCTACTTATTATTACACACTTAAACCTGATTTATTAAATAAAATATTCACTTGATACTACATAGAATATTGAGAGGTATAGTGTTTTGGGGGCATAGGAACATTACATAACATCTTATAACATAAAACACACAACATCTTTATTGAAAACATCCTTTACATGACCACTACATTCCCTCGTACTTAGTATTTCATGGGATAACCTAAAAACATGCATAAGAAAATGGTGAGATATAAAGCCCAGTAAGGGAATAAACATGGAATAACATGAGTAATACAATACATGTTAGATAATAGGCATATCAATGGAGCACAGGAGAAACATGAATATAAAGGCATGATAAATCATGATAATCATAACATGGAAATGTGGCCACAACACTTCACATGGAATTAGCATGATCTAAGGCTCATTACACATAGAGAATGAGTAAACCCTCATTTCACCTGAAGCATGAGTGAAACCTCATTTCACTTGAATTATCATACGTCAACACCCATTACACATGAAGTAACATGATACTATACTTTACCCAATGCATTGGAGTGCTATCAGGGCGCACCCTTCTTAAACATTTCATTTCATGCATAAGTGTGCCACATGGATCATATAAAATGGAATCAATCAACATCATAAGTTATTCCAAGATTAAGTAATGTAGAATAAATAAATTAAAGTAAAATTAAATATTTATATGTGCATAAATCTGAATACCCTTGATAGAGACATGGGAATTACATTCACCACACAATGATATTGTCTTGAAAAACACGTTGCAATTTCGACAGCATAACGACGTGACATAAAGATACATGAAAACGATTGATTAGAGATAAAAGGGTGTCTAATCATTTGTACATGGAGTGGGTAGTAAGGGGGTCATATAGATACATGTCCCAACAAACTTAATGGAATTTAGATGCATAATACAAAAGAATTACTTGGATGTAAAAGAGAAGAGAAAATCCCAAATGGAATTTCAGCATGGTAACAGGTGTACATAGGAGGCATTAATGAGAGATAAAGTGGTCTCCCATTTTTCAAACATAAAAAAGGTAAGTATGTGGAAGGTTTGAAATCATACCACAACATTTGTAATTGAAAAAAAGGGCATAACAACATTAATAAAATTAGACAACAATGAAAAAAGAAGAAATAACTTACTTGGAAGTGTGATCCCAAAGGCTTGGGAGAGGCTTGAGAGAGGATTATTGGGAGCTTGGGGCACCTTTGAAGGATTCTTGAGAGAGGAGGGCATGGGTTGGTTGAACTCCAAAGGCATTGAGTGAAGATTAAGTGGTATCTTGTGTGGGTTTATATAGGAAATGAGAGGGAATTCTTTATTATTTGGGTTTGGGTCACCACACATTAAACTAATAAAAACCACAAACTAGACCATATTTTTTGCCAAAGTGGAGTGTAAAACTATATTTTGTACTTCCAATGAATTAAATTATTAAAATAATAGTGTTTCATATGTGGAGGTGAGTCACACTCTCAGGAAAAACCATTTTAAAAACAAAATGTTTTATAAGTCTTTCAGGGTCCACTAAAGCTTTGTAAAATAAATCAAACTAACCCAAAATCACATTATTTTGTTTTTAAAACATATATTGGCCGAAAATAATGTTTATATTATTTTATTACATAACTATTCGGTCATTATGATGTCATATAACTCATTATATATTTAAACGGTATTTAATTTTTACCCAAATACTCGATTGTCTCAGAAAATTATGAAAAATTCACCATTGGATAATTTCAACATTCTAATTCCAAAAATAATATTCATTTTATCTAAGTAATTTTCTAAATATTTGAATTTATACTTTTAATATAAAAACTGATATTTACCGAAAATTCATGGGTTTTGACAAAAACCTCTTTCAAACATTAATAAAAATTTCCACTGCATTCATAAAATTATATGGTAATTAATATTAAATAAAAAGTAATTTAATAATAATAATATTCTATTAAAATATTTTTTTAATTAAAAAATCCATTAATTTATCAAAATATATTTCTTAGTTGAATATTAACTAAAAATATTATTTGTGCTTTAAAAACTATTTACAAAGTAACAATGATAAAATGAATGCACATTCTTTATAAAAAATAATTAACATAGTCATAGTGCTAGGGTCTTATTACATAACCCCTTATAAAACCCACATAAGACTGAAGGATAAGGTGTGAGATGGTGACAAACTCTTAGGGTGGCTCAGATAACATCGCTTGGGTGGTAATCTCTATTAACGTCCACTTCTCCCATAGTTGGTTCCACTCAAGATTAATGTGTTCAAGCTTGGCATGGGCTTGGTCAAGAGAGAATCCCAATGACACAACCTCCTTTCCGAACTTTGTCAAATGGGCTTCTTTTGGGGAAGGTCTACCAGATGAGGCCATCACTTTCTTTGTCTGAGTAAATTGGATTTGTTAAGGCCCTATATTTATACTAATCATATGATCACTATTAAATGGCTATATTAGAAATAGGAATAATTCATAATGGTATTTTAAAATCCAGATACATAAACCCAATGAAGCTCGCATTTTATATAACCATAAAAAGACATTTAATTAGATTAAGAGGAATTTTCATTAATGGAATTTTGGGTCATTACAAATCGTTTTTTCATGATCCATGTTACACACTTAAGAATGAGAATGAAATGAAGTTGACTAGTGCACCAAGAATTTTATAGCCCTCTAATGCATTGGGTATAGTTTAGTGTCATTATAAGTAATGTTTGGATAGGGGTATATCTGATTCCTTTATTTTACTTTTTCCACCATGATGTCTTTTCAGTTTATCCTTGACCTAGGATTATGATCTAGTGTTTTATGTTCTTGCCACATTTCCTAGGTTATGATCATCTTTCAATATCATTCCTTGTTATTAATTTTCCTCTATGCATCATTGATTTGAGATAGCTTACATGTATTGTTATATTCTTGTTATGCCATATTTATTCCATTAGTATTCTTTATGGCCCATCCCTTTATTATATATTTCCCCAGGTTATCCAATGATATTTTAAGATCAATCTTTTTAATGTTTTTTCAATAAAAATTTCGTAATTCATGTTTAATGTTGTATTGAAATGTACCTAATATTATGACATTATAATTATAAATCATTCAGGTTGTATTAAGTGTAATTTTATGTAATTAAATAATGTATTAATGTGTAATGAAGATAAGGGTTGTTATAAATATGAAATGGGTGTACCTAATCCATGTATAGAGGACCCGGACCAAGGTATGATAGGGGTGTACCTACTGTATCTATCTAACTAGTTCGAATGTCCTACACCCTGATTCATCAGGTGAGATCTGCCTATAACAACACGAATGATACGAGGGACCCAGACCATGGTCTACCCGTAGTGATTCCAATATCATAAGAACTACTCTATCGTTTGAGGACCAAAACTCTATATAAAGTGAAGTTATGTCTATATAGATCTGAGAAATAAAGTAAACTTGTTCCCTAGTACAACAACAAAGTACTATTCAGATTGTCTCTCTAATACACCATCCAGATCACCAGCATCAAATAAACATCACAGTCATAATGCCTGACCACATGATTCTAACATAGACATGAGACCTAATACCTAAAATTAGGAGAAAAACACACTAATGGGATTAGTAGTCTAGGGGAACCACATCCTGATATGAAAATAAAGAGTACCAATTCTGATATCTCCCCAGTGATCCACCTTGTTCACTACCAACGATCAAGCACCACTGACATAGTTTCACTCTTGAATCAAATCATTTTGTATCTTAGAGATAAACAAAAATTATACTATTTTTTTCTACGTGTAAAACTTATTAAGATGGGCTACTCATATGCCGGATTATGATCCCTGATGAAGGAGATATGCTAGGTGGATAATTGCACGGATTGTACACAACATGCACTGAAGTACACATGGGGTGTAACCACTATATAACAACTATTTTTTCCTCTATTTCACATCATGGATATCCATGAAAGCTTACACAATGTTAAAAAGTATTAAATGATGCTTCTCACCTCTCCTAGACTATGGTCGTGTTCTGCCCCACACATCTCGGTCATCCACATCTTCTACATGGTGTGTACACATGGTACATGGTGTGTCCCAACTAACTGGAACCTTATCCTTGTTCTAACCCCATATTTATGTCTTCTACCCATGTTTGTGTCTCTATTATGTAATTTCACATGGTCGTATCCCTTGATATGGCTACCCTAGTCATGTCCCTCAACCCCATGACCTGGGCTCATTACACGACATGGAACATGAGTACTGAACAGGTAGTTCCAAAAAATTTCATATTCCATGAATGGGAGAAACAAATGATGAGTAACCCTACATAAAATACTTTTGGGTTTTTAATTATGAATGTTAATTCCCTATAATCTCCAAAAAACTCCCATGTTTCCTGAAAATCCCATAGATCAACCCTCATGGTGTTCCTAATACCTTTCTAATGTTTATAAAACATTAAAAATATGCATTAAGAATAAAATAAGGAATTAAAAAAACTCAACCTCATAGTGAAATGATAGTTCTTTGTGTTTAGATCTCATCTCAAGAACCATTATGGAATGATCCTGGAGTGATCACCATCATGATTGGTTTTTAAAATTTCCTTCTCTCTTTGGATTCTCCTTGGTTCATCTGTCACACCAGGTAGGGTAAGATGGGTCTCCCATCATGCATGCACACACCAACAGGGGGTTTATTCCTTAAATTTTATTAAATTAATAAACATTCATGAAACTCCCTTCCAACACATGTCCTCAACGGAACTCTCAAAGCTGATAAATTTTATTTATGCATAAGGAAAACACAACGATCTAAACTCAACAAGGACCTCACATTTATGATATGATAATCCAATATGAAGTTATTTAATTTTTACATGTAATCTATTCAATTTTTATAATATATATTTAATATGACTACACTGAGTCTCTATAGGCCCTAGAATCCTGTGCCGACTGAACACCTAGATTCATAAATATTCATTAAAATATTCCAAATTCCACTAAGAAAAAACCTAAGTCAGTATACCATTGGATGTTAAATTATTCGTTGAAAATTTTATATAATATTATTCTAGGTACCTTAGAAAATATTCTTGTTTTTCATAAATATGTTATTTTGGACTAATCGCATAAATTCAATCTTTATGGATGGTATATTTTTCTACAAAGATTTAGCGTTCCTTCTTATGTGGCCCATATAAAACTTTAGATAGAATAGTTAAATGGTAATCTTGTTTAATGATTTGTAGTACAAGAAATTAGAAACCCTAAAAAGAATAATTAGAAAATTCATATATGTCGATATAGATTTATAATTAAAATGGAAAAATATATTGAGTCTGGATTAATTTAACAAATTCTCACAAATTATATTTATAATAAAAACTTGGGAATTTCAAAACATTTATTCAAGTTTCAATAAAAATACATAAAATGGGTGGACAAAAAAGTTAATAACAAATTGATAACAATATGGTTATTATTTCAATGAACAAAAATGAAAAAACATTTGATAAATTTTATAGTTATATATAAAATCATAAAATTATTGAAGTATATAGAAATAGAAGTCCAAATATTATCAGAGAAGATAATAAATAACAATTTAATGAAATACAAATAATTAGATTATCGAATAAGAATAAAGCATCCCTTTATCATCAAATAATGTGCAAGTGTTTTTAGAAATAATTTTTTGACTGATGAAGATATTTGGATTGAAATGTAAATGATTCTATTTTACTATATTTGGAAACAAGAAATACTATTTTCATATAATAGTTATTTCTCATAGTCAATGATACCCCATGATTTGATGGGGTTACAAGAGGGAAATATAGTTGGAATAAAATCATAGCATCCTAATAATAATTTGATAGTCCAAAACATATTTGATAACCTTAATGGAATAGTTGATTAAAATGATCAAGAAGGATATATCACCAATATATGTCACACACTACTAATATAAAAGATAAATAAAAAAATCAATTCTAAATCTGATAGGAATGTGAGTGATCAATATAAATCAATGTTTTTTGAGATATATAAAAAGATTAAAATGGTGAAAACCATGGATGATGGACGGGGATTTGTTATTACAGCAGGCAAAAAAAGATCAATTAAACTATATTAAAAAAAATTATAGTTTTGGGTTCTTTTATAAATAGAAATAATTTAAATTTTTTATACATAATAAACTCATAACAGTGATAATATTAAGTTATACAACATTTTTTATTGTTTGAGACATAATATCTTGAATGAATATCAAATTCATGAAAATGGGAATAATAATATTTTCATATGAAAATGGGAATAATAATATTTTCAGTCAAATTAAGTGTGAAATATATTTTTTATGTTTGATTGTGATGGAATAAAATAAACTATGAAACAAATAACGTTCCCATTTGGGATAAAATAATTTGTGTAAACTCATCGATAACAATGCTATGACAAAAATTCAAATGATGAAGAATTAAATAAGTAACAATTAAATTTTTTATATGTCAAATATAGTTATAAAAATAATAAATGATGTCTATCTAAGAAAAAAAGGCCACATGAACACATGAAATAGTGAACCACACTTTTCATACATAAATATCACATCTTAATAGATAATTTCATTTCATTAAATTAATATTCACACTAGAATCAAATTAGCATTGTTACTTTTTGGACATGGATACATGACAAGTAGTTCATAATTGAAATAAATAATCTTTCATTAACTTAATAATTACTACAACCCTTCATATACATATAGTACATAATACATTTCTTCAATACTGGTGGAAATAGGGCTTAAAAAAGGTGAGTTTAGATGCTGATAAGGGTAAAAAAGGGAGACATCAATAGAACATGAGAATAAGATTATGAGAATATGAGAATAACATTTGAAAACCGTTCCCTACATATCATAATGAAAAAATGTGAGTCATAAAATAAATCAGGGTAGTTCATAAGACATGAATCACTAAAGAAATGAAGATAAAGAGCCATGAGAACATTACCTTGAAATATGACATAAATTTAGGTCATACACATGAGAATAGATATATATTTCCTTAGTAATAAAGGATTATAACTAAGACTATCATAGTAGGGGGTTCATTCCAAAAATAATCATTGTACTCAAGGTCCACTCCTATTATTATCACAGTTTATAGAGTCACTTATTGAACTTGGTTGACTTCCCCATTCTATTCGTTTTTATCTCATTAGATGTTAATATTTAACCAATACAATGGAGGGATATATAATTTTAGTCCATCCAATCACATAATTAAAATCATACATATGTGTTCCACACTATCATAAAAAACTCATGATATCATAATCCATTAAAATAGAAATTTTTTCTTAAATATTTATTCATTTCATAACATATGGAAAAGAAATGAGCTTTATAAACCTTTTCATCATAATCAGAAACTATCCCAAGAAAGGAAAATGATTGTATCATTATAGCATATACATAGTATATCATACGAAACATACCTAGATTTTTTCATTAATGAATTTAAATACCATAAAAACATCAATATAACAATTATGAGAAAAATATCCTCTCTATTTTGAAATCAATTATTTAAAATATAAAAAGGTTATATATATTAAAGATATAATCTTTTAAAAATAACAATGAAACTTATAAATAAAATTTTAAATCATTGTGAAGTCATTATGGAGGAAAATATATTTCATGTTTTATATGTTATAACAAATATTCCTTTAAAATTTTAAGTAAATATTCAAAAGTGCCTCATTTGGAATATGAAAAGAAGGTACATTTTTAAATATTTTATAAAAAATAAATCATGGGTAAAAATGAATATAAAAAATTATTTAATATTCTTAAAAACATTATTGAAAATATATTTTGAAAACCTATAAATAGAAATGAAATTACTTTCGACAAAATAGTTAAAAAAAATTGTTTTTTTCTCATAAATATATTTTGGACTATTGAGTACATATTGAGATCAAAATAAATTAAAATCATATAAATTCCATAAATATTGAGAGGATAATAAAATTCTTGTGTTTATTGACATATAAATAATAATATTTTATCATCAAAATCATAATGACAAAAAATCCCAATAATCAATGAGATTGTATCATAAAACCCATACAAATTTGGTAACATTTTTTTCATAAGAAACATGAATGAATGAAACATAGATGGACCAAAAAATTAACATAATTTTTTTTTATTTTCAAGATTAGATTAATAAAAAAATAATTAAAATAATTTTCTAAACCCATATTAAATAAAATAAATAAACTTTATATTCTTTAAATAATAATTCAATTAAAAAATAGTATTTTTCATTATTCATTAAAAAATAAGGCATTTTTTAGATCTATATAAAATTAACACTTATATAATTTTTACATGATGATTACCAAAATTAAATTAATATTTTTAAATAAATATAATTAAAGTGGAAAAAAATTAATTTTAATATATTTTCATTAAAAACCATAAAAATCATTTTTAGTGAAAAATCATTTTTGAAGCATACAAAGACATTACAAAAATTAAGTAATTATATATCAATATATGTAATTTATCTACAATAATTAGACATAAAAATAAAAACACGTTTATTCCTATTCATACCACCAATATTAATGGATAAGTACTAATAGTAATGTTGAATAATAGTATTAATATTATATATATGTTCATTAAAACTATGTATTATTTTAGACAAAATATATAAAATAAATTAAATTTATTTGAAAAACAATATTTTATAAAAAAAATATTAGGGTGTTTAATTCACTATATCTTAAAAACTATTTCACCCATGAAATTACATTACCCACATAAAAAAATGAGGTTACTTATTTTTCATTATATCATCTGGTTCCCATACAGCTTCATCAAATTGGTGCTTTCTCCATAAATCTATGACAAGGTGAGTGGTCTAATTTACATGAACATTCTCTCTATGATCCAGAATCAGAATTGTTTTTTTTCATAGGAATGATAATGATATAGTGGTATGAACACTAATTTTAGTATATGTGAATAATTAGATATTTACTTCCTCATGAGTGATACATGGAATACATCATGGATGTTATAGAGGATTAGTGGAAGTAGCAAGATAAAAGAAAACATATCAAATTAATCAAGAATATATAAATTGAAAACATTCCTAGGTCTCGTCGTTCCCTTATTCCAAATTATCATAACCTTATTCCATTGATAAAATAATTTAGAAACATTATCAATATCTACAAACTCCAAATAATAATAACTATTTTCATCATAATTTTTTTGTCAACTCGGTGTTTCCTTCATGTGATGTTGAATTGCTCTAAAATTTTATTCCATTTTATTAGCTAGCTCATGCCCCAATGTATTTAATTCCCTAACTACATCTGAACACATTGTAGTTCTATAATTGTTTCTATAGAGGGAATTATGATGATCCAAATAATTTCTCATGTAAATGTTACTATTGTACGAAAACACGACTAGAAGATGGTGTTGATCCCAAACACCTTTGGACACTATTGAAGAATATCTCAATATGTCCTCGAGGGATTTAATGGATATCTCAAACTAGGAATATTTTTTGAGAATGATACAAAATGTTGAAACTCAATTATGTATCCAATCTCCAATGAAGACTTCACCAGAACATCAAGGTAAACCTCATATACAGATAAGATACAATATAATATGGTAGTCTATCCAACATTAAAACATACATAATTTATATCTTGGGAATTGGATCCAGTGATAAGTTATGTGTTATGAATTCATAAGGTGATCAGGTACACAACATATAGAATCATTTCCTTTAGATGTTTTGGGGAGTCTGATGACAATATCCACGGTGATGTTTTCCAATTTCTATTCTGGTGTTGATAGTGATTTTAACATTACATTAAACATGTGTCTTTCATACATAACACTATGACATACCAATAATTGATATACATACTCAATAATATATATCTACATGTTCCCACACCATAAATACATATTCGGATCTATTTACATATTCAAAATTCATGAATTCATAGAGAGTAATGAACTACAAACCTCATCCAATAGATCATTCTTTAAGTCCTGTATAGAAAGAACACATACATAATTTCTACACATTATCATTCCATCATAATAAATTATTCAAAAAAAGGTTAATTAATAAACTATTATATTTTTCTACCTATTCCTTTTTCTACTCTTTAGTCTTTACATGTATAGATGGATTAACACACACTTAATAAAGATAAATTTTCTCCCCTTCTTTGATGATTTAAAAAATATCCTTAAAAATCTATAAATATTGGATATTTTATGATTCTAATCATAGATAAGTAAACAAGATACTTTTGAAATTAATCTTATACTACCTTTTTCATTTTCATAGGGTGGTGGTCTATTCAGCAGTTATAATATTTAACTAGATTCAACCATCTTCTCTAGATCATATTAAATAGATTTTTTATGAATATATACTTTATACATATGTAATCAGTGTATATATCACACATTTATCTATTTAGATAATTTCACTACATATATAATTTATAAATTTTCATAGACAACTCAAAATAATGAGTTGGGTTATTTTTCTAATGAACCTTTAATTTTCATGAGGAAAAGGCTGTCACAATATCATTCTACATGAGGGTTCATTCGAACTACTTCTTCATTATGTCGATATATATTAAAAACACAACTCCAATACATTGTAACATAATCATAGGTGTGATAACTATCCTTCTCTTCATCTCCCTGTAATTTTCAGCATTCACGTGTCCAAAAGAACTTATCTCCCATCTAAGTTAACTTGGTTAGTGGATTAGGCATTCATGAGAAATTATCCAAAATCTCTCGATAATAAATAGTGAGACTAAGAAAATGAAGAATGTTAGTCATAGTGGTTTTTCTTGTCCAATGTTAAATAAAATCTTTATTTTATGGATCAAAAAATATTCCTTTCCATAAGAATATATTACTAAAAAATGAAAAAAAATAGCCAAAATATTCTCCTTATAAATTTCGCATTAAACGTCTCCTTCCTCAGGTTTAGCAAGAATGTACTCAATTAATATTCATAGAAATCTTTTTTCTTTGAATATAGAACATTATAATATATAAATATTACAAAAAATTGATAAAGTTAATATCTAATGGATCTATATATTAAATAAATTAAGGTATTAGGGTAAATGAATAAGACCAAATGGGATCACTATATATTTATAGTATCCATAAATTTTAAGAAATTATACCCTATTTATTTATTATTTTTCAGTCAATTTATGAAATCAAGATTAAAGTTAAATATAGGGAAATTTTTTAGAGTCATTTAGTTGATCAAACAAGTCATTAGTAAGAGGTAGGGGATACTTTTTTTTTATTTTGATCATGTTCATCACCCGGTAATCAATATCGATTCACATCGATCTAGCTTTCTTCTTAACAGCTTGAAAAAGGTAACCTGATGTGACCTATTTGATTAAATAAATCCCTTTTTCAAGATTCTATTAGATTCCTTTTTTATATTCTCTTATAGTTACTTCTTTAATTATTAAATATTAATCGATTATATTCTATATTGATCATTAAATTAGGTTTATCCTTAGATAGGAGTTCCATTGAGAACTCAACATCATGATTGGGTGGAAGACTATAAATCACTTTTAGAATGAAATCAAAAAAATCTTTATAATAGGAATGTCTTTGATATTTATTTTCCCAACAACTGTCTATGATAAACACCCCATTGAGGGTTTTCACCGCAAATTAAACTTCAAATATGTGAGGATAGAAATTAAAATTTCATGATGCAATTCTTGATATACATGAATTCATACAAATAATGTAAAAAGGGTACTTTAATTTTATATGTTACCAATTACCATATAAAATTCATAATTCTATCCATAATACTTTAATAAAACCAAAATTAGTGGCATGGAAATTCAAAATATTTTATTATGGTGATTAGTTAAACAAATCACTCAACCAATTTCTGAATCATGAAACCTTATTTCTAATATATGGCACATTATGTTTTATTTTGGTCATTCGTGATCAAGATAAATTAAAATCCATCACAGTAGATCATAAAGTGTTTGTGAATTTATAAAACACATATCTGAGGTGTGTCAAACTAGGTGTGTAGTGATGCATGTTTTCATGTACCAAGTCCTGATCATGTAAAATCCTAATACAACCTTTTCATAGTTATTACCTTTACATAAAACTATGCCAGAGCCACATCCACATGTATTTTCCAATCATTGAATTAAATTCATGGAAACCACTCCCTATTTACTTCACCAAACATATATGATATTTTTCTATAAGTAGCTTTATTCTTGGGGTTCTCAACATTTTTTTTTGGACTCACCTATTTGGATAATACCAAATCATGTTTCATCTATATTATAATTATGTTTCATTAGTTTTTATAGTTTTTATCATGTAAAAATTATGTAATTTTAATCACACTACATTCTTGATTATGATTACATTGTAAAATTTTCTATGTAAAAGGTCACCAGTATGAAGGTCTCTGTTAAGAGCCTTCAATTTAAGTCACTAGTTAGGGCTACTGTTCTATAAGTTTACCACTATAAGGTTACTTCTAGAAGGTTACCGCTAGAGGGTTACCACTAGTAGGTTACCGCTAAATGGTAACCTCTTGCAGGTTACAGCTAGAAGGTTACCGTTGTGGAACCTTACCGCTAAGCTACTAATTCAAGTTCACTGCTACGAGTTTACCACTTAAGGGCTACTAATGTATAGCTACCGATAGAGGTTACTGGTATAAGGTCACTGATGGGAATCTTACAGAAGGGATATTTCTAATGTCACCACTAAAAGGTTACTGTTAGAATGTTACCAATTTAATCTTACTACTACAAGGTTGCTACTATGTGGTTACCACTGGAAGTCTACTGATGAAAGGTTACTGCTGGAAGAAATATTATAATTCACAAGCCTATCGATGAAGCCTACCATTGAGAAGGCTACCGCTACCAGTCACCCGAGACCTATACTTATACTCTGTACTTTTTCAATTTTCTTATCATTATTATAATGTCCATATTTGGTAAATGTAATTCTCCTAACATTAATTAATATTGATAGTCGGCATATCTGGAGACCTTATGAGGTACGGGGAAGACCACACATGGATTGATCATTTCTATTATCAGATCTAAAGAATAAAATATAACATCATGCTAAAAAGATGAGGTGGTGAGAGAGATATTACATTACAGACCTAAAGAACAAGTAGAAAATCCCATTAGTTACACTGTGAACCGAATATCTTAACAAAGAACATTTTGGGAGAGAAAATTCATGGTTGTCTTGTTTTGATTTATCAAATATCTTACAATCCAAGAATCTAAACGTCTCAGTACATGTATTCAAGAACCTAAAGTTGTGACACTCTATTTCTTAGACAACTTCTAAAGAAGGACTCAAACTACAATTTCTTCACACCAAGGAGTCCATAGATGAACTGAAAACACATATATCCTTGTAAACTCAATCCTCATAACATTATTTATCATACATTTCTGAGTAGTGTGTGTTTGTATGATACACACACTTTATATTATGCTTACACATGAGTATACTTAAAATCCTCACATCAAACATTCCATAAATGTTGGTTTCCCATGTATAATTGTGGAAGAGGCCATTTGTATCCAGGTTTTTTTTCAATGAAGAACTTTGGTAGAGGTTGTGAGACCTAGACAGTTTGTGAAAACTGCTGTAAAGTACGACCCAGGTTGTGTATAAAGTTTATTAATATAAATTGCTTGGTGGTAGGTGATCACCAAGTGGAGAGGATTAACTCTCAGATTGAGACTGAACATCTTGTTTAATTCTGCTATATATATTATTTGGTAATACTATGTTTTTTTATTTTCCTCTTCTTATAACTTAAAAGGCAGAAAACTATTTTACATTAACTTTGATGGTTAATTTTGGTTGGTGTTATATGTGTTTAATTCATTAAACCTATTTCCAAAGTTGATTAAGTTTTTACATTGATTAAACTGAGGAATAATCAATCATTGAAAGATTTTTTGAGCAATTTAACATTTATATATCTACTTCCTTAATTAACTGGGTTGTTTCAAATAGGGGGATTTTATCATAAGGTTTATTTAATTAAAATTTTAAGTAGGAACTTAATTCATCCCCCTCTTGAGATTCAACCTCAACCAACATTGGTATTAGAGTATTATTAATTGATAATATTAGAACTTCTTTCTATGCTTTTCAAATTAATTTCAACTGAATTTTAGTAGTATCTTAATGATCTTAAAATTTCTGTCATATCTGAATTTTCAGTTCTTAAAATTCCTGACAATTATAGATAATGGAGTTGAGGGAGTGGATACTAATAGGCCACCATTCATTAATGGTAATAACTATGATCAGTAGAAATTGAAATTTAAAATGTATCTAGAGAGAATGGGTCCTAAAATATGGGACATAATTGAATAAAAACTTTCATTATCTACTACTGCTAGGGATGTAACATCCCAAGTATATATAGAATATAAAATTTTCATATTTATTAAAAATTTTGAATTAAATGTTAATTTTACTTTAAAGTAGATCCTATGTTTTATGGCATAACAAATACACAAAAACCGATTTCTTTGAAATCTTAGGTGGAAGACAATGCTGAGTCATACTACAAAATATTAATAAAATATTATTTTAAATAGTAGTTAATGCCTAGTCATTGTATTGCCAGGAATGGACAGGACCGACTACAATATGAATATACATGTTTTTTAATTTTTTTTACATTTATTTAATAAATTTTAGAGGCTTAAAATAATAAATAATCTAATTTATGCGTAAATTCTCTAATATTCATTAAAAGGTCTATTTATCACCTTTTGATGGAGAACCCTATTTAAATCTAGTTTTGGTCAATTTTATATGTTCTATTTGACAAAATAATATTCTTCTTTAGAATTGGGAAATCAAAATTTACTTTGGAAAAAAATTTTGCATTTTTTTTGATAAAGTTAATTTTTTATGAATAGTGAAAAATACTGTACTTTAATTAAAACCTTCCTTTTAATATAATTTATTTATATGGTTAGATTATATTTATAAATGGTTTTAAAGTGTAATTAAATTATATTTTTACCATTTAATCCTATTTTGGTCATTTTATGTAATTTCACGTTGAAATTGGACATCAACAAGTGTCAATATTTTGATAGTTATTATTTCTTAAAAACATGCTTTTGGTTTTGACAACGAGAATTAATATAAAATTAATCTCTGCCACATATATGTTTTGAATATGGAAAATTAGATTCAACATTTGGAATCAATAGGTCCAAATTTTTTAAATAAGTAAATTTTATTTTTAGACATTTTAATTATTTACCTCAGTAAATATTTTATTTACCATGATTAAAGGGTAAACCTGGTAAATAAGGGTAAAAAATAATTTTATAATAATATTAAATTACCCTAACATGTACCATAATCATATTGTTTGATACATTTCCAACCAAGGGAATCCCTGGTTATAATTTGGGACCCAATGGAGCTACTTAAGAGTGATAATGACACTTTATATTCATTAATTTAAAGTAAAGACATAAATAACTTAAACATATATCTTTTCGTAAATAAATTCTTACATGGGGTTATATAAGTTTTCTCTTCGACTCTAAATATTAATTAGAAATATAAAAATATTTCCTACATCATGATATTTTTATTATAATTTTTATACAACAAATAAATAAAATTATTTTTGACATAATAATGATGTAGTCTTTACCTCTTTAACGAATGGTTTAAATAAATAAGATTATAAAAATTTAAAAATATAGAAAACCTGTCCAATTATTTTTGGATGATTTTATTTTGAACATGATTCATCTTATATTGGAATTTAAAATGTTTTGGACTTCTTGAAACTGAAAATCCTTATTTAATAAAATAATATTTTTAATCATTACTAAAGAGCCCCCCCCCCACCCCCTTATAAAAAGACCATACTTATAACCCATTCCCCACACTTATCAAGACCATTGGCATGTCCAACCTATGACAAATTAATCTCCATATATACATATCCTCCTCCTAGAAGCCTTATCTTAAGCATAACACAATTCAATTAAACCTTTTCGTTCAAACCAAAGGGAGATACCCGATTTAAAGGAAACATCTTTTCTTAAGGTCTTTTGTTTTATTTTACTTCTCCAACCCCATAAACTCTTTTTATTATTTTATTTTATAAAAACAATAGAATCCATAATATACAAGGTTTTTTATGAGAAGGATTAGAACTTCACTTAAATACGCCTCCATATAATGGTTAAAATAACATATTGTTCCTACGGATGGTGAACTACTACATCATAAAACGATGACTGTTCAATTATCTCCTACCTCCTCTCATGGTGGCAATTATGATGGAACTTTATTTATATATGATATATATTATATTTTTATTATTTTTATTCTTCTTTATTTTCCATTTATATCATACCTTTATGGTTTCCATAATGGGTAAAGGTGATAATTTCATTTGAGGAAGTGCAGACTACTACCCCCTCAAAGTAACATGACTCGTTCATTCCATACATGGAATGTATAAAGGATGGAGATAATTAAATTATATATGATATTATACTTTAATTATAATATACCTATTTATAATTAATTTTTTATTCCATTAAATATGAAATAAAAATGAATGTAGCATTCATGCATACGTATAGCTTACCATCTCCATGAATATTATTATTCTGGATATAATCAAATTTTTATGATGTGGACAATTTGTAATTATACCAAGTTCATTTTTGACTCATGTTCCAGACATCGACAAAATGTCCAATATGAACTCAAATAATTAACTAATTGTTATATAAAAATAATAAGTGATATATATAGAATAATAAACTTGAAAAAAATTCTTAATAAATTATAAATTAACTTATGTTTATTATTCACGAAGAACAAGGAACAAACGAGTCATATCGGACACAGGGTAAGGGGTTTCTTATCTCACTTTTAATTCTATGTGATTTCCATTGTTATCCAGTAATTTATTATATTTGAGGTATTGTGTACCTTTATTTGATATATATTATCATAATTATATTTATATTCATGGTATTCTTTGATTCATTTCGTGGTTATTAACACTTGTTAATACAACTCAATTGATTACAATGTGGTAAACTATTTTCATATAAATTTTTATTCCCATGATTTTTATGCTATATTTGCCATTATTTTCTTTTTTGTGGTTTATGTACTTCTAATTATTGTATTATTTGTGTAATATAATTTAATCTATGGGTATTTAAATTTTCATTATATGATCCTTCTTTCATGGGGTGTATGATTCGTATGTTTTCAAATAGGTATGGGAACCTTTCACCCTCCCCTTTTTAAAGGACTTATTTTTGTTATGTACACTACTGGAAAACTAACCTATACCAACGGTTTGGAACCGTTGGTATAGGCCTCCAAACCGTTAGTATAGCCTATACCAACGGTTTGGAGAACTGTTGCCAAGTAAGCCGTTGGGATAGGTCTATACCAACGGTTTTGGGAAAACTGTTGGTATATACCTATACCAACGGTTTTGGAAACCGTTGGTATAAGTAATATGAAAATATATACCAACGGTTATGGAACCGTTGGTATATGTATTTCAAAAAAAACATTCACTGGGATTTGTTCCCAAGACCCCCTAGTTTATCATTGAATGACTTAACCACAAACCTAACATGACTTTTGTGAACATAATTACATAAATATATATATGTATTGTCATAATTATTTTAAATTTTGATTTCTATAATGTTCTCGGTAAGAAGATATGATAAAAATTAAAAGGACCTATACCAACGGTTGTCAAACCCGTTGGTATAGGTCCTGATTCTGGATTCAATTCTGGTGCAAGGTTGATATATGAGGGACCTTTCCCAACGGTTTGCCAAAACCATTGGTAAAGGTTATGGATTTCCCAAAAGTTTGGCCAAACCGTTGGTAAAGGTGGCCACAAAGTGGGATTTTCCCAATGGTTTGGCCTAACCATTGGGAAATCCATACCCTTTCCCAACGGTTTTCCAAAACCGTTGGGAAAGGTGGCCTCAAAGTGGTCTTTCCCAATGGTTTTTACAAACCGTTGGTATAGAAGCATTGGGAAAGCTCAGATTTCTAGTAGTGGTATTTTAATTTACATCTTCTTATGTAGGGATATGTTCTTATATATCCTTATTGATGTAAATTTTATGTCCATGTGATGAGATAACCTTTTCTCTCTTATCAACTCATTTTCTTAATTTTAATGTGACGCCATTAGGATGTCGAATTTCTATAAGGGAACTTCTTAACCCAATTTCAATTCATTTGATTTAAACTTCTACTTATTGATTATGTCACGCTATGAATATGTGTGATAGACCTATGACTGTTTCACAATGAATATCGAATCATATTTAGTGTATTTATATTTGTCACACATAATTATATAATTGATTTATCCTTAATATAAGGATACCATGTTTATAAGGGATTCTTTACCAATTTTAATTCAATTGAGACTTCACAATTGTTATGCACAAATTCACTTTTATATGGTGTATATACTGCCCGTTGACATATGATATCATGAATCTACATAGTATCATGATATTATAATCTTTTATTAATGTTATTCTACAATTATTTGTATTCAAGCATCTCTTATTTGGTTAGAAACTCTTTAACTAAAATATCTTTTTAAATGTTTTAAAGAATTATTATTCTAAATCTTTCTCATTAATGTCCATGCATTAAATTTTATTTTAAGAATTTGTTCATATGGACATTATTTTTTTAAATATTTTAATTCTATTAAAATATTCAAAGTGGTATGTGACACTTTGATTCAAAAACCTCTTTATTAAATGTTTTAAATGGTTTTAAAAATGGTTTGATAATGAATTGTTTATTTAAATATATTGATATGATATATTGTGATTGGAATGTGGAAATGTTATCTTTCCTTAATTATTGTTTTATGTGTTTTGAATATGTTATATTTATTGGGAATTATTTACCTATACGATTGGTTATGTGATAAACCTAGGTCGGGTGAGCTCGAGATAGCTCTCCAATTCATTAGGTAACGTGACGGAGGTAAACATTAATGTTTCTCCTAACAGATTTAGGGAATATACGGTGATGGGTATTCCAACGTAACTCCCTACATAGTTTTGATAGCCAAAATTTATGAATAATATGGATTCCATAAGATACCTTTATGATTTATAATTTCTATGTGTTATTCGAAAATCATATGATTTCATAAGGTATATTATGATTGAAAAGTATGGTTTCATTGATTTGTAATTATTGATGGGATAATTTTTTCCTTCTTTATTTTATAACCCTTACAGTGCTTTTTATACTCATCCCATGTTTTTTTTTTTGAAATGTTTTCCACATGACTTAAATATGAATAAGGGTCAAAGATGAGATCAAGGAAAAGTTATGCTATACAAAACAAGAGACTAGACATGTTTCTTTTTAAGAGTTATTATTTTATGAAAAAAATGGGTACTATGTAGTAGTTTCTATATGTAATATTAAAGTTTATATGTACTAGTTATGGCCTAATTCTCTAAAACTATAAACATGAAAAGATCCTCAATTTGAATTTCTGATTTAACTTAGGATTAAGTAATGTTTATGACCAAGTTCTTATAGTTGGTATTAGAGGTTAGTTTAGAAATCTTCAGGGATTAAGAGTTTTCATTAAACACATGGTTAGTCCCTATGTCTATTATTTTAGTTAAGTCCTTGTTTTATAAAATTTTCAGACCAAGGAATGTTAGTTACAAATGGAGGGAGGAGGATCTCAAACGACACTCCTATCTCATCCTGATGACATGCTTGCAATAATTATTTCAAAGTCATGTTAATATGATGGTGAAACTTTTTCTAGAATACAAATCACTTGAAAGTAGTTGTTTGAGATATCAAACACCTCCACTATACCTCCATATAATCGTGCATCATGGGTTGTATTTAATCAAGTCTTATTTTCTCAATATTCTCATATTTTCATAAAAGGAAAATATTATCAAGGAATTTTTAAATATTTTACCTTGTCACTAGATTTTGAATAATATTATGATTTTGAAAAATGTACTGAATAAGGAGACCCTTTCACAACCTATTTATATTTTCTTTTACAATATAGTCTCTCAGCACACACTTATGGGATTTTAAAAGGACCGTTGATTGAAATTTTCAACTCAAATTTGGTACAACTATTTTATAAAAATCATGTTTCATCAGATGTTTTGAAATTATATTTCATACATGATTATTTTCCGAAACTGTATTTCTTCGAACACCCATATGACTCAAGTTGTACAAGGTGTATTTCGATGAAAGAAGCAAATGATTTTGAAGTATCTCTAAATCATTATTTAAATGCATGGACCTTATACCTACGTGATAAAGATGATGATGAAACTATATGGACACCATGATCAAGGTATGATGTTCTTTCTATTGGGAATAGTTTTACTTCATCATATGGAGGTGAAAAAAATGACAATATATAAGATGATGACGTCTTAATGTGTTAGGATAAAAATGAAAGGTATAAGAGAACTTTTGAAGTTAGAACATGTTAGGGTAATTTTTTGGTTTTATAAAAAGAACAACCCATAAGATTGGTGACAACCCATCATGTTCGGAAAGGCCGCATGAATCAATCCCACAACTGAAGGGTGATAATGGTGCATCTCCTACCACTATCATACGTGAAGTCCCTGGTTAGTATGATTTATTCTTTTAAGTTAAATGATTTTATGGATCGATAATAAGTGGATTTTGGGAACTTATTTTTTTTAAATTGATATCCATAATATAGGAAAATGATTTGGTGATTATGTGATAAAGTTTATTTTAGAAGATTTTTGCTCTTTTGGAAACATTATATGCTTAAAGGAAATAGAATTCTATGGAATCTCATTTTTGGAGTAATGGTTTTAATTTTATTTTGGAAGAATCTATGTTTTTATTGTATACATGTGACGATTTGTTTTATTTATAGAAATTATTAACCTATCATGGAGAATATGAGATTAGGTTAATTACTTCTTAGTGTGAGACTTTAAGAGTAACATTGTTATTTGGATATAAATTTTATAATTTATCTTGGAAGACTATGGGTATAAATCCTTATGAGATTTGGGTTCAATATTAGTTTGTATTACATTGGATAATTTTATGGATAATTTTTTATTGAATGGTCTCAGTTGAACTTTTGGTATTATTTGACAAATTTTTGAGATTTCGAGTAGTTTTTCATTTGGTAAAATATTATCCTATCGGGGGATTATCTTATCTTTTACAAACCATTTTGGTTTTGGATAATGTCTAAAAATATGGAATAAACATAGTTCATCTTTTGTGTATTATGTGATTCTATAGAAGTAGATTATAACACTTTCAATGTGAACAAGTCATCTTGAATACTCATCATTTGGAGAAAAGATGAGTTTTTGAAATAAATCTATTAAAGGATGAAAGTTTAAATGACAAGTAAGTATGTTCCCTTATGTTCTTATTCAAGCTCTTAAATAATTTCCTCAACATTATGAAAAGTAACATAAAACAAAAACATTTTCCTTTATCTTTTCTTTTCGGGGAATCAAAGACCATTTAACCCATCATAATTTTGTGATTTTATAGTGGTTAACTTTCTCCTAATCATGTTTTCTACCACTCTCCCTCAGAACTTGATGGTTTTTTTCTTCTCCATATCCATGTTTTCATGGAATCATAGTATTTTTTGTCTCAAGTGACATTTTGGCATTTCTTTCATTCTTTTAATGTGATATTTTTATTGACTCTTTTTTGATGTGAAACTTTTAATGAATTTTCCATGCCCAATTTTAAAATTGTGAGGACTTAATTCCCTAAAGGGGGGAAGGATGTAACATACCAGGTAAATAAATAATATAAAATTTTCATATTTATTAAAAAAAATTAATTAAATTTTAATTTTTCTTTAATGGGGATGCTATGTTCGATAGCATACCTAATACACAACAATGGGTTTCTTTGAAATTTTATGTTGACACAATGTTGAGTCATACTGAAGAATAATAATATAATATTATTTAAAATATTATTTAATGCCTAACCATTGTATTGGAAGGAATAGACATAACTAAAAAAAACATGAACATACATGTATGTTAAATGTTTTTACATATATCTAATAAATTTTAGTGTATTAAAATATGAAAGAATCCAATTTATGCATAAATACTCTAATATTCATTAAAAGGTTGATTTACTACCTTTTGATGGAGAACCCACTTTCAATATAGTTTTGGTCACTTTTATTTGTTCTATTTTACAAAATAATATTCTTGATTCGAATCGGGGCATCAAAATTTACATTGGATAAAATATTGGTATTTTTCTGATAAAGTTCATTTTTTTATGAATAATGAAAAAATGTTGTATTTTAATTCAAAATTATCTTTTAATCTAATTTTTTTATATGGATATGTTATCTTTCTAAATGTTTTTTAAGTGTAATTATATTATATTTTTACCATTTAATCCTATGTTGGTCATTGGACATAATTACATTATGAAATTGTATATAAACAAGTGTCAATCTTTGAGAGTTATTTTTTTTAAAACACACTTTTTGATTTGACAATGGGAATTAATATTAAATGAATTACTATAATTTTTTTTGAATTTAGGAAAATTTATTCCATATTTTTTATCATGAGGTATAAATTGTGTAAATAGGTAAATTTAATTTTTTTACATTTTAAATATTTATCTCAGTAAATATTTTATTTACCATGGTTAAAGGGTAAATCTGGTAAATAAGGGTAAAAAATAATATTATAATAATATTAAATTACCCTAACATGTGTCCTAATCCTATTTTTTGATACATTTCCTACCATATGCATCCTTGGGTCGATTTTGGAACCACATGGTGCCACTTAATAGGGATAATTACACTTTATATTAATCAATTTAAAGTAAAGACAAAAATGACATAAACATATATCTTTTTGTAAATAAATTTTTACGTGGGGTTTTATAAGTTATATATTTGAATATAAATATTGAATGAAAATATAAAAATAGTTCCTATGTCATTATATTTTTATTATAATTTTTTCACATCATATAAATAAAATTAATTAGGACACAATAATGATGCAGTGCTTACATCATTAATGAATGATTTAAATAAATAAGATTATAAAAATTTAAACAATATACAAAACCTGTCTAATTATTATTGGATGATTTTATTTCTAACATGAGTCATCTTATATTATACTTTAATATGTTTTATACCTTTTAAAACTGAAAATCATTATATAATAAATTAATATTGTTAAACATTTCTAAAGAACCTGTACTCCCCCTTATAAAAATCCCTCACTTCTAAATCATTCCTAAAAATTATCAAACCCCTTGGATTATCCAACATCTGCCCAATAAAGGTAACTATATCCCTCTACTCCTCATTGAAGCCTTACCCTAGTCAAAAATAAATTCAATTAAACCTTTTTGTTCAAACTAATGGGACATAACAGATTTAAGGATAACTTCTTCTCTTAAGTTCTTTAGATTTATTTTACCTCTCCAACCCCCTAAAATATTTTTATTAAATTATTTTATAAAAAAACTAGTATCATAAATATACTATGTTTTTATGAGAATTATTCTAACTACACTTACAAACACCTCCATATAATGGTTAAAATAACATATTGTTTCTGTGGACGGCGAACTTCTACCTCACGAAACGATGATTGCTAAATTATCTCCTACCACCTCAAATGGTGGCCATTATGATGGAAATGTATTTATATGTGATATATATTATATTTATATTGTTTCTATGCTTCTTTATTTTCCATTTATATCATACCTTTATGGTTTCCATAAGGGGTAAACGTGATAATTTCATTTGATGAAATGCGTACTACCGTCCCCTCAAAGTGATATGACTCATTCATTCCATACATGGAATGTATAAAGTATAGAGATAATTAAATTATATATCATATTACACTAGAATTATAATATATATATTTATCATTACGTTTTCATTCCATTAAATATGAAATATAAATGAAAGTTGTGTTCATGCGTATGTATGTCTTACCGTCTCCATGAACGGTGTATTTCATTTCATATCTCCAAATGTTTTGTAATATTATAAATAAATATATACTGGATATATATGATATATATGATATATATGATATCTAAATAATTAATTTTATTATGTAGATAATGGAATTTTTACGACATGGATAATTTTTAATTATAACAAGTTAATTTTTGACTCAAGTTCCGAACATCGACCAAATGTCCAATATGAACACCAAAAATTATCTAACAGTAATAGAAAAATAATAAGTGATATAAAAAGAATAATAAAAATAAAAAATGTTATTAATCAAGTATAAATTAACTTATGTTTATTATTCATGAAGAACAAGGAACAAACGAGTCAAATCGGACACGAGGTAAGGGGTTTCTTATCTCACTTTTAATTCTGTGAGATTTCCATTGTTCGCTACTTATGTATTGTATATGGGTTATTTTGTAATTACATTTTATATATATTATCATGATTCTATTTATATTCATGTTATGTTATGATTAATTTGGTGATTATTAACATTTTTTCATATAACTCAATTGATTACAACGTGGTAAAGGTTTTTCATCTCACTTTTTATACTCGTGAGATTCATGCTATATTTGCCACTATTTACTTATGTGTGGTGTATGTACTTACTATTATTGTATTATTTGTATAATATAATTTAATTTATGGGTATTTACATATTAATTTTATGTTCCTTCTTTCAAGGGGTATATGTTTCGTATGTTTCCAAATCGGTAAGGGAACCTTTCACCCACCCTTTTTTAAAAGACTTATATTTGTTATGTATTTTAATTTACATCTTTTTATGTAGGGATATGTTCTTATATATCCTTATTGATGTAAATTTTATGTCCAAGTGATGATATATCCTTTTCTCTCTCATCAACTCATTTTTTGAATTTTCAAGTTATGTTGTTATGTTGTCGAATTTCTATAAGAGAACTTCTTAACCTTATTTCAATTCTTTGGGGTTAAACTTCTACTTGTTGATTATGTCATGCTATGAATATGTGTGAATGAACTCGATTGTTTTACACTAAATATAAAATAATATTGAGTGTATTTATATTTTTCACACATAATTGTATTATTGATTTATCCTTAATCTAAGGATATCATTTTTTTAATGGATTTCGTCTTAGTGTAAATTTCATTGTGACATCACTATTGTTATGCACCTATTCAATTTTATATAGTGTATATAATTTCCTTTGACATATTATATAATGAATATCCTTAGTATCATGATATTATAATCTTTGATTAATGTTATTCTTCAATTTTTTGTATTCAAGTGCCTCTCATTTGGTTAGGAACTCTTTCACTAAAATATCATTTTAAATGTTTTAATGATTTATTCTTCTAAATAACTCTCATTAATGTCCATGTTTTTAAAATGGTTTTAATGATTTATTTATATGGAAATTATGTTTTTAAAATATTAATTCCATTAAAATCTTCAAAGTGGTATGGGACACTTTCATTAAAAAATATATTTATTAAATGTTTTTAATGGTTTTGAAAATGGTTTCATAAAGCATAGTTTATTTCAATATCTTGATAAGATATATTGTTATTAGAATGTGGAAATTTTATGTTTACTTTATGCTTGTGTTATGTGTTGTGATTATGTTATGGTTATTGGGAATTTTTTACCTAAATGGGTGGTTCTGTGATAAACCTCGGGCGGGTGAGCCCGATATATCTCTCCAATGCATTGGGTAACGTGATGGAGGTAAAATTTAATGTTTCTTCAAAGAGATTTAGGTAATATACTATGATGGGTATTCCAAAGTAACTCCCTAAATATCTTTCATAACTATAATGTATGTATGATATGGATTCCATAAGTTACCTTTATGATTTCTGTGTGTTATTCGTAAATCACATGATTTCATAAGGTATGTTAAGATTGAAAAGTATGGTTTCTTTGATTTGTATTTATTAATGGGATAATGTTTTCCTTATTTATTTTATAACCCTTACCAAGATTTTTATTCTCATCCCATGTTTTTTTGAAATATTTTCCACAGGACATAATGATTAATATAGATCAAGGATGGGAATATGGAAAACACATATTATCTAAAACATGGAACTTGACATGTTTCTTTTTAAGAGTTTTTATTTAATGACAAAATGGGAACTGAGTAGTAGTGTCTACAAGTAATATTAAAGTGTATATGTAATAGTTATGGCCTAATTATATAACACTCTAAACCTAAAAATATCGTCAATATGAATTCTTGATTTAACTCAAGATTTTGTAATGTTTAATATTGAGAACTTATAAGGGACAAATGGTCTCAGTTGACTAAAGCTACATAGAATAATAACTATAAAGAAATGGATGCATTGTACTATTCTTTCAGTGATGAATAATTCAATGGAATATCTTCATGTAAAACTGCATATAAAATTTGGGATACTTTGGCTATTTCCCATGAGGGAACAACTAAGGTTAAAGAGTTGAGATTAAATAATTACACTACAAAATAAGATAATTTTAAACTGAATCTTAATGATCCTATCTCTAAAATGTATTTTAGGATCAATGAAATAGTGAATACCATGAGTCTTATTGGGTAACCAGTGGACATCAAGGATCAGATTATGATATTTCTTTAATGCCTACTTGACAGATGGAGAGGAACTTCAGTTTCATTCCAAGAATCTTGTGACATAAGCCAGCTACTAGTGAAGGAACTGATTAGAAAACTAATGATTCCTGAATAAGAGCTTAAGTTGAATCAACAACTAGAATAATAACAATGAAAGAAATATATAGCATTAAATACTACTACCTTAAAGAGAAAAGACAAGGAAAATGGTGAAGTTTCAATAGACAGTTCCACCGATGATGATTCTGATTCTGACAGTGACGAGGAGCTAACTCATTTTCCTAGAAGTTTCAAAAATTTCTACTGAGATAAGAAGTCGTTTAGAATATCAAACTATAGAGGAAATAATGCTGGTATAGCACATTGTAAAAAGGACAGAAAATGGAATAACAACACAAATGAGATAATCTGATATGAGTGTAGATGAAAAGGTCATGTGAATGCTGATTTCCCCAAGATAAAATTTAATAAGAAATATAAAGACAAGGGAAATGGATATAAAAAGGATATGAAAGATACATGGAGAGATTCAGAGGACAGTTCCAGTGGATCTGAAACTTTTTATACTAAACAGAACCATCATGAAAACCTGTGTTTCATGACAGAAACATCTAAGGTAATACTTAATTCTCCCATACATAATGCTTACTATTCTGGGAATGAAAGTGAATCAAATAATGATGAAAATATGACAAAAGATGATCTGTTTGAATACTGTGGAATGCTTGATGATACTTTTAATGAGCTCAAGGATAAATATAAATCATTTAAAATACAACATGCTTTAAATAAAATTTATAAGTTTGATTTGGATATTGAAATGGAAAAATCAGCTCTGCTATTAAAAGAAAATATTGAACTAAAATTATCAAATGGGCAATTAAAAAGAGATCATGAGATTTTTACTGATAGTAGGGATACCTTGACTCAGATTCTAGGGAACCAAATTGATTAAAAATTCACAAATGGTCAAGGATATCAACCAGGATAGAGACGGAATATTAAAAAAAATTGTTCCAATATCTGGATAGTTCACTGCTTGTTCAAGTTCTAGATCATCTCTTGAAAAAAAATTCCTCTAGGACCTAATGAAGTTTTTATGTCTCAAAAATTGTCTTTATATTTTAGAATACATGTAAGACATATATGGGTTCCCAAAAATCTATTGCCTAACCTCTCTAAACCAAAGAAAATCTGGGTACCAATGTTACCCTATGCCTAATCTGTTTTGCTGGAAAATTAACTAAAGAGTTCCTATAAAACCATGTGGTACATGGATATTAGATGTTCAAGAGATATGAAAAAATAATATTCATGATTCAGAATCCTAATAAAATATAACGGTCGATATGTTGCATTTGTTGATAATTATAAGGGAAATATCATTGGATTATGCCAAATTGGTAACTCTAGTAATATATTAATTTCAAAAGTACTTTTTTTTGATGAGTTAAAGTACAATATACTTAGTATCTCTCAATTGTGTGATGATATTTTTAATTCTAAGTTTAAAAATGATTCAGGCAATGTTTTTAATTCTAAAAATTATTTAATATTCAGTACTTATAGAAATGAAAATGTACATGTTGTTGATTTAAACTCTTTATATAAGAAAAATGTTTCTTTTCTAAATTATTTTCATAAGGAATCTTGGTTATGGCACAGTAGATTAGGACAATGGAATGTGCACTCACTTATGAAACTAACTCATGATGGTTTAGTTAGAGACTTAACTAAATTGTAAATAAAACTTAAAAAAGTTTATAATCATTGTCAAAATGAAAAATTACATAATGTTTCTTTCAAACCAAAGAAAGAAGTTTCAAATTCTCAACTGCATGAGTCGGTCCACTTGGATTTCTTGGGACCATATAGATTTTCATGTTTGAATGGGAAGTATTATGTCTATGTTCTTATAGATGATTTTTCTAGATACACATGGGTATACATTCTAGCTCACAAAATTGAAGCATGTTTATATTTAATTAAATATTTCAAGTCTGATTAAAATCTAAGTGGACTTAGAATTAAGACATTGAGAAGTGATCATGGAAGTGAGTTTGAAAATCTGGAGTTTGAATATTTTTTCTCACATAATGGATATAATTACAATTTCTCTGATCCTAGAACACCTCAACCAAATGGAGTTGTAGAATGAATAAATAGAACACCTTAATAGAATTCTCGGACTTGTCTTAATGTGAATAACCTGCCTGTCAATTTTTGGGATGAAGCTGTTAATACAGATTTTTACATCATCAATAGAGTTTTAATTAGACATGTTTTTAAGAATAGAACTTATAGGATATAGAATAATAAGATGCCTAAGGTTAATTACATTAGGTTTTTTGGTTGAAAAGTTGTTATCATTAATACTATGGATAATCTAGAAAACATTTCCTCCAAAATTGATGAAGGAATTTTCATAGTTTACCCAATCTTTAGTAAATCCTATAGAGTATTCAATAAGAGAACAAAATGTATGGAAGAATCTATTCATTTAAAATTTTATGAGACTAAACCACATAAACCTAAAACCTCTCTTGAATATCTTGAGGAAGATATGTCAATTCTAGACCTTAATTATAAAAACAGTGAACCCTAGTGAAAAAAACTAGTTCTAGAAATTTTCTATAATCTGAACCTGCTGAATCTAAACCTATTGAATGCCATGAAAAGTCTAGTCCAATACTTTCTATAGGTATTATAACTCTAAAGATTCATCCTTTAGATGTTGTAGTGGGTGTTCAAAATAAAGGAACACAAACTAGATCCTCTTTGAGAAACTAGGTTTAACACCAATCTTTTCATTCATAGCATGATCCCAAAAATATTAATGATTCTATTATTGATGAATTTTGGGTGATAGATATGCAAGAAGAATTAAATCAGTTTTAATGAAATAGTGTTTCAAAAATAGTAAAACTACTTAAAGACACTTTGACTATATGCAATAAATAGGTGTTTAGAATCAATGTTCATGAATCTGAAATATAGTTAGAAAAAGGATAGATTAGTTGCACAAGGATATTGTCATGAATAAGTAATAGAATATGAGGAAACCTTTGAACATGTAGCTAGACTATAATCCATTAGTATACTAATTGCTTATTCAACTCAATTAAATTTCAAACATTATCAAATGGATGTTAAAATTTAATTTCTAAATGGGTATATATTTGAGGATGTGTTGGTTGAATAACCCCTTGCTTTACAAATCCCCTTTTTTTTAATCATGTTTCTAAACCTTAAAAATCTTTATATGGTCTAAAAAAAGCTCCAAGCACATGGTGGTATAGACTCAGTTCATTTATTATTATTGGATCTTTTAAAAAAATTATTTGTATTGATTTTTCAAAGATGATGCAAAATGAATTTGAAATTTGTCTAATGGGGGGACTTAAATTTCTCCATGGATTTCAAAATTTTCTAAATAAAAAGGGTATTGTTTTAAATAATAGTAAATATATTAAGTAAATTATGAAATGTTTTGGTTTGGATAGTAATTAAGGTATTGATACACCTATAAGTACCACATGTAAGTTGGATGCTGATGAAACTGGTAAACCAGTTGATCAAAGAAATTACAGAGGTATGATCTGGAGTCTCCTATACTTTACTGCTAGCTGACCTCATATTATGTTCAGTGTATGTATGTGTGCTCATTTTCAAGCCAATACTAATGAATCCCATTAAACTATTATTAAAATTATTTTTAAATATATCAAGTATACTACTAACTTAGGTATATTTTATCCAATAGGAAAATAATTTGATTTGATATGCTTTTTAGATGCTGACTTTTCTGGTGGAAAGTTATAGAGAAATATCACCTCTAGAAAATGTCACATTTTGGGCAAGCCACTAGTATCATGGTGTAGTAGGAAATTTAATTTTATTTCATAATCAACTTTCTAAGTTGAATATATATCTGCTGGTAGTTGTTGTTCTCAAATTCTGTGGATGAAACACACTGTACTAGTCTAAAGATATTAATTCAGACATCACTATATAAATTTTGGTAGTACAAGTGCTATTAACATCTCTAAAAATTCAGTATCTCATGTTAGGACAAAGTACATTGATGTGAGACATCAATTTTTGAGAGATCATTATCAAAGAGGTGATATCACTCTTGAATTTATTGACACTGAACATCAATTTTTTGATATATTCACCAAGACTTTGAATTCCGAGAGGCTAAATTACATCAAAAGTGAGTTAGATATGATTAATTTTAGTTAATGACACCTCACCATTGGACCTCACTGTTAGGACACCTCACCATTGGACCTCACCTTTAGGACACCTCGCTATTGGACATCACCATTAGGAAACCTCACTGTTGGACCTCACTGTTAGGACACCTCAGGGTTGGACCTCACTTTTAGGACACCTCACCATTGGACATCACCATTATGATACCTTAACATTGGAACTCGTCGTTATGATAACTCACTGTTGGATCTCAAGGTTAGGAATCCACATTGTGGACCTCACCGTTAGGACACCTCACCGTTGGACCTTACCGTTAGGATACCTCCCCATTGGACCTCACTGTTAGGACACATCACCATTGGACCTCACAGTTGGACCTCTCTGTTAGGACACCTCACCATTGGACCTCACCTATTGACCTTATTTTAGGCACCTTACAACTTGTCGAACTTATGGATAGGTCCTAGACATAGTTTTCTCAGCTAGATTTTGAAACATTTTAATTTTATTCATTTCATTTACTTGATTTGTTTTTTGATCTCTAAATGATAAAAACAATGAAATAAGTCACATTTTTATCCACTTAAATCCTCACCTAAACCTTTTCTCCTGAATCCTTTAACCTAAAATACTATTAAAACCCTCAAACCACATCAAATCACAATGGAAAGTGTAACGAGACTGATGGTTGGTGATGAAGGAGATGCACTGAACCCTAAGTGACCTAGAGCTGAGTCTAGTGGTGGATTTATAGTTATGGAAAATCTGATCAATAATCATTTTTCAAAGAGTGAAATTGTGTTTGAGAAATAAGTAAGTTCATAATGGCTGTTGTCAAGAAAAGTATCTAGTGCTGAAAGCACTTGAAGCTCAAGACTGGGTATAATTCTTCATAAACCATAATGGAACATATTACCAGAATCTATTAAAAGTGTTTTATGTGTTTTTGAAGTCTAAAAATATGAGGATGAGAACTGAATGATTTCAAATAAAAATGTAGTTAGTGTGATCTTCTCTTCTATTTAATGGGATGAATGTTTAAGATTCCCAATTTAAGGAATATTCGACTATTATTCCAAAGTGGTGCCTCCGGCTACTGATATTTTCTTCTAGGAAGAGCATCTGAACAATCGGATAGGGAATATAATCCTAGGAAAGGTAATTATTGCTGATATGGATATGAAAAAATAATAATTTTTACCTTTATCCAACATGTATTGAGTCCCAGGAGAGGGAACTTTACTAGTTTAAAACATTAGGACATATTTTTGTTTTATTTTTCGAATCATGGAAAAAGGTAATATATTTTCTTATTTTTGTGGTTCAGTTAGAGGATATGACTAGGCCTACTTCCAAGTAAAATTCTTTGTTTCATTCCAAGTTGATATCGTTGATGTTGAAAGTGAAATTTGTTTCTAGAAATAAAAAAGAAACCATAGTTGTAAAGGAAATCTTCTGTATTTTTAAAATGGTTTGCAAGTGTATGAGGATAAACTGGAACCCGTGGAAATGGGAATGGATGAGTGATGAGGATAAGATATATAAAGACTTTATCCCTATTGTCAATCCTAATAGGACGAAGGATAAGATTGATCTAGTTTTAATATCTGATGAAGTGGAACTAGTGTTTTCAGATGAAGAATAAGAGGTTTTTTTGTACAAGAAAGAGAGGATTCTCTGGTAGATGACAGAAGTGATCCTGAACTTCCATCAAGTCCCCATGTTGGTGTTGTATCATTTGGTGATTCTATTCTATCAATGATTTTTCCTAAAAGAGAGATAGTCCTAATGAACCCTGATGATGTGGAAACCACTGAAGAAGAAGGTGAGGACAATGAATTAAGATACATTAATGTTGGAGAGACCTTAGAGGAGGAGGATGAAGTTGACTCTCATCATAAGGAGTCTTTAACAGATGATGATGATGAAATTGAAGAGTAAAGCCTAAGTCATAGTCTATTGATAGGATGTATTAAAATGGAAGAGAGTAAAAAGGAAGTGGAAGTTAAATTTATTGGAACTACAATGGAAGTGGTTGAAGATTATGTAGAATAAGTAGTAGTATACTCTACAGATGATTCAATTGATCAAGGAATATTGGTAAAAGAGAATGCAGTTGTCTATGAGGAGGCTCCAACTAAAGGTGGGGAACCTGTTTCTACATGTTCAATTTCTTTTATTCATGAAATGGAAGGTGTGTCAGGGTACCCCGGATTCATGGTTTTGTGATTAGACTGTGAAGACTCTTAAGATGACAAGCCTAACAGAAGACCTAATGTTCATTCTATTTTAGAGACCACTATAGTGCAACCAGTGGTTCCTCTACCTCATGATTATGTAAAGAAGGATATCCTTGAGTCATTGAAATCATATTGAAATTGAATCTTTTATGAAAGATCAATTGGTATAGAGAGAACAGTGGATGTGGTTCTGGATCATGTGGCATCTATTTTGGAATGAATAATGTCAAGCTTTCAATAAATTCTGCTACATGACGTAATGGAATTCCAGAATTAGGTAAGATCCTTGGTAGAATCTATGGAGACTGTGAAATAGTCTATTGTGAGTTTAGGATCATATATGGATTCTTGATCTCAAGTGGAAAAATACCTTCAGTATGTTAAGAGTGTTGTTCAGTAGATGGTAACTATGTTTGAGGACATTAAGAAGTCCATGGAAGCTCATTTTAATGGTCACGATAGTGAAGTGAAGATGTTGATAAGTGGAATGACTAAGTATTTTAAGGAGTCAGTGGCTTTTACCATGGTACCTCTATGTGTATCATCTTCCTCAACTACCTCTCCTCACGTTGATCTAATAGCTTTTAGATCAGTTGTTAGAGAAGAAATGGAGAATCTATTTGGTAAATGTACCTCAAATCCTCAGACATTGAATCAGGACATTTGCACTACTAGAGAAATTCATAAACATGTCAGTGATTACATGAGGGAGGCTATCCAAGATTAGAGGGAAATAAATGAGAAGATTTACTTCTATTATAAAAGGGTATATACTATTCATCATATGGATACTCATTTTATGTTGGTGTTTGAGAACTTGAGCATACCTCCTGTCACTCAGGCCTTTAAGGATCAAGTTAGCCGGTTGAGAGAGTTGACTCCTACTTTGGAAAAATACCCGGGGAATAAGGATGATTTCATATCAGCTATGGAAAGAGGAGGTATTATCATTTTGGATTTCAGGAACCTCCATCTTCCATTTCTGCACGTGGATTGTACTCCTATTATTGTCCCTCTAGCCTTTCCTTCTTCCCCGGTAGTATCAGGCTCTACGGGTGTTGCTCCATTACTAACTCCTACACAGGCCATAAAAAGATTTAATCCTCTGATTCCTTAGAGATCTATTAATTATCGGTCTACTGATGCTTCTTTAGAAGCTCCTCCTACCTTGCTTACTGCTATACCATGGCCTGTACCTCCATCTTCTGAACCTGACTCCTCACCTCCCAAAATAAAATATTACTTGGACATATTTTAAGTGGATTGATTGTCAGCTTTCTTATTGGATAAAGATCATTGTAATATATTTTTTATAATGTACTCTAGTTTAATTAATACAAAAATCGCTTTTTTCTCCTTTTGTGTTTTTTTATAATAAAAAAGGGGGATACTTTTTAATATTGGAGCCCTTGAAAATATGGAATTCCTATAAATATATTATCTAATATATTTTCATCAATAAAATTGGTTGAATTTTGATTCCATATGTTTTTAATTTGGATATTTTAGTTGTTTAGGTTTTATCCCTAATACAATGTATTTAGAGACCAGTGAAGATATTAGGAAATGTACATAACTATGTTGCAATAATAATTAATCAACATTTCACTACCATAATATGTGATTACAAAAAAGGGGGAGATTGTTGGACTCACCTATTTGGATAATCTCAAATAATGTGTCAGTTATATGATAATCATGTTTCATTAGTTTTTATGAATTTCATCATGTAATAATTACATATTTTTAATATCATGACTTTCTAGATTAAGTTTACTGCATAAAATTTTCTTTGTAAAAGGTACTCGGTATAAAGGCCTCTTTGAAGAGCCTTTTATTTAAGTCACTTTTTGGGGATATTGTTCTAGAATTTTCCCATTAGAAGGTTACTGCTAGAAGGTTACCGCTACAAGGTTGCCGCTATAAATTTACTGTTGCGGAACCTTACCGCTGAGCTACCAATACAAGTTCACTACTATGAGTCTATCGCTCAGGGAATACTATTTTAGTGCTAATTATAGAGGTTACTAGTACAGGGTCTCTAACGGGAAGCCTACCAATGAAATCTTACTGAATCCCCCACTAAAAGGTTAATGTTAGAAGGTTACCATTTTAAGCATACAGCTACAAGGTTGCTGCTATGAATTTATCGCTAGAATTCTACTGATGAAAGGTTACTGTTTGAAGAACCTTTGGAATTCACAAGAATACTGATTAAGCCTACCATTGAGAAGGCTACAACTACCAGTCTACTAATACATATACTTTTATACTGTATACTTTTTCAATTTTTTCATTTTATTATAATGGTTATATTTGGAAAATTTAATGCTTCTAAAACTAATTAATGTTGATTTTTGACATATATGGAGACTGTAAGAGGTACGAGTAAGACCTCACATGGATTCATCATTACAACTATTGGATATCAAGAATAAATAGAAAATCATGCTAGAAAATACTAGGTGGTGAGAGAGATATTACATGACAAACTTGAAGACCAAGTAGGACATCCCATCACTTACATTATGAACTCAAGAGCTTCACAAAGATCATTTTGGGAGAACAAATTCATGGATGACCTATTGTGCTTCATCTAATCTCTTTTAATCCAAGAACTTGAACATCTCAGTACCTAGAAGACAGAACCTGAAGTTTCGACACTCTGTTTTGGATACAACTTCCAAAAAAGGACTCAAACTTCAATTTCTTCAAACCAGGGATTCCAGAGCTGAGTTGAAAACACATAGAGCCTTTTAAACTCAATCCTCCTAACAATAGCTCTATTTTTTCTTTATCTTACATTTCTGAGTAGTGTGTGTTTTTCTAAGATACACACTGTCTCCTAGTCTTAAACTGGATGATATTGAAAATCCTCACATAAAACATTCTTTAAATTTTTTCCCAAATATATCTGTGGAAAATGCCTTGTTTAGCCTGGTTGTTTGTTCTTAACTTAAAGAACTACGGTTGAGGTTTTGAGACCTAACCAGTTTGTGAAAACTATTTTGAAGCCCAATATAGGCTATGTATCATTTTTATTAATATAAAATTATTGGTGGAAGGTGATCACCAAGTAGAGAGTATTAAGTCTTGGCTAGTGAATAAACCTCTTGTTTAATTCTTTTGTATACTTTATTTTTAAATACTATATTTTTCTATTTTTTGATTCTTACAATTTCAATAAAAAAAATTTTACATAAACTCTGATAGTTAATTTTGGTTGGTGTGTATATGTGTTTAATTCATAAAATTTTTTCAATAGTTGGATTTTTTTTACACTAATTAAACTAAGAACTAATCCACCTTTAAGAGAATTATTGAGTAATTGAACATTTATATCTTTACTACCTTAATTAACTCAGCTATTTCAATTTGGGAGACTTTATCATAAAGTTTTTTTAATAGAAATTTTAAGTAGGAACTCAATTCACCCCCTCTTGAGTTTTCACCTCGACCAAAAGTTTTCTAATCCTAGTTACCAAAGCTAAAAAAACCTTTATCTTATTAAAAATATAGAGGCCTAGAAATTTCATACATATATACTACACATTAATAGGTGAATATTCCATTCATAACATACCATATAATAGAAAAATCGTATAGGTTGACTATCTTCTAAAACATGAATATTTAAAAAACTACATCACAATTGAAGTATGTCATCTCCCACCAAGTTAATCATAGATAGAACCATTCTTTGGTATTTAATACATAACACATTTTTTCATAACTAGGGAAAAGAAAACATAATAATGGGTGAGGTGAGATTCTCATTAAGATTAAACAGGGAGATATCAATCGTATATGGTAAAAAGGTATTATAACATGAGAATAAAAATTATGTACCCTATCCTTCATATCATAGTTCAGAAACATGAGATATAGAATTAATCATTGCTATTTTAAAGGAATTAATCCCAAAGGAATTAATGAACATGAGACATGGTAGATTAATATTTTTATATAACAAAGATTTTCAATATACACATAATCATAAATAATCATTTCCATAGTAATCAATACTAATTTCAAACACTATAATAATTTAATGTTTCACTCACAAAATCATCAGACTATTTTGGTTTCACTATCAAAACTATCATAGTGGAAAAATACTCAAACTAAACCCGGTTCACTTCCTATTTTAATCCCATTTATCAAATGACATATCAATATTTACCTAATACATTAGGGGGATATATAATTTAGGTCCCACCCTACACATAATGAAAATCACATATATGTGTACCACAATATCATAAAATATTAAATATATCTTATACTGTGAAAAGAAAATGAGTATCATAAACAATATCTCATAGCATAACCTATGGAAAAGAAACTACTTTATTTCATATTTTTCATCAAAATCATAAAACATCTAGTGAAATGATAGCGGTGGTATTATGAGATCATCTAACAATTAAATTATAAACCATCTATGGTTTTTGTTGTTAATTAATATATATACCGTAAAAATATCATTAAACCATTCCTGAGGAAAATATGATTTCTATTTTAAAATAAATAAACTAAAATAAAAAATTTACCAGATATTTGAAAAAAAAATCTTTGAAGTTAAGATTGAAAACCTTTAATAGAATTTTTAATTCATAAAGTTTTCATTATGAAAGAAAATACCATTGATACCCTACAAGTTAAAATTTAAATTCCTTTCAAATTTTTAGTAAAACAAAAAAAGTACCATCTTTAGAAAATGAAAAGAATATTCCATTTATGCATTTGGTAAGACATCTAGAATGGGTAAAAATTAATTGAAAAAAAATATGGATAATATTTTAAACATTCTTTAAAATAAATTTTAAAAACATGGAAATGTAAGAAAATGTGCTTTCATATGAAGAGAGAAATAATGATTTTATTTCTTTAAAAACTTTATTTGGGACTGTTGGGTATATAAGGAAAGGAAAATGAATAGAAAAAATGTAATTTGTAGAATTAACATGAGGTTAATAAAATTAATGGTGTTATTTAGATATACGTAAAATTATTTCATCAATCGAGTCGTAATAATAGATAATCCTAATAAATAATGATTTAATATCATAAAACCATTACAACATTGGTAACTTTTTAAATCTAATCCTAATAAAAGAAAAAAATCAATTAGAATATTTATAAAAAATAATTTTTATGATTAGGGTCGTAGAATTCATTCATTTTCTGTATATACAACACAATAAAGAAATAATTGTTGAATATGACATGTATCCCACACTAGTAAAAGTTAGTCGAAAATCAAATACCTCAACTCTAACTTAGTTTAAACTTGTTCAAAAATCTAGAATAATAATTTTAGATTTATTATAAATATATTACATAATAATAATAATATATCATATAATATATGAGTCACTTATAACCTTTTACCACCAACTTATTAAATTGTTTTATTGAAATCATTGTTTTGGGAGATAAGTGCTTCAATTTTAAAAAATGATTTTGTTCTGTAGTATTTTTTTTGTACATAGATTATGGATAAAACATATAAATAATTTTAATAATGATATAAATATCATAAAAATTCATTATATACATATTTATAGTCATTAATAAATTTAGTGAAAGAAAAATTATTCATATCATTGGTGGAAACGGTTGGTCGTATATACACATGAATGTTGTTACCATTTTTTGACATATGGAATTATAAAAATTTAAATAATATTTAAAGATTCCATAAAAATATTTATAACATATATATCATATATATTCATTAAATATAAATTTATTTTCAAAAATTTGAAAATAAAACAAAAAATGTATCACATCACTTCATGGAGGTAGTAGTCTACATATACGCACAAGAAACATTATCATTTTACAATGGATTGGAAGATAAGAAAGTAGATGTGATATTATAATTATAAAAGGATAATAATATCATTAATATAATATATACAATTTAAATACATCATTTTATCCTTCTGTTAGAGGTGGTGAAGGAAAATGAATTGTATTTGTTCACGGGGTGATAGTCAGTTATACACATGATCGATGTTTTCATTCCCTATTTGATGGAAGAGGCGATGGATATAAGTTTTTAAATTAATATAATTATATAAAATTATATAGTAGATAATTATGTTTTTTGTCCTCATATTTTATAAATTTTTATGGGTGGAAAAATAAGAGATAAATCATAAACAAATTGTTAATAACTATACCTCTTCATTAGAGGTATTTTTTATGATTAAATAGAAATCATTCCTTGAAGGGTTTAATAATATAAATTTGGCATCTAGAGAGTTTCTAGTTAAGTAAATATGGTATTTTTGACATTATTATTTGATAAAAATGGATTTGGATGTGTATATAAAATAGTGGGTGCTCCCTATCATAGTTTAGGTGAGTGGCACAATTGTATTTTTTTTAATGTTTTATCAAAATAAAATGTAAATTTCTTGGTAAACATACTCCATAATAGACAATTATATATCATTAATAATGATAATATGTAAATGGTTCCATAAAATAGTTATTGGACATTTTAACCATTATCATTCTAGTTTAACCTCTCGGTAAAACCAATTAAACCTTAACTACAGTAAAACAATTTATTATTTTTATTATGCATTATGGAATAAATAGTTTATAAATAATACCTGATAAATTATTCAAATTCAAAATAGGAAATCCCATTTAAAATATTAAATTTAATGAAGTGGTATAATTTAATTTGTAATTAAATCTAGAGCCACAACAAAATAGCCATTTTCATAAGAAAATATGGCATAAGTGTCAAAAATTTTATGTAAAAAGTAAACATAAAATTTATTACAATGACCTATATTTTATTGTTAATAATAGAATATAAATAATTTTTTTTCTAAACCTGTCTTAAAACAAAAATAATTATTTTAAATTCTATATATTATTTGGAAATATTTAATACAAATTTGTATTTTTTCAATATTCATTAGAAAATAGTCATTCTATAAAATAATCAAAAACATAATCTATGATACATTTGACATTTTAATTTGAAAAATTAAGATCATTTTATTAAATAACATTTATAAAAGTATCTAAAATTCTATTTTATTATATTCATCATAAAAAATAAAAAAACAATTTTTTTGAAAAAATGTATTTTTGAAGCATATAATTACTATAATAAATATTAATCAAATATATGAAAATATATTTAAATTATATATAAAATTTATACATAATTTTCAAAATGTTTTTATTCATTTTTATACCAATAATATTAATTGATCGGTTATAAGATTCATGTTTTAATAATAATATTAACATTATATTGTGGTTTGTTTAAAATAGATATGGCATGCAACACAAGCTATAGAAAAAATTTATTTTTTAAAAAAATATTTTTAATAAAAATGTTAGGGTTATACACATTCATATGGATGTATATGTCCTACAATCTCAAAAATCATGTAATGAATATTATAATTTCATGATTTTCATTATTTTTTTAACCATGAGAAATAATATTAAATCAATGTGAGAAAATAAAAGGATTCTTGGAGGCTTATGTCATTATTATGAGTGAATGAAAATAAAATATGGTATAATTTCAAAATATTTTGATTTTAGAGTAATTTTGAATATTATATTTAATAGTCAAATCATATCACGAGAATAATAGGATAAATCAAACATATATTGATTTATATATACCTAAAAAATAACGTACTGTAGAGAAAGAACCAAATCAGGATAGATATGTGAAGATTAATATAATCTAAGAAGGAAAACACAAATTAATTTTTGAAATATGAAATAATAATATTCTTTATAGTTATTATCATTGATTAGACAATCCAAATTTTTGTGAGTATGCACAATGGGATTAATTTTGGAAGGAAACAAAATATTTATTTCTCAAAGGTGTTGAAAACCAATTTATTTATCAATATTGATGGATAAAACCTTAGAAAATTTAATATATAAGAATAGAACAAGATATTTACTAGTTTTAGATGAAAAATTCTAATTCGTGGTTTTATAAAAAATCCCAAAATGATTGTTGATAAATAAGATTCCATTTTCATAAATGATTGTAGAATGTAACAGGAATAATTATCATCTGATAATGAGATTAATGAAGATCATAGATGTTGTTATGGACATCCTCTAACTTACTCAAATACAATATAATATTTGAAAAATAATATTTTTTATTATAAGGTTTTATGGAATGAGTAATTCCAATAAATAGAAGGATTTATGATCTAGTGACCTAAATAAAATATGATGATTGAAAACATTATCAAATAGAGCAGTAATGGTTTTTATTAATTAATCATACTACAATCTGAGGCTGAACTGAGGGGAATTAAAGATAATTTAAAAATAAAGATTAGATAACTTTTATTTTGGAGGAACTAAAAAAGTTAAAAATAATTATAATATATAAGAGTTATTTACATATCCAAAAGAATATATTTTGACCAAGAAGAAATTGGGTTTTTTACACAAACATGCTGAGAAATGATACTCATAAATAAACAAATCAGATCTCATATACGATGCATTAAATAAATCTGAAAATATTTAATTTGATGAGTCTTTTTTATAGTTGAAATTCATAAATTAGAAGGATTTTTATAGAATATATTCCTAATAAAACTAATAACATTTATAAATGGATATGAATTCACCATTCATGTATAGATACCTTCATGGGGATGTGTACATTCAACAATTTAAAGGATTTATCCTAGTTTATAATTTCTCTTATATGTGAAATCCCATTAATTATATTCATAGGTTTTGAAAATCACTTATATAATTTTATTAAAAATTTAAAAGAGTATTAAATTCAAAAAAACAGGGTGTATAACAATCTATATGTCCATTAAAAACACTCAATCATATTTGTTATAAATATTCTTGAGATCATTTTTCTTAGAAATCATAATGTATATTTTGATTAATTTTCTAAATATTTTATTAAATATTTTAAAATTTAAATTATTTAAAAGTTATAATTTTTCTTTGGTTTTAATGTGGTGAATTCAAAAGATTATATTTTCCTTTTAATATAAAAATATACACATGATTTAGTGAAATAATTTTGAAATAATTTCATAAAATGAACATCTAATATTATTTTAATAGGAACTAAAATATCTATGTACAGATAAAGAAGGATCGTCAATCGAAATAATTTTTTACTATGTTAGGAATCCTAATATAATTGATATTTTATAAACTAAATATCTTTTCTGTAACCACAATTTTTTCTTACAAACAAAACTCCCCAAATTAGTTGAGTTTTATGGTAGTGAATTGTATATGGTTGTTGGTTAAAGGAATTGTTCATTGTTTCTTTAGGTATGGAGATGATATATTACTATTTAATTATGTTTTTATCAATGATAATTGGGTTGGTTATGATAAATATTAAACACCAAATTCTAGAGGATCATTATTTATTATTGGAATATGTGTCTGTTTTAATTCTAATAGTTATTATTCATTCACATAATGAACAAAATATCAATATCTTTTAGAATCATAGTCCAACACAAAACATATTTTTATGAGCATGTATCATGGGTAAAGGAGAATGGAAGCCACATATCCATTGGCAATTGAATGCAACAACAATAGTGAAATAAAATTAAATAAGAATATAGCCTAACAATTTAGGTTGATATTTATTGAATTAAAATATCTCAATATAATTTATAAGTTGTAGAAAGGTTACCAATACATGTAATATGTTTTTACAACAGTGAATTTCATATATATGATTATCTAGTCAATTAATAAATAATGTCGTCCAACACTTCCATTTGTGGTTTGGAGTGAATTTTCCCCCAACATATATATGTGTTCATTTGCATGTTTTGACAAGTTAATTTCAACAAATTTATTTATAATTTGGGTGAATAAATTTATAACCACTTTAGAAAAGTGTACTAATATTAAATCACATTTGAAGATAACCGTAGGGGAAGGTCGGGGGGAGTTTTCTTGTAGCGGCAGTCATAAAGACCAGATGTTAGCTTAAAATATTATTGTAAACCTAAAAGTAACTATCATTAAATATTTTCCTCTTATAGTTGATAAGTTATATCCCCATTATTCCATTTTTCAAGTGTATTTACTAAAAATTTATAAATTTATGACATTTTGGATTTTATTATAATTACAACAAAACATTGTAGAATTTTTTATTAAATTTAAATTTTTTATCTAATTTCCATGGATATATTTTACAAATAGTGTTATGATGTTTCATAATTTGAGTAAAAACATGGAACAATATAAAATATTGAACTCTATTTTTTACAACCATTTACATATGATTAACATAGAATCTATCCTAACTGTATTAGAATAGATAGTAGTTGAGTAAGTGTTTCTCTAGACAATAAAGAGCTACAAAAGGATTTATAATTATATATTGAAATTAAATAAGTAGGCCTATTATATAAGATTAAATAAAAACTATCAATGGTTATGTTGGAGTAAACAATACTTATATTTGAGAAGCTAGAACCTATATAAGAATAAAATTGATCACCGACTAGTTATGTATGAAAAAACTAATGCCCATATATCATTTTTTAATGGCATAACTCAACAAATATATTATACCATGTCAAGATAATAAGATTTGTAGACAAAACACCTATGAAGTAGTAAATAAAAATTCTCCAAGATACCTTTAGATAAGAAATGTTGGCCACTAATGAAATATAAAATTCTTCTGGGTTACTTGCAGACTCCCAAAAAGAAACATAAGTTTCTTAGTAAATTTTCATAACTAAATCATGTATTTATCAAACATAAAAACCATGTGGATGAAGGTTGTGGATGTAATGGGGATAATATCATTGGTTTTAATTCCCATAAATCTCAATGAACAAATATGATATATTAAATATAGAACTATATCTTGAGAATATACATTTTAGAAACAAGGGAAATAATTTAATTTTTTCCTTCTATTTAATTTTATTTCATCGTTCTCTCCCAGAATTTTAATATATATACTTGTATAACTAGAATGAATAGGTGGTATCTCTATAATTGTATATATATTTTCCCTCAAGCATAATTTTTATTCATAATTTATATTTTTAATGATTTGTCTTTTAAATCATAACTCACTCGGTCTGAATTATTACATAAATGATGCAATTTTGTGAGTTAGATTGTAAGGTGTATTGTGATCATTTAAAAATGTATTGGAAGTATGGATGAGTATATTTACAATTTTTTATTCATTTTACATGATTGTAAGTTTCCAATATGGTTAGTACTAAGGGTTTGGGAGTTATCCACTTATTTCTTAGTAGGGTATCCATTAACGTACGAACTGAGGATTGATTCTCTATCATAATATTTTATTAGTACTCAATAATAATTTCAATGTAATAGTGAGGAACTTGAGATTTTATATTATCTCAATATATATTAATAAAAAAATTATATTTCCATTTGTGCGAATTGATAGAATGAATTGAAAATCTACCCATGGATAACCACATGTTTTTATTAACATTATAAATGTTTTACTTAAATTTTCTCTTACTAATTTACCAAAAACCAATGTTTCAGTATGTATTATAAAAGATATTGAAATCCAAAATAAATATAAGTGAAAAATGAATGATTGTTAATTTCTAAGTATCCTTAATATATGACCTGAGATTTTAACAATAGTACACTCTTTGGTGGCTAATAAATCTTATTCTAAAAGATAGTCACAAGACATAAAAAATAATTTGGTGTTTTTGTTATGGGAAAAACCAAAAATTTCACAGTTTTTCACACCATATATATATATATATATATATATATTATAAAATAAATTAAAATGGTTTTAATTAAAAGTGGGTAAACTGAGTTTATTTTCTACGCACATTTGGAGATGAACCTAGTTTTCACTATACATCATTCTTTGAGTTATATATATATATATATATATATATATATATTATTTTAGTAGGATTTGGATTATATTTCATTAAAACTATAATAATTTTTTCAAAAAATAAAAAAGGGGTTTTGAAGAGTCTATATTATGTGAGCATACAAAGTAGGAGTTGATAATCCCACTATAGATATATTTTTCATATAGTATTATTCATTTAATTATTTTTTAGTGTACTTTACATAACATTATCGTATTTGGTATTGTTGTATTTAAATAACTCACACATTGAGAATACACTATTAAAATTTTTATATTTTTTGATTTATTATTTGTTATTTTTTTTCATGTTTTATTTATTATTAGTATTATCATTAATGACTTGGCATTTCATTCAATCTATACATGAGGAAAGGGAATGTTACTTTCAAGGATTTTGAAAATTAGGATGCAGTGATGTCTTTACTACACTGTAATAACATGTTTAAATGAGAATTTTTTTTTGTTATAGTGGAAATAATAAGGAAATGTATGTTGATTTCACGATGATTATTCAAAAACATTGAATATAAAGTGTAAAAAATACAATTTCAATATTATATAATCATCGTGTAGAAATATCATTCCATATTGTTTTCTTGAAATTAATAAATCATGATATATAAATAATACTAGGTTAATAAAAGAGTAATAATTATATGATATGAATTCCATACCCATTTTCATTATTTTTTTGTTATTTGGTATATTACAATGACACTTATTTCTAGTATTTTATAATATTTTAGGAGTTCTGATGAATTCAGTTTTGGGCTTTATTATGTAGAATTTAAGCTATAATTCATATGAATTTAACCACAAAATATTAAATTATACCATACTATTTTGGGTATAGATGTTCTGTATAAATACTAGAACTAAAATAAAGAAGAATCATGTCATACATAGTAAAATTCATGCCGCAATTAATTGGTAAACATTTTAATAGAATATAGAACTACCAATAACTTCACAATGAATTAATTCTTTATTATATAATACTTTAGAGATATTTATATATTTTATGGGTGTGTTATAATTTTATTTAATATCTTATGAGATTTTGTCCATGATTTTCAAATCATAGTTTACCCATGAATCAAATCATAATACATGACATCATACCAGTAATTATGATGGTATTTATGAAGTCATATTTTTACATGTACAATTGTGATGAAGCATGTAAAGAGAAACCCAAAAATTTATGGGATCATTAAAAAGACTGAGGAAGTTAATTTTTGGAGGGAATAAAGGTTTACACCTGATCCACACATTACAACCACTTTATGACGATTGATTATGACATATTATGGTAGCCTGCAATGACTTTTTTTGTTTATTCAATGATTTTATTTAGTATACATAAATTGTAATTTTAGGAAACTTTGGTCCTCAAAATATTATTTTCATTAACGAATAAAAAAATATGAAGTGTGGAGTAGGATAACAAAACATACCAAATATTAAACACATAATAAAAATATCAGTTATAATCACATTATGATCCTTGGTATTAAGAATAATATAAATATTTTTTAGTCTTGTTAGAATATTGTTTATCCCTAATTCCCCCAAAATATTTATTAATACATATTATTAATTTTTTGGAAGAGATTAATCTACTATGATATTATAATATTATTTGACACTTTATTGATCCCAAAAAACGATTTACTATCACCATTAAAAATGAAATAGCGTAACAAAATTAATAAAATTTATTTTCCATATATAATGAAGATACAAAATTTCAGCTTTATTACTTATTCATTCAAATGAAAATATTTATTCCATCATCACAGTTTATTTGTTTTATTAAATGTAAATGTTGAATTTCAAGATCACAATCATATACTAGTTGAGAAAAATAGTGAAACATCCTTTACATTTGTTATTTGATATTAACGAACTTTGAAATTTTTATGAATGAAAAAAACATGTACTTTACCCTTCATGGAATCTCAAGAAATTAACATCTAAATAATTTCCACAATACTGTTTAACCTAAAACTTCCATCTAATGAGAACTATATTAGATTTTTTATAAATGGATTTACTATGAAATAGTTTTTTTCTTTTATATGAACCATAAAAACACATTCTAGCACTAATTCAACAATGAGTTCTGTTAGGTCCCATTATACAGTTATATTGACTAGAATGTGGGGATAGTTTTTTTTTTAAATTAATTAATTACATATGATTATTAGTGTATTGAATAATATTAAATTTTCATCTCAAAATAAAACATAAAAAAACTACTTTTGGATAGTATTTTATACCACCATGATCCTTGGATAATATTTAGTGTCCAATTATTAGGGAAGAGACTATTTTTTACAATTTCAACACATTTGTTGTAGAGTGAGAAAAAATTAAATTAAAACGTACATTTTTCTAAATTGTAATTATAACACCTAGATTTTGATTGAGTCACAACCCGCCCAAATTTTATCAGGGAGTTAGAAAATGAAAATCCTTTTAGATGGGAGGGATAACCCATTTTACAGTTTTTTATGAGGGAATCATAAACTTAATCTATAATAAAACAAGAATATTGAAATAAATACAATTATTACAAAGAGAAATAATATAAGAACAAAAAAATAGAGGATGATATAAGATGTTGATACAACTCATGAAATTCGATCACATCAGTAGTGGATGATAAAAACAATGATTTCCTTTGCAATCGCATCAATGAAACTATAGCAGTTGTTAAGAAATATTACTTCATGGAGCTCACATTATAGTTTTATTTTTTTTTCTAAAATTATATGAATCATAGTTGTTATACTGGTGGAATTATATTTTGTCACATACCTTGATTCACATTACAATGAAAAAGATCATGGCATTAACTTTGTTGATATTGGATAATTTTATTGGATAATCATATAATGACACATTAGAATAATAATTAACAACTAAATAAATCTAATTTTTTTATTAAAAAATTCACAACTAATATCAAGTAGTTGGTGCCCAATTATTTCTACATAAAAAAATAACATAAAACATACACCATGAATGTTAGATAAAACTTATATAAAAAATTTGTGAAACAAATAAAATTTTATGAATAACAATCTAGTTTATTATAAAATAAAAAACTTATAAAAACATAGTATAAAAAATAGAATTCATGTTTATATGTGTATAGAAATATTTTTCATTTATCATATAAAGAATTAATACTTATGTTTTATCAAAATATAATTAATAAAATCATAATTAATTTTTTTTATTTCAATATCATTAATAAAACAATATTAATTATAATTTTAAAAAAATAATCTAATAGTAGATGAATAAATATACTTTGTGGAATAAATTGGTCGTATTAGATGATAATATATCATCACACATGGTCTACCATAACAAAATATTTACCACCAGTTGAATTTCTACCTTGGTGATATGATCTTATATTTTGTGTGAACTATAATTTTTAGTGACCTATTTTTTTGTGAGATCCTACATTAATTAATGGTAGATTTGATGGATTTACTGTGATTTATGTTTTTGGTGCTTCCATTGTAGAACACACTGCTGAAACCATTAAATAGAATGACCTGTTATTCCCCTGTGTAACATTGATTGTTGTACCATTGAAGGAGATCTATCATTTATTTTTTTGAAGCACGCTATCATCATCCTATAGAGAAAATATTAGATGAAATAATCATGGAAGTAATTCTATTGTGGAATGTTATAATCACTAAATGATTCTACTATTAATTGAGGATCAATGGTCAACCACTTATGGTAGGTATGAAAGACCTTCTATAGAGGTATCTACTAGAGAACATAATCTACCATTCAAATGGTCTATAATTAATGGATCCATTAAAAAAATTTGAATACCCCTCATTACCACAATAATAAACTCATGAAACATTTAATCATAATGTCCTCCATTATTTCAAAAAGTTGGAAAACTCATTTTTCATTCTTATTAAATAATAACTATCGAAATATTCACATTCATGAAAATCTATTTTCATTAATTCTTTCATAAGATTATCATATCATAAAAATTGTCACATATATGATATGGTAGGCTAGATTTTGATCCTTGGTTGTTTGATCGAACTACAATGTACTAGGAATACATCGAGGGCCATGATATAGAAGACTGTCAGATTTTTTAAAAATCATGGAGCATGATAAAATGGATAGTTCAGATTTAGCAGATCATATGGTGTATCAAATATGTGTATTATTAATCACCATATGAATAACACCCAAAATTTATATGTCCCACATCATATATCACTATAATCTCTCCTCCACTATATCAATCATCTAGTGTCATTATCATTTTATGGAGACTATAGGGGATTATCACCCATTACACACCAATGTACACTATTTATTCATCATTTGTACCCTCCTCATGATATCATAATAAACCAAGACATCGAAATAACATTTTTGGTATACTCCTATCGATATATAAATGGCCCACATGGTAATCATTCTTCCTTGTTGGATCCCTTGTGATGTCATTCTGATGGGGTTGATATTGGTTCCCCTATGTGTTGGAGTTAGCTAGGCCTTATGGCTTATAAGTTTGACCAGTTTTTACTAAAAATCCATTATAAAAATTATAAACATGTAACAGATAAATTAAGAAGTAAATTTAAATAATTATTATTGTTATAAAACTAGTAATTTATATTTAATAAAATTTGTAAACATAAATAATAAGAAAATAATAAAATTAAATAAATCAAAATATTCAAATTTATCAAAAAAATAAAATAAAAAACTATGTGTTCTAAAAATTTCCCTTTTCTAATTTAAAATACAAAATAAATTTTATAAGTAACAATATAGTTACCAATTTAATGCACAATATTCTCTAACTATTTTTGAAATTTATAAAAAATAATAATGAAAAAAATATATTAAAAAAATATCGAACTATATAATGTAGAGGATATATCCCTATAAATTCAACAAATTATGAAATAGTAGGTATAAAGAAATATAATTGTTATTAATTTTCTCTAACAAATAAACTTTCATCATTCCAATTTTAAGAATTAAATTTTCAAACCTAACAGAGTTCAGTGCTTTTGTAATGATGTCTACTATTTGGTTTTCTGTTAGACTGAATCCCAAAACAATATCCCCATTAGTAAATTGATCTCATAAAAAGTGAAATCTAAAATCTAGGTTATTATTCTTATAATGATGTATAGAATTTTTAGATATTGAAATAGAAGATGCTCTACCAATGGATATGGGAATTTTATCTAAGTAAGAATTAAAAGATAATATATTTTGTTTCATCTATATCCTTTGATCAGAACAATTATCTTTAGTAATTTAATCATCCATAGATAAGGAAAATGAAACATAAAAATTATTTTTAAAACATGATGAAATCAATCATTTATCTAATTAACGTCACAAACTTGCTGTGATTTTCCTATCAAACCTTCATTCTCCAAAGTCCGAGTTGAAAATAGATAAAAATTTGAAAAATTTATATTTGTATTAAAATAAAATATTATTGATAGTTATTTTGACATATCAAGTTATTTTCATGATTTTCGTTAAATGAATTTTTTTATTATATTCATATCTCAAACACTTACAAAAAATCAATCCTAGATGAAATTATATAGTGTAGGCCTTATATCAATCCTCTATAAAAGATATCATTTATAGAAAATCCAAATTCCTCAAAAACCTATTTATAATTAGATTAATAGGGTTTATTTTAGTTTCACATGAACAATTATTTGAGTTTTCACATAATTATTACTATATTTTTATTGATTTTGATATATACAATTTTTCTTTTTAAAATTTTTACTACAAAGGAAAAAAATTTATTCTCCCAGTATGCTAATATCAAATTCCATAGACATTGATTTTGAAAACACACTACTAAATATATCAATTATAGATATAAATAAAATATCATTAATATGAAATTGTATAATTAAAATACATGTAGAAAGTTTCATTATAAACAAAGATAGATCAACAATTTCTTTATTAAATTCATTTTGCTGAAAAATACTTTTTTTCATTCCAAACTCTTGGATCATTCATTAGTTGATATAATTCTTTAAAAAATTAGAAAATAAACACAATTTCATCAAATAAGTGATTGATTAATATATACCTCTTCTAAAATTAATCTATTTAAAAATTAATTTTTACATCCAATTGAAACAGGTTAAAATTATAAAATCATGTAATGAAATAAAAAATCCAAATGGATTCTAATCTAAAAACTGGTAAAAATGAATCTTAAAAATCGAGTTCATTTTCATGTAAATAACCTCGGGAAACTAATCTAACCTTTTTCATCCTTTATTACCAAACTCATCCATTTTATTTTATAAAATCCATTTGGTTCCAATATATATTTTTACTTTTGGTAACTCAACTAGATGACATACATTATTCTTATATAAGAAGATAAGTTCATCATGTATAGTATTTATCCAAATTAAATATTTCAAATCATATTCTATACTTATAGTTACAAAATCAGCTATGAAGGTTGAATTATACCAAAACGTAAAAACAATTTTTCGATTTATTTTTATAGATTCAACAATTTGTATTATATTTTATATTAAATGATAACTATGAGTTTTTAAATTCATTTTATGGGATTTATGAAGATATATTATCCCCATAAACTGATAAATTATTATTTTCATGTTAATATTCAACAAAATTGAATTCTATAAATTCACCAAAATAATCAATATAAATAATCAAATATGTAATCTATCATTCATTATTTTTAATGAATTTAACATTAAAATATTCATCCAATAAAATATTTCTCTTTTTATATACTCTATAAGCTTCACTATTATTCTAATATCTTAAAATAATTCCCTCATAACCATTAGCATCAAAATTTTTAAGATTATATCTAGTATTATAAATATAAACTCTAAAGCTAAAAAAATTATTGAAACCAATATTATTATTAATTTACATAAATAGTTCAAATATTATTTCTTTAACGAGGGTCTAATTTAAACTCTATTTAATATATATAAATAAATCTTATTTGATTCATCCAAGAATCATTTTTATTGAAATCGTTAATAATTTTATATATTTTTTTGTGAATAATTCTATTTTTCCTCTCTAAAAACCCATTTTATTTATCTAGGAGAAGTTAAATTATATATTTATCATTTATCTTCACAAAAATTATCAAATTTGAAGTTAAAAAAATCAATCTTTTTTCTTTCTAATTAGATTTTCAAATAAAATATTTATATTGAATTTTTTTATAGAATTTGATAAATTTTTTAATGTTTTAATTTTATGGGATTAGAAAAGATTCCAAGTTAGTATAATTTAATAATCTACAATTATAGAGACATTACTATTACTAATTAAAATATAAATTCTGGTGGGACCTAATAAGTTAAGAGAAAAAAATTCTAATCATCTAGTAGTGATAACCATGTTAAAAAATCTGAAATACTTTTAGTTATTCTTACCTTTTAAAAACTAATCACATAAAAAATACTTGATTTATATACATTTATGAAGCTCTAAAACCTTTCCAGGTTTTTATAACATATGTAGATGTTAATGATGAACATGTACCAACATTCTGTGCCAAAAAATATAATATTTTTCTTTAACATTTAATCACTTTACATTTATCTAGGTCAATTTAGAAAAATATGTATAATTGATATTTTCTTTTTATCTAGTATTAAATAAAAAAATTATTTTGAAAACATGAAATTTAATATCATCAATAACCACACTCATACCATCATAAAAAATATGTGATATGTTAATTAAATTATACTTTCATCCCTCTACATATAGTAATTTATATATTTAAATAGATTTTAATATACCTACATCACCAAAAAAATTAACTATTCCATTAGAGTTTCCAATTAAAGTGTTTGTGCCTCCATTACAAGGAATAATAGATAAAAAGGTTGATGTTTCACTGATCATTTCCTTGGATCAACTACTATCCATATACCATATATCATTATAAATCATTAGGTAGGTTTACTATAAAAAATTTAAGTGAACAAAATTTTTGTGTACAAATTCTATTTTGAGTATAACTGGATTAGTAATAAAACACTTAGAAACCATTAAATATTTAAGACATTAATTATAGGCTAGTCTAGAGGATATATTCTTTGTGATAAACATATTTTTGTTCCCTAATTATTGATAAAATACTAAACAACATTCGTAGTAATAATGTCTTTTCATATTATATATAGATAACATGTAACAGTTGAGACATTTACTTTAATAATTTTAACAATAAATAACTCTATACATATTAAGAATCTATATTTTACCCCCAAAATCATTATTATATTTATTGGGATTAAGGATATCCATAATCATATAACATTTTTCTATTAATTGAATAAAATAGAAATGGATTCATTTAACTCTTTTATTTAACTACTAATATTTTCATCCTCTTTTTGAACAACTTCATTGTCACCGTATATTTTCATATAAGAACATGATCTTATATTTCTCTCTTAATTATTTTAATTTTTTAGATTATTATATTCCTATTAATTTTTTTATAAATTGTAAAAAAAAATAATTAAAATATATTATATTAAATATCATCAATTTTTACAAGAAGTAATTCATTAATTCATTTTCATATTTTAAAATAATTATTTTTGAATCTGAAACCTTTTTTCTTCTTTAACATTCCAATTTTATTTTTCTTGGTTTCTATAATAGCAAGACATTATCAAAATATCACTCTAAAACTTTTCATTTTATTAGAAAATTAATTAATTTGAATTTCAATATTGCACACATAACCATATCTATAATCAAAATTAGTTTTACCAACTTCATTGTTGTTTCTACCAAGAAAATATTGGAGGATTTATTTTTACTCTCAAGGACATCACTATTGTGTTTTGGATCTTCTGTACTTCTCCATCCAACATGGTAAGCTTTTTCCATGTCCTTCTGGTATTGTTTCTTGTTCCCTTGTTATTTCAATTTAGGATAAACTGATATTATATGACCCTTTTTCCTAAACCCATAGAATATTAATTACAAGACACCTTCTTTATTACTTTTACTTACATTAATTCACATTCTATCAGCATTTTTTATCTCTTCTAGGAGGATTCTTAAATCCTCTCTTTCCTTTCATGTACTTGTACATTATTTTAGTAAAACATGAAATTTCAAATCTATCACTTTGATGTAAATTAGAATTGATGGATTTATAAGAAAAATTTATATTATATTGGAACTCTATATATTTCCAAATATCCTGGTCAAAATATTTATTCTTAATTTTCATTTCATATTAAATTATTTATTCTATGAGCTAATCCATTGAATACTCAGTGAAATCATGACTCTAAATAATTGAAACCTCCATTGAAATTCCTATTTTTCATGGAGATTAATGTATTATTTCAATTATGATATTATTATTTTATTATCTCTATGAGTGTAACCATAATTTTAAAAATATTGGAAAACATTTTTGTACATCACATTAATGAGCACTTTAGTAGTCAATCTAAATTCATGAAAATAATCTCAGTGAATAACAATAATGGTTCTCTATGACATTTTAGATCTTTGATGGGTGAAATTTAATTTCATCCATTTACCAAATAAAATTTTAAATGAAAAAATGATGTTATACATGTTTTCACTTAAATAATAATAGAAATAATTTTTAACAATGAAATTTAAAACAGATTTTTTTGCATCTTTATGGATTTATTTTTTAAATCTAATTAAGGATTTTTTTTATGTTTTGACATGATATCAATTAATTAATGCCCAATACTTTTTATAGAAAAATATATCTAATCCTTGTCGTAAACATAGTCTCTTACATTGAAGTGTGGTGGTATGATGGTATTTAGAACCTAAAATTTATAAACTTCCAAAACAAAATAGTGGATCTTTTCCTTATATTTTTATGTTTAGAACAATGGTTAGCTATAAAAATATAATGAAAATATTATAACCAAACCCTTAAAAGGAACCCTGATCTGATTCCAATTTTTTAGGTCTACATATATGTCAACATTTAGTAGAGGTGGAGTAAATATTAATTTTAATGTATGTTAATCAAATATAATTATCAGAATAATAAACAATGTTAAATTTGTTTTAGAAAATGAAAAAAAAACATTGGATATTTTTTTAAATTAGTTTAGTAAACCAAGATCCTATTCTACTCTTAAATGTACAATACTCTACAAGGAGAATAATATTTATGAGTTCCTCACATTTGATTGGTATTAAGAACACGATTAAATTTAAATGTTAATTTTTATCACTTGATAGTTTAACCCCTAACTATTAAATTACTAATGCAAACCTGACATTTTTTTAAGACTTACAACCTAGACATCTTTTTATATGGGAGAAACATCCGGTTTTCAATCCTTTTGTGGTAAAATATTAAAAATACACTATATTAAATACATATGATATAAATAAATACAATGATGAAAAATAGAAATAACATAAGAACAATAATAGAGAAGATGGTCAGGAATGTCGATGTATCTCGATAAATTTGTTCACTTCCATAGTGAATGATGAAAATGATGAATTAATTCATGATTTTTGAAATGGAATAATTTCATTATCCAAGAAAATTTAATTTATAAACTCATATGAATGTTTTATTTTTCTATATTTTTAAATCTATTAATCATAGTTATCAATAAATTTGAATTTCATTTTACACATTTATTTACTCTCATTTAAATTTCGTACAGAATATCCTTAATTATAAACCTCTTGGAGGATCTTATTTTCTAATCATTATAAAAGATTATAAATATATTTAATATCTAAACCATATTGGTTACAATATTAAAAAACTATCTTTAATATTATGTAGCCATATCTCATTAATTTCGGCATGAAATAATAACATAAAATATCTACCATGAATGTTAGAAAAAGTATATATGATAAAAAATTATATATTTTTTAAAATATAAAAATAAACATCTAGTTTATGGGAAAATAAGATACTCATAAAAACATAGTATCATAAATTACAACATCTTGACTGTTTGTATAAAAATATTTTTCTTCGATCATTTAAAAAACCAGTAATTGTTTTTTGTCAAAATATATTCAATAAAATGGTAATAAAAATTTATTCATCTATATAAATATTAAAAATAATAATAAATATAATTTTTGAAAAAAACATTAAACAAAACATATATCAAAAGATATATTGGGAGTTAGAAAGAGGTTTCTACCACTGAAAATAAGTTATCCCGCATGATTTATCATAAAAAAATACCTACCATCATGTGAAGATCTATGATAGAGATATTCTTTTCCATTTGAGGTGATATAATTTGTTTTTGATCCATCATTCAATTTAATCTAACATTAATTAATTTTACATTTGATGGTTCTACTATGAGAATAGCCAGTGGTGCTTCTGTCAAAGAACACACTGTGAAAACCCTGAATGATATTGACCAAACATTCCACTGTGTAGCATTGAACGGTTACCTATCGAATGATATTGGACTATGAATTGTTGAAGTGTGATATCAACCATAAGTGGAGCTATCATTTGATGAAAAAACCTAGAGGTACTTCTAGTGATAATTCTACCACCCTTGAACAGATATACCATTAACTGAGTATCAATGGTCAAGAATTTATGGCAGGGCTATTAGAGCTTCAATCATGGGATATATCATCGAATATTATTGATCATTTAAGTAGTAGATAATTTATGGATGAAAAAGTATAGTAAATAACCCTCTTAAACGTGATAATAATCGCATAAGACAATAAATAATTATGTACTTCACGACTGAAAAATTCTTTATAACCATGTTTTCATTCAGTGAAATTAATAAATATCATAATATGCACATTCTTGAAAACTTAGTTGCATGAATTACGTCATGTCCTCATCATATCATTACCTAATTCACAATTCTAATATAGATGGATCCACTATGATCTTATCTTGATGGCCATACTATATTTTATTGGATTAACGTTGAGGGTCGGGAGGAATAAGATAATGGAATCCATAAAAACTCACAATTCACGGTAGACTAAGGGGGTTCAAATTCATTGTATGGGATGGTGCATGACATATGTGTTTCATTAAATACTAGAATAACATCACCATGCTTCACTGAGCCCCACAATAGATATTCCTGCAATCTATCCTCCACTATATCAATCAACTAGTTTCACTACTATTTCGTGGTGGCTATAGGGTATTATAACCCTTTATATACCTATCAACACATGGGATTCGTGGTCCTACACCTTTTAGTACTGGTCCACTATCCCATACCATCCTCATGATCTTCTAGGTGTTCTCATTTTGGCATATTCTGGACCCACATGCCACTTCCACCGCCTTGTAGGCCCCCTTGGGATAACTCTCCCATAGGTTTGTCTGCGGATCCCCTATGTGGTTGAGTTGACATTACCATATGTCTTCTAAGGTTTCCATTTAATTACTAAAAAATAATTAAAAATTTAATCACATGTAAAAAATAAAAAAAGGTATTTTATATAAGTATTAAAAAATTTAAACAATAATTATATTATTAATAAAATTATTAAACATAAATAATAATTGTTGAATAATGTTGATTAAAATATATTATTGTAATTTAAAAAAATATTAAAAACAAAACATTGGGGGAAAGAATATCCCACTCTGATCATTTTACTATTGTCAAACTATTTTATATTGGTGTAGAAATATGATACTATTTAAAAAATGACTACTAAATTTTCATGTTCATGTTCATATATATCATCCATGTATCAAAAAATGTATTTTTAATAAATTAAAATTTAATAGACAGGTTCTAAAATCACGAATCAAAAAATATATATTACCACAATCATACCGTGATAATTTAATTATTTCTTAATGGAATTTTTTTTCTCAATATTAGGATGAATAAATTATTTTTCATTCACATAAAAATATGGGAGATTCATTTTTCACAAAGATTTGATTTTATATTCCTAAAATAATTACCCAAATGTATCTTATAAGAATCATTAAACTATTGTAAATTTATTCAACAATACAATGAGTTTCAACATTTTCTATTTTTCGAAAAAAATACTCCCAAACCCCAAAGAATAATTTTTTGAGAAAAACATGCCAACTTTGGGTATGTTGAAAACATGACGCATACTAATTTTAAGATTCACATTGTTAATACATGGTTTTTTCAATAAAACATCAATTTTAAGAAGAAATGAATTCAATTTCATATTCGTTAACTATAATGACCCAAACATTCATTAATAAAAATTCCTCTTGATTTGATTGAATGTATAATTGTGTAAAATGGTTATAAAACGTATGCACTTATTTGGTTTTATGATTTTGTATTTTAAAATAACTTTAAGAATTTTTACTGTTGCTAATATAGTCGTTGAATAGTGATTACATGATTAGTATAAATATTCTGCTTTAAAAAATCCAATTTACTCAAAAAAAGGAAGTGATGGCCTCATCCAGTAGACTTTCCTCATACGAATCCCATTTGTAGAAGCTCGAAAAAGAGGTGGCATCATTGGGATTCACTCTTGACCAAGCCCAAGTTGAGCGTGAATACCTTAATCTCGAGCAGAACATTCTACGAGAGAAGTGGAAGTAGATAGAGATTGTCGCCCGAGTAATGTTTTCCAAGCCACACCAAGAGTATTTCACCATCTCACACCTTACCCTTTAGTATTATACGGATATTATAAGGGGTTATGTTACAAGACCCTTGCACAATGATTTTGTTCATTATTTTTGTATATAATAAGGAATATATATTTATTTTATTATTGTTACTTTGTAAATAGTTTTTAGAGAACAATTAGTATTTGTAGTTAATATTTTACTATGAAATATATTTTGATGAATTAATGGATATTTTAATTCAATAATATTTTAATAAAATATTATATTATTATTAAATTTATTTTATTAAATATAAATGATCGTATAATTTTATGAATGCAATTGTAATTTTTATTAAGGTTTAAAAGCTGTTTTTGTCAAAAAAAACATGATTTTTTAGATAAATATTTGTATTTAATTTAAAAGATAAAATTACAATAGTTAAAATATTATTTAGAAAAAATGAATATTATTTTTGGAATCAGAATTTCTAAATTATTCAATGGTGAATTTTTCATAATTTTCTAAGACAATCAAATTTCTGGGTAAAAATTAAATATCGTTTAAATATATAATGTGTTTTATGAAATCATAAAGACTCAATAGTGATGTTATAAAATAATATAAAGATTATTTTCAGAAAATATATGATTTTCCATTAATATAGTGTGATTTTAGGTTTGTTTGATTTATTTTACAATGTTTTAGTGGACCCTCCTAGAATTATAAAACATTTTAGCTTCTTAAATTGATTTCCTTGAGAGCGTGACTCTCCTCCACAAAAGAAACCCTGTTTTTTTAAGAAGTTAGTTTATTGGACTTATAAAATGTTGTTTTTAACTATCCTTTGGAAAAAACAATGGGAAAAACCATGGTATTGTTTGTGGTTTTGATTAGTTTAATTTGTGGTATCCCAAACCTAAATAATAAAGAATTTCTTCTCATTTCATACATAAACCCACCTAAGATCCCACTTCCTCTTCACTCAAAGCCTTTGGATTTAGTCCAACCTCTTACCACCTTTCTCTATAATCCTTTCAAGGAACCCCATTATCCAAATATGTCTCTCTCAATCCCCTCCAAATCCTTTGGGATCACACTTTAAAGTAAGGGATTATCACTTTCCTTATTTATATCCAAGTTTACTTATATTGGTATTCCATTTTATTTTAAATAATAAATGTTAGGGTATGATTTATCACCTCCCCCATACTTCCCTATTCATGTTTGAATAATGAGATATCCCCTTTATCTCTCATTAATTCCTCCCATCTACACCTGTTACCATGCTTATATTTGGTAAGGAATTTCTCTCTCCTCATTTACATTCAATCAATTCTTCTATATTATGTATCTAAATTGAATTAAATTTGTTGGGACATGCATCTATTTTACCCCCTTACTGTACATTCCATGTAAATATGATGAGACACCAATTTCCCTCTCATCAACCATTTTTATGAATTCTTATGTCACGTCGTTATGCTGCTGAAATTGCACCGCATTTTTTCAAGCCGAAGTCATTGTGTAGTGAATACCATACCCATGTCTCTATCAAGGGTATTCACCTTTATGAAAATATTCATATTTAATAGTAATTTCATTTATTTATTCCACATTCCTTAATCATGGAATAACTTATTATGTTGATTGATTCCATTTTATATGATCTATGTGGCATACTTATGCATGAAATGAAATATTTAAGGAGGGTGCACCCTAATAGCGCTCCAATGTAATGGGTAAAGATTAGTATCATGATACGTCAAGTGAAATGGGGATTTACTCAGATAATTCAATTGCAATGAGGATTTAATCATTCTAATTCTAGCGTGATGAGGATTTACTCATGCTAATTCATGTGCAATAAGGGTTTACTCATGCTCCATTTGAAATGAGACTTGGCTCATGCTAATTCCATGTTAAGTGTTGTTGACAAATTTCCATGTTATGATAATCATGATATATCATGCCTTTATGTTTATGTTTCTCTTGAGGTCCATTGATATTACTATTGACTAACATGTATGGTAATCTTCATGTTATGCTTTGTTTACTCCCTTACTAGGCTTTATAGATAACTCTTTTCTTATGAATAACCATAGGTTAACCCATGTAATTCTAAGTACGAGGGAATTTAGTGGTCTTGTAAAGAAATATTTCAATAAAGATGTTGTGTTTCAAGTTTTAAGTCGTTATGTAATGTCCCTAATCCCCAAAGACACTAGACATCTAGATCTTCTATGTTGTGTCAAGTGAAGGTTTTATATAATAAATTATGTTAAGTGTGTAATAAAAAGAAGCTTTTTTATAGTTAACTCAATATTTGATATGTTTCATCAGCAGGATAAAGGATAGTTTTGATATTCAAGAGGAAGAACTTCATAAAACACTCTGGTCCCAACCTGAGGACTTACTAGCTATAATTATTGTGAAGTCAAGCTCGCATATAATTGAAAACTTTTCCAATGTCAAACTTTCTTGAAAGATTCTATATTACATATCAAACACCACCTACATACCACAGAATCATCAAGGATCACGGCACACCTATGATCAAATATTAAGCTCCCAACTCTCCCACCTTTCAAGACGAGGGAGGTACCATCAGGGTATTTTCAAATATTTCACCCAATCCCATGAGTATGATGCACTATTTGGTTTTAGAATAGAAACTGAAAAGGGAGTACTCCAAGAAGACTATATATATATATAGTCTTTTCTTTTAGTCTTTTGGAGACATAAAGAATATATTAGAAGAACCACATTTAAAAAAATTTAAATCTGACTCTTTCAGACTATTTTACAAAAAACTTGGTACATGGTGATGTTTTGAAACTGTATGTTACAAACAAATTTTTTTATAAAAGTGCATCCTATTTTCTATCAGTACAATCCATGTTTCATGGACTACGTCTTGACTAAGGAATTGGAAGACTTTGAATGTGCATTTAAGTATTATTGCACTGATTGGACCCTCGCTCTCCGTGGTCGACGTGATAATGAGGTTTGGAAAATGCTTAATGGTGGGGGTTATGAAACCCTAAATTCATGTTTAAATTTTAGAGTTCCTTTTTTATGTAATCAACTTGCAAGGACACAATTTTTTTATGGGGGAAAATTGTATTTACACAAACTTTTATTAATGAAAATTCCCCTTGATCGGATTAAATGTCTAATTATGTAAAATGGTTATACAACGTATGCACTTATTTGGTTTTATGATTTTGGATTTTAAAATACCATTAAAAATTGTCATTGTTGATAATAGAGCCATTAAAAAGTGATCACATGATTAGTATAAATATAGGGCTTTAACAAATCAAATTTACTCAAAGGAAGAGATGGTGTCATCCAGTAGACTTTCCCCGTATGAAGACCATTTTTTGGAGCTCAAAAAGGAGGTAGTGTCATTGGGATTATCTCTTGACCAATCCCAATGAATTTATCCCTTTATCATCAACATAAAATTATATTATTTCATTTTCTGATAAATCACCACTATTAATGTCAGATGATATACCATTCAAAGCTGCTGTGAAGACATCCATCCATACTGATTGGAAGTAATGCTGCATTTGATTCTTCCATAGTTGAAAATTATTTCTGTCAAATATCAGAATTCCTATATGACTGATCACCTCCATTTATTATTATTGATAGAGAAACAATGACATTTAACATTTCCCTGTGATTCTAATTGTTAGGTCCACAAGGTCGAATAGCCTGAGAGTGGGGTGAATCAGGGTATGATAGATTAAAACATTCACTAGTTTGATCTTGTTTCTTTGTTAGAAAAAAAAATCAATTCTCCCTTCCTCCCATAGTAATATATGAATATATATGAAATCAGGAATAGGAAACATCTATTTTTACATGGTTCACCCTGAATAGTCTATGTCCAAGGAACATTCAATAGTTATGTGTCGAAGTACCAAATTTGGTAAGAATCATGGCCAATAATGAGTACAATGTTCATGATAGATCTTCTATTCTCAGGCTTACAGCCTTTATAAGGTTTAGGGTATCCTCACTGCATTCCCAAGGGTCACTACCCATGATCTTTATCTAGATCACTCTCAGTGGAAAGGGCCACCATCTTCCTCTTCAATCGCTCACTACTCTTGGAATGTAATCCACTCACAGTATATAAACTTGTATGTCAATCACAGATTATGGAAATGTAGGTTCCTTAATTTTCAGAAATTCTGACATCTTAAACTATAGGTAGATTCTCTTTTTAATATCCTTCTTCACCTACACATGAATTCCATCTTCCCAGATATTGGAAGATACCATAAAAATACTTTCGAAAACTGATTGTATGATTTTTCAAGCTCCCTAGTGTGTTTCTCCAACCACATGCATCATCCACGTACTATGTACCAAGAAAGGTACGTGGACCACCCACTACCAAAAAAACGTCCACTTCCACAAACCGATATCGCCTCCGTGTACTACTGCCTTCGTTTCATCTCTCTGATCTGCCCTATGTTCCCGAACTATTTTCTATTTGCGAACTTTCTTTGCTTCTGCATAACAGAGCTCCCCCAACGCCTACCAATTGCATAACTCTCCCTCTCTCTCACTAAAGACTCCTCCTCCTTGTACGGAGTCAATTCCTTCCGCATACCATACATCCTCCTATGTATACCAAACTTCCTTTCTAGTTTTATAATCTCTGCAGACACCTTTGGTAAAATATGCTATGCGCAAACCACTTTCATACTTTTACGAATTTTTCGAAAAAAAAATATGTTCTCTAATGAACATTAGTCACAATATTAATCAGTGGGATTGTCAATTCATATATAGAAAATGATATCCACAAAAAATTCTAATCAATTATTTACTATATCTTTGATTCAGCCTTTACCATATACTGATCCTTGTGCCATCATGAACCGCAAGCCACCCACAAATAGTTTTAACCACCCAGTCCATGTAATGTATTTGTTCCTACATAGTCAATCTACTCTGATAACATCAAGCCACCTATATACCATACAATCATCCACCATGAATCATTTTAAATTTCATGAAATAATAGGACATTCCATTCCCACAGCTATATGTACCATTCCCTGAACATGGTACGTGGTCCATGAAATGTGGTTTGTCGATCTCATCATTTTCCAGCATTCTTCAAAGTTCTTCATACAGTTCAATCCGCTGAATAAATCCTCCATTTTCTAACATTAAAACTCTTGTTTCTGAGGCCCAAATTTTTTTCAAACACTAGGAAACAGTGCCACCTTAAAAACCACTCTTTGAAAAACACCAACCGTACACATTTGTAGTCATCTATATTTGTCAACAAACACAACCAAACCCAAAACATACCCAGAGGACATATTGATAGATTTTCACCAACATAATTGTAAGAACCTGGTTCTTCTTTATGAGGTAAGGGCTTCTTCTTTTATCTTTTTCTTAAGTGTTCTTAAGAAAATATGGAAAATGGGGAAAAATACCAAATTTTTGAAAGTACACGCCATGTACTTTTGGCCGAGTGGAATGAGTACACGGGGCGTGTGGTCATGTCGGAAATGAAGGGTGTAGGAACCAAGTACACGTCGTGTAGTTGTCCCTTACACACCATGTAGTCAGTCGGTAGGAAAATAGTAAGGCGATGGCTAGCTGTGCGACTGAACACGCCATGTACTCAAGGAGACATGCCATTTAGTCATGTCGGTAGATGAACAGTGCAACGCTGGCGGGAAGCCAACAGATGAACAATTAAAAATGGGAAGTACACACCGTGTACTCGGAAGTACACACCGTGTACTTTGTTTTCTTCACATAAAATGGGCAGTAGCCTCCCCTGTTCACAGGGAAGGCTTAGAACCGGAGGAAGGAGCAGGAGTAGATGGATGAATCTTCAAGGATCCACCGAGCGCACGTTCGGAATCCCTTTCCACCTCGGACGATCTCGTTGGAACCGCACGGGTAAGCCCTCCACTCTCCTTTAACAGTTCTTTCCAATTCTTCCTCTAATGGGAGTTATTTTCATTTACGCAAGATTTATTTTACCTCATATCTACATCATTCTTGGACGTTTCAGAAATCATCATTCACGTATATCATTCGTGGGTGTTTAAGGTAGGTGTCTTGGTGTTTATTTTTCAACTGTCGTGTGTTTTGTGTGTTTTGAGCTACGAACCCATATTTGGGGTGTCATGAGACTGAGGCCATGGATAATTTTAAATAGCTAGAATTGTATAGGTAAATTAAATGTGATATTAAATTGTTGTTTGGGATTAGTACTTGGATCCAGGACCACCCCGGGGGTGTGTTCCTCTGTTTATCCATTTGGCCAGGATACCCGAGGGTATTCCTCTAAAGTAATGATTTTAGAATTTCCTTGAGAGGAATTGCTTGTGATTGTTTATTTAAATGTTGGGCATTGCCCGGTTACCTGCACCTGAGGGCAGTGTTTTACTCAGGCCAAGGGCGTTGTTTTACTTAGCCCGAGGGAATTTGTTATCTTAGCCTAAGGGCATCTTCTTCTAAGCATGTGGGAAATCGACTTTGTTCCTGAGGGAGACAATACCTACGCCTGAGGGAAAAAATATGTTCTGCCATTGGGCAAGTACCTGCGGGTTATGTTCATGATTACCTGAGGGTAAGGGTTGAGTGTCTGAGAACACTGACTATTTACTTAGAAATTCATTATGGTGTTTTCTTATATTAAATGGAGTAAAAGATTACTAAAATGGAAAAATAACTCATAAGTTAGTTACTTTTGAGTACTGCTTAGTTTATTGCATTTTACTGCTACACACTATTGCTGCATTTTTCACACGGTTTGGCACAGGCCATTGGTGGGTTCCTACTGAGATATATTTCTCACACCCTATTTGTTCATGCTTTTCGGCCCAAACAGATTTCATTTCTACAGGCGTAGATAAGGGAAAGAGTCCTTATACAGGTACTTGATTGCTACTGGGGTGTAGGAGAGCATGGGACCTAGCATTGGATCGTGATGTCGCTGGCTGTTCTATTTTATTTTATGTACATGTACTTCAGTTGTATTGTATTTTATTGTAGTGTAACATGTTCTGGCTGTTTTATAGAATAGTGACATGTTGTATCTTCATATATAAATGACTGTTGGTTTTTCTTTTGTTATCAGTTCTTCATTTTCAGTTATATGTATTTTTACTGATTCTGATGTTGTTGTATGTTTAAATTATATTCCATTGCACTACACTTTGACAAATGAGGGCATAGTTTCCCCACTATCAGACCTAGACCCTCGTTGCTAGTCGGTAGCCTCTGGCATTTGGGGAAATGCGCTTGAGGTCACGTGGTGAACCAGGTTCGGTGCACCTGTTGAGTGGTACCCAGAACCGGGACATTACAAAGTCGTATCAAAGGGGTGGTTCTTTTTTTTTACTTACTATTTGGAGACTTAGTCGGGGATAGGATGGACCGGTAGCTGGTAATAAGCTATGCTCAGGCGTAGCTAACCCATGTACAGGGAAAAGCCTATTTACCTCGTATTGCAATTTTACTGATTTTTCAATGTTACAGTTGAATAGATTTTCACCGAAGGGTGACACAATTGTATTGTGTTGTTTATATGTTATTCATGGGTTCTATTTAGTTGAAACCCAATGAGATGAGGTTATTCCATCTCATGCATCATTTAGGCACATGCTAGAAATCACATGTCATACATAGTTCCATTCCATATAGGTGCATTAGAATTTGCATGTTACTGTGATAGTTGTTGTTCTATAAAATCATACTGTTGTGATAGCTGATTGATAAATACATGTTGTGTGATAGGGTATTTTTGTATGATCCCATTTATATAATGGATGCCAAACTTTGGTCTTTGGGGATTATGGGCCCCCATTTACCAGAATTTGGTGGATCATTGACTGTTTATTTCATTATAACACAGATAAGATGCCAAACTTTGATTCGTGGGGAGTATGGTCCCTCACGAATCATAATTTGGAACATAGGTGTTTTTTTAGTGTTTTCTGGGTTCTAGGGAAGTTTTTGAGGTATAATGTCCGGAATTACCAGTATACACTCTGTGTAGTACCTTAAACATTCAGTGTATGTTCTTATGTTCGGGAAGGAAAATAAACTTTTTGAGTACATGCCATGTACCCTGAGTACATGTCGTGTAGTCTCTTCTCGTGTCACAAACCGTGTGGGGCAGCGACATGGGGAAGGGAAGAGCTTGGGGAGAACAAGCCATGTAGCTTATGTACACACCGTGTAGTGTTGACCCGGTGTCTGTTGTCTAACCAACAATATGGGCAGAGGAAACCTTAAGACATACACGTCGTGTCCACTATGGAACACGCCACATAGTGTGACCTAGGATCCCGACTGTGTAACTAACAACACAGGTCGGGGTAATCCTTTCGAGTACACGCCATGTGTATATAGAACACACCATGTGGGTTGAGCTTTGTATCCGGCCATGTAACTAACAACACGGGTCGGCAGAGCTCGTCTAGTACACGTCGTGTACCTGTGGGACACGTCGTGTAGTCTTGTCCGAGGAAAGACCATGAGGAGTTAGCCGTGTGGCTGGGAAATGGAGAAGTGGACACGCCATGTGCGAGTGTAACATTCCATGTAGTGTTAAGCCGAGTAGTCGGCCATGTCACAAACGACATGGGTAGTTGTAAATAACACCATACACACCGTGTAGTTTTGTTCAAATGGGAGCTGTGTGGCTTAGCCGTGTAGAAGGACCCAGGCAGGGAAAGAGAAGTCGAGTACGCGTCGTGTTGTCAGTATACACGCCATGTAGTCCTGTTTTAAAAATTTTGAATGCCTTCTTCCTCTTGTTTCCTTGTGGTTCCTTCATTTTTGGTCTTATTAATATTGAATCTAAGGCGTTTTTTTGACCTTGTAGTGTCATGCAGCCTAGACAACCACGCTTTGTTCGCAAGGAGAGAGGAAATGACTATACTCTAGAGATGGTGGGCCATGAGATACTAGTTGATCCTCCAGTAGAGCCAGATATGGTGCCAGCCGTTATACCGAACACAGGTGCGGAGGCTCAGTTCCGTGAAGGCTTATTCCGGTTCTTGCAGACCTTTCTGGGAGCACCGTCGGCTGCGAAATCTATGGATTAGCTAACACGTTTCTTTCTACAGCTGCATCCGCCTATATTTTCAGTGGATGGCGGACCATAGGCTGTGGATTCTTGGATAAGATCGATGTAGACTATTTTTTTTCATCTTGAGACGCCTCCAGTGCGGAGGGTCAAGTTCGCGACATACATGCTATGTGATTCCGCAAAGAGGCGGTGGGATGTTACCACTCAGTCAGAGCATCACAGGGACATGGCATGGGAAGATTTTCAGGCATTCTTATATGAATTCTTCTTCCCAGAGACGCTGAGGGCAGATAGAGCTCGAGAGTTCATGAATCTACAGCAGGGCGCTATGTCGGTGATGGACTATTCTCCTCGCTTTACCGAGTTTTAGCGTTTTGCACCCGTTCTGGTGGGTGATGAGACGCTGAGAGCCAGATTCTTGGAGGATGGTCTTTGTTATGACATTCGGGCACTAGTGAATGTTTTCAGGTTCCCTTCAGTACATGATATTGTGAATCAGGCGCTGATTATAGATAGGAACCTTCGGGAATCTAGTGGTTTGGGCCAGGGTGGTTCAGCACCAGTTACTGGTACTATTTCTACTGGCAAGAGGAAAAGGCAGATGGACTTCTATCAGGGTGGAAGTACCAGTCAGAAGAATGCTTCAGGTGGCCAGGTCATGTGCCACCAGTGTGGTAGAGAGGGGTACAAGAGGCCACAATGTCCACCAGACCCAATGGAGTGTCGAGCTTGTGGCAAAATGGGTCATTTGCAGCGCTTTTGCAGGGCGTTTCTGCTGATGGCTAGTGAGAGGGGTTCTGTGCAGACTCCGCGTGCAGGATTAGGACCAGTGGCTTCTTACCAGTCAGGGAAATGGAATGCGTTAGGGCGTGCAGGTAGAGATGGTGGTCGTGGTCGTGGTAGCCAGACACCAGGATCTCAGAGGTAGTAGGGCGGGATAGCTCAGGGTAGCAAGGCTGTGTCGCAGGGTCACGGCACTGGGTAGGCATATGCAGTGCAACAGACCCAGCATGATTAGGATCTCAGACCTTCTACCATTAGAGGTACTATTCTAGTAGCTTCTATTTTATCTTCATTACTTTTTGATACGGGTGCTACACACAATTTCATATATGTACCCGTAGTGGAGAGCCTTGGGCTCTGTGTTTTTACTTCTTATGATATCATGATGCTAGACACTCCGTTGGGGACTAGAACGGATGGTGTGCATCAGTTCAAGGAGTGACCCCTTGAGGTTGGTGGGTGTCACTTCCTTTGGGACCTCTATGTCTTACAGATGACAAGCTATGATGTCATTCTCGGGATGGACTGGTTGGTTCCCTTTCAAGCCTTTGTAGATTGCTATCGTCGCAGGGTGAGTTTCACGTCACCAGAGGGTGGAGAGTTTCTATACAAGGGAGAGTGGGATGTTCAGGTGAGTCGAGATGGAACAGAGTATCGTGGGAGAGGTAGTGTCATAGGCCAAATTGCGAGTTTATATCTGGATGACTAGGGAACTTGTCATATGGATTTCTCTCTTGTGGTTGATTGTTTCAGGGATGTCTTCCCGGATGAATTTTCAGGTCTTCCTCCATAGCGTGAGGTGGATTTCTCTATCGAGCTTGTGCCAGGGGCAGCACCGGTGTCCATTCCTCCTTATAGTATGGCCACGCCTGAGTTGCAGGAGCTCAAGAGGCAGTTAGAGGAGTTACAGGAAAAGGTTTTTATCTGACCCAGTACTTCTCCTTGGGGTTCTCCTGTCCTTTTTGCGAAAATGGTGGACGGTACCCTCAGAATTTGTGTGGATTATCAGAAGTTGAACCAGTTGACGGTTAAGAACCGATATCCCTTACCGAGGATTGATGATCTTTTTGATCAACTCCATGGAGAACGAGTGTTCTCAAAGATTGACCTAAGGTCAATATATCCTCAGCTACACATGAGACCATCGGATATATCGCTTACAGCCTTTCGGAGAAGATATGGTCTATACGAGTACTTGGTTATGCCGTTCAGACTCACGAACGTGCCAGCAGTTTTCATGGATCTGATGAATTGTGTGTTCCATCCCTCTCTGTATTTTTTTGTGGTAGTATTCATGGAAAACATCTTGGTGTACTCTCACACTCGACACGACCATGACACCCATCTTAAGATCATATTGAGTACACTAATAGAGCATAATCTATATGCTAAGCTCTCAAAGTGCCACTTTTGTATGGACCAGATACACTTCCTGGGTCATATCATCTTAGAGGCAGGAGTTGCAGTTGACCCAGAGAATGTTAGAGCAGTAGCTTCCTGGGAGCATCCTAAGAATTTGTTTGAGATATGGAGTTTCTTAGGGCTGTATGGTTACTAAAAATGCTTCATATAGGACTTCTCCCTATTAGCAGCATCGTTGATGGGTTTGACTAAGAAGGGTGTGAAGTTCATTTGGTCAGAAGCTTGTGAGATAGAATTTCAGGACCTAAAAGGATGGTTAACATTAGCACCGATCCTGATACTCCCAGAGTAGGGGAAGAGCTAAACAGTTTACTGTGATGCATCAGGTATTGGGCTAGGAGTTTTGTTGATGCAAGGAGACCGAGTTGTTGCATACGGGTCTCGGCAGTTGAGGCCACATGAGAGTAATTACCCGACGCATGATCTCGAGTTGGCTGCAGTTGTGCATGCGTTGCACTATTAGAGACACTATCTCTTGGGAGAACATTTTGTGGTTTTTACCAACCACAAAAGTCTCAAGTATATCTTTACTCAGCGTGACATGAATTTGAGGCAGCGAAGGTGGGTCAAATACCTTCAATCTTTTGATTTTGAGCTTTCCTATACACATGGTAAAGGTAATGCAGTAGCTGATGCACTGAGCAGGAAGACTCATATACAGGTTGTGCAGGAGGCCAGTGATGAGTTTCAGCTCATGAATTTGTTCTCTGAGATGCATTTTGAGGTGCACGAAAGTCAGGGGCAAACTTATCTTTCAGATTTTGTGGTGACTTCTACCCTCCTGGATAGAGTGAGGATGAGACAACTATCGGATTCTGAAGGCCTAGTTCTATGGGAGTCGGTGGAAAGTGAGGACCCTCCTCCTAGTTGGACGATAAGAGATGATGAAGTTATGTGTTTCCATGGGAGAGTGTGGGTTCCAGGGGATATACGCGATGAACTGATGCGGGAGTTTCATGCTTCATCTTGGGCAGGTCATCCCGGGGTTACCAAGACGTACCATGAATTGAGAAGTCAGTACTGGTGGCCGGGTATAAAGAGGGATGTAGTTCGTTTTGTTACGAGGTGTTCCACATGTCATCAGGTGAAGGCGGAGCATCATAGGCCATCCGGACTGTTACAGTAGTTACCCATTCCGGAGTGGAAATGGGATGATGTCGCGATGGACTTCGTGACTGGGTTATCGTGGTCACCTAAAGTCAATGATATTGTGTGGGTTGTTGTGGACAGACTCACGAAGGTAGATCACTTTTTTCTGATCAAGGATACCTTTGGTGTTGATGATATCGGAAGGTTGTATATCCGAGAGATCGTACGTCTTCAAGGGGTCCCTCGTTCTATTGTTTCAGATAGGGATGCCCGTTTTACGTCTCGTTTCTGGAATGGTTTTCAGAGGGCACTGGGTACACAGGTGCTTCTGAGCACAGCTTACCACCCTCAGACTGATGGCCAATCAAAGCATACGATACAGGTGTTTGAGGACATGCTGCGAGCATGCGTCCTAGACTTTGGGGGCTCTTGGGGGAAGCATATACCCCCAGTCGAGTTTTCCTATAATAACAGCTTTTAGAAAACTATTGAGATGGCACCATACGAGGCTTTACATGGTAGGCCATGTTGATCACCTTTGTGCTAGTTAGAGGCAGGTGGTGCAGCTTTACTGGGACCACGTCTCGTTAGGAGACTTTTGAGTAGGTGCAGTTGATTCAGAAGCGGATGGCTACTGTGCAATCTTGTCAGAAATCTTATGTTGATCGTCGTAGATGACCTTTGGAGTTCGTGGTCAGGGATCAGGTTTTCTTGCATGTTTCGCCGAGGCTGGGACACAGGTGGATCAGGAGACAGGGTAAACTTTCATCGAGGTATGTGGTCCCATTTGAGATTCTTGAGAGAGTTTGGCCGGTTGCTTATCTGTTGCAGTTACATCAGAGGTACCGGGCCATGCACGACATCTTCCATGTATCTCAGTTGCATCGCTATCATTCAGACTCATCTCAAATCTTTCAACCAGAGGAGGTTGAGCTTGTGTTTGATGCATCCTTTGAGGAGAAACCAATTCGTATCATTGACAGGATCATGAAGGTTCTCCGTGGCCAGTCAGTTCCTCACGTATGGGTGTTATGCCAACATGGCTGAGTGCAGGATGAAACTTGGGAGCGAGAGACCGATGTATGTGCTCAGTGGCCAGGGTTATTCTCAGCTTTATCTTTGGCTCCCTTGGAAGGTAAATTAGGGGACGAATTGCTTTAATGGGGGATGTTTGTAAGAACCCAGTTGTTAGTTCTGAGGTACAAGCTTTTTCTTTTCTCTTTTCCTTAAGTTTTATTGAGAAATTTTGGAAAATGGGGAAAAATCCCAAAATTTGGAAAGTAAACACTGTGTACTTTTGGCCATGTGGGATAAGTACATAGGGCGTGTGGTCGTGTCGGCGATGAAGGGTGTAGGAACCAACTACACGTTGTGTAGTGGTCCCTTACACGTCGTGTCATCAGTTGGCAGGAAAATAGTAAGGCGGTGGCTAGCTGTGGGGAAGCACACGCCATGTACTCACGAAGACACGTCGTGTATTCATGTCGAAATATGAACAGTGGCACGCTGGCGGGAAGCCGCCAAAGGAACAGTTTAAAAATGGGAAGTACACTTCGTGTACTCAGAAGTAAATGCCTTTTACATTGTTTTTTTCGCTTAAAATGGGCAGTAGCCTCCCCTATTCACAGGGAAGGCTTAGAACGGGAAGAGGGACCTCGGGAGAGGAGGCCGAAGCTTTGTATATCCACCGATCATTCGTCGAGAATCTGTTTCCGCCTTGGACGATCTTTTTAGAACCACACGGGTAATCCCTCTCATCTCCTAGTGTGTCTCTTTCCAATTATTCCCCTAACATGAGTTATTTGCATTTAAATGATATTTCTTCTACTTCAGATCTATGCCGTTCTTGGGTGTTTTGGGAATTGATGTTCATGTATAACGTTCGTTGGCGTATAAGGTAGGTGGCTTGGTGTTTATTTCCAACTGTCGTGCATTTTTGTGCATTTTTACTGCTACGAACCCATGTTGGGGTGTCTTGTGGCTGAGGCCATAGATATTTTAAATACCTAGAATTGAAGAGGTAATTAATTGTGATAACAAAATGATGTTTGGGATCATGCTTGGATCCAAGACCACCCAGGGGTACATTCCTCTGTTTAGCCATTTGGCCAGGATACCCGAGGGTATGCCTTTAAAATTAATGATTTTATAATTCCCTTGAGAGGAATTTCTTGTGAATATTTATTTACATGTTGGGAATGTCCCGGTTACTTGCGCCTGAGGGCAGTGTTTTACTTAGCCCGTGGACATTGTTTTTCTTATCCCGAGGGCAGTTGTTATCTTATCCTGATGGAAACTCTTTTGTGCCTGTGGGAAGTTGATTATGTGCCTGTGGGCGACACTTCCTATACCTGAGGGAAATATCCATGTGCCTGTGGGCATATTCTTGTGTTGGATACTCTTTACCTGAGGGTAGGAGTTTACGTGTCTGGGGACATTAGCTGTTTACTTAGAATATTCACTATGGTGATATCTTAAATTAAATGATTAAATGGATATTAAAATGGCAATATAATTGGTTAAGTTAGTTACTTTTTAGTACTACTTACTTTATTGAATTTTACTACTGCACACTGTTGTTGCATGTTTTACACACAATTGAGCACAGGCCTTCGGTGGGTGCCTATTGAGATATATTTCTCACACCCTGTTTGGGTCACGCTTTTTAGCCCAAACAAATTATGTTTCTGTAGGTGTAGATAAGTGAAAATTTCCTTATATAGGTACTTGATTACTGCTGAGGTGTGGGGGAGAATGGGATCGGGCGCAGGCTCGCGATGCTACTAGCTGTTTTATTTTGTTTTTCTTCCCGATAGTTGTAATTCAGTTGTATTGTATTGTATTATAGTGTAACATGTTATTGCTATTTTCATAGACTAGTGACATGATGTATCTTCAAAAATATATATGACTATTGGTTTCCCTTTTTGTTATCATTTCTTAATTTCAGTTATATGTACTGTTACTGCTTCCACTGTTGATTTTTGTTTTATTTCAATCTGCTGCGTTTCACTTTGACAAATGAGGGCATAGTTTCCCCACTATCAGACATGGGCCCTCACTGCTAGTTGGCAGCCTCTTGCGTTTGGGGAAATTCGCTTGAGGTCACATGGCGAAGCAGGTTCGGGGCACCCGTTGAGTGGTACCCGGAACCAGGATGTTTCAATAAACATATACATATTTAATGTTAAGTTCGTGTAATTATTCCACATTACATAATTTTTTAATAACTTATGATTTTTATTGATTCCATTTTATATGATCCATGTGGCACACTTATGCATGAAATGTAATTTTTAAGAAGTGTGGGCCCTGATAGTGCTCCATTTCATTGGGTAAAGATAAGTATCATGATACGTCAAGTGAAATGAGGATTTACTCATTCTAATTAAAGATCAATGAGGATTCACTCATGATAATTAATTTTCAATTAGGGTTTACTCATGGTCCATGTGCAATGATCATTGGATCATGCAAATTCTACGTTATGTGTTGTTTCCAAATTTCCATTTAATGATAATCATGAAATTTCATGCCTTTATTTTTATGATTCTATTAAGCTCCATTGATATTCCTATTAACTAAAATGTATGATAATATTAATGTTATGATTTTTTTACTCCCTTACTAGGATTTATAGCTCACCCTTTTCTTATGCATATCCTCAGGTCCTCCCATGCAATGCTAAGTACGAGGGAATATAGTGGTCACGTAAAGGAATTTTTCAATAAAGATGATGTTTTTCATGATTTAAGCCATTGTGTAATGTTCCTAATCCCCAAATACACTAGACCTATCAATCTTATATGTTTAATTAGGTGTAGGTTTTATGTAATAATTTATTTTAATTGTGTAATATAAAGCTGGGTTTTCATATAAACACTCTTACCATGTAATTTAAATCAATAAATGAAAAAATAGATTATAAATTATTTAAATAGTATATATAAAATTTAATAATAAACCTATAATGATCCTTTTAAAATACATCATACTTTTTGATTGACACCTTTAGTTATACCTAGAATAAAATATTCAGTAGAAACTTATTCTCACCTTGATCTCCTCTTGAATCTACATTTGATATTATCCCTCATTCACAATGTTGATTCATCCATTTTGGGTAAATATTTTCATTTATCACCCCATTTAAATATAACCAAAAAGGAAAAATAATTTCAATTTACTAGTATATTCATCTTAATATACACATGTTAAAAATTCATTTTCTACTATGTATAATAAAGATAGGTGTTTTCACTATTTATATAAGAGAATGTACATGGTTAAATTCTATGGATCAAACAATGTTTCATCAAAACATATCATGGTATAACCATAATTATCTTATCCCCTATATAATATGATGTTTATAATTATTATATCATTATACATCCATGTTCTATATTTTCATTAATTTATTGTTATTTAATCACATTAGTTTTTGGTTTGAGTGCATTAATGATTTCTTAAAAATTGTAACTGAATTACTATTATCACACCTAATTAATATAGTTATAATTACTGATTATTTAACATCCTATTTTTTATTCACATATGTAAACAATGTAAATTATTTTCTAGTAGTTATATATTTTAGATATATTTTTCTATAAGATATTGAATCCTAATTTATCCACTACCATTATATACACTATATTTTATGATATAATAAACATATAGTCACATATCTTTTTCAAACATAGAAATGTCCAAATTTACATTGGTATAGTTCATCAAATCCCACTTATTTATCTAAATATTAAACAAGTCAGGTTTTAAAATAATTAAAATATATATTATTTTTTGAGCTTAAATAAGGGATTTTATTTCATATCACATTGAATTATCACATACTGAAAAATATAAAACACAATCTTACATTGAGTTCACATCAATTAATAATAATTTCAATGATTTATCTATAAATCAAAATTTTTTCAACCAACATACTATTATAATTTGATAATTTTATCAGTGTCACAACTACAAGTGACATAGTATTATTATCCTCAATATAAATAATTTATTCACATATTTTTCATAATTTTTGTGAAATAAATTATTCAAGAAATTTTTTCCTAACCTATAAGGAAATAAAAACGAATGTTGATGAAACAATGGAATTTACAAATCAATTTTCATTATCTGAATGAAAAAAATTCATGTTTATTCTGTTAATCCATCATATATAATTAGTTTAACATATAAAAGCACTATAAATCATTAATATTTTATTTTATTCACCTTGTCATTCTATTCAACTCAGCAATTTCTGAAATACTATATTATATATGAACAATTCTAACCCTGAATTCCATAGTAATGGTTTTTGAATCATCCCATACAATGAATTTTTACGTATACACATTTTTTCATACCTGTTTAGAATTATACTATCTAGCACATTTTTTAATAAGTCATCATGGAATGATGATTTCACATCAATTTACATGATTTTAAATATTTATTAGAATAAAATATTATGTATTACACTAATGAAATAGAGAGAAAAAATCCATCAATTTATACACCTTTGAATTTACCATACACTTTAAAATTTAACCATACATTGTTTTTTATCACCATGTTATTTCCATTTTGTTTATTTCAAATAACCAATTTAGTTTTTATGATATTTTTATCCATTGTACATGGAACAATATCCATCAAGAAATCCCACTAAAATTTTTAGGATAGTTAATCATTAGTTTCTCACAACATTACATTTCACCACTTTATTGGAATCAATTTGTTTAAAAGGATATATAATTATCATTCAATATTTTTTATTAATTATTTTATTTTTCACCATGGTTTTTTCATTCAATGATTTTATATTCATTAATTCAATCCTTCCATCTTGATTGTTCATGAGTTCATAGAACTTTAACTCCATTGACATCATCCTAAATATAAATTTATTCTCATAAATCATCATCCATTAATTAGGAAATTTAAACCATTATTTGTTATTCATAAATATCATCACATGTGTTTTAAATATTTGGTAACTGTAAAGTGTTCATCATTTTTCACTACATACTCACTTTTTATCATCACTCAAAGCCAATTTTTGAAGCATTGATGATCCTTGATTCATAGTGATTATCTAATAATGACACCATCGTCACCTTTTATCCTAAATATTTGACCATTTATTTAATTATTCAAGATACAAAATTTTATTATAATTACATGAATATACATAAGACTTGAATTTTCAGAAAATCCCATCATATAGGTGAAATTTTATCATTAGGGATAAAAAATTATTCATTTTAAATAAAAAAACCACTCTTATTATTGCTTCATTAAAGAATTTATATGATAGAAAAATTCCAATATTCATCATCCTCTCTATGTTGTTAATGGATATGTTTTTTTTCAACTTTCCAATTTATACATCAATGATTTTGAAATATTCCGTTTGGGTTTTATTCATTATATGTCAAAAATAAATGTTAAGATAATTTTGTATACGATGAAAGGTTAAAAACTATTCTATAACCATATAAAGAAACATTGTATGAAATATTTTAAGAAAGTAGATCATGAATTGTTAATTTATAGTTATTTTACATAGCATGAATATTATTCTTTCTTGAAAATTTTATAGTGTGAAATACAAATGCATGGTATAATTATTGGGATATTGTTAACCCAAATAGTGGATTAGGGTAAAAAGTTCATAATTTTAATCTTAAATTCTCTTTTTTCCTCTATTTACACTATTTGACACCATTATCCATATTTAAAAAAATAGAGGGATTCCTAGAGAGTCTTTTTGGTCATCCTACTAATAGAAAATCATGATTACCTCTATCAATGGGTGAATTAATAATGAATGATTATTAAGGTATATTTACTTTATTTGGTTACTTAATATCTATTTCTCTCTCTCTCCTTATCTCTCTCTCTTAGTAGACCTATCATATACGATAGATACTGATTTCTAGTATTAAGTAATTTTTTATCAGGAAAGAAAGAAGTGTGATATGGGATTCTTGATTGTATTGTTTCATGGATCAAATTAAATTTATTCATATTAGATTCATACTTAGAGGGTATTTTATTATTTTATCATGTAAGATAAGTGGCCCCTATTCCTTATCATTTTTATTATGATTCCTAGATGTGTAATTGATAAAATTTTTGAATTTTTTATTATGATATAACAATAATTGAATATTTTTTATGTGTATATTATTGATAAATTTTTGGATCCTCAAATTTTGTAAATTAGATATTGGTATTTTACTTACAATCATGGATTTAGGGATCATAAAATTATAGGATTCATTTATAAAAATGGGTAAATTTTAAAAAAAATGAGATTTTATCAAATCAAAATTTATAAAAAATAACATTTATTTTTAATTATGATTTAATTTAAGATATAATTATTTTATGTATATTCCTGGAGAATTATTTTCATGAAGACAGCCCATGTTTAAAATTTATAAATAATGGTTGTTTTCCAAAACTGTGATGTGTGATGAGATAGATTGAGGGGTTGGGAAATAACTAAATATTTTATAAATTTTTTTGTAAGAGAAGATGTAATGGCCCGAAAATTCCATATAATTTTTTTAAATTATTTGGGATTATTACGAGTCTGTGAAAAATGACGGCGAATGATTCTGGGGCCCGGTGTGCCTGAAATGAATTTCTGAACTTTTTTTAAGGTAAGGTCAGTAAACCTGCAATCTTCATTTACTAACTTTTGAACAAGTTCTCAGATTAAAAATTTGAGGGCACCGTTGAATCCACAGCACCAGGATTCACTTAAGGGAGGCTTTACTTCAACCACAGTAGGTCGTGAGAAAAAGATAGTTTTTGGACATTTAAAAGAATAATATAATAAAAGTGTTATTTTATTTATATTTTTTCTTTTCCTCCAATGGACAAGTGGGAGTGGGGGGACCATGTACATGTCAATCCATTAAATGGCTTGAATCCCCTTTATTTTTGTAACTACACTGTTGGAATTTGGAAGGTTCATTAGCTAAATAAACCTTATTAATTCCATGTGCGTTACTCACCATTATCCTCTCATATTTATATGGAGCACGAGGTGGAGTGTTGGCATGTCTTCACCAAGAGATGGAGCATTAGAAAAGTACCATGACACCAACCACATGGAGGACGAGACCAGTTTCAGTGAGCGGTGACGAGCGCCACCGAATCATGATCTAATGACAATGACAAACCAGGTTCTTTTGATCATCCTCAATTAACATCTCTTCTATTTAGGAGGATTGTTTAAAAGTTATCTTTGATGTTTTACCAGGATCCTGCTTGCTATCACATTAATGCGGAGGGTGTAGCAAACAAATAAGGCCCAGAACCTCTGCCACTTATCTCATGCTCCGTTCTTCGGGGATGGTTTCTTAATACTGAAAAAAAACCTAAAATAGCGGGTTAGGCTATGACAGTGGCAGTATAGGATAAATGTAGTCATAGATGACACCAAGAACGGACCACCAGAGCTTGTTCGGTGGCCCGCAGAAGAAATTGTTGGTGCGCCTTGTCGATAGCGGACGGTGGTGGCCAGTGGAGACCTATGGCAACTGATCACGGGCGGTAGAAGGGTTGTTCCTAGGTGGATGAAGCCGTCCAGCCCAAGCATTCCACGAGGGAGAATAGTGGCGTGATTCAGCCATGATAGGAAGGAGAGTTGCAGCCCCATGTCGTGCCACTATGGAAGAACCCGGTCGGCGAAATGGTCGACCATTCATGTTGTGGTGTATCGTCCTCCAAGCATGCGAAATAGCCCTGCTACCGCAGGTCCAATGGGACACAATGGTATGCATTCATGTGGACCGAGGTGGACTCTGGCCGGCCAAGCGGGCTAGACCCGCCAAGTGGACCGGACCCGCCAGTGGGTCGAGCCAGACCCGTGGCCTAGTGGGTCGAACCCGCCTAGTCGACCAGGCCGGACCCCTGGTTTGGTGGGCCTGCGCGGGTGGGACGAGCCCCACCCAGCAGGGCGAGTCAACCATGGATCGGTCCCACATACCGAATTGGGCCTCCCAGACAGGCTGGACCTTGTGAATCGGGCCGACCCTTAACGGGTCGGACCCCAGAGGGGTTAGGTAGACATTGGGGCCTATTGCATCATGTCAGTCTGACCGAGTCGGACCAGGCCCGGACCCAACCAGTACACGAATAAATAAGTTCCTGTAATTGAAGAACTGGGTGTATGTTCGACATGTCGTTAGTGGAGTTGGGATCTCTTTTGGGAAGAGGTCCATTTGGCAAATTTTGGCGGGCCCGGCCGAGTCGGGCCAGACTGAGTTGAGATCACCCATGTTTCATGGAAAGGGATATAACTAATTGAACGGGTGTTCGAATGATGTGTCTTCTGTGGAATAAGGACCCTTGTGATAAGGCGGTCCTTTGAAGGTACTATAAGTAGGTTTTGACGGAGTTTGACGTGCGACTTGGTTTGGATCAGACTTGAATCCAATGAGTGTAACACCCAGAGATTTTATGAAAAATATTCTTTTAATTTCATTAATGTCTTGTGTTGTATGCTAAACTAAGATTATCTTGCGCTATACGCAACACCGTATTATCTTGCAGTATACGAAACACTATTCTTGGATCGTGTTACACACAATTTTGATAATAGTTATTCTACGCAACATTGAGTATATATATATATATATATTCAATGTATAAATGAAATATGGTTGTATTCTGTTATACAAAACAATGAATGATTCTTGCACAACATGCAACCCTGACTTGGCTTTCATTACACGCAATCGCGACCTTCCTCGATAGCATGTGTTGTACGCAATACCGAGTTTTACTAATCAACAATATATTATTATAATATTATTATGAACTAGCCGTTATGAATATTATTAACTAAATTTTGAATTTTATAACATTATTATTCATCTTACACATTTTATAGAACATGGTATAAGAAAAAAATAAATTTTTCGGGTAAAATAAGTATTTTTCAAAAAATGCAGTTTTGCCGCCTTTTGATAAAGCACCCACTTTAAATCTAGTTTTTGACATCTTTATAAGTTCAATTTTAAAAAATAAAATTCTTCTTTGGAATCAAGAAATAAAAATTTACTTTGGATAAATTTTTCATATTATTCTGGTAACTTTCATATTTTGATGAATAGTAAAAACACGCTATATTTTAATTAAAAAAAACTTTTTTCATCACAATAATTTATATGGTTAAATTATAATATTTAATGGTTTTAAAGTATAAATAGAATATATTTTTACCATTTAATATAATGTATGTCATTAGCATTGATTTTACATTAAATTCAAAGGTTAAATCAATTCAATATTTTGCAATGTTTTAAAGAAAAACCAGTTTTCTTTCGACAACGGGATTAATTTTGATTTAATTTCTGAAACTTTTGTGTATTGAATTTGGAAAAATGGATTCCATATTTGTAATCAGGGTGTACAAATTATGTTAATAATCTACTTTTTATTTTTAGGAATTATGAATAGTAACTACGGTAAATTTTATTTACCATAGTTAAAGGTAAATCGGGTAATTAAGGGTAAATATAATATTATAAAATTACTCAAACACATTCCAAAATTCTATTGGATGGCTAAAAGTAGACCCATATAACCTAAGGGTAAAATTAGATTCATTTTTTGGACTTTTGACCATGAAACTAATTTAATTATTATTAAAACCAAAGAAAGTGACAACATGTCACTCTCTTAAATATTATAGGTATAATAATTTTAATTTAGCGATAAACATCATAAAACTTCGAACATGAATAGTCTCCAGAAATATAATAAAATTATCTACATCATGATAATTTATTTATAATTTTTAGGGATTAAATAATTGTCATTAATGGTGATACATTAATGATACAGAAATTATTTATTAAGTGGGAAATAAGTAATATAGTTTTTATTGAAATAATAATACCCATTAAAAGGACCAAAAACCTGACCAAAAAATATTGGTAGTGTATATCTACACCTTATTCATCCAATGACCTAATATATAACCGTTTTGAGCCTTATAAAAGTGATTATGACACTTATATTATTTTATTTTAAATGATGCCAAAGTTGTCACCTTCATAATTTAATAAATATAACAATTTAAATATTGTGATTTTAAGATGATAAATTCGAGTAAAAGTATTATTGTGAAAGGTAATATATTTATCTTCATCATAGGATTTTTTTTATTTTTTTATTCAGCAAATAAGTATATTAAATAATTATACAAAAATTTTGTAGTAATTATTTTATTAAGAGATAAACCAAATAAATGGTTTTAAAAATAATAAAATAAATATTATATAAACTATTTAATGTGATCCACTAATTTTATAGATACATATGACCTTTTATAAATCTATTAAAGCTTTTAGTTAGAACATATCTTCTATATATATTTTATTTAAATTCAAATAAATGAATAGTGTCAAAATTGACACTATTGTTATTTTATAAAAATAACATATTATAAAATTGTTTAAAAAACACAAAAGATATTTAAAAATTATAAATTTAAATTTATATGGTCTATAATGTTATAAAGTAAACAATATGGAAAATTCACAACAAATAAGTAATTATTTGTTATAATTTTAAATTTAGAATTTTATTACCACAAATAAACTTAAATAGATTAAATAAGGATAAATCAAAATGATAAGGTTTAAAATAAGATACAAACATGTAAAAATTTGATTGGTTGATGAGATTACAACCCTATCTCATCTAATCTTTGAATATGAGTCATTTTTTGAGTTTTTTAAGTGGGGTTTGATTTATTATAAATTAATATTTTTAAGAATTCCAAAGGTGCCCCTCTCCTCCCTTATAAAAGGGCACCTCCTCCCTCTCCTCCACACACCACTTTGAGCCTTCAAGCTCGGCCAAACCCTGCCCAATTATCTTCTCCACTTCCCTAGAAACATCCTAGAGGTCCTGGTCTTCTTTAAAGACCAATTTTAGTACCCTAAGAGGAGGTCTCAAAGAGGCGCTTCAAAGAAGAGGAGGTTCGAATACGTACGAAGCATATCGGACCTAAGGTAAGGGATAATTTTGCAAATCTCATTTTTATCTGAGATTTATTATTCATAAGTATTTACTGGGGTTATTTATATCATCCATTTCCATGTTTTATAAAAGTGTTTTCATGTATGTTTAAAGACCTTTTTACCCATTTTTGAATTTTACTACATGTTATGTAAGGAATCTTTCTTTTGTTTACGTTATGAGGTACTTTTTTGACTCTTCCGAAAAAAGTATGAGGAGAATATTATTTTTAACTTATATAGAATGAAAGGATTTTTATGGTTTTATAAATCCTTATTTTCATGAAGCTTCCTCTAAAATATTTCATGACTATTTTAAAAAAAATACTTTTCTTTTAAAATTGCACGATATTTTGTGAAAAGAAAATGATTTTGAAGAAAAAAAGGATATTTTCCTCAAGAATTCATTTCAATTGTTTTATCAAATCCATTTTTCATCTAAGATGGCATTATTTCATATGTGTATAATGTCTCTATGATTTACATGGTTTCCCTTTTCTTATTATGAAATGATATCCATTTTTTTATATGGATTATGTGATGATGGGATGATGTTTATGAAACCCATTTTATTTATTGGGTTTTTATGAATGATGTATGTTTATTTTGTGGCACAAGTAAGAATTATTTCATTATGATATGGGTGGGACCTATATCTCCCTCCAATGCATTGGGTAAAGATTTATATCTCATGAGATAGACATGGCTAGAACGGCAAGTTAAACCGGTTCACTAATACAGGACTGGAACGAGGAGTGAACTCGACTCAGAAAGGGACTTTGTCCACTAAGATGGTCTTGGAAGAAATGCCTTGGATACTATGGAAATCATATCATGTGATTAATGGTTTCCAAAATTACATGTTTTATTCCCATGTTATTTATCATTCTTAATGTTTCTTTATGATCTATGCCTTACGTACTTCCATGTTTTATGTCATTTCTCAAGCTTTTGATGTTTAAACATTATGTTCATGTTTTTATGTTCAAATGTATATGGTATGTTTTATTTTATCCATGCTTACCCTTACTGAGCATTTGAGCTCACCCTTTTTATGTTTTCTTTTCCCCAGGATATAAAGAAAGGTTTTAGGTAAGAAAAAAAAGGGGAAGATCTTTATGGGAGATGTTAAAGATCTTTCACCACGATTAGAAGATTACGTTCCAAGTTTCCAAAGACACTAAACTATTATGGTCCTTGTGTGTCTGTTTTTGTTATGTATTAATTATTCCACTAAAGTAATGTAATGTCCATGTATGTCAAGCTTCGGGTCTCTACAGTTGGTATCAGAGGAAAGTTTTAGCCAACCTTTGGAAACTAGGATGCGAATACGTTAGTGAGATCTCTAGAGATATTTCTAAGGTATGTCTAGGTATGTACCTAAGGATAAGTATACATATAGGATATAGTCCTAGAACTATGGTAGTGATATTATAATTTAACCTAAGATGTTAGATATTTTGGGTGCTCCCCCTTTACTATGTTGTTTTCCCTAGCATGATTTTTTCCTCTCACACTATTCTTTTTGGGTTTTAGAAAATGGCTGGAAACAGGAAGATTCATGATAATGGAGTATATGACGGACAATGGAATGATATTCTTCATGAGAAACCAAATGAAATGGGATTTGTAAGTCCAAACATCGTTATTATGCCTAATCAGAAATCTCATAATATGATCAATAATCTCAACTTTGGTAGGTTTCCCGACTCAGATAATAAGAGAAAGATGGAGTTTCATGATGATCATAGAGGAAAGAAAGTTCAATTTCCCTCATGTAAATCATGTGGGAAGAGGCATCGGGGAGATTGTTTCAAAGGAACTGGAAGATGCTTTGGGTGTGGAAAAGAAGGACACAAAGCTAGTAAGTGCAAAGGAAAAGGTTCAGTTAACACCATGGATGAGGATAATGGTATTGCTACGACATCAACAATGGTTAAATGTTTTAAATGTGGAATGTACGGGCATTATGCAAACCAATTCCCTAAGGGAAAGTCTCATGAAGAGAATCAGTACGGTCGTATGGGAAGTATTTATGTTGATGATGATGAAGAGACTACAAATGATATGTGAGATGAAAGAATTGTTGAAGCTCGGTCAATGGTTTAAGAAGGTAGTGGAATGATTACATGTTTATCAAGTGTAATGTTGTATAAGTAATCTCATGGTACTATAGAATAAATAGACATCTAAGGATTGTTACACTATTGTCTTTCCTAAGTTTTTAAAGTGTATGATTAATGGTACTAGTATCCATTAAATGTAATTCAGATATTTTTGTAAAGTAGATGATATGCGCATAATGAAGGGATAAGAAGAAAATTAAATGTTTGATAGTATTCATGATCTCATGACTGATATACAGAGAAGGTTATATCATGGTTTGAGTATATAGAATTTTTGGATTTTGGTATGTGGAAAGAGTTAAATTTTGACAGCATTCATGTTTTCACTAAGATTCAATGGGTATTCATTTTTCAAGAGAATACATGATTAAGGCCTTCGAAATTTTGGAATGTGACCAACAAGAAATATCTTATGATATATGGGGATCAACGATGGAATTAACATTCTTGTTATATGAAATCTCTGGTAATCGTTTTCACTATAATATGAGAGTGGACTGCAGTATTATGGATAAGCCTAAAGATTGGAATGGATTATGTTGGACATAAGTTAGTATTGTTTAATGATAGAAGTTTTTTTTCGATATTATTTATGGGATGTTATAGTAATGTAGTTTTAGAAAAAGGACAACCTGCAGGACGGGCGATAGCCCATCACATCGGACAAGGCTATGGGAATCGAACCCACAACCGAAGTGCGACTAGCCTTTATTGCCTACCACTGGCCTACAGGAAGTCCCTGGTTAGTAGAAACTAGTTTTATTTTATTAAGCGGTATGATATATGAAGTATAAGTTCATTTTTGGAACCATATACGATTAATCTAACCATAATATGGACTTATAACTTTTGATAACCTTTTGTTTGAAAGAGATGGACTGACCCATCATTCTATCACATGATCTGCTAACACATTACGAATAACAAATTCAACTTCATTTCTTTAAGGGATGAAGTGGAAACTGTTCAATTCACGAACAACAGTGAGATTGTACCAAAATCATGCAAGTATTTCTTTTAATTCATCAACTTTAGGGAAATGATCTTGAAAACCAAAAATATTGTCCTAGTTCCCTTATATCCGATGAATCAGATGGCACCTTAGATCATCACAAATCAATATCTTTGTGATTGTTGGCTTTTTCATAGCCATGTTCACTACCACTCTCCATCAGAACTTGATGGTTAGATTTTTCTTCCATATCCATATTTTCACCTATGTTCTCCTACGTGGAAACTCAGTGATGAGTTAATTTGGGTAACCATTACATTTCATACTTTAGTTTTTAAAAGCCATGTTTTGGTATTCCTTTTTACGATGTGGGTTTCTATTAAACAAACTTTCGAGTAGTAAACCATTTATAACCCCGACGAATTTCGAGGGCGAAATTCATTTTAAGGGGGCTAGAATGTAACACCCTGAGATTTTATGAAAAATATTCTTTTAATTTCATTAATTTCTTGTGTTTTATGCTACACCAAGATTACCTTGCACTATACGCAACACCGTATTAGCTTGCAGTATACGAAACACTATTCTTGGATCGTGTTACACACAATTTTGATAATAGTTATTCTACAAAACATTGAGTATATATATATATATATATATATATATATATATATATTCAATGTATAAATGAAATATGGTTGGTTTCTGTTATACAAAACAATGAAGGATTCTTTCACAACACGCAACCCTGACTTGGCTTGCATTACACGCAATCGCGACCTTCCTCGATAGCGTGTGTTGTACGCAATACCAGGTTTTACTAATCAACGATATATTATTATAATATTATTATGAACTAGTCGTTATGAATAGTATTAACTAAATTTTGAATTTTATAACATTATTATTCATCTTATACATTTTATAGAACATGGTATAAGAACAAAATAAATTTTTCGGGTAAAATAAGTATTTTTCAAAAAATGCAGTTTTGCCGCCTTTTGATAGCGCACCCAGTTTAAATCTAGTTTTTGACATGTTTATAAGTTCAATTTGACAAAATAAAATTCTTCATTTGGAATCAAGAAATAAAAATTTACTTTGGATAAATTTTTCATATTATTGTGGTAACTTTCATATTTTGATGAATAGTAAAAACACGCTATATTTTAATTAAAAACAACTTTTTTCATTGCAATAATTTATATGGTTAAATTATAATATTGAATGATTTTAAAGTATAAATAGAATATATTTTTACCATTTAATATAATGTATGTCATTAGCATTGATTTGACATTAAATTCATAGGTTAAATCAATTCAATCTTTTGCAATGTTTTAAAGAAAAACCCGTTTTCTTTCGACAACGGGATTAATTTTGATTTAATTTATGCAACTTTTGTGTATAGAATTTGGAAAAATGGATTCCATATTTGGAATCAGTGGGTCCAGAGTATGTTAATAAGATACTTTTTATTTTTGGGAATTATGAATAGTAACTACGGTAAATTTTATTTATCATAGTTAAAGGTAAATCGGGTAATTAAGGGTAAATATAATATTATAAAATTACCCTAACACATACCAAAATTCTATTGGATGGATAAAAGTAGACCCATATAACCTAAGGGTCGGATTAGATTCATTTTTTGGACTTTTGACCATGAAAATAATTTAATTATTATTAAAACCAAAGAAAGTGACAACATGTCACTCTCTTAAATCTTATAAGTATAATAATTTTAATTTAGTGATAAACATCATAAAACTTTGAACATGAATAGTCTCCAGAAATCTAATAAAATTATATACATCATGATAATTTATTTATAATTTTTAAGGATTAAATAATTGTCATTAATGGTGATACATTAATGATACAGAAATTATTTATTAAGTGGGAAATAAGTAATATAGTTTTTATTGAAATAATAATACCCATTAAAAGGCCCACAAACCTGACAAAATCTTATTGGTAGTGTATATCTACAACTTAAAAATCCAATTACCTAATATATAACCGTTTGGAACCTTATAAAAGTGATTATGACACTTATATTATTTTATTTTAAATGATTCCAAAGTTGTCACCTTCATAATTTAATAAATATAACAATTTAAATATTGTGATTTTAAGATGATAAATTCGAGTAAAAGTATTATTGTGAAAGGTAATATATTTATCTTCATCATAGGATTTTATTTTTAATTTTTATGCAACAAATAAGTATATTAAATAATTATACAAAAATGTTGTAGTAATTATTTTATTAAGAGATAAACCAAATAAATGGTTTTAAAAATAATAAAATAAATATTATATGAACTATTTAATGTGATACACTAATTTTATAGATACTTATGACCTTTTATTAATCTATTAAAGCTTTTATTTCGAACATATCTTTTGTATATATTTTATTTAAATTCAAATAAATGAATAGTGTGAAAATTGACACTATTGTTATTTTATAAAAATAACATATTATAAAATTGTTTAAAAATCACAAAAAATATTTAAAAATTGTAAATTTAAATTTATATGGTCTATAATGTTATAAAGTAAACAATTATGGAAAATTCACAAAAAATAAGTAATTATTTTTTATAATTTTAAATTTATAATTTTATTACCACAAATAAACTTAAATAGATTAAATAAGGATAAATCAAAATGATAAGGTTTAAAATAATATCCAAACATGTCTAAATTTTATTGGATGATGAGATTACAACCCTATATCATCTAATCTTCTAATATGAGTCATTTTTGGAGGTTTTTAAGTGGGGTTAGATTTATTATAAATTAATATTTTTAAGAATTCCAAAGGTGCCCCTCTCCTCCCTTATAAAAGGGCACCTCCTCCCTCTCTTCCACACACCACTTTGAGCCTTCAAGCTCGTCCAACCCCTGCCCAATTCTCTTCTCCACTTCACTAGAAACATACTAGAGGTCCTGGTCTTCTTCAAAGACCAATTTTAGTTCCATAAGAGGAGGTCTCAAAGAGGCGCTTCAAAGAAGAGGAGGTTTGGATACGTACGAAGCATATCAGACCTAAGGTAAGGGATAATTTTGCAAATCTCATTTTTATCCGAGATTGCTTATTCGTAAGTATTTACTGGGGTTATTTATATCATCCATGTCCATGTTTTATAAAAGTGTTTTCATGTATGTTTAAAGTCATTTTTACCCATTTTTGACTTTTACTACATGGTATGTAAGGAATATTTCTTCTGTTTACGTTACGAGGTACTTTTTTTACTCTTCCGACAAAAGTACGAGGAGAATGTTATTTTTAACTTATACGGAATGAAATTATTTTTATGGTTTTATAAAGCCTTATTTTCATGAAGCTTCCTCCAAAATATTTCATGACTATTTTCAAAAAAATACTTTTCTTTTAAAGTTGCACGACATTTTGTGAAAAGAAAATGATTTTGAAGAAAAAAAGGATATTTTCCTCAAGAATTCATTTCAAGTATTTTATCAAATCCATTTTTCATCTAAGATGACATTATTTCATATGTGTATAATGTCTCTATGATTTACATGGTTTCCCTTTTCTTATTATGAAATGATATCCATTTTTTATATGGATTATGTGATGATGGGATGATGTTTATGAAACCCATTTTATTTATTGGGTTTTTATGAATGATGTATGTTTATTTTGTGGCACAAGTAAGAATGATTTCATTATGAGATGGGTGGGACCTATATCTCCCTCCAATGCATTGGGTAAAGATTTATATCTCATGATATAGACATGGCTGGAATGGCAAGTTAAACCGGTTCAGTAATACAGGACTGGAACGAGGAGTGAACTCGATTCAGAAAGGGACTTTGTCCACTAAGATGGTCTTGACAGCAATGCCTTGGCTACTATGGAAATCATATCATGTGATTAATGTTTGCCACAATTACATGTTTTATTCCCATGCTATTTTATCATTCTTAATGTTTCTTTATGATCTATGCCTTACATACTTCCATGTTTTATGTCATTTCTCAAGCTTTTGATGTTTAAACATTATGTTCATGTTTTTAAGTTCAAATGTATATGGTATGTTTTATTTTATCTATGCTTAACCTTACTGAGCATTTGAGCTCACCCTTTTTATGTTTTATTTTCCCCAGGATATAAAGAAAGGTTTTAGGTAAGAAAAAAAAGGGGAAGATCTTTATAGGAGATGTTGAAGATCTTTCACCACGATTAGAAGATTACGTTCCAAGTTTCCAAAGACACTAAACTATTACGGTCCTTTTGTGTCTGTTTTTGTTATGAATTAAGTATTCCGCTAAAGTAATGTAATGTCCATGTACGTCAAGCTTCGGGTCTCTACAATGAGGACCTTTTTACAAAAGTTCCCATATCTCACAGACTAGGTGTCCGACCGACACTCCATCAGTAATGTTGGGACCCCAATAACAGGTCAGTCCCTTGGGTATAATTTTTATGGGACATCATACTTGTTTAAATATGACTGATGGCTTGAGGAGGATTCTCCTAGAATCAAGCGTGCTATAAACTTTAATCCTATTGCTGGCTGTCAACTGAAGAGTGAACCCATGTGGATTAGAAACATAGAAACCCTGTGTAGATCAACATCGTAGCAGCCCTATGGAGATCATCATCTTAGTGACTTGGTGTGAATCAATATCCTAGATACCCTATGTGGATCAGAATCATAATGACCCTATGTGGATCAGCAATTTGCGACCCGATGATGACTAGCATTAGAGCGGCTCATCATGGATCAGCGACACACAACCCTATATGGATTGACAATGAAATATATTCTTCATGGTTCAGTTGTGGAACTTCCTAATGGGATAATATTATAAATCTTAAGACTAATCATCATAATTCTCAATCACTGAGTTGTATACCTAGTGTGAGCTGGATATTGCTTCGTGCTTCATGATTGAGGTCTTGATTTGTGGTTTTTCCTTTATAGAACTCTGGGATTCCATCGAGCGTCTTGGGGTCTCTGCTGATTATTGTTATACTCACCCCTGAACGGGATTTTCCTGAACTTTTTTATTCCTTGTGCAGATGACAAGCAACATGGATGAAAATTGAGGGAGCTATGACCAGGAAGTCCACGGAGGAGATAGGATGACATGAAGTATTTTGGAGATGATATGTACCTACCCTTCGTGTAGGATCCTTGGTGTATGATCCAGGAGTTGTTTTCTCTTTACAGTTTATCTTGTACTTTTTTACATGGGCTTGTATTCTAGCCAATTTACTTTCAATACACTTTTTACTAAAACATTTTACACTGTGGTTTCTTCATGTTGTGTTCTTTTTTTGTGTGTTTGTTCAAGTTTAAAGGAAATTCCTCCCCATTATAGGGATACTCCTTTTTCAGTGATAGTCTCTAACCCTTTCCCTATAGAAGGCGGGCTTAGGGTAGTAATGTCATGTTCCCTGGGGGACGAGTCGTGAAAAATTTGTATCAGAGGTGTCGGTTCTACTGAAGAACCGGGACTCTGATATTTCAGTAGAGAAATAGTGTTATGTGTTTTGAGGGTGGTTTTCAGTTCAGTGAGTCCAGTGTTGGTGCGACAGCCGACAAATCCATACACCAAGACCTTGAATTCTGATGTTCGAATTTGTACATGAAAACGCTGGTTTCATATGTTTTGGAAGTGTTTAATTTTTGATCTCTTTGAGTCAGCTCACCAGGTATAACTTATTGACTATGGCTCACCTGTTTCCTTTCAAGATGCCTCCAAGAATACTGATGGCCATGATTCCTGAGAGAGTACTTGATGATGGCCCAACGAGCACTGAGGCTGTGGTGCAGGGCCCTCTTACGGTGATAATACCATCTGGTGGTGTACCAGCAGCACCACTACCCGTTGGTTAGTCATTTCCACCAGCCCCACCAACAGATGGTGCACGCTGACTATGTTCATTGCACGAGATCCAACTGCAGAGGCCTCTAAGGATCTGAGGCGAGATAGATATGTAGGCAACTGAGGACTGGCTAAAGGTTGTGCCCAGAGTTTTTCACCTGGTTGGGACACCAGCCGACCAGATGGTGATCCTAGCTGCCAGTCTTCTCCCAGGAGTAGTAGGGAGATGGTGGTGCTTGATTCTCTAGATGCATGCTAAGGTGACCCTCACCTAGAATGATTTTGAGGGACTCTTAAGGGAAGAGTTCGTTATAGCTACTCTACGCTATGTGTGTATACATGAGCTGCTACACATTTAGCAGGGCATCCTAACTGTGGCCTAGTAATCAGTGAGGTTCACCGACCTCTCGTGCTACTCTACCAACATAGAGTAGGAACCTTTCTTTAGGACTTGGACCTTCTATCAGGGACTCCAACGGGATATCAAATCTTTAATGGTATCTCTCCACATCCCGATGCATGCTGGAGTGCTTGAGAGATAACTCTTTGTGGAGATATTCCATGTAGAAAAGACACCAATAGTGAGACCCACCACCGAGCAACACATAGCAGATTCATCAGCGGTTGGAATTGGGAAAATGACACCGAGGTCCAAGAGGACCATACCTACTAGTGTAAGGCCCCGAGACATAGGGTCGGAGGTGCGAGGAACACATGGTAAAGGAGGCTTGTAGAGGAGCACATTGTGCTTCACAGGCAGCAAGCAAGGTCACATGGCTTGTGACTGCCTGACCAGCCAAACTGATGACCAGAAAATAGTAGAGGGACTGCCAAGGTAGTGGTATAGATTTGAGAAAGGAGGTCCTCTAGGCGACAGACATGGAAGAGGATCATATTGTGCAACAAGTGGTGGATGATAGATGGAAGTTCTACCATCACGGCCTCCAGGTGATCCACCCCGACCACGGGGTGCATATGGACATCAATGAGCTCAACTCTAGGAAGCTGAGGCCTATAACCATGGAACTCCAGAGATGATTCAAGGTTTGATCTGTGTCTACTCCACTATATCTTCAATACTAATTGACATAGGTTCCAGTCATACTTTCATTTCCACGACTCTTGTTCTGAGCTCAGAGATTTTTTTGGAGTCGTTGGCTTAATCCTTGTGATTAAAGACTCTTAAAAGATAATATTCGACTATTACACACCGGTGTCGATAGTGTAAGATAACTCTAGGAGGGAAGAGCTTCGGTTGGGATCTTCTAGTAGCGACATCAAGGCATTATGACATCTTCTTGGGTATAGACTATTTATCCACTCTCTATGCTCAGATTGACTGCATTAGGTGCAATGTGCGGTGTGTCATGAGGATGGGACCAGGTTTTCCTTCACCGAAGATAATGGAACCTTTTCATCAGAGTATGGACTTACCAGGAGGAGGTTATAGCTGGTCACACATTAGTTGGCTCACCTTACCCTCGGAACAGTTGATATCGAATGTCTGAGTTATCCTGTAGTGGTGGACCAGTATGCTGATGTCTTCCCTGATTATGTTTCAGGACATCCTCCTCATAGAGAGGTGGACTTCTTCATCGACCTGTACCATAGGATGACACCGATATATATACTATCATATAGTATGGCTTCAGTGGAGATTCATGAGTTATCGGTACATCTGGAGGACTTGCAGAGGAAGGGGTTCATAAGGCCCGTTGTTTCTTCATGGGCAGCCCCGATTTAGTTTTCCAAGAGGGAAGATAGGAGTATGGGGATCTTTTTGGATTATCAGTTATTTAATTAAGTGAACATGAAGAAAAAGTATCCACTTACAAGGATAGATGATCTTTTCAATTAGCTGAAGGGAACTCATTGGTTTTCATAGATAGACTTCAGACCAGGATATCATCGGATAAGGGTACGATATGAGGATGTGGAGAATATGACTTTCAGATGTCAGCATTGCCACTGTGAGTTCTTGGTTAGGCCATTCAGCATGACCACGTACCCTGTAGTATTCATGGGACTCATGAATAAGATCTTTTAGAAAAACCTTGATTGCATTAGGGTGGTCTTCATAGACAACATCTTGATATACTCGGTGTCAGTGGAGGAGTATTCCTATCATCTGTAGATAGTTCTGGATACACTCCGAGAGCACAAACTTTATTGTAATATCTCTATGTTCCAGTTCTGGATATGGGAGGTCCACTTTTTGGGACATGTTAGCTTGGAGGCTGGAGTTGCAGTGGATCCGAAAATGATAGATGTAGTGCTAGCTTGGGAGCCACCCAGAAGTGTTACTGAGGTGCAGATTTCCATATGGTTTCCTGGGTACTACATGAGATTCATACATAACTTTTATAGATTTTTGGAACCCTTGTCAGCATTGAAATAGAAGGTACATCCCTTCGTGTGGATGGAGAGATTCCAACAGAGTTTTTAATAGCTGAGGAAGAGACTGATGAGTGCCCCCATGTTGAGGCTACCAAAATATGGTGTTGGGTATTAAGTCCATTGTGACGCATCAGGGACCGAACATGTTTGTGTACTGATTTAGGATTTAGAAGTGATAGCTTATGGTTCCTAATAGATGAGACAACATGATAAGAACTACTCCACCCATGACCTGGATCTAGTAGTTGTGTTCTTAACCATGAAGATGTGGCGACACTACTTGATGGGTGAATAGTTTATTATTTACTCTGATCACAGGAGTCTCTGGTATATCTTCTCATGGAAGAACCTAATCTTGAGACAGTGAAGTTGGCTAGAGTTCCTCCAGGACTATGATTTTGATATATTCTACACTCCTGAAAAGGGGAACATAGTAGCAGATACACTCAACTGGAGATCTTGTCTATAGTTCCTGAGTGAGGTGATAGAGTAGCTAGCCACATTGCAGATATTCTTTGTGGATAGAGATGTATCATCTTACCTCCATTCTATGATTTTCACTCCCCCACTTCTTCAGCAATTTCGAGAGGCATAGCTTGGGGACATTGACTGCAAGGATCGACGTGATCAGATATCATCATAGAAGGCACCTGATGGATTTTCTAATGGTGGGGAACATGTCATCCTGTTCAGAGGGTGAACCATGGTAAATGTGGTGCTACTCGGGGAGCTGTTGAGGGAGTTCCACACATCCCCTCTGGAGGTACATCTTGGTGTGGCGATGATGTACTAGGGCCTCTGGAATCAGCACTGGTCGCTAGGGAAGAATAAAGAAATGGAAGAGTTTGTTTCACGATGTCTCACTTATCAGCAAGTGAAGGTCGAGCATCATGTTTCACCAGGATTAGCTCAACCATTAGTGTTACCAGAGTGGAAGTGGGATGGAATTTCAATGTACATTGTGATTGGGCTACCATGTACGTCTAGGGGAAATGATTCCATCTAGTTCATCATTGACCGACTCACCAAGTCATCCCACTTCCTAACCATCCAAGAGTATGAATCAATAAAGGGCTTCAAATGCCTCTACATACACAAGATTGTACGGATCCATGGGGTTCCATCAGCAATCGTCTTTGATCGTGATGCATGTTTTACATCCTAGTTGTGGAATGGATTGTAGGAGGCATTTGATACTCAGCTAAGTTTGAGCATCGTCTTTCATCCATAGAAGGATGGTTAGACATAGTAAACCATTCAGTCAATAGAAATCATGATTCATGATTGCGTCATAGATTTTGACCCCTGTTGAGAGGATCACATGCCCTTGGTGGGGTTCGTGTACAACAACAGTTATCACTCCACCATCGGTATGGCACCATATGAGGCCTTGTACGGTCAACCATGTAGATCACCTATATACTAGACAGATCTAGGAGAGTCATCACTTATGAGTCTAATGTTAGTATGGGCTACCACTGAGAATGTATATATCATCTAGGAGTGGATGAAGACTACACAGAGCAGACATAATTCTTATGCTGACAGGAGACAGAGACCTTTGAAGTTCAAGGAGGGAGACTGTATCTTCTTACGGGTCTCACCTTGACAAGGTTTTCCAAGATTTGGTCGGGGAGGAAAGCTATCTCTGAGGTTCATTGGACCATTTCAAGTTCTTAACAGAGTTAGCGAGGTGGCATATCTTCTAGGTATTCCCCCATAGATGCATCATGTGAATTATGTATTCCACGTGTTGGAGCTGAAGAGGTATGTACATGATCCATCACACATTATCGACTAGGCGAGCTAGACATTGATGATGGGGAAACATTTGTGGAGTACCAGGTGGAGATAGAGGATCCATAGGATCAGGTCCTTCATGGGTGGTCGATTCCTCCAATGCGAGTTTGTTGGAAGCATGGGAATCATCAAGAGAGCATAAGGGAGTGGGATGCTCAGAGACATGATCAGAACCGCCATTTGTTCCCCGAGTTTTGTTGTAGATTTCATGGATGAAAAGACCTAATGTGGGGAGAATATAAAGACCCATAAATTCCATATAATATATTTTTTAAATTATTTGGGATTATTACGAGTCAACAAAAATTGACAGCGCGTGATTTCGAGGCATGGTGTTCCCTTAATGAATTTATGAACTTTTTTTAATGTATGTTCAGTAAACGCATGAGCGATGTTTTCTAAATACTGAACCAGTGCTCGGATTAAAAAACATGAGGGCACCGTTGTATCCACAACACCAAGATTCACTTAATGGAGGCTTCAATTTGACTGCAGTAGGTCGAGAGAAAAATATATTTTTTGGACATTAAAAAGAATAATAAAATAACAATTTTATTTTATTTATCATTTTTCTTTTCCTGGAATGGATGAGCAGCAATGGTGGTACCAATGACATGTCAAGCCATTAAATATCTTGAATCCCTTGTATTTTTTTAACTATACCATTGGAATTTGGAAGGCTCATTAATTAAATGAACCACATTAATTCCACGTGATTTACTCACCCTTCATTTCTCCTATTTATATGGAGTTCAGGGTGGAGTGTTGGAACGTATTCTCCAAGAGACAAAACTATAGAAATGTACCATGATGCCAACCACTTAGAGGAAGAGACTGGTTTCAGCGAGCGGTGATGAGCGCCACCGAATCACAGACTGAAGACAGTGATAAAGGAGGTTCTGTCAATCGTCGTCAGTGAACATCTCATCCTGGTAGGGGTATTTTCTTAAAGTTATCATTGATGTTTTACCTTGCTTCCACTTTCTATCACACTAACGTGGAGGGAACGTGCCAAATGAACAAGGCTCTAACCCTTCTCTTATTTGCTCATGCTCCATTCTTTGGGGAATGTTTCCTCAATTTGATGGAAACACGAAATAGCACGTCACGCTATGACAGCGGCAGCGCAGGAGAGTCGTTGGCGCAGAAGGCACCAAGAATGGACCACCAGAGCATGTCTGGTGGCCCATGGAACAAACCACTGGTGTGCCATGTCGGCCATGGTCATCGGTGGCTAGAGGAGACCCGCAGAAACCGGTTGCAGGCAGAAAAATGCGGTGCGTGATGGCACACCACAGTGGCCGAAGGCGGATGGCCCGAACCGGCCGTACGAACAAGAGCATCACCTTCAAGCTTCACCAGTGGCAGTAAGTATCCACAACCAGTGGGCTATGATAGGAGGTAGTGGCGCGGCCCTGCACTTCACCTCGATGGTGGAACCCGATTGGCCAAATGGTTGACCGATCATGCGGTGGGGCAACACCCCACCGGCTGGAGAAACGGCCCGCAACAATAGGGTCAGCAGGATACAAAAGGTTTGCCTTCAAGAGAACTGAGCCAGACATGGGCCAGAAAGGAGGGTCGAACCCACCCAGTGGAATGGGCCCACCCAGTGGGCCGGACCTACTGCCTGGCGGGCCAAAGAGGGTGGGCTTGGCCAACCACGACCCGAGCCCATGAACCAAACTAAGCTGACCCTGATGGGCCGGACCCCGTGAACCGGGCCAACCCTTAAAGGGTAAGACCTTGGAAGGGTCAAGTAGACCCCATGACCCGTTGTGTCAGGTCGGTCTAACCGAGTCGGACCAGGCCCAGATGCAACCAGTCCCCAAATAAAGAAATGCCTATAACTGATGAACTGAGTGTTTGTTCGACACATCGTCAGTGGTGTTGGAATACCTTTTGGGAAGCGGTCCCTCTTGCATATTCTAGAGGGCCTGACCGAGGGGCGATAACCCCCATTTCACAGAAAGGGATGCAAGTTAGTGACTGGGTGTTCGAACGACATGCCATTTCTGTCATAAGGACCCTTGTGACAAGGCGATTCTTTAGAGGTATTCTAAGTGATTTTTGATGGAGTTTGACATGCGACTTTTGTGGGGTCAAACTTGAATCCAACCAAACCCTTTTTACAAAAGTGCCCATATCTCATAGATCAGAAGTCTGATCGATGCATCGTCTATCACTTTGGGACCCCTATGACAGGGCGGTCCCTTGGGTGTGATTTTTTTGGGACTTCGTAGTAGTTGATATATGACTAATGGCATGAAAAGATGTTATCCCAGAATCAAGAGTGCTATAAGCGGGAATCCTATGGTTGCATGTCAATTGAAGATCAACCCTGTGTGGATCTGGATCATAGTGACCTTAGGTGGATCAACATCATAGTGACCCTATGTGGATCACCACCTTAGAGACCCTGTATGGATCAGCATCATAGAGACCCTGTGTGGATCAACATCATAGAGACCCTGTGTGGATCAGCATTATAGCGACCCTGTGTGGATCAACAGTGTGTGCCCCGGTGAGGAATAGCCTTAGAGAGGCCCACTGCGGATCAGTGACACTTGAACCTATGTGAATTGACAATGGAACAACATCTTTAAGTTTCAGTTATGGAACTTCCTAATGGGATAAAATTATATATCTTAAGTCTAATCATCTTTATTCCTGATCATTGAGTTGTATTCTTGGTGTGAGCTGACTATTGATTCATGTTTTGTGATTGAATTATTTCTTTGTGGTTTTGCTTTGTGGAAATCTAGGAGACCTTTGGGGGTATTGAAGACCCTAATGAGTATTGTTATACTCACCACTGCATGGGATTCGCCCGCACCTTGTAGTATCTTGTGCGGACGATGATGAACATGCCTGATACTTGAGGGATCCAGGACTAGGTGGTACACAGAGTATATGGGATGACATGGACTGTTGTGGAGACGATATGTACCTAACTTTCAAGTAGGATCCTTGGTGGATGATCTAAGAGTTGTTTTCTCTTTTCAGTTGTTCTTGTACTTTTCACTTGGGCTTGTATTCCAGCCCCATTACATTCAGTACAATTTTTACAACAATAGTTTACTTTGTGGTTGCTTCTTGTTGTGTTCTTGGTTTTTGTGTTTATACAGGTTTAAGGGTAATGATTTTCTATTATATGGATACACCATTTTGGTTCTAGTCACCAACCCCTGGCCTATTGAAGGTAGGCATGGGGTTGTAATGGCAGACAGGTCGTGATAGAAGATCAATAGAATCTATTACTGATATGGGTCATAAACGGGAAGCAATAGAATGGATGATGATCCAGGTTGAGGGATTCAATTATCATTAATATTTATTTTTATGGATTAGTAGTTTATATTTCTTATTGTTTTTTAAAATTTATATATATAATTAACTCTTTTGATAAATTTTTTATTTTGGGTAGGGATACTTTGATTTCAAAAAATTTGTATTTGAATGGTTTTAGTGTGATAAATTATTTTGAATTATTGTTTTGTCAAGTAATTATTTGAAATGAATTTAACTATTTCATAAATTGTATTGGTTACATGTGACATTTCGAAATGAAATATCACTTATAAGACTTGATTCAGAGCCCTAAATACCTCAGATGTTCCCCAATGTAAGATAACTTATGAAATTTAGTGAAAAGTTTCTATAATATTTTGTATGGAGAATATAACATTTGGTTCAAAGAATGCGATAAGGTATAATTTCAAAAATATCTAAGATTAATATTTATCTGATAAAAACATGAAATCAAATCTGGAAGATAACCATTAGAAATAACATACACCATGAGATAAAAAATGAACCCATGGAATGAAATATGATTCATTCAACAGAATATGATCTCCCAATGGGAAAATATGGAATAATACATATGAAAAAAAAATCGATATATTATTACTAGTCATATTGATCACCATGATACATTATCCTTATCCACAACTACTCAGTAATAGTTTACCTTATTATGAAAGTGTATTATCTAAAGAAATTATATCAAAATATGTTATGTACATCTATCATGGTGTGCATGCATGCTAAGAAAAAATGATATTAGGACATCACAAACATCAGCACAAAAATAATCCTTTCATATTTGTGAAAGCCAATATATTATAAAATGTGAGAAACAATGTAATGACCCAAATTATTTCAATGGAAAATTCCCTTCTTATATTTATGTCATAAAAACACAAAATAATGAACTACTAATTGATAAGTGACCTTTAAACATAATTTTTTCACCCCTATGTTTGGAATTTTGAAAATCCAACATTCACGATTGTGTTCAAGATGATTTTTGGAGTCTAATGAAACAAAAATAATTTTTGGTGAATAGTAAAATACATTAATTTACCATATAAATACATTTTAATTAAAACCCACTATTCCTGACATCACAAGTGATGTAAGTACCCAAATCCCGAACTCACATGTCTTATTTACTATTATTAGTCATCCAAGACTCATTATTCCTTGTCTTAGGTGAAATTAATAAACTAATCAATTTTATATTAAGGAAACCTCTCTCCCCTCCACTATAAAAGCCACCCTTCACTCCCTCTTTTCCTCACACCTCTCAATCTCCAAGCCTTCTCTAAACTCTGCCCAAACACCTTCCCTTGCCCCTCCCCCATGTCCAAGAGCTTCTGGTCTCATCAAAATACCAAGCTTAGGCCCTTAAAGAGGTTCTCAAGAGGAGGATTCTAAAGGTAATTTCTCTCTCTCTTCGCCTCAAATTACCTTTCAAGTTCAAGTTCCTTTCTTGATCTCTCCCTACATATACTCATACAAATTGTTTTGTAACTCCAGTATTATACATATACTATATTTTTATGATTATAATGGGATATTATATCACCCCACTCCCTTTCCCTCTTCCTTTTATTTTATTTAAGATAACGTTGTTCATGTGGTGATAATTTATCACCTTCAAAAACAACATGCTCTCTTCTTCCTTTTCTACCTTCAGATCTGGTCATGAAACCATTTTTATGGTTGAACCAGAATATGTTATATGTATTATGTTCTGTTTTAAGTTCTGGAAATAACCTATGGCCATATTACTAAGTGAAAAGTTAAAACGAGTTCGTTGTGATCCAAAAACCGCTCAAATTAACCCAAATAATCTTCATTTAATTCTTACCTAATGATTAGTCCACATGGATCTAATATAACTCATTATAAAATCATTTAAGCTTATGTAATATCATTAATAACATGTAATATCAGTTCTGTATGTTTACCCATGATCTCCCCAAACATCAATTTAAGAATACAAGTGGACCTCTCAAGAAAACCATGAAAACGAACATCCCTGGTCAATGTTTTTAAACTCTATAAGTCATCCAAAGGAACATAATATGAAATAATGAAACCAAAATGAACCCTATTAATGTATAAAAGGTTTTGGAATTTCTAATTAATGAATATAATGTCATTATACAGGACATTAAAGAGAAGGAGGCATTCGAGTACAAGGTAAGGGGAAATCTCGAACCCAATTTTCTTCCTTCAGGTTCTCCCTCTTTCACTCTATTTTTGATATGGTTACTCCTAAAATATCATTTTTTCATCATTTACTACTATTTTGGGATATACATGTTTGTCACTGGTTTTTATGTCCATCAAAATGTTTTCCAAAAGAACTCTTCTTTCAAGATCTCACCTTTTACCTTTCATTCAAGGTTGATGGTTCTTGTATCAAGTATGTTGTCCCCTCTTTCTTTTGGGAACCCAAAGATTATGAATGTGTTATTATGAGATGAAACCCATTCCTTTCCATGGATTATTTATGTACATTTTTTATAAGTGTTCTATGTGTCAAGCATGATAATGATAATGTTATGATGTGACGGGTGCGCCCGGAATTATATAGCGCAATATGAATGTTTAAATGTGACGGGTGCGCCCAGAATTATACAGTGCTCCAATGCATTGGGTAAAGTGATGAATCTCATGAGTAAATGTGAAATGATTTGTGAACAAGATGCTAGATTTGTTAACAAGTATGTTTGGTAGTCAACCACTAAGACATGATGTTTCATTTTTATGCATTTCCACATTTCAAGTTTATTGTTTATGCTCTTCTCATGTTCATGATCTTTTGCCTATGTCATGATTATTCTCACCCCATGATGTATTATTCTTATCTATCCTCTTACTGGGCTTCTATCTCACCCCTTTTGATGTATATCCTCAGGTGGCTACATGTAAAAAGGAGAGGACAAGTGATACTAAGAAGCTATAGAAGGAGAAATTAAATGAATGATTATACTTGATATTGTACTTGTTATGTGTGGTCCTAGTTTTCCCAAGACACTAAACCTCTGGATCCTCCATGTGTAATACTATTATGTTGCTTATCTTTGAAATGATGTAATAGTAATGCAAGAAAAGGTCGGGTCTCTATAGTCGGTATCAGAGAAAAGGTTTAGTTAATTTGGGAATTAGGATTAGTAAACCCTAGAGAAAACCTATAGCATAAGAATAAGTACAAACACATAAACAAGAACATTTACCTAGGGATCTCATATGTTATGTTTTTGGTATAATTGTTTAAATGGATAACTTATTCATGACTTGTTTGCTTATGTTTTGTTCTAACCTTTTCTATTTTAGAAAATGGTGGGAACCAGGAGAAATCAGGCCAACAACTCTTGCGAGGGCCAATACAACGATTGCCCGAATGACATCCCCAATGATTTTGGAGGTGGAGTTCAAAACTTCATGGTGATGCTTACCCAATTATCTCAGGTTATGAATAATAACCATAATAATGGGGAACGTACTCCTTCACCAAAGAGGGAGAAACTATCAATCGAATGTTTTATGCAGCAACGACCACCGACATTTTGTGGATATTCTGATCCACTAGTTGCGAAACAATGGGTCAAATCCATGGAGAAGATATTTTATGTTCTTCACTGTTCCAAGATGGAGAAGGTGACTCTAGCCGTTTATCGTCTATATGGAGAAGCTGATCAATGGTGGGCTTTGATTAAGAACACCAAGCTAAGGGAGTAAATTGAAGACATGGAATGGGAAGACTTTAAGATAATGTTTCTTAATAAGTACTTTCCAAGAACTCTTTACACAAAGATGGAGAGAGAATTCATAGAGCTCAAGCAAAAAGAAGGAGAATCTGTCACAACCTATGAAGAAATTTTCACAAGGCTCGCAAGGTATGCTTCGGGTTTTTTTATCAACAATGATAGCAAAATTGATAGATTCTTTAGTGGATTAAAACCACATCTTCGAAAGGCTCTTGCAATTCGAGACTTTGGGAGTTATGAAGAAGTTGTTCGGTGTGCTCTCAAAGTGGATATGGTGTTTGGAGAATGGTCCCATGGATATGGTGATAAGAAAAGAAAGACGGAGTTTCAAGCCGGTGGATCTAATGACAAAGGTGGGAAGAAAACACAACGACCCACATGCCAAAAATGTGGGAAGTTTCACAATGTGAACTGCCTTAAAGGGACGGGGAAATGCTTCAAGTGTGGGAAAGAAGGACACCTTGCTCACGAGTGTCGAAAAGACATGAAAAGGAAGGATAATGTATCCTATGAAAGGAGAGAACAACTCGTGGTTCAATGCTAAAACTGTAGGGATCTAGGGAACTATTCAAACCAGTGCACTAAACCTCAAGCTCTCGAGGGTAATCAGCGCCAACAACCACCAAAGCCAAAGGAACAAGGGAAGGATTATGCCATCACTACTGCAGAGGTGGATCATGATAATGAAGTCGTACAAGGTACACTTCCTATTCACTCAAGAATGGAAAAAGTCTTGTTTGATTCTGGTTCTACGCATTCCTTTATATCTTGTAAGTTTGCTAGAACTATAGAATCGAAGCCCCGAAACCTTGAAGTAGAGATATCTGTAAAAACACCAAGTGGTGCAATCATTGCAACCCAAGTGTTTGACTCTTCTCCTGTTGACGTATGTGGGAAGATTCTTCCGGAAAATCTCATAATACTTCCCTTGGTGGAATTTGACGCTATAATGGGAATGGATTGGCTCTCGTTATATAGAGCACATATCAACTCTCGGGAAAAGGAAATATATTTTCATATTCCGAACCATCCCATGATCCTCTACAAATGCAAGGAAGATCATGAATCTCCTTTGAGAAATCTTTCAATGGTTTGGGTGTTGATTCCCTATGAAAAAGCATACCTAGCCCAAATGGTTGAGTTGAAGGAAAGTTCCAACCTTGAGGAAATGCCCATCGTAAGGGAATATGGCGATGTATTTCCTGAAGAGTTACCTGGAATTCCCCCAGATCATGAGGTAGAGTTCCCAATTGAACTCATACCCAGAGCTACTCCTATCTCTAAGTGCCCCTATAGGATGGCTCCTATCGAACTGGAGGAGTTAAAGAAGCAGTTGCAAGAGCATCTGGACAAAGGGTTCATACGCCCTAGTGCATCACCTTGGGGTGCGCCAGTGCTCTTTGTGAAGAAGAAGGATGGAACCATGCGGCGGTGTATCGATTATCGGGAACTCAACAAGATCACCATAAAGAACAAGTATCCTCTTCCAAGGATTGATGACTTGTTCGATCAGTTAAGAGGAGCACAATACTTCTCAAAGGTGGATCTTCGTTCTGGATATCATCAGGTAAAGGTGAATAAGGAAGATATTCAGAAGACTGCCTTCCGTACAAGGTATGGGCACTATGAGTTTTTGGTGATGCCTTTCGGACTTACTAGTGACCTTGCAATCTTTATAGATTTGATGAATAGAGTCTTTAGACATTACCTCGACAAATTTGTGGTAGTGTTTATTGATGATATTCTCATCTACTCCAAGTGCAAGGAGGAACATGAAGAATATCTAAGACTTGTGTTGGCGACATTGAGAAAGGAGAAGTTGTATGCCAAGTTTAGCAAGTGTGACTTTTGGATGAATCAAGTCACGTTTTTGGGACATGTGATCACAAGTGAGGGAATTTCTGTGGATCCTTCAAAGACAAAGGCAATTAAGTAATGGCTCAGGCCCTCTAGTGTCACAGAAATCCGTAGTTTTCTTGGATTAGCTGGGTACTATCAAAATTTTGTGAGAAACTTCTCATGATTGTCATGCCCGCTAACTAAGTTAACAAGGAAGGGGGTAAAGTATGTCTGGACGGATGAATGTGAGGGAAGATTCAAGGATCTTAAGAGAAGGCTGATCACTGCACCTATACTCACACTACCAAAAAGTGTAGAAAGTTTTGTGATATACAGTGATGCTTCAAAGAAAGTCTTGGGTTGTGTACTCATGCAAAATGATTATGTGATAGCCTACGCCTCACGATAGTTGAAGATCCATGAGCAGAACTACCCGATGCATGATCTAGAGCTGGCAGCCATGATTTTTTCCTTGAAAATCTGGAGGCACTACCTTTATGGCGAGAAGTGTGACATATACACCGACCAAAAGATCCTAAAGTATATATTCACACAAAAGGAGCTTAACATGCATCAAAGGAGATGGTTAGAGATAATCAAGGATTATGATTGCTCTATTCACTATCATCCTGGAAAGGCGAACAAGGTAGCTGATGCTCTAAGCAGGAAAGAACCTGCTACTCTATCCATGTTGAGGATTGAGAAAGACCCTATCTTCTTGGATATAAAAATGATGGATTTAGGAATCGTAAGGGTAGGGGATACATCCTACCATGACCAAATTATTGCGCAACCATCCATCCAACAGAAGATTAAGGAAGCACAAAGGGATTATATGGAGATACAAAAGTGGGTGAATGCAGTAAAGGAAGGGAAGCTGCAAGAGTTCCATATCGATGATGATGGTGTGATTCGGTTTGGAACATGGCTTTGTGTGCCTTCATCACCCAGGATAAAGAAGGAGCTATTGGATAATGCACATATCTCAACTTTATCTATCCATCATGGGAGTACCAAGATGTACCGTGATCTCCGAGAACACTTCTAGTGGGATAACATGAAGAAGGAGATTGCGGAATATATATCAAGGTTCTTGGTATGTCATAAAGTTAAATCTGAGCAACAAAAGTCCAAAGGTATGATGCAGCCATTGCCTATACCCATGTGGAAATGGGAAAATGTTACTATGTAATTTGTCACGGGTCTCTCGAAGACGTCAAAGGGAAATAATGTGATATGGGTTGTGGTTGATCGACTCACCAAGACTGCCCATTTTATCGCTATTTGGGAAGACCTCTCACTTGAACAACTTGCAAGGATATATGTGAAGGAAGTAGTGGGATTTCACGGTGTTCCACTCTCGATTGTCTCTGACCGTGATCCAAGGTTCACATCTAAATTCTGGAGGAGCCTTCAACATGCTTTGAGTACTAAATTAAATTTTAGCATGGCCTATCACCCCCAAACTGATGGCCAGTCTGAAAGGACTATTCAGACACTTGAAGATATGCTAAGAGCCTGCTCTCTTGAATTCAAAGGTGGTTGGTATCAGCACCTCCCATTGGTTGAGTTCTCATACAACAATAGCTTCCACTCAAGTATTCAGATGGCTCCGTATGAAGCTCTTTATGGGAAGCGATGTAGAACTCCAACCTTTTGGGATAAAGTTGGATAACGAAAGCTACTTGGTCCCGATATTTTTCAAGAGATGACAGATAAGGTTCAAGTCATCCAGAAACACATAAAAGCAACTCAAAGTCGGCAAAAGATCTATGCTGACAACCATCAATGGGACTTGGATTTCAACGTTGGATATAAAGTCTTCCTTCGAATATCTCCATGGAAGAGAGTCCTGCGATTCGGGAAGAAAGGGAAGCTAAGCCCAAGGTACATTGGCCTATTTGAGATCCTGGACCGCATAGGATCCATGGCCTATCGTCTGGCACTTCCACCGAATATGGCTCAAGTTCATGATGTGTTTCATGTATCACTACTGAGGAAGTATATACCAGACCCCTCACATGTACTAAACTCAGAGGTGGTACAGCTGGAAGATGATCTCTCCTATGAGTAGCAGCGGGTAGAAATTATGGACCGAAGTGATAAGGTTCTACGCAACAAGACAACCTGCCTTGTCAAAGTGTTGTGGAGGAACCACAGGTTTGAGGAAGCAACTTGGGAACCAGAAGAGGCAATGAAGGAGAAGTACCCTCACTTGTTTGTGTAAAGTGAAATTTCGGGGGCAAAATTTCTTAAGGGGGGAAGAATGTAATGACCCAAAGTATTTCAATGGAAAATTCCCTTCTTATGTTTATGTCATAAAAACACAAAATAATGAACTAATAAGTGATAAGTGACCTTTAAACATAATTTTTTCACCCCTATGGTTGGAATTTTGAAAATACGATATTCACAGTTGTGTTCAAGATTATTTTTGGAGTCTAATGAAACAAAAATAATTTTTGGAGAATAGTAGAATACATTAATTTACCATATAAATACATTTTAATTAAAACCCACTATTCCTGACATCACAAGTGATGTAAGCACCCAAATCCCAAACTCATGTGTCTTATTTACTATTCTTAGTCATCCAAGACTCACTATTCCTTGTCTTAGGTGAAATTAATAAACTAATCAATTTTATATTAAGGAAACCCCTCTCCCCTCCACTATAAAAGACACCCTTCACTCCCTTTTTTCCTCACACCTCTCAAGCTCCAAGCCTTCTCTAAACTCTGCCCAAGCACCTTTCCTAGCCCCTCCCCCATGTCCAAGAGCTTCTGGTCTCATGAAAAGACCAAGCTTAGGCCCTTAAGGAGGTTCTCAAAAGGAGGATTCTAAAGGTAATTTCTCTCTCTCTTCTCCTCTAATTTCCTTTCAAGTTCAAGTTCCTTTCTTGATCTCTCCCCACCTATACTCATCCAAATTGTTTTGTAACTCCATTATTATACATATACTATATTTTTATGATTCTAATGGGATATTATATCACCCCACCCCCTTTCCCTCTTCCTTTTATTTTATTTAAGAGAACGTTGTTCATGTGGTGATAATTTATCACCTTCAAAAACAACATGCTCTCTTCTTCCATTTCTACCTTCAGATCTGGTCATGAAACCATTTTTATGGTTGAACCAGAATATGTTATATGTATTATGTTCTATTTTAAGTTCTGGAAATAACCTATGGCCATAATACTAAGTGAAAAGTTAAAACGAGTTTGTTGTCATCCAAAAACCGCTCAAATTAACCCAAATAATCTTCATTTAATTATTATCTAATGATTCATCCACATGGATCTAATATAATTCATTATAAAATCATTAAATATTCTATAATATCATTAATAACATGTAATATCAGTTCTGTATGTTTACCCATGATCTCCCCAAACATCAATTTAAAAATACAAGTGGACCGCTCAAGAAAACCATGAAAACGAACATCCCCGATCAATGTTTTTAAACTCTATAAGTCATCCAAAGGAACATAATATGAAATAATGAAACCAGAATGAACCCCATTAATGTATAAAAGGTTCTGTAATTTCTAATTAATGAATATATTGTCATTATATAGGACATTAAAGAGAAGGAGGCATTCGAGTACAAGGTAAGGGGAAATCTCGAACCCAATTTTCTTCCTTCGGGTTCTCCCTCTTTCACTCTATTTTTGATATGGTTACTCCTCAAAGATCATTTTTTCATCATTTCCTACTATTCTGGGATATACATGTTTGTCACTAGTTTTTATGTCCATCAAAATGTTTTCCAAAAGAACTCTTCTTTCAAGATCTCACCTTTTACCTTTCATTCAAGGTTGATGGTTCTTGTATCAAGTATGTTGTTCCCTCTTTCTTTTGGGAACCCAAAGCTTATGAATGTGTTATTATGATATGAAACCCATTAATTTACATGGGTTATTTATGTACATGTTTTATATGTGTTCTATATGGCAAGCATGATAATGATAATTTTATGATGTGACGTGTGCGCCCGAAATTATATAGTGCAATATGAATGTTTAAATGTGATGGGTGCGCCCGGAATTATACAATGCTCTAATGCATTGGGTAAAGTGATGAATCTCATGAGTAAATGTGAAATGATGTGTGAACAAGATTCAAGCTTTGTTCACAAGTATGTGTGGTAGTTAACCACTAAGACATGATGTTTTATTTTTATGCATTGCCACATTTCAAGTTTATTGTTTATGCTCCTCTCATGTTCATGATCTTTTGCCTATGTCATGATTATGCTCACTCCATGATGTATTGTTCTTATCTATCCTCTTACTGGGCTTCTAGATCACCCCTTTTGATTTATATCCTCAGGTGGCTACATGTACTAAGGAGAGGACAAGTGCTACTAAGAATCTATAGAAGGAGAAATAAAATGAATGATTATGCTTGATGTTGTACTTGTTATGTGTGGTCCTAGTTTTCCCAATACACTAAACCTATGGATCCTCCATGTGTAATACTATTATGTTGTTTATCTTTGAAATGATATAATAGTAATGCAAGAAAAGGCTGGGTCGCTATAGTTGGTATCAGAGGAAAGGTTTAGTTAATTTGGGAATTAGGATTAGTAAACCCTAGAGAAAACCTCTAGCATAAGAATAAGTACAAACACATACACAAGAACATTTACCTAGGGATCCCATATGTTATGTTTTTGGTATAATTGTTTAAATGGATAAGTTATTCATGACTTGTTTACTTATGTTTTGTTCTAACCTTTTCTATTTTAGAAAATGGTGGGAACCAGGAGAAATCAGGCCAACAACTCTTGCGAGTGTCAATGCAACGATTTCCCGAACGACATCCCCAATGATTTTGGAGGTGGAGTTAAAAACTTCATGGCGATGCTTACCCAATTATCTCTGGTTATGAATAATAACCATAATAATGGGGAACTTCCTCCTTTACCAAAGAGGGAGAAACTATCAATCGAATGTTTTATGCGGCAACGACCTCTGACGTTTTGTGGATCTTCTGATCCACTAGTTGTGGAACAATGGGTCAACTCCATGGAGAAGATATTTTCTGTTCTTCATTGTTCCAAGATGGAGAAGGTGACTCAATCCATTTATTGTCTAGATGGAGAAGCTGATCAATGGTGGGCTTTGATTAAGAACACCAAGCCAAGGGAGTAAATTGAAGAGATGGAATGGGAAGACTTTAAGATAATGTTTCTTAATAAGTACTTCCCAAGAACTCATCGCACGAAGATGGAGAGAGAATTCATAGAGCTCAAACAAAAAGAAGGAGAATCTGTCACAACCTATGAAGCAAATTTCACAAGGCTCTCAAGGTATGCTTCGGGTTTTGTTATCAACAATGATAGAAAAATTGATAGATTCGTTAGTGGATTAAAACCACATCTTCGAAAGGCTCTTGTAATTCGAGACTTTGGGAGTTATGAAGAAGTTGTTCGGTGTGCTCTCAAAGTGGAGATGGAGTTTGGAGAATGGTCCCATGGCTATGGTGATAAGAAAATAAATATGGAGTTTCAAGCCGGTGGATCTAATGACAAAGGTGGGAAGAAAACACAACGACCCACATGCCAAAAATGTGGGAAGTTGTACAATGGGAACTTCCTCAAAGGAATGGGGAAATGATTCAAGTGTGGGAAAGAAGGACACCTTGCTCACGAGTGTTGAAAAGACATGAAAAGGAAGGATAATGTATCCGATGAAAGGAGAGAACCACTCGTGGTTCAATACTACAACTGTAGGGAGCTAGGGCACAATTCAAACCAGTGCACTAAACCTCGAGCTCTCGAGGGTAATTAGCGCCAGCAACCACCAAAGCCAAAGGAACAAGGGAAGGCTTATGTCATCACTACTGCGGAGGTGGATCATGATAATGAAGTCGTACAAGGTACACTTCCTATTCACTCAATAATGTAAAAAGTATTGTTTGATTCTGGTTCTACGCATTCCTTTATATCTTGCAAGTTTGCTAGAACTATAGAATAGAATCCCCAAAAACTTGAAGTAGAGATATCTGTAAAAACACCAAGTGGTGCAATCATTGCAACCCAAGTGTTTGACTCTTCTCCTGTTGACATATGTGGGAAGATTCTTCTGTCAAATCTCGTAATACTTCCCTTGGTGGTATTTGACTCTATAATGGGAATGGATTGGATCTCATTATATAGAGCACATATCAACTATCAGGAAAAGGAAATATATTTTCATATTCTGAACCATCCCATGCTCCTCTATAAATGCAAGGAAGATCATGAATCTCCTTTGAGAAATCCTTCAATGGTTTGGGTGTTGATTCCCTATGAAGAAGCATACCTCACCCAAATGGTTGAGTCGAAGGAAAGTTTCAACCTTGAAAAAATTCCCATCGTAAGGGAATACGGTGATGTATTTCCCGAAGAGTTACCCGGAATTCCCCCGGAACGTGAGATATATTTCTCAATTGAACTCATACTCGGAGCTACTCCTATCTCAAAGTGCCACTATAGGATGGCTCCTATCGAACTGGAGGAGTTAAAGAAGTAGCTGCAAGAGCATCTGGACAAAGGGTTCATACGCCCTAGTGCATCACCTTGGGGTGTGCCTATGCTCTTTGTGAAGAAGAAGGATAGAACCATGCGGTTGTGTATCGATTATCAGGAACTCAACAAGATCACCATAAAGAACAAGTATCCTCTTCCAAGGATTGATGACTTGTTCAATCAGTTAAGAGGAGCTCAATACTTCTCAAAGGTGGATCTTCGTTCTGGATATCATTAGGTAAAGGTGAGAAGGAAGATATTCAGAAGACTACCTTCCGTACAAGGTATGGGCACTATGAGTTTTTGGTGATGCCTTTCGGACTTACTAGTGCCCTTGCAATCTTCATGGATTTGATGAATAAATCTTTAGACATTACCTCGACAAATTTGTGGTAGTGTTTATTGATCATATTCTCATCTACTCCAAGAGAAAGGAGGAACATGAAGAACATCTAAGACTTGTGTTGGCGACATTGAGAAAGAAGAAGTTGTACGCCAAGTTCAGCAAGTGTGAATTTTGTATGAATCAAGTCACATTATTGGGACATGTGATCACAAGTGAGGGAATTTATATGGATCCTTCAAAGACAAAGTCAATTGAGGAATGTCCCAGGCCCTCTAGTGTCACACAAATCCGTAGTTTTCTTGGATTAGCTGGGTACTATCGACATTTTGTGAGAAACTTCTCACGATTGTCAAGCCCTCTAACTAAGTTAACAAGGAAAGGGGTAAAGTATGTCTGGATGGATGAATGTGAGGGAAGATTCAAGGAGATTAAGAGAAGGCTGATCACTACACCTGTACTCACACTACTGAAAAGTGGAGAAAGTTTTGTGATATACAATGATGCTTCAAAGAAAGGCTTGGGATGTGTACTCATGAAAAATGATAATGTGATAGCCTACGTCTCACGATAGTTGAAGATCCATGAGCAGAACTACCCGATGCATGATCTAGAGCTGGCAGCTGTGATTTTTTCCTTGAAAATCTTGCGGCACTACCTTTATGGTGAGAAGTGTGACATATACACCGACCACAAGAGCCTAAAGTATATATTCACACAAAAGGAGCTCAACATGCGTCAAAGGAGATGGTTAGAGATAATCAAGGATTATGATTTCTCTATTCACTATCATCCTGGAAAGGTGAACAAGGTAGCTGATGCTCTAAGCAGGAAAGAACCTACTACTCTATCCATGTTGAGGATTGAGAAACACCCTATCTTCTTGGATATAAAAAGGATGGATTTGGGAATTGTAAGGGTAGGGGATACATCCTACCTTGACCAAATTATTGCGCAACCATCCATCCAACAGAATATTAAGGAATCACAAAGGGATGATGTGGAGATACAAAAGAGGGTGAATGCAGTAAAGGAAGGGAAGCTGTAAGAGTTCCATATCGACTATGATGGTGTGATTCGGTTTGGAACACGTCTTTGTGTGCCTTCATCACCCAGGATAAAGAAGGATCTATTGGATAATTCACATAGCTCAACTTTCTCTATCCATCCTGGGAGTACCAAGATGTACCGTGATCTCCGAGAACACTTCTAGCGGGATAACATGAAGAAGGAGATTGCAGAATATATATCAAGGTGCTTGGTATGTCAGTAAGTTAAAGTTGAGTGACAAAAGTCTAAAGGTTTGATTCAGCCATTGCCTATACCCATGTGGAAATGGGAAAATGTTACTATGGACTTTGTCACGAGTCTCCCGAATACGTAAAAGAAAAATAATGCGATATGGGTTGTGGTTGATCGACTCACCAAGACTGCCCATTTTATCGCTATTCGGGAAGACCTCTCACTTGAACAACTTGCAAGGATATATGTGAAGGAAGTAGTGGGATTGCACGGTGTTCCACTCTCGATTGTCTCTGAACATGATCCAAGGTTCACATCTAAATTCTGGAGGAGCCTTCAACATGCTTTGAGTACTGAATTAAATTTCAACACGGCCTATCACCCCCAAACTGATGGCCAGTCTGAAAGAACTATTTAGACACTTGAAGATATTCTAAGAGCCTGCTCTCTTGAATTCAAAGGTGGTTGGGATCAGCACCTCCCATTGGTTGAGTTCTCATACAACAATAGCTTCCACTAGAGTATTCATATGGCTCCGTATGAAGCTCTTTATGGGAAGCGATGTAGAACTCCAACCTGTTGGGATGAAGTTGGAGAACGAAAGCTACTTGGTCCCGATCTTGTTCAAGAGATGACAGAGAAGGTTCAAGTCATCCAGAAACACATCAAAGCTGCTCAAAGTCGGCAAAAGAGATATGCTGACAATCGTCTAAGGGACTTGGAGTTCGACGTTGGAGATAAAGTCTTCCTTTGAATATCTCCATGGAAGAGAGTCCTGTGATTCGGGAATAAAGGGAAGTTAGCCCAAGGTACATTGGCCCCTTTGAGATCCTTGACCGCATAGGAGCTGTGGCCTATCATCTAGCACTTCCACCGAATATGGCTCAAGTTCATGATGTGTTTCATGTATCACTACTGAGGAAGTACATTCCAGACCCCTCACATGTACTAAACTCAGAGGTGGTACAGCTGGAATATGATCTCTCCTATGAGGAGCAGCCGGTAGAAATTCTGGACCGAAGTGATAAGGTTCTACGCAACAAGACAACCCGCCTTGTCAAAGTGTTGTGGAGGAACCGCAAGTTTTAGGAAGCAACTTGGGAACCAGAAGAGGCAATGAAGGAGAAGTACCCTCACCTTTTTGTGTAAAGTGAAATTTCGGGGGCGAAATTTCTTAAGGGGGGAAGAATGTAACGACCCAAAGTATTTCAATGGAAAACTTCCTTCCTATATTTATGTCACAAAAACACAAAATAATGAACTACTAAGTGATAAGTAACCTTTAAACATAATTTTGTCACCCCTATGGTTGGAATTTTAAAAATCTGACATTCACGGTTGTGTTCAAGATGATTTTTGGTGTCTAATGAAACAAAAATAATTTTTGGTGAATAGTAGAATACATTAATTTACCATATAGATAAATTTTAATTAAAACCCATTATTCCTGACATCACAAGTGATGTAAGCACCCAAATCCCGAACTCACATGTCTTATTTACTATTCTTAGTCATCCAAGACTCACTATTCCATGTCTTAGGTGAAATTAATAAACTAATCAATTTTATATTAAGGAAACCCCTCTCCCCTCCACTATAAAAGCGACCCTTCACTCCCTCTTTTCCTCACACCTCTCAATCTCCAAGACTTCTCTAAACTCTTCCCAAACACCTTCCCTATCCCCTCCCCCACGTCCAAGAGCTTCTGGTCTCATCAAAAGACCAAGCTTATTCCCTTAAGGAGGTTCTCAAGATGAGGATTCTAAAGGTAATTTCTCTCTCTCTTCTCCTCTAATTTCCTTTCAAGTTCAAGTTCCTTTCTTGATCTCTCCCCACCTATACTCATCCAAATTGTTTTGTAACTCCAGTATTATACATATACTGTATTTTTATGATTATAATGGGATATTATATCACCCCACCCCCTTTCCCTCTTCCTTTTATTTTATTTAAGAGAACGTTGTTCTTGTGGTGATAATTTATCACTTTCAAAAACAACATGCTCTCTTCTTCCATTTCTACCTTCAGATCTGGTCATGAAACCATTTTTATGGTTGAACCAGAATATGTTATATGTATTATGTTCTATTTTAAGTTCTATAAATAACCTATGGCCATATTACTAAGTGAAAAGTTAAAACAAGTTCGTTGTGATCCAAAAACCGCTCAAATTAACCCAAATAATCTTCATTTAATTCTTATCTAATGATTCGTCCACATGGATCTAATATAACTCATTATAAAATCACTAAAGATTCTATAATATCATTAATAACATGTAATATCAGTTCTGTATGTTTACCGATGATCTCCCCAAACATCAATTTAAGAATACAAGTGGACCTCTCAAGAAAACCATGAAAACGAACATCCCCGATCAATGTTTTTAAACTCTATAAGTCATCCAAAGGAACATAATATGAAATAATGAAACTAGAATGAACCCTATTAATGTATAAAAGGTTCTTGAATTTCTAATTAATTAATATAATGTCATTATACAAGACATTAAAGATAAGGAGGCATTCGAGTACAAGGTAAGGGGAAATCTCGAACCCAATTTTCTTCCTTCGGGTTCTCCCTCTTTCACTCTATTTTTGATATGGTTACTCCTCAAAGATCATTTGTTAACCATTTAATACTATTCTGGGATATACATGTTTGTCACTGGTTTTTATGTCCATCAAAATGTTTTCCAAAAGAACTCTTCTTTCAAGATCTCACCTTTTACCTTTCATTCAAGGTTGATGGTTCTTGTATCAAGTATGTTGTTCCCTCTTTCTTTTGGGAACCCAAAGATTATGAATGTTTTATTATGAGATGAAACTAATTCCTTTACATGGGTTATTTATGTACATGTTTGATATGTGTTCTATGTGGCAAGCATGATAATGAAAATATTATGATGTGACAGGTGCGCCCAGAATTATATAGCGCAATATGAATGTTTAAATGTGACGGGTGCGCCCGGAATTATACAGCGCTCCAATGCATTGGGTAAAGTGATGAATCTCATGAGTAAATGTGAAATGATGTGTGAACAAGATGCTAGATTTGTTCACAAGTATGTGTGGTAGTTAATCACTAAGACATGATGTTTCATTTTTATGCAATGCCACATTTCAAGTTTATTGTTTATGCTCCTCTCATGTTCATGATCTTTTGCCTATGTCATGATTATGCTCACCCCATAATGTATTGTTCTTATCTATCCTCTTACTGGGCTTATAGATCACCCCTTTTGATGTATATCCTCAGGTGGCTACATGTACTAAGGAGAGGACAAGTGATACTAAGAAGCTATAGAAGGAGAAATTAAATGAATGATTATGCTTGATGTTGTACTTGTTATGTGTGGTCCTAGTTTTCCCAAGACACTAAACCTCTGTATCCTCCATGTGTAATACTATTATTTTGTTTATCTTTTAAATGATGTAATAGTAATGCAAGAAAAGGTCGGGTCGCTATAAACAATAGTTACTCAACATTAATATTTTGTGTCTTTTTTTACTTTCCAAAATTTTATGAATCCCAACCCAACTTTCTCGACCAATAATTTGATTTTGGGGTGATTGTTTCTTTTACATGAACTAATACAATGTTTTATAAGTTATTACTAATATTAATTAGATATAATACCTACATAAAAATCACATGTATAGTTATAATTTACCAATAACCCATCCTAACTATATAGGTAATCATTTAATGGGATATATCAACCACATACACACTAATAAGGATCAGCTTTAATTTCTCAATTTTATCTTATCTTGATGGCATGTGGATGCTAATATTAATCCTTCGTAAACAAATGAATATTATGTATCCTTATTTCATCTCACCCCACATTATAATATACATATAAACCTATAATAGGATAGTTTACTAGTATCCAACCCACCCATAACTCTCAGGAAACATGTAACATGCATCCAACCTTTTTAAATCCTAACACGCTTGGTTTTAACGTCATACTATATACCCACAACCTCATGACCATATCATAATAAATGTATACAATCCTTAAGTGATCACCCAAATAGTTTTCTAACATTATCATCCATCCATGGGTTTAATCAACATATCACAACAATTATGGAATCTCAATAAAATCAAAGCCATTGGAATACACCACTAAATCCAAACCCATTGATAATAACACATCATCCCTAGGTGATATATATAAAATTTAATCCTTCTTTATTTATTTGATTAATATAATCCCTTTCCTTATATTTATTGAGTTCACTCATATAAAAAACCCATATCTACTATCTATAGATCAACCCACAACTCAATTCAATCTCCCCTCTCTTAGTATGTGGCCATTTTGGCTGTAACTAATAATGATCAAAATAATTAGTCATATAATGGAAAAATATTCTAATAAACAAATAACACTAACCCACACCCATTTAACTCCTATAATAAAATGAGTAAAGTATTGTTTTACCCTTTTTAGTCCCCAATCACCTATATGGTACCTCTTTTTAGGTGTCCTACTTCATAAGTTTCTCATCTAACTAATTAGTTAAATGATCCAAAATGGTTGAGAGACTAATAGGAAGTTAACTCCAACATTTATCCACTATATAATTTTTCTCATGATTATACCTATAATCCCATTTATACTCGTAATTATTTTAATTGTAGTTTATAGGTACCCACTCTCTCTAAACACATATTTAAAAATAATTACTGATAAAATTTTTAAGTTAATGATTAATTACTAATTTATATTTATGGAGAATAAAAAATTGATACCTAAAACCTCAAAAAGACATTATTTCAATTACCCATGGATAGATACCATATAAAATTTCAGTCCCTATTAATATAATGGGTTCCACATAACCAAAGTTGTGGAGCTACATAATTTCTTAGTGAATTTTTATAGGGTTTTTGAAATATCTAAATTTGGTCAATTGTGATTTCATATTACCACCTAAGAAACATTGACCCTCCCTTGGGTTCATTACTCATATTGACGGCCTATTGAATATCATAAATTTTTTAAAATGTAATAAGTATGTGTGTGTGTGTTATGGACCATATAAAAATTAAATAGAGTTATTCCCTTTTATGATTCTCACTCTTTGTATAATTTATCATCATCATCATCATGGCCCCAAAGTTACTCGAATAACAATAAACCAACTTATTAAATTTTAATAAATAAAGAAATATATATTAATTAAAATCATAATAAATTATATGGTGAAAATTTTAATAAAACTCACGGAGTTGTGAGATCTCATAATAAACCCATGTTCTATGGTATAGAAAACATCTGATATACTCTTAGTTTATATATAAAATAAATCCCCAATTTATCAGCCTGGATGAAAAGAAAATTTAACCTAACACAAATATAATTAAATGAAAGCATTATTTGAAATAATACTTTATTCAAATTATGAGTAATGAAATGATTCCATTCCATAAATGATTTATTAATCCTTTTGACATAACCACCACCCACCCTTATAGTATAGTAATTATAAAATTATTTCTGAAAATTCAATTTTTGAATATATAAAAATAACTAAAATAAAATAAAACTAGTATATGAATATATAGGTGGATAAAAGAGGAACTTTCACACAAATTGGTATTCTTAAAAAATCATAGAAGCACTAGATCTCTACAAATGGGAGATGGTGAATAACAAAAAGGTGGGTTGGTTACCCCTACCTCTGCTAATATATATGATGAATACCTAAGTATAGGTTGTTATTTTAAATAGTAAATCATTATTTTATTCCTATTTTTTTAATCAATATTGGATGCACTAGGTACCATGTTTCCTTACACTAGATACACAATAGCTCATTGGGTGAATCATTTTATTCCACAAGTCTCTTGATCTCCAACATTATTTTGTATTATCACTGGAAACTCTATATAACACATGTTGGAATTATACTAGGATCCTTCTTCTAAATATTTCCATAAAAAATTTAATTTTTAATTACTAAAATCATAAAAAATATGAGTATTTCCCCCAATATTCTTACTATTTTAGGCTCTATATAAACATCATATATAGATCCCAAGAATAATATTCATGATAATAATTCAATGAGAAAAAATTTAATCTTGATATAGCTATATTTTAATATATATCTTTCATGTTTTCAATATCACTCAATGGAATAGATGATTACACATGCATCACTATACCATTTCTCATCTTTCATAATAGAAGTTATGCATCACCTTGGAACCACAATGCCCATTATGACTTGATAGATTTCTTTTATCATTAGGGAACATTCTAGTTAGAGATTCACCTTAAATGTATATAAAAATTGTTATTAAATTATTACCAGACATATTATTGCCAAATCTCTATTCATATTTATTGTTTGTAGAGAAATATTGATAAATCAAGTTTATTACCATCAATACTAACAACATGTAAAAATACTACTGGGTTACTGATAGTTTTTTATCCATTGGATCCATGGACTATAAATTATGGTTCCAATAAAGATTCCATCTTTACTAAAATATCCCCATGTAGGTAATAGCTAAATGATACATAACTAATGGTGTCTTACACTAATAGTTCGTATCATGGGTCTATAGAAGACAACACCCAACTTGAAGCTTCACTTGATCATATCTAAATCTGTAAGTGCAAAATGTGTAGTCTATCAATCAATACATAATTAATAATAAATTTCCTTATGAAATATAAGTTCAATTATGATGATTCATGAGAAAAAAAATTCATATTTTCGAGTATTACGCATATTTTTAGTCTAAATTCCACGTGTCCAGTTATGGAATATACTGACTCCACCTAAACATTTCCAATTGATATATATATATATATCAAGGTATTTTTAGAATAATCAAACTAATTTTAAATTATTTCATTATATCACTAACACAAGACCCTAAAAATATCTTTTGAGATCACCAGGCATGATACGGTAAATATATGTTATAATTTATTTAACATAAGGATTTCATCCTCTAATAATCGAACTTGTTCTCCTGACCACAAAATTGTCTATCTCCCCATTCAATATGATCTTTTTTTCTATATTCTAATATCTAATAACAACTAATAGTCTTGAGTGATTATCATTATGAACCTAAATACCCATCCCATGAGCCTCATGTTAAGTTATTTATCCATCATGGAGTAATACATTAATATTTTCAAAAATAACCAATCATTCTCCATTATTAAACCAGAGTATTAATGAATGTATCTCATAATAGCCACCTATATCAATACCATGTTACATATATGTTCCTAATATATGAACTCCATACAATTACATGGGGTGTCATAAAATTTATATATATCTTCTATCTCAAACAAAGTTAAAAAAAATGTTACTTTTTATAATAAAAATGCATATTCACATAGTCTATTAGCATTTTATGAAATTACTCAGTAATCAAAACTCTATTTTCATTAAAAAAAAGAATTTATCTATCACCCATATAAGGTGAACATATAATAATAAAAATAACACTCATGAAGCCTTTGAGATAGTCTCATAAAAATCAATAATGATTTCATCTATCACACTAGTCAGGCCATCATCCATTAGTTCCCACTAATCAAAACTCTGGTAGCCAATTATTGAATGACATTAAAACTAATAACACATTATGTTGTATTTAATGGTTATTTCCCATATTAAACTCTTTCCCTAGATGAACAGTATCAAACATATTGATAGTTATTCCATTCATCTATAAAACTCTAGGTGTGATCAATAATGGTGTCTTATCAGAATATAAAAATAAAGATCCATGAATTTTGGGAAGAAAAAGGTTCCTAAACACTTTCACAACCATATGGTCACATATTGAGGTCATACACCCAATTCAGTTCTCAAGGGACTAATCACATAAACATTTTTTAACTAAAACATATACATGAACAACATTTGATGTGTCCATATATTCATTTTTTTTGAACAACAATCACCACTCCACCTCTAAATCATGTGTTTAAGTACTTCCCATGGTATGTTAACACATCATGTAAATAACCTCATCTCATACTATATAAGCCCAATTATTCTAGACTAATTCATAAGAATACTATTGTTTTTATTATCATAGGTTATAGAGTGTCCATTTATACTCATATACTATGAAAACTCACTCTTTTTCCCCTAGATATAGTGGTTAAATAGAACATCCTTCACAAGGATGCATAATTTCTAATATAGAGATAGAAAATTACTCAAAAGAAGAAATATTTTGTTACAACACACAACTATAATAATTAAAATCTAAAACTATGATTACATCCCATAAGTCATAGTCTCACACCATTGAACAATTTTATAACCCTTCCTACCTTGAAATTAAATTGTGTTTCCCAAAAAAATTACGTGTTATGTTATTAAACAATTAACGAAGGGAATCTAGATGCCAAGATGATTCACTCAATAAAATATTTTCCACATTTAATACTAATAACACCAAGTATCTACCCATGATTTTGACACTCAAATCACATATATTCTTTCGCTAGACATATACTATGATATCTTTACTCATATAACATTTCATATTATCTCATCAATACTGGATATTATAATTCATATCAACCCAAATTGGTAGTACATCATTATCTATTGGAAATGCACTTGAATCACTCTACCCTAATTTATGTAATAACATTTCCACGCACCCACAACATGTATACATATTTTTCACCCCATACATGTCACAATGCACAAACAAGTAATTATTATTCTATATCAAATAACTTATGTAAATCAATATTCTAATGCCCAAATCCCATAACTCCCTACTATATCTTGGTATCCACATTCTAAAAAACCTACTTTAGGTTTAATCTTCATCGCACATAGGTGTATGTAAACAAAAATATTGTAAAAAAATATGTATCTGAAAATCTATCATAGTGGATATGATTATGTGAATTTCCATGATTAAGTTATTTAATAAATCATTAGACATTTAGTTGACCAAAATCCATTGTTGTCCTGTAATAACATTTTTACAATCACATACATCAGTAAACATGTTATGTGGACATATATGTCTTGTATAATGTATGTATGCTTTCTTATTTCCACCACAATCTGAGATAGAAATAATAATTTCTAACTAATCATAGAAACATTATCAAAATTCACATAGCATGGTTAATGAAAAGTGAAAACCATAATCCTAACTCAATTAAAACTTGGATTTCCACCCATACTTATGTTTTCTTGTAAAAATAGATATTTAATCCAATATTCTAACAAAAAATTTATTTATATAAAATATCAAAAATGGAAAAATAGTTAAAAAAAACTTTAGTATATTTCATTTGAATCATCAACCAATATAATTCCCATTAATCTTGATCTGACATGTTTCATACCTTCGACATATATCCCCATATGTTTTATATTATTGACTAATAGTAAAGGCCAAATAATATTCAATGGTATAATTATAAACATGGTATAATAACATATAAAAATTTATAATAACACACAAACACAGAGATATATATATATATATATTTATATATGAATGATATCGACATCACTAAATATTAAAATCTTCATAGAAAAATTACCATGAGAAATAACAGTAATCATGTAATAAATAATGAACGCATATCAACTCATATATACAACATATTAGGGTAAGATAACTCAATGGATAAATCCAATATTTAGTATAAAAAATATAAAAAATAGAGGCACTATAACATTCCCTCGGTCTCCCCTCTAATCAATTTCCTCATACCCATCATTTTATACCATCATAACTAATATTTTTGTGGTTATTTATCTAAACCATAATATAATATAAGGTTTCCACATCCTACCAGGTGTATGTGTAGGTTATAAAAATAAAATTATATAGTATGAAAAAATTAAGGCCCCTAATATAAACTAATATATATGTAAATGAATATACAATATGAAATGTAAGAGGTTACATGAATCAAACATTAATATGTTGAGCCATCATATGTGTACTATGATTCCAAAAAGTGTGAATAAACCAACATCATCCAATACTATTATTTTAGGATGTCCATTCTTTGTACAATCATTGAAATTGATTTTCATAAGGTCTAAATTATAAGCACCAGGAGGCCTATATCCATATAAAGTGTAGAGATAACTGTTTGTGCCCAGTGTATATCCCTAATAAACAAATAAGAAACATGTTATATATATCCATTAAATGGAAACTCATAATGACTCGGTGTCCTGTGTCTATCTAATCTAAAATCAAAGGTATATGGTATCCAATATTTATCATGTGTATACCAAAAATATTTTTTTTCTAGATCTCATCCAATATGACTCTAATATTATCATTAGTAGATTCCCACCCATTGTATGTGAATAGTTGGTAAACATTCAACCCATCCAAAAATCTGTTGAATTGAGGGTGTGACATATAACTATTCCAAATATTAATTAATACATTTTTATCCCCATTTCATTTATACACTTTCTTATGATCATGGAAATCATACTCACATCCAAACCTTGAGTGATCACCTGTGGAAATTTCATGAAAAAAATTTATATACATTAGTTCAATAGGAATATCAAGACGAACACAAAAATTACATGACATCAAAATCATGGAAATTGAATTCATAATCCTATCCCATGGATAATATCACATCAGACCTCATGTGTAACTTATCCAAAACAACATATCTCCTATAACATAAAAAAATTACTCTTTCCTTGCATGTGATAAATAAACTAATAAAACTAATTGATCTATTCTAACTAACTATAATCACATAAAAAGTGATCCATATGAATACCAAGGTACATTTGAGATTTCTATATTTAAAATTACCCATTTCATGATAAAATTCAACATGAAATTTGACAAATAAATCATGAAAATTTAATGGAAACTCACTGAGAAGAAAACCTAAATCAAATTGTAACAAAAAACAAATGTACTCCTACCTGGTTTTCTCTATCAGCTGAATTTGTAATATCCTTTATATTATAATGATTCCATAATTACCAAGTAGAAATTAATTTCAATACCAATAATTTCAATATATAATCAAAAAATAATGGTAGTGGTATAATGAATATTATAAAAATAGTATCCTTACATTAGATGGATGTTCATATACCATGATAGAAGTATCTTATTAAAGGAATAATAAATGTAGGAAAATAAAATAATAAGGGGTGGAATTTCCCATCGTCATCTATTATTTAAGAGGAACCCCCATGTGGAGATTCTTAATTTAAATGAGACATAACTATTTTATAATTTTTTTTGCAAAAAGTTATTTTATCCACTAAGAACCCTATATACATTCACTGAATTCTTGATGAATTTTCAAATACATAGTACCAGAATACTTGTAACTCAATGGAATGACTAATACAGATAAACTAGTCACCACTCCACTAGGTATGTTTTAGAATCCCAAATTGTATGATATTAATTGTAAAACCACCAATAAATTTTATTTTTATTTACTAAATATATAAAAACTTTCTATTTTTATTTTCTACCCTTATTTCCACCTAAAAACTTCTATTTAAGCCTGTTAAAAGAATATTAAGTATCTATTTACTTAAAAAAATTCATATATCAAAATACAATCTAACATTATTTACACTATATTTTATTTCTTCCTTGGTTCCAATGACTCTCAATGGATTGATTCCTTGAATTAAATATTTTCAGATAAATAATAAATATTAACTTTAATGGCCAATTATATAGAATCACACTATATAGATTTTTGATGAATTCTACCTAAACATATCAAATTTTAGTTAGATAGATTTTTTCCATTTTGAATTTAATGTGTGAGTGTAACACCTAGATTTTAAATGATATTTTTTTTTCTATAAATAAATTTTAATTCATCGATATATTTCTATTCTTGAAATTCCATGATTAAACAAATCACATTATACTATGGAGATATTATTATTTAATGTGAAATTTATTTTATATCATTTTAATTGGAAGGAATATATATGATTAAAAAATTTAATATATATATATATAATGGTCATATTCAATACAAATTTACAAATTAATTCCTAATAACTAATAACTTTATTTTTCATAACAACATTTTATTCTTCTAATGTTTATGTGGGAAAACACAAAAAATGGTCTATATTTCTTTTTATGAGGGAATATAATAATGAATTTCTTGAACATATAATAATTTAATCCGGAAAAAATGAATCTATATTTGGAAACAAGATGATCAAATTTGGTAAAAATGTCCCTTTTAATTATATGTCTATATGAATCATAACCATAGTAAAACAAATTACTCTGGAAAAGGTAAAATGGATTAATTAAGGATAAAAATATTGTTAGAAGGCATGAAATTAAATCCAAAACGTACATTTATTTAATTTTTTATTCTATTTCATCCATAATCAACTAAAATTCAATGATATAACTTTTTTCAATTTAACCTTCACTATTAACATTATAATGTTTTCGTAAAAGTTAAAGTAAAAAATGTCACTTTATATCTTTTAATATCTGTATTATTTCTTGATGTGGATAAAATATTATTTTGGGTAATAAATTTTAATTTTATATTGAATGAGTTTTTTTTATCATGGTAATTAATTTTTAATATTTAGTGATAAAATAATAGTTCTAAATTCATATATAAAACTGATACAGTGCAAGTCCAAGTAATAGAAAACTCATATAAATGAATTTAAAATAGTATAAGTAATTTTTTAAGGGTTTTATGTTGTGAAAAGAATATTTTAGATAAATATATTATATTAGGGATGTTTTAACGGTTTTTTTCAACTTACTTTTCTTTCATGTTGTTTTCAAGGTTATATTGTATGAATAGTTTCCAAATGTCCTTAATGAGATTTTTTAACCAATAACATTTTATTAAATTATTTAAAAATTTAAAAATTATTATATTCAAGATGTTAATAGAATATGGTTTAAAATATCTTCTATGGTAATTTATAGGTTACATTTCCTTTTATAGAAACATTCTGAACCATTAAAGAGTTGAAAACATTGATACTATGGTGATTATCAAATGGTTAATTGTGGTTAAAATTAATAGATAAGGGTAAAAACAGAACAAAATATTCTTCAAATTATATTTAATGAGATCATTTATATTCCTAATCAAATGACCATATAATAATTTCATTTCTCAACCATTTTTTTAATTTAATTTATGTTAATTTAATACTTTATATAAAAGTATGATTCCCCCTCCCCCCTAACTTATAAATGGAAACCTTCTCTCAATCATAATTAACAATTTTTGAGCCCTATATTTTATAAATTACCTACCTAATATAATCATATATTTATTTACCACATTCTATATTGTCCTATCATACTAGAAGATAATCGTTTCAATGATTAATATGTAATCCATAAAAGGATTCTCAATGAAGGGGTATAACTATTAACTGGACATTTCCAATTTTAGTTATTATCATATCTCCCCAAAATCCATTTTATCCAATATAAAAAATGAATTTAATTTCATAAATATCATAAATTATTATTAAGATTATGTGAAAGCTATTATCCACCTTTTTTGTATCCTATAGAAACTAAAAGCATCACTCATATGTATGTAATTATTACTGTCTCCATATAAAAATATAATTAATTGCACATATACACTTATTTTGATGGTTATAAAAATGAATTTAATTAATATATATGGTATTTATGATATAATTTTATCATATATAACTTCTAACCTTATAATCGGTTTACAAATGATGACACCACTCGTCTGTACATGTAGACTACCACCTCCAGAAAATTACATGATACTTTTTTCATTTTTTAACATGCATGATAATAAATATAGATATAATGAAAAAAATATAATTTATATGATATAATAAAAAATCTATAGAGCTTAATTATTATTTAACATTATCTCATTCCATCCCTCAAAAATTAAAAATATATCATCTCTGTTTTTTTAGTGTAAAGTTATAAAATATATCCTATAATATTTTATGAACCAGGTGCTAAGATAAAAATACATTAAAAGGACTACTGATCTTAGTATTGATGTTATAAAAATATATAATATATTAATATCACACATGGAAAAAATTTATAGAAATAATTGAATAACTCTTGAATGAATTCTTAGGATTGTAAATTTAAGAGAACCATTGATTTTAATGTCCAGGATTTCGCTAGGCATGGTAAAAATATTATCGATGTTGGGAATTTCATGAAAGCGAATTCATTGGAGGTTTTTTAATTTCATAAATTAGTTATTAATAATATCTACATGAACTAGTATCCTCTATAAATATAATTTTATAATAAATACCTAGGTTTATCTACACAATCCTAGTGATTGAGAGAGGAGGTGGTAGAGAAGATTTCATGGATAATCGTTTATGAATCATTCTATAAAAGTCGGTTCACAAATGGAACATGTGGATCTATTAAAAAATAGTGGTCCAAAAATGTTCTTCATCAATTATTGATCCAATATTGAGGTATAATGTTTCTTGGCATATTATATATATATTTTTATTAACCCTTATCAGACACAAATTAAATATTGTAACAATTTGATTTGTGTATCAACATATGATTTATAGTTTATTTTTATCATTATAGAATATCATGAATTGATAATGATTTTTGTTTTTAATTATGTTTATCTTAATTCCTAAATCAACATGAAATCTAATCTAGGAAAACATGAACTTTCGTTGAGTATCATTATTCATTTGTGTGTTTTAGGCATTTCTCTCTTCATTCATTGTGCATTCATCATAAGTATTCAATTTTCCCAATCATTAAAAAATAGTGAGTAATTAATCATTGTAATGACTCTATTTAGTGAAATATATTGATACCATGGGTTTTATTTTTGAAATTGATGATGTGATTAGGGTTTTGTAGACATGATTTTGAATCGAGAATGGATCTATGTCTGTTATTTACTAGTTGGACATTCAGTGATAGCAAGATGCAGTAGTGGTTGGATGTAATTGGATTCATGTGGAAAGAACCTAGACATCAATGATGATGAGGCTCAAAAAATTAGATCCATGTATTTCTGAAATATTTTTTATATAAGTCGAGGTGGTAGAAACATGAGTTGGTTGCATGATGAACATGCAGGTTCTATGAAAAACCCAACTACAGGATGTGTACTTTGAAAAAAACATGAAATGTATCCCATTTTTCAATGCAATGGTTTTTTCATGGAATAATGTATAACAAATTATGTGACTCAAATTGATGACTCAACATGTACCATTGGGTGACATGGGTATGGTCATGGCCGGGTACACCATCACTGGAAGAGTACACATGCAAGGATCAACACTTAGGCATGACCTTGTGTATGGTTATAGAAAACATACACATGAATATCATAGTTTACACATGCAGGGGCATATGAATATTGAATGATATGGGATTTTTAGGACACATCATATACCACAAGTGCACACTATTTGAATTCCCTAGGGAATTCTAAGAACCTTTTTCTCTTCAGTGAGGATCAGTTTCTTTAGGATGTGTTCCTTAGATCCATCCCCCTAGGGTATGGTGTGGTATTGTGTATTATATATAATAATTTTATCCCCTCTATGGTATTAAATTCATATATAGTTAATAAAATCTTTTTTTGAGGGCTGAGTTGGAATCCTATGTTGTCTTCTACCCTTAGTGGGGTTCCCCGAATCGGCATGACCATCATTACCCGAGCTTTGATCCCCAAAATATTAGGTTATTCATAATTGGGTTTTTGGTATAACTCAAGTAATTTGGTGTGATCCCCCATCTTTGTGTTGGTCTCTTCTAACATCCAATTTGTACTTCCTCATTTTGGGACCCAATGAGAACAACATCATGGATGGACCCTAACTATGCTATTAAATAGGCGGAGTGAGTTCTTTTGTTAAAGTATTTCTATGAGCTCTCGAGTGAGAATATTAGGCTGGAATTATGACCATGACCTTACTATTATACATAGTGTTTATCATGAGTATATCAGGATGTTTTTTTCTTTTTGTCTCAGGTTCTAATAAATATACCTTTTATTGATATAAATACTATCTTGATGCAAATGTTTTGTTATTTTGGGGTGTCGTACTCAGTAATTTTACTCACCACTACATGTGGTATTCTGAAACATGTCACTTTTTATTATTATGATAGGTCATTAAAAGATATCCTTTGTGTACCAAGAACAGACAAATCATAGATTGGTCTAGACATAGTGTGTTTTGTTCTAGGAGACACATTTGATTATATTCTATTCATTATTATATATTGAATAATCATTATAGGTTTGTTATCTTGTATTTGGACCATTATGATTTCCAATATTATTATCACGCTCTTATTGTTTGATTTAGATGTATAAATGTATTGGTGTCAGTTGTAATTTTCTTTCAACATTTTATGGGTTTGGAGATTCATTTTTAGGTATATTTACCTAATTCGAAGGTTTTCCATGTAAGTATTATTTCTACTTGTCATTGGTTTCTAGCCCTTATCCTATTTGAGGTGGGTCTGGGGTAGTTAGAATCATATTGATTGCATCTAGAAGGACCCCTGGTAAGAATGGGTCATGAAAGAGTGGTGTCAAAGGAGATCATCATAGGAACATAGTTTGGAGTTTTGTTGAACAATGAAATTGGTTTGGGGTTCATGGGAACAATGTTATGTTCTTCCAATACTGATTTTGTTATAGGGACTCAAGTATTTGTATAGTAGATGACATATCCATATACCCAAACTCTAACTACCTTCTTGTTGACTAGTTTCATATAGACATTGGTTATAGAATTTATTTTACATGTATTATATAAGAATTTTTTATATTTCCACATCATTCTTGAGTCAAATATTTTGATAGACTCTTGAATGTGTTACACGTTGTCTATTTCTAGATTCCTCCATGATTGTTCATATTTATGACTAAATTGAAGAATTTCAAGGAAAATACCCTTTGGAAAGAGGCTTTGATATAGGGACATGTTTAATAGGTGGAAACTCCCGGTGGCTTTCAAGACATACCACCACTTGTCAAGAAGAATATGAAACAAGTCATACCATTTGATAAAGTGAATAGGTTAAGTGTGTTTCATGAGATTCAACATCAATGAACCCTTAGGTTATAGGTAAAGAGAGATAACCTTGCATATAAGGATTGTCTCAAGTAGTTTATGATAGTTTTTCATCCCATTTGGACAAATGTGGACCAGATAGTGGTCATGGGGTTAGCCTTCTTCATAGAACCATTAGGCTTTAGTGGAGCCTAGTGACACTATAATATTATGAGGTAATTCTTTATTCAATAGATATTTATAACTTTTTGAGATAATATTTTTCTCCAGATACATTACAACATAGGCACATTCAAAATCTTCTTTGTCTTTATAATGGTAGAACGACTATGGTTGAGTTTTCAATTAGGTTCACCAACCACACATGATTTTTAATGGATATAGTTCATGAATATTTCTTCCTGGAACAGACCTTCAATGTAGGTTTCTTTATATATATCAATCCTATTATGATAAATCTACATATTTAAACATAGAATAGGGTACTAGAGACTTATTTGGTAGTAAATAGCTCCATGTCTCAGTCGTTGGTGTCAGGATTTGTCAATAGTGGGATTAGAGGAGTTGAGATCATGGAAGTAGATTTTCTATGGAAAACATAGGGTAGACAATGGAAGGTTATAGAAAAATAGGAGGGGTACCTTAATATAGGTAATGGTAGAATAATTTAGGATAATAGGGTGGTAGAATTGGAAAAATAGGAGGTAGACCACTTGGAGGAGGAAGACAGTTTGATTTATTTCGACCACCACCCCCATGTGGTCCCCATCATGCTGAGGGAGACAGGGAAATGGGGAAATGGAAACATAAAGTGATGGAGGCCAATAAAATAAGGGATATAGGGATGATTTTTGGTATAATATGTGTTTTTATAATGTATCTATAGTTCTTATATATGTAGTAACAAGACAGTATTTTATTTTAAAATCCTTTGATTGAGACCTAGAGATTTCAATGGAGACCTTCGATCGATATTTGTGCTTAGAGACTCCTACCATATGTGAATTTAGTACCAAAAACATCTGATGACATTGTGATTTTATTATATGAGGATAGAGTTTCTTATGGGATCTCTTTTTAGTAGCGATGAGGTCTTATGTCATCATCTTAAGAATGGAAAATCTGCCCAGAATTGGTGAAAATATTGAATGTTTTAGGTTGAGGATGCGGTGTATCCCTGTAAATGTGAGGAAGTTTTCATTCCTTAGAGGGAAATATGTCAAACCAGAGTATGATGATCTCATTAAATTTATTATACGGGCAATTATTCATCATTTAGTAAGTATTATTCTTATAATAGTGGATTCTATGGGTTTTTTTGTCCTATATTTCTAGAAGAGTATGAGGACATCATTTATAAGGATGTGTCAGTCTTACCTCTCTACTAAGAGACATACTTAGGTTAAGAAATGATCCTAAGGGTAACATAAATATAATCTCCAACATTTCAGTTGGAATCTATAGATTGTTCTGATCATAGGGTGTAGTTGGAGGAATTGTATAGGAAGGGAGTTGTTGGAACCAATGTGCCACCTAAGGTAGCCCTAGTTTTGTTATCCAAAATAGAAGATTAGAGAATGAGGTTGTTTGTAAATTACCATCACCCAAACTTGGTGACTGTGACAGATATGTATCCACCTCTCAGGATCAATGAAATCTACAATCGTTTGAGATAGGTTTGATGGTTCTTCAAGATTGGCCTCAAATAAAGTTATCATCAATTGTGAGTATGGGTTGAGGGTATAACGAAGATGAAATTCTATTGTTTCTATGGTCACTGTGAGTACTTGGTTAATCCCCTCACAAGGATAAAACACCCCACATTGTTCATGGGGATTATGAACCAGATTCATTGGCATTTTTTAGACTTGTTGATGGTAGTATTATTTGATGACATCTTAATTTACTCAATGATTGGGTTGGATCATGTGATACACATATGGATGGTCTTGGACATAGTCTAATATAACAATATCTATTTTAAGATTCCATATTATCAGTTATAGATTTAAGAGATCCCATTTCTAGGATATACCATCTCAGTATAAGGTGTATTAGTGTAATCATTGATGGTTGGGGTACTATTATCTTTAAATCCACTAAATTTGGTGATGGTGGTTCAGATAATCCATGGGAGGGAAAACTTTTATAAGGGATTCATACCTGATCTCTTCTATATATTGACATGTTTTATAGCTTTTATATAGTAGGATAAATATATTTTTTGTAAATGTTCTTATTATATTTCTAGGAGTTGAGTTAGATGTAGAGAAGCACCCCCATCATGAGGTTTTCATAAGAGGGTGTCTGGTATGTAGTATTCAGCAATGCTTCAAGTTCCAAACATGGTTGTGTTCAAATTTGGGGAAGTTAGGGATTTATTATTGGTATAATCAGTTGAGGACTCATGAGTAGACTTATATGAAACACTATTTGTAGTTGGAAGTTGTGGTATCTTCACTAATGATGTGGATTAATTACCATATTGGTGATAATTATATTTTCTATTCTTACCACAAGATCCTAATGTATATAATTTCTCATAATTAATTTAGATTTTTAAAGAGGTGATGGATATAATTCCTTAAGGACTATGACATTGACATATTTTTTAATACATGGAAGGGGAACGTGATATAAAACACTCTCAGTAGGAGATCTTGTTCCATATTTTTTGTATAGGCTTCAGAGCATTTGGCCTCATTATAGTTGTCCATAAGGGATGAATATAGTACCAATTACCTCTAGTTCATGGTTTTTACCCCTCCATTTCTTCACTGTGTTTGGGAGGATCTGTTGGGATACACAAAATTTGAGTCATTTTGTACTCATATATGTACTATTCTAGCTTCTGATTGATTTTATTATTGTAAGGAGTATGTCATAAATTTTGAAGATAGATAGTGGTACCCACTATGTTGTTCGAGAAGGTAATGAGGGTTTTCCATACATCTCCCTTAGCAGTACATAAATAATTTGAAAATATGTATAATTAAATTTATTTCCATTTTTTTTGGCCAGGGATAGAGAGAAGCCTAGTAGAGTTCTTCACTAGATTACCCAATTGTCCACAAGTGAAGGCTGAACACCATGTTCTAGAGGGTTTATCACAACACCTTATGGTGCTAGTGTGGATGTGGGATGATATTTCAATATACCTTTTGATAGGTCTTTAATAATCATCTAGTGTACATGACACCATCTAGGTGATTGTAACACACCTCACCATGCTATCCAACTTTATATCTATATGAGAGAATGTTTCTGTAGCATGATTGGGATGCCTTTATCTGAAGGACATAGTCTAGAACCACAATGTTCCCATGATTAACAATTTATACTTTGATTACCTCATCAAATAAACTTAATAGATAGTACTATAGGACACCTTTATAACTCAGTTTCATTTTAGCACAAAATTTCACCCCCTAACCGACGACTTGATTAAGTGAAGCACTTAGTTTCTTGAGGGAATGATAAAGGAATTAATATTAAAAAATGGCTATTATTATGAGTATTAAATACCGTTGGTGGAGTTTTCATACAATAAATAGTACAATTCCACCATCATTATTGAACCATTCATGGAATTGTAATGTTGGCCCTACTTGTAACTTTTATATTGGACTGATCTAACAGATTCAACTCTCAAGAATCCATAATTGCTATATAAGATGACAAATAAAGTGAATATGATCATGTATTGGATGAAAAATACCAAAATATTTGAGAAGTATTATGTGTAGAGATGATGGAGGCCTTTGTAGATTTAATAGGAAGGGCATGTGTTCCTGAGGGTCTCACAATGATGAGGATTGTGGAGATTTTTATAGGGAAGAAAGTTATCTCTAATATTTATTTCCCCCTTGCAGATACATTATAGAGTAGGATAGGTTGTTTATTATATATATCTACCACCTTAGTTGGACTATTTACATGACATCTTTCATATTTCCTAACCAATACGGTATGTGCATAACCCATCATATATTATCAACTGGGGTGATATGGATACTGATGATAGAGATACATTTATGGATTACACGGTAGAGATAAAAAATTGGTAAGAGATGATCTTTGGTTGGAATGTGATTCCCTTGGTGAATGTCTTTTTCATACACAAGAATATATAGGAGAGGAACTATGAGAGGGAGATGAAGAAGCAATCTTAGTAAAAACTTCATTTTTTGTAGTATTTTTTATTTTCATAACAAATATCCTTAATGGTTTGGAGAATGTAACATATCTATTCTTTAGTGTAATGATTGGAAATTTATCTCATAATATATTTAGAGATATGTATTAAGAAGACATGTGATTTAGAGACATAGTGAGCTCGGTATTGAAATTATAAAAATATTAAATATATTAATATAAATCATGCACTGTTTTTAAAATATAAAATAATAAAACTAAAAAAAAGTATCGGATAAAAATTTTGAGGCCACCATTGAGTAATTATTACATTAATTAACATAATAATGCCTTAAAAAAATTATGGTTAAATTGTTTCATGAATGCTAATTCATGGGAAGATTAGTAAATTAATCCACTAATTAATATATTTATTATTTATTATAACTCCATGAACTAATATTCTCTACAATGATATGTTTATAATAATTCCCTATGTTTTCCCACATAACCCTAGAAAGTAAGAGAGGATATGTTGGATGTGTTTTCATAGAGGATCATTGATGGGTCATTCTTTGGTGATCAGAGTGCCAATAGAATTTTTGGATCCCATCATTGACAATGGCCTGAAACATTTCTTCTTCAATGATATATCAAATCATGAGGAAGGATTTTTATTTTTGTATTTTATAATTTTTTATTATCCACCTTTTAATAAAAATTAATTCTCATATGATTTTGAATATCTAATCAAAGGGGGATTTACAATTGATTTTTGTCATCCTAGAATATTAGGAATTGTAAATGCCTATAAATTTTCATTATTTTCCCTTTTCATTCTTTAATACGTTGGATAATGAATCGAGTCAAACATGAAATTTGGCCAAGGTTAATTCCTCATTATTTTTTATTCTGTATTTCTCTTAGAGTTCATCTTGGTTTAATCTTTGGTATTGAGATTAAATGGTGGTTCAAAAAATAATAGGTTATCAATCATTGCACAACCATTATTTAGTGAAACAAATTTATACTGCGGGTTAATGATCTTGATTGATAATTCAATTAAGGTATGATATGAACGATGATGAATCACTATCATATAAATGTTTATTTTTATCAGTAAGACATGTGGTAATGTTAGGATCTGTCAGTGGTTGGTTGGGAACATATTTGTGTGGATTGAATGATGCCATTAGAGATGGCAAGGATTGGGTGACTTAGATCCATGGAATGTGGTGATATTTTTACTTGAAATCAGAGTGGTGGTGGCATGATATGATCATTTCAAGAACATATGGGTTCTGTGAAAACCTAAATAAACGTTTTTTACTTCAATAATAACACATTCCATATAGTCCCTTCAATGGGAAAAGGGTTAAACCATTAAATAAAGTATCACACATAATATGACACATATCAAATGACATGTGACAAGTGTCACATTAAATTTTACTCAACAATATTACTCTATGGTGCACATGCACAACCATAGTACATGGGCACTTCCTAGTCCTTATACAAGGCCTTGTACCCTAGTATTGTCACATTGTATGGGCACAACCTATATTTCACTATCATATTATGGGGAGAATATGTAGGCCTGGTGAAGGAACAACACGTCATGTACTACTAGTACACACTATTTATATTTTGTAGGGAGGTCCAAAAACTTTGATCTCTTCAGTGTTGACCAGTTTCCTTAGGTTGTGTTTTCTTGATCCATCCCGTGAGGGTATTATAATAACCCACACATGATATAAATAGGTATAAAATGTTAATAGATGAAAATCCATTAAATAAAACAATGATCCATGCTCGAGAAATATTTTTTCACTGCATTTTGAAATTTGGAAACATAAAAAACTGTTTCATATGTGAACAACATATTCTACTTTGAAATTCATCATAAATTTCATCCTTTTTATAGTTATCTTACATAAATCTATTCTTTACAACATAGTAATGAAAAAATAATAAATTGAGATATCATATGCATAGTAAGAGTAAAAAAAGTTGATATAGATGATCACATAAAAATGAAATGAGCATAAGGGTAAGAAAAAATGGGTTTAAAATTTGAAAAACATAGCATGCATATCATAGACCATAATAATAATTCATGGAATAAATCGTGGTAGTTTATAAGAAATGAATAAAAAATATATCAATGCACATAATCCATGAGAGAATAACCTTGGAATAACACATATATTTGTGGAATACACATAATCATATTATATTGTGAGCATTTATAAACAGAAACAAGTTCCCTCATATTTTTAGGGGGAAAAATGAGTCCCTCACATAATCCTATAGACAAGAAAGTAGGTCATCACATTGAAAAGTGAACTTGAAATCAGAATTATGCATAACATTAAATTACACTACACGTTGGAGGGAGATGTAGGTCCCACCTATCTTTTTTTATATCCTAAACATCGTCTATGGTGATGCTGTTACAAACTTCAATGAATATAACATAAGCACCATTTTTTATATAACATAAAAACCATCACATATTGAAAACCAAACATATGTTTTCTATAAGAATATAAAACAGAAATCATATTATAACCATTGAAAATAAATGGGTTTGAACAAATATCATCATTCTATAATAGTGGAAATGGAATGAGTTTTATAAAAATATAATCATCACAAAAATAAACCATCTAGAATAATATTAAATATGGTATCATTGGATAATATCCAAATTAAAACATCAATAATATCAAATAATGTTATCTTTTATGTAATAGTTTAGCGAAAGGTAACTTAAAACATATATGGAGGAAATATCCTTTCATTGAATATCACTTTTTTAATCTAAAAATGTCTAAAATATTTTGGAGATAATTTTAATTAAAAATAATCATTAAAAAATTTAAATTTAAATTTATAATGTTTAGTAGTCATGACAAGAAGATGTTTTTTTCATTTTATACACGTTAAAATAAATATTTCATTCATATTTTTGGAAAAATGAAACGGGACATCTTCGGAAAACCACATGAAAATTCCATATGAAATTGTTCATAAAAATTCATACTTGGGAGAAAATTACATTAAAAAATATTTTGATAATAGTAAAACACATTTTAAATCATTTTTAGAACACATGGTCATGGAAAAAAGGGGTTTCGACCGAAGAGAGACATAATGCCTGATTTTATTAAAAACTTTATTTTCAATATCGGGAGTATCAATATAGAAAAATGATTGTAAAAAATGTATTCTCAGTAAATAAATAGTGGTTAATAAAATTCATGGATTTAATTGAAGAAAATATCATAATATTTATCATGAAATTCATCATCACACATAATCCTTATAATCAATGATATTGTAAAGTCAAACCATTACCAAATAATTAACATTTTGATTTTGATCCCAATTAACTAATTACATCCAAAGAAACATTAAATTTTTTTAGTATAAAAATATTAAGGATATTAAATGTCTAATGTGATGTATATAAACCACATAAATTAATATTTGTTCATAAAAATATATGTATCAAAGAATCCAAATTTCGAAAAATACCTTAACTAATGTCTTGACTTCCTTAATAAAAATTCAATCCTCCTGTATAGTAAATATAGGGTTGATATAAATATATTTTAAAAAATAATTATACGTATCATTCTATATGTTATTTTATTTTTACCTTGTATTACCCATTTATTTACAATTACATGTTAAAATCATGTTTCAGGTAATAATAGATTTGTATTTCATGTCTACTTTTATTTGGTATTTTTAGTTATTTAATTTGATCATTGTTGAATAATATAAATAATTTTAAACATGATATATTTATCATATATATTCAAAATATATTTACTTATATAAACCATTAAAATTTATAGATAAAAAATAAAATACATCCTTTATAGAGATGGTTGAAAAAACGTACACATGAATACTATTTACTTTATCTCAGTGGATAAAAAAATAAAATAATATATAACCTTTAAAGAATCATTTTTATTTCATATATTTCACATTTATTCATTGAATATAAAATTATTAACTTCAATGAAAATATTTTGTAAAAAAATATAAAATTTCTCTGGGAGGCAGTAGGCCACTGTGATTCTGATTTATGTTATTGTATCCCCCCTATAATGTAGATAAAGAATTTATATGTGATATAATAATTAATGAATTATAATTTTGTTAAAAATATAAAATATAATCATTTAATATAAATTTATTAAAATCTAAGTAAACTAAAAATGAAAAACACATCACATCGGTTCGCAATCCAGTAGTCCACAATACACGTAAGAAATGCTATTTTATCCAATGGTTCGAGAGTTAAGAATGTACGTGTTGCATTATAATTTAATAGGATTAATAATATCATAAAAATAATATATATACATTAAATCAATCATGACATCCATCCGTGAGAGGAGGTTACGAAAAAAGAATAAATCGGTTAGAGAGGCTATAGTCTTCCATACACACGATATACTTTTTTAATAACCATTTAGAGGAAATTGATATGGATATAGTATTTAAAATTAAAATAATAACATAATTTTATATTGTATTTATTATATTTATTTTATAATCATAATGAAAGTTTATTTTAAAGAGATAGAGGAAGAAATAAAACAAATCACGAGGTTATGAATTTTACCTCATCCTTGGAGAATTTCATTAGGATTGTATATAAATCCTTTTTAAGTGGGTTTCTAAAATAAATGTTATATGGGAGTTGTATTTTGAAGTAGCTAATATATTTATGATTTTATTTTCTGAACCAAAGGGTTTTGGATGTGTGAATAAGAGAAGATAGGGTGTGGCCTTTTATATATTGGGGAGAGGACACACATTGAATGTTTTAATAGATTAAATTATACCAATGTTTTGGAAATTAAATAGAGATAAAAAATTAAACCTTATTGAATATTATAGGTTATATTGTGTAAAAATTTCCATTAAATAGGAATTATATTAGATTCAATCATTTTGAAGAATTATCTTCTTAGGTTAATATCCCAATAAAAAAACTTTAACATTAAACTTGATAATTAATTATTTACTATTTTTACTTCTAATTATAGACATAAATCTATTTGAACATATTATATAATATTAATTTTTATCATTCTCAATAGTAAATCCATTTTTCCATATTAAATTCATATAATTATAAAATATTAATTTAAAAGTTAACCTGAAGACAATGTGCAAAAAAAAATTCAAAGATAAAATTATCAAAAGTTTAATTGGTATTCCTATCAAAATTCAATAGAATATTTGTACTACTTGCAGAAATTTAATTAATTATATTATAACTGAGAAAAATAAAAAAAATTAAAATCATTTTGAAAAAAAATCCATAATAATTCTTCACATGAAAATTTTGTTTTCAATAAAGTCCCAAAATTTCCACTATTCATAGAAAAAAAAGTTCCATTTGGATATTTATAAAAAATTCACCATGATATTATTTAAGAATACTTATTCAAAAAACAATTTTCATTTTTTAAAATAAATTTTATAAAATTTTCAAAAAAAATATTTTAATATTTTTCACAAGAAAATTAAAACAATATAGTTTTTGAGAAAATAATTATTTTTCAAATTATATAAAGTCATTAGTTAAAATTAAGTAATTGGTTACCAATATAATATCATTACATTAATCCATTATAATATATAATTAAATTTTGGTTATTCGTATTCATTCCTCTTTGTTTAACATCTAGGTAATAATAGTCAGGTTTAAATAGTAATATTATAAATTTTTTGTAGTTTATTAAAACTCAGTGTTTAATGTAATGAATGAAATTGAAAAAATTATATTTATTTGAAAAAATTATATTATAAAATCTCAAGGTATTACATTATAACCCTTAAAATTTCTTTACCCCTAAAAATTAAATTACTCTGGTAGTAAAAAGTGGCAATTAATTAACCTCGCTACATTCTTAGGTTCCTACATAGCTTCTTCAAATTTTTTGTTTTTTCCACAATACATTAACCAAGTGACATGTTCAGTTTCATATAACATTTTATGTACATTCTTGAATCTCCAACACTTTTTCCTCTCAAGAAAAATCATGCTCATGTGGCATGACCATTTATATTAGTATATGTGATGGATTATGTATGTACTTACTCATGGGAGATACATGGAATATGTCATAGACATCAGATAGGTCATATGTAAGTTATAGTTAAAGAGATATTGTCCCAATATGGCCATATATTATTAAGGGGGTAATATACCTAAGTCATTATTTTACATTATTTCCAAATATACTTACCTTATTCCATTTATAATATATTAGAAACACCTAATCACGAATCTCATGTTTCACATCACACTAGTGATTATTAGAATAATTTTTCTACTGACTTTGTGTTGCACCAATGGGTTATTAAATATCAATGACCTTCTCTATCATTTCATTACTTAAATAATTTTCCAAATTTTTTTATTTATATAAATTAATTCCTACTCATTGGATTTATACACTTCCTTCCAATTAAGGATTGAAAGGATCCATCTGAATGTTCGAGTGAAAACTTTTATTGTAATAAATCTTGAATAGAGGAACTATTTGATCTGAACCACCATTAAAATCAAGATAAATGATATCATTAATAATTTTTAGGTTGTAAATTTTCTCACAGACTAGCCATATATCTAAGGATGATACACTATTCTGAAAGTCAAATCTCTATCAAGGGATTGCTGAAGACTTCAACAAAACATTAGGTAAAACTCAAATTTTAATAAGATATAATAGAATGTGGTTCTCAATGCATCCTTACAACTTCCTTAAGGTAAATCTTGGCAGGATGATCCTAATAGAAATATTATCAAATATAAATCAATTGTCTTGAATTTTTAATTCAATTGGATTGAATCAATATAGTATTATTCCCATTAGATATTTTGGGGAGTCCAATGACAGCAATCATGGTTATGTTTTCCCATTTCCATTTTTTTATGGAAAGTATTTATGGTATCCCCTTATATGTTTTTCTCTATATCATAAAATTTATACACTCCAATCACTATAATAATAATTCAAAAATATCTATATTCATGTTGTCCCACTAGAAATTTTATTTCGCATCAGCCAGTCATAAGCAATATACCTTTTCCTTCATTTAATTATGGGTTCAATCAACGTGACAATACAATATGTGATAGGTTTTCACCCAACATCCAAGTTATTTTTTTTTCATGACTATATTAGTATAATTTATTTAAAATTACCAAATTTCAATAAATATTATTTAAAAAATGACAAAGATATTATAAACCATTAGGGATACAAATAACATTAATATTATGTCTAAAAATGAAATTTAATTCATCCTCAATTATTTTTTCACCCTAATATATAGAAAACCAAAGGGTTGTATAGCCATAATATTCTACCGAATATCTTTAATGAGGATAATATCACATAAAAAAACACCATAGTGGTGCCTATGAATTTTAACATATGATCAATCTTAAAATCATAAATCCATATTGGTATCCATTACTCATAATTTAATTTTACACTGATACGTATACGTATCCAAAATATAAATCACCCATTATTCCAAAAATATGATCATATCTAATACAAAATCATTTATATTGGGATTTTGGTTAATACTTACATTGATAAAGTATGAAATTTCATTTCAATAATCCATAATTTGTATTGAGATTGATTATAAATTCTTAGAATCAAACCATGATCTATTAAAGAATAATCAATTTGTTTTTATAAGGATCCTTCATACAAATTCAAACACACAATTTCGAACTATGTAGTGGAGGATATATGTTCCGTAATTATCATGATTCACATAATTTGTTTTTATTTCCTAATCATTCCATTTATATATTATCATTTGTGGTTATTGTGTATTATTATAATCAATATCCCTTATATTAGGGAATTTAATTTCATAATGTCCAGACTCCATTCATAAAAAACACTAAAGAAAGGGTGGTTCATCCTATATAGATTCTCTCTATTCATAGATTCATATGAATATTCACATCACTTAAACATTAATATTATTAGTAACCTCCCATTCCATACATAAAAAATTTAGTTGTAAACTTATGAATATTTCCTCCATGTTTCCTTCCACACATTGAGCATAAAAGAAATATCATCTTCTTTTTTCCAATTTTTTTAGAGTTTGAGATGAATCCCATATTGTTTATCTTATCAAATGATGAGATATATTAGTAGCATCAACCACCTTTTCCACCTTGATAACACATAAAATGATATTTTCATAGATACCAAAGTCCATTTGGCTAACTTCATTTGGTAATTTATTATAATCCACTAAAGAATATATCAAACATACTTTTAGATTTAAGGATAATTCTTCAAGATTACCTTGTATGTCTTGTAAAATTCACCTCATTGGTTCTAATGGATTCACTATCCTTGTGATTTAACTCAAACAATAACTTATCCACTTCCTGATAAGTATACTAAAAATATAATTATTATTAAAAATGTTCTTGAAATTTTCCCATTCAATGGACTCAATTTCATATTATTTAATATTATTCCTAATAAGATTCCACCATTGATATTTTTCACCTCTAAATGATAACTATCCCAAATGAATTTTTCATACTATAAATAATAGATAAGGTAAAATATTTTTATAGTGATATGGATTCATTTCCCATAAAGTAGTGGATTAGAATAACCCCTAAAATAAGGTGGTTGTTACATCATGAAGTACACACAAGAATTTTGTTCCTGCCTTTACTCATATGGATGCTCAGTATGATTAATTTTCTAAGAAATCTTTTTGATAATTGAAATGAAAATTTTCATTCCAACACACATAATATTTGGTTTTTTAGAATTATAATCATTTTATTTCCCATAAAATTCATCATTAAAGTAGCTCCTTTAGGTTCTATAAAATTATTAAAATTAGAAATCATAGTGTGAGAAATATTAGTCGTAGTGGGATGACCACATTTTCAAGAGGAATCATTTATAGGATGCCTAAATCAAGAAATCATCTATTAAATATATGAAACCTTAGTTTTATCCTCAATTATCAATGATAATAATCTACTTAAATCCATCATGATGGTTCATAAAAAAATTTGAATTAATGAAAGGCTAACCCATGTTAGTGTCAAATGAGGTGCACAATAAGGAATGTTTCTAGTTATATCATATATTTTGACTTTCACACTATCTATTTAAGAGGGAGATGCACCTGTAAAGGGCTCTCAACCTAGGGTTTCCTCTCTCTGTGACCAGCTCCTTCGCTTTGGACGGCGCGACGATTCCTTCTCGCGCTCGGTGGGTTGGTGGTGGATCTCCACTGCAGTGCGGCTTCGTGGTCTTCTCTCAGGCTGTGGAGATGCTCTACGAGCTTCTCTGGTTTCTGGTTCAGATCTGCGAGTGTAAGACTGGTTCTTGTTGATGGCATACTCTTTAGAGAACTCCTGGATCAGATCTCGGTAGGTCACTGTTATCCTGTGGTATTTTTCTTCACGTTTGAGGGTCTCTCTCATGCATTGGAGGTTTTAGGGTTCTACCTCCTCTCAGGTGAGTACGTTGGGGTTTCGTTGTGCCTGATGTGGTTGATTTGTCTGGTGGTGGCATGATATCCAGTTCTTTGAGGTTTTTTTTCTTCTACAGTGTCGTGGTGAATCTGGTGGTGTGATTTAAGGATGATTTTTCTGCTTTGGTGACTTTGTGGTGCATTTTGTGGTTGGATCTGGCAGTTTCTAACTAGCTTTGATGCTCCGGTGGAGGCAGGACAATCTCTCCTGTTTTCCTTTATGTTTTAGGAATGCTTGTTTGAGATTCTTTAATCTGGTTTTGGTGGTTGTTTTGGCCTTCTCGGTTCGTCTGCGAGTTTTATCCAGGTCATGGATCATGCTCTTCACGTCGAATGACGGCGATGTCGATGATGTTGATGTTGTTGTGATGGATCTCGATGAAGTGGATGCCCTTGAGGGTTTCCGGTTATCTCCTCCGGAAGTAATGACGACGACAATGATGGCTTTGAAAATGGTGGATGTCAGTGACCTGATCGGCCCTTGGTTCGAGGCCCCTCCTCATGGATGAGATTGGGGTGGGTATTCTCGTGGCTCGATGTGGATAATGACGGTTTTTTTGAAACACTTTTTTTTTAATTTGAATGTTGGATGTTTTGAAATGTGAATGTGTTGTTTGTGGTTTATGTGGATGTGGGGTATGTGGGAACAGGTTTGTATGGTTTTCACTTTTCCTAAAAGTGGATATTCAAAAAATATAAAAAAATGTATTCTGGACAATAAATAATGTTTCTGTGTACCAAGAAAAGCATGAGTCATGACGGAAATTCCAATTTTTTATTTATTACCCCTATGTAAATTTGTTATAGAACCATGTATACTTTTATTTTCTATAAAGGAAAGTATTTTTAGTAAGACCACATAATCAGTCCATTACTAAAACAGTAAGATACTATCGTATACCTAGTCTTATCCTATAGGTTGTTGCAAAATTTTTCTTATCTTAGTTTCCAAAAGATAACTAAACCTTACTCTAATACCAAATTTAATGTTACACACTTGTCATACAGGGATTTCATACCTTGATAGATGAATAATCATTACATAAATCAAGGATTGATGGAATAATCATATAGGAATATTTTTATTGGATATTTATAAATATAAACAAAATATATATCAATGAAATGCATCTTCGCCCACTAAGTTCAAAATATCTAGAACCCTTCTTAGACCTATCATAAACAAAACTTTTTATTATTACCTAGTGAATATAACATAATGAAAGATGATTTTAGACACATAGAAAGGGTAAATAATATAGATTTAAATGATCATATAAGAATGTAATGTTCATATTAGTATAAAAACATGATCCTTTTATTTGAAAACCATTCCATTAATATCATAGATCATAAACATGATTCATGTAATAAATAATTTCAGTTTGTAAAAAATAAATCATAATTGAAGAATATTATATAATCTATAAGATATTAACCTTGTATAATACATATATTTATAGTATACACATGTAATTATAAATTTTTTATTAAGAATAAAAAGGAACAGGTTCACTCGTTTTCTTAAGAACATTAAATCTGGAAATTACATAATTTTATGAACATGAAAACATGTTCGTTCATAAACATGTGAAGATAAAATAAGTTTCACTCATAATATATAATTATCCAATGCATTAGAAGGATTTTCAGGTCCCACCCATCCTTAGGTATGATGTGAACACGAGCCTTTTTAATATCAAAACCAGCATCCTTTGTTATAACACAACCACATTTTTTTGTTATAATGTAACCATGATCACATAATGGAAAACATACATATGTGTTCTATAATATCATTAATCATATCAGATCTCCTAAAATGAAATTTGTTTCATAAAAATTCCATACTAATACAACTCATTGAAAATTAATTGTTTTCATAAACATATTTCAATCCTATAAGTAAACCATATAGAGGAATAATAAACATAGTATCATTAAATAATGTCCCCAGTAAAGTTTCAACAACATCATAGGATGTCATCTTAGATAGAATATCATTTTTAAATATTTCATTACTCATTTATTATGAAAAATAATCAATTTTTGAAAATCTCTTTTTAAAAATTATAATACATAAAACATTTTGGAAAACATTTTCATTGAAAATAAAATAGTTTTACTTTTATAGGATTATCTAAAATATAGATTGGTCATAAGGATAGAACATTATACTCATGGTGTTCATGATAAAAAATCATTCACATTTTCTATAAAATCAAAATGGGAATTATTTTAAAAAAGATATCAATATTCATTTTATTTTTTTTATGAAATATAAAAATTCTGCTAAAATTTCTTAATAAATACATTATTAAATTGTAAAAAATTTCAGAAATCATTTTTAGAAAACATGGTCCTGGAAAGAAAAAGTATTTTCGACCGAGGAGAGGAATAGATTCAGTTTTCATTAAAAAACATTAATTGGGAATAATAAGTATATAAAGAGTATATAATGAAGGAAAAACTTATATTTTTAATAAATAATAAAAGGATATGAAATTTGACAATTTTATTTGGAAATTTATCATAATACTTCATCATCAAAATCATAATAATAAACAATCGTTATAAAAAAATAAGATTGTGACATCAAACCTTTAACACTTTGATAACTTTTGAATCGAAATCCCTAATAAATAATAACATCAAAAGAATATTTAAATATAATTAACATAAGTGTATTCAGGATATAAAATTTCAAGCGATTAGCATATACACCTCATAAATGATGATACGTTCATAACCCAACATATATCATGAAGAAGGAAAATTTAGACAAAAAACCCTAACCTGAAGTCTCGAATTATATTTTAAAATTTCAAACATCCTATACAATAAATATAGGTTTATTATAAATATATTTTAAAACAATAATTATATATATATATATATATTACCTTTTATAATTTACTTAAGTACTTTTTTTACATGTTTATTAATAATTCATTGTTAAAATTTAGTTTTCTATAATTACTACATTAACTTTCATGTTTGTTTTGAATATTTTTATTCCATTTAATTTGATCATGGGTACATAATATCCCTAACATTAACCATGATGTAAGGATTATATATATCCAGATTATATTTATTAATATTAACCCATAAATTTTAGAGATAAAACATGAAATTAATTGTTCATGAATACGGTGGGCCGTACGTATGCATGAACGCTATTTACACATTATGGAAATTTTATGTGAAATAAAGTTAAATAAAAAATTAAAATTCATGAAAAAAATTCCTTTCACATATATATAATATATATTCAATAAATTTTCATTTACTACCTTCTACTCAATGTGTTGGTTAAAAGTGAATCACAAATATTTGTGAAAAGGTAGTTTTTCATACACATGAACTACATTACCATATCCTTCACATAATGGAATGTAAGTCATCATATATGACTATGTAATTATACAAGGATAAATATGTTAAAATTATGATATATATTTATTTAATTATCCTTATTACCATCTATGTAAAATAGAAATGAAAAGGACATTAAATCAATTCGTGGAGTAGTTTCATGTCGTACAGACGAGTGATGTTATTATTTTTACATCATATTCATAGGTAAAAAGGTATATATGGTAGTATAAAATATATAGTAATAATAATATATTATATATAATAAATGAACTATAAATCCATCATTATATCCATATGTTATAGGTGGGTATGGAAAAAGAATTACATCGGTTTGCGAGGTGGCAGTCCTCCACAAACACGATCCAAGCTTTCATTTCCCATTTCCTGAAAGAGGATATGAATATAGGTTATTCTACTAAAATAATGAAATATAAATTTATTTTAGGTATTTTTTAATATGTAATAATAATTGAAGATTATATTAAGGTGGTTTATGAATAAATAATACAAAATGCTATGTTAAGAATTTTACCGCCTTTTTGGAGAACCTCTTTATGTTTATACCTAAAGTCATATTAGGAGGGATTACTAATAAAACAATGGAAACTAGAAGGTGGAGAGGGAACTAGGAAATATATTTTGGAATTTTTTTCTAAAAATTTTATTTTGGTTGTGTGAAGGGGAGAAGAGAGTGGTTGGTGTTTTATAAATGTGGAGAGGACACATGTAGAATTTTTGAAAAGAATAATGTGTACCCACATTTTTCACATTACAAAGTGTTCCAAAATTTATCATTATTTAATATTGGGTATGATAAGGTCTAAATGTTTCATTAATTAAGGAATCATACGTGTGTTTGGTAATTTTTATCCCTTTTCTTTTTATATTAACCTCTCGGTAACCTTGTTTTATCATTAATTGTAGTAATTAATTATTTCTATTTTTACTATTTATTATGGTAAATAATCATGTACAAACAAATAGATAATATTAACTATGATTATTTCCAATATATAATAATTTTTTTAAATTTTGATCATAAAAGTGGAAATGTTTAATTTAAAATAAAAACCACTGACACATTGAAAAAGTTGTTTTCTAAAGGGAAAATACTCGAAGGTTTAAATGGTGATCATATAAAAATTCAACATTAAATTGAATCACATGACATAAATTGGATTAATTATAATATAATTGATAATTTTTTACTTTATAATCCATTTTTAATCAAAAATTTAACTTATAAATTCATTAAATGAAATGACATTGTTCATTAAGACTATTATATCTCCCTATCCCTAAAAACATTAGTCATTTCCTAGAATTCCCAAAAAACATACCTAAGAATGTTTTTACATATCAATTAAAAACATGATTATATTTTCAAATAAATTCTAAAAAACATTCAAATTCAAATTTTATTTTTTGTAAATTAAAAAACAATAAAACCATTTTTTGGGAAAAATTTATTTTTTAAATAAAATAAATACAATACTAAAAATTAATTAATTTTTATATATATGAATTATTTATATAAAATGATAATAAATAATTATTAATATTTTTTCACTTAAATTCATGCTTACTTGTGAAAAATTATCTAATAAAAATCACATTTTAATTATAATATTAATATTTTATTGTGGTTTTTTTAAACTCATTGTTGCATGTAATGAAAGTTGCCAAAAAAATTAATTTTTTTCAATAGAATATTTTATAAAATATATGGTTGTTACAAGTTTATTGTAGAATTAAATTCTTTTCACAATGTTTTTATCCTATCTGTGGGATATTTCATATAAGAAGTTACTATAATCCCTTAGTGAAGCTCATGGTATAATCTTATATCATAATCTTCTATAAGATGGGTTATCAGAATAAGCATGACCAACCTTACAAGTTCATCAGTCCAAAAATCATTGGGTTATAATAGATCAGGTTTTGTTATACACTATGGCCTTGGGTGTGATCCCTGATCTATGTATTGATTACTTTTGAATTCTAGTGTTTACTTCTCCATATCGACACCTGATGAGCATGAAATCTTGGATATATGCCATCTATGCTATCAGAATTAGAGAGTGAGTTCTTATATGTGAGTGTTACTATAGTCTCTAGAAAAAAATTAGGATGTTATTATGGTTGTGACCTTACCCTGAGACACAGTGTCTGTGATGAATATAAATTTATGTTTTGTTTTATGTCTCATATTATGAACAACATAAAAGTTTATTGAGCTTACTACTCTCCTTGAGGTTTCCTACTAGGTATTAATACATCCACACCATCATGGTATCTACCTACTCATATCATTTATCTTGTATATCTAATTCCATTTGTTGGGGTTCTTGGTGGACTAGTAGAATACTGATCTAAGATTTGGTTAGACACACCAAGGTTCATACTAGGACTCACATTTGACATAAAGACTACATTCTAAAAGGTTGAACATTTATTATAGCTATTATGTGATTTTATTTTTCTATTTATGATTCTAATAATTATTTCCATACTCTGATTTTCATTTTTATCTGTGTTCATGAATTGGAAGAATGTTTACATTACATTCAATAATTTTTGGGTTGTGAGATGTGTTTATGTGTATAGGTACCTTGGGCTAAAGACTCCCATATAAGTGATATGATAACTTAGATCTTGTTTCCACACCCTGGACAATTGGAAGTGGGATTGGGTTAGTAACACAAATCCTACCACCATCCAGTTAGGCCCTAGCGGTGAACAGTCATGAAAAAAACACCATTCAGGTGTATGTAAAACAGACTATATACATGAATAGTGTAATAAATATTTCCATATCTACAATTTCTGAATTAATAAACATATATAGATAATGAATATATATGATATTTTTATCTTTAATTACATTATGGGGTGATGGAACTATTTTCCTTATAAAAGGACTTGGACTTCTGAACCAAAATATGAATGAGCACAAAACAATTGTCCCATGGAACGGTGGTTTAAATAAGAAATCATCAATTAATGGTTTATAATATATTATATTTAAATAATATATGGTATGATATATATATTTGGAGTATGTTTTTATAATACATATATAATAAATATATTTTTTTATCAAGGAGGCTTGAACACATACGAAGAAATACATGATCCGATTTAATGAATTTTATCAAAATCCTATTTTATTCAGGATCCTTTATGATAGATTTTTTTATTGAGGAAGTTATCTTATCCTTATCTGGTAAATAAATTTATTTTATATTTTCCTCTGGTTATTCATTAGGAATAAATTATATCATTTCATTTCCTCACATTAATATCTCGTGGCATTTAATGAATGTTTCCAATAAAAAGTTGTTTTTTTATATTTTCTTATTCTATGTCCTTGTTTTCATTAAAAAAATTAAATAATACTTTTATTATTCTTCAATGATTTTTAAAACTTATTTTTACCCTTTTTTACTTTATATAAAAAATCCAATTATTATTTCTAATAACGTTTTTAATGATTTACTTTTTAATTTTTACAAAAAATGTGAATGAAATCATTATTTTAAAGTATATGGAATGAACATAATTTTCTGATGACATGAGAACTTATTATATTCATGATTCAGCTAAAAAATCCATTATTATTTTGAAGTAAAATTTTCCCTTAATATTTTAGAAATATTTTATTTAAAATAAGTGATTTCAGATTGAGAATGTTATTTTCCTCAAAAAAAATTCTCAGGTTATTTTAAAGTACTTATCAACTAAGATGATATCCTTTGTTGTTAATTATGTTTTTCAAGGACATGATCCAATGATGTCATCCTTATTCTTCTTATATATTTTCTATTATTATGATGATGAGATATTTATGAAACCCATTTATTTTCCATGGGATATTCTATGATTAATTTAGGTTCTATTAATGGAACATGTTTTCTTTACATGGGTTATAACATGACAATATGAAGAATATTTTATGTTCTTATAGAACACATATTTATTGTATTTATTATGAGATAGTTGGTCAAGGATATATATATCCATCCAATGAAAATGGGTAATGATTTATATCTGATGAAAATTAAGGGATTTGAGTTGACATGCTCGATCCACTGTGGAACTATGTAGGGATTCCTAAACCACTTATAGAAATATATTATTGTATGAACCTGGATTTTCATATACTATAGGGATCCATTAAATTGTGATTAAAACATTTTTAACCTTTTCTTTTTTCTTGGACCTAAAAAAATGGATTTTGGAAAGTTGGTTTATTGTGGGAATAAAATGATAGGGGATCTAGAATGTGTGTACAAAGCCAATTTAGAATGTTTAATAAATACATGATGTGTACATAATTCAATTTCTATATTTTATTCATGTTGGGAATTGGTATGGACAAACCTATTAAAAATTTGGGTTTATTTTTCCTAATGGAGGAGAAACTAGATAATAACACAACGTGTTTAACATACACACAGTGTAAATGTCTTGATTTAAAAAAAACAGCTTTATTTTTTCCTAGATCCTCTCATATCTTTAATCTCATATAGCATAGCCTCTCCCATTTATTCCTCCCTCATTCCTAAAGGTACACTTTGATATTGTTCCTCTATCTCGACTCTGATTTAGGATCCGTCTATCACACTAGTTAACAACCAATAAACTCTCTATTCCTTTAGCCCCATTCCTTATTCTTCTTATCTTCAATAGTATTTTTTGTGATAGGTCATATGCCATATTTTCTGGGAATTGGACTATTTTTGTATTTTTATTCTATATAGACCAAACCAAAGGATGATACTAGATGAGTGTTACTCAAAATTCATAAGTTGGGTAGTCTATTAAATATCCCTTAGGTATTATTTCATTATATTATGTATCATGATTCCACACACTATATATTCAATGATTTTACTTTAAAATTATCATAATCATTGTCTAATTTGTTAACATAGATACAAATGGCATAATATCCCCTTATTCTTGTTGGGATATGTCACTTTTACTTTTAAAACCCCTTGAATTTGTCCTTTAGAATTAACCCTTTGTATTATAAATTCTTATGTGAAAACCCATATTCTATATAGGTTTTGTATGATTCCATAATGTATTGAATATTATGAATCAAATGTAAAGTGAGTGGGGTTCCCACATCACTTATTTAAATGGATAAAATTTTTATGTACTTGTTAAATTGGAATGTTAATAATTTTAAAATTCTATTTTTTGTGTATTCTTGTGATACTCAGACATCAGATCCCTTATACTTGTGATACTTGGGCACTAAGTCCCTTATACTTATGATACTCGAACATGGAGTCCCTTATACATGTCAAAATCAGGCTTGTAATACCATATACTTGTGATAGACAAGCATGGAGTCCCTTTTTATGCATGATAGTTGGGTATAGGTCCCATAAACCTATGATACCTGGGTATGGAATCCCTTATACTCATGATACTCAGGCATGATGTCCCATATACCTGTGAAACTCAGGCGTGGAGTCTCTTATACTCATGATACTCACACATGGAATCTGATATAATTTTGATCTTTGGGCATGGTGACCCTTATGAATTATGACTCCTGAGCATAGAATCCCCTACTACTTTATAAGACTATAGTGACTAGACATGGATGTTTTAGGAGTACCTAGGGTCCTAGAAATCAATATGTATATTTATATTTTGATATAAATGCCACTATGTATATATAAAATATATAAATACATGAATAAACCCTATTGTATATATTTTTATGATGATATCTGTTCAGAGGTTATCCTAGAATGGGAAGAAGCATGTAGCATCATCTAGATTTTCTTTAGGGACCAGAGCTGAATCTTTACATTTTACATACTTCTTTATAATTATAATATCTACACAGTTCTCATATTATATACACTATATTTATTTTTCTTGACACTATTGGTGGTGGACTATTGAATATATCTTACACCCTATTTGGACTTCTATTTGGTATTCGGACAGAAATTTTGGGTGCTGGTTAGTATAGGAGAAATTTCCATGTTTTCAATACATGATTTTATTATAGGTAGGAGGAGGGGAGAACAAGGATGATCTTTGTCTAGGGATGATAACTAGTGATAATATTTTTTTTAATTTTTTTTTCATTTGATATCACTATATGTATGTGTTCTAAATTCTATGTTTTCTTGTTCCATTTTTTAGAGGCATGACATTACATCATAACGTATATCATACTAGATAATGCTATTGATGAATATTTATGTTATCCAAATGTATTACTTTCTACTTTTGATTGATATTATTATTCCATTATTAATTAATTTATTACACCAGTGTGGTACTCTGATTATGAGGGTATAGTATCCCAACTACAATAACATGGACCCCCTAAAATAGATGATAACCTCTGGGATATGGGGGGCATGATTGAGTCCATGTGATTAACCAGCTCCGGGAACCACTTAGTGGCTTAATGGTCGGGACATTAAAAATTTGTATCATGGGTAAAATTAAACTCCTTATAATTTGGTGATGATATAATTTAGAATATTAAATATTATAATTTGGTAATGAGGCTATTCTTGGGAGTATATCACCCATTTATAGAGGAAAATCCTAATTTCCATAGACAATAACTACTATTTTGGATTCTTCATATGAAAAATATTTTGATTCCACCATTAGGTAATTCAAATGTTATGCAAGGTTTAATATTTTTTATTATTGATGTGAATTCCATTTTATCCTTGGCCTGGTATGACAAGGAAGTTTTGGTTAATTCATGATCATAGGCACATAGAGATTCACATGTCATGTATTATGCCATCCCTTAAAATTCATCATATTGATTTTATCCCCTATGATTGTAATGAGTACTTAGACTTCTACAAACAGAATAGTTATGATGTTTATTGTTTGGTAATGAGAAACATAGTTTGTTTCTTAAGGGGTTTACATTAAACTAACTGTGTATTTTTTCACATATTGATGTTGATACCTTAAGTAGTTAATTACAACATCTTGATTCATAGACCATTGATCACATGGGCTGGAACGTGTTTATGGTTCAAATCAATTTTTTCCCATATTTATATTTGTGAAATGTATGAGACTTTATAAATTAGAATATATATTTTTAAAATTCAACCATTAAATGGGTTCTATATAATTACACACAAATTTTAATAAATATAAATTTTGAACTAAAATGGTCATCATTAAATGGAGTTTCCAATTTCAACTTAAATGGTTTTCCCCTATAACTTCAATAAAAACTATGTTTTACTACACTCCTAACTTATAAAATAGAACATGACTCTATCCCGGCCTTAGTAGTGGGAAGTTAGTAGTATATCTTTCATTCTTATCATTTTCACATAACACATACCTATCTTTAAGAGATGGAGGAGGGGTGAGAAATTAATATAAAAAGGCTTGGTATATTTTCTATTCTTATATATGTGGATTATACCATTATGAAATCCTATATGGGGCATGTTATTAGTAATTGTAGAGTTAAGCCACCACAATGACCTCGAGTCATGCTCTTGGAGGGTGATGACAGATATTCTCAAGAGGTGGTGGGCCCTGGACCACCAGTGATACCACTAACTCTTCCTCTAGGGGAACCTTCTATTATAACTTATATGGGCACTGATTCACTATTTTGTGAGGGTTTTCATTGACTAATAAAAACTATTCAAGGATATATTTTCCATACCCCTACTATGGAAGAGTTGATTCCAGAATTTGAGAATCATCATATACCCATGTTTTTAGGGGTGGTGGTCCCCAAGCTACAAATCCATAGGTAGAGGCCATGATAACTATATTATATCACCTTGAGACACCTCCGGAATGTATGTTGATGGTCGCTACATATATACCTGAGATTCCTCCATGTAATGGTGGGATGTTTTCACCTAGAAATATCATTAATAATGTATGTCCTTGGATGGTTTTTAGATAGTCTTATATGACTATGTCATTCTTTATTAATTTTTAGAGGACAAGGATAGAGTGTTTATACATCTACTATAGGGTAATATGTATGTGATGCACTATTCTTCTATGTTGAAAGAGCTCCAATTCTTTTAAACAACTCAATATAGTGACATGTTGGCGATAATGATACATTTTATCGATGGGATTTTATATGTCATCTTATCCTAGGTAAAAAATCATTCATTTGAAACCTGTTTTCAAAATAGTAATCTAGACACTTATAATAGAGAGAATTCAAAGGGAAGATGATAGTTTTCCATGGTGATTCCAAACTATGAAAGGGAAGTTGTTCGAATAGAGGTTGAATCATTAGTTTGAGACTTCATGTGTGAGCATCATTATCCAAATGGCAGCCACTGACAGTTACATGATTTTCCCTTGTCGGGGAATCTTGGGAATAAGAGGCCTCAGTGTCCCAGACACCCTGTAATGTTCTGGTACCATGGACGAATGGGTTATCATCAGTTTTTTTCAAGACCCTTCCATCTTTTCATAGTGGGAGAAGATCTATATGAGCTCCACCTTCATGATAATGATAAATAGATCCACATCAAGATAGAAGTTGGTTTATCACTAGAATTATTGGATGAGGATGTTGATGTGGCTGAGGTTTCTAGGATTATGATTCATTTATCTAGAAGAGAGAACCCACTCATGGTATTCGACTCATAGTACAAGGACATGGATGAGGCAAGATCTATCCAGTGAATCATATACCTAAGAAGAATGGTTCTTGACCATACACAACTTGATGTACTATTATATGACCCCTACTATCGTGTTTTCCTTATTTAATATAGGTGATTCAAATTTTGTTATCATTTTGGAAATTGTGGAATTCCTTGGGCTTAATATTAAGTATTTTGTGGCACGATGATGCTTGATTCTCTGTTAGGGACTCGGTCAGATAGTGTACGCCAGTGAAATGAATTTCCCCATATAGTAGGAAGCTACCATTAGATATAAGAACTCTATATCCTCAAGATTCCAAGATTTTATGTAATTCACATGATTTACTAGTTGGTCCCCTATCACATTAATGTGGAATGTTATAATGTGTAGGTTATCATTTACATCACCAAAGGGTGGTACTTACCTTCACAAGTATGAATGATAAGTCTAGGAATGTATATATTCGGCATTGTATCATGGGTGGATGGAGTGACATCCCATATTCCTAGACCATATGTAGAGGATCAAAGAATCTTTCTAGATGATTTTACTCATTTAGTATACCATTTTACTATTGTCATAATAAATTAATTTTCTATTTTACCTCTAAAGAGAGTTCAATCATTCTAATTAGTTGTTTCTAAGAGATACTCTAGTTTCCATTACTCCGTATAATATGGAAACAACTATGTTGAATGGTATGAAGAGGCTGCTAAAGTATTTTTACATGAAGAATTTTATATAATCGACCATTTTACCATGGGGTTTACCAATCCTTTTCCAAAAAGGTGGATTGTACCCTTCGAAATTACTCGTATTTATGTTACTTGAACTAGCATACAATTAAATACACATTTCCACTTCCTCGAATCTATGACCTATTCAACTAGCTCTATGGAGCAATGTTTTTTTTATCGAAGATCGATTTTAGGATATGTTATCATCACTAGTTAGTAAGACCATCATACATACCTCATACAATATTTTATAGGGGTGTGGTCTTTATTATTATCTTCTTATGTGGTTTGGTCTTATGAACATGATAGTTGTTTTCATGTCTTTGATCAATCAGATTTTACACCAATTTTTTGGATTCATTTGTTGTTGTATTAATAGATTATAACATAGTTTATTCTCATATGATATAGTATAATTATAAACATCTTGATATCATTTTTAATACACTAATAGAGAACCATATGTATTCTAAGATCATAAAATTCTAGTTCTTGACTGATCAAGCTCACCAGGTATGTTATATTTTTCAGGTTACAGATTTTCAATTAACCTATATAATGTGAGTGGTGTAGTTATGTGGGAGAATCCCAATAATGTCTTTAACCTATGTGGTTTCTTTGGGAAAGAAGGATATTATTGACACATTATATAGGATATTTCATTTTTAGTGTCCCCTATTAATGGTTTAAATAATAATGGTGTGACAATTTCATGGTCATAAGATTTTGATACACCTTTTCATAAGTTGAGATCATTTTGAAAACACTAATAAAGCACATGATATATGATACAATCATAAAATTCCACTTCTTTATTGAACAAGTGAACTTAATATTTCATATTATTTCAGATATTAGATTATTAACTAACCTAGAGAATGTGAGTGTTGTAGTTGCATTGGAGAATCCCAAGAATGTCTTCGACATATATAGTTTCTTGGGTATAGATAGATATTATATGAACTTTATATTGGATGATTCATTCCTAGTATCCCCTCAAAAAGATTTAAATAAGAATGGTGTGATGATTTTATGGTCAGAATCCCATGATAAAGAATTTCATAAGGAGAAAGGGATATTGCATTCAGTGTTGATCTAGATTCTTCCATACCCAAGATGAAGCTATACTATCTATATTGAAGTATCATGTATCATGTAGGAGCATTTCTAATGTAGAATGCTTGATTCATTGGATAAATTTATTGTAATTTTAGATGACATGAGAGGAATTACCCAACACACAATCTTGAGTTGGAAGTTATGGTTAAAACCTTAAATTATATGAGGCATTAACTATGAGGATGGAATTATATGGTGGTCATGGATGAAAAAAGCCTTAGCCTATTTTAATATTTCTTCATTTTTAATCTTATGTATTGAATGTAGGTTGAATACTTACAATCCATTAATTATGATCATTCGTATATTATTACTAAGGGAAATGCTATAATGGATGCTATAATATAGGGGACTCAGACATAGGCTGTTTGAGGGGACATTGTTGATTGGAATCTTATGGAACTATATTATAAGATTCACTTGGTGTATCTGGACCATCATGGGGACTGATCACATACATCGTTATCAGTTACCTATTAAAATATGGTAAATATGATGTCAGGGAAGTTATCAGATCTAGAGGTCTTCATCCAAAGGAGGAGTGCTTCTAGCAATGACCTACCTCCTAGTTGGGTCTTTGATGGGGATGAGATTATTCACATCCGTGGAAGATTATGGGTTTCTAGAGACATTAAGGATGAGTTTATGAGAGTTTCTCATCAGTCTAGAATGGTTGTTCACCCTTGTATTATAAAGATGTATCATGATCTACATCGCTAATATTGGTGTCTCTATATGAAAAATGGAGTTAGCTAGTTTTGTTTCTCGATGTTACACATATGAGTAAGTGATGGAAGAGAACTTGTAGCTAGTAGGTATTTTATAGCCATTACCCATTTCTAAGTGGAAATGGGATGTCTTCATGATGTATTTATAATTACATTTCTGGGATCCTCTTGTAGAAGTAATGCAGTATGGGTGATCATTGACGGGATCATAATGATAACTCATTTAATACCTATCAAAGATACCCTTTAAAGGGATAAACATGGGTGACTATATATCCATGAGAATATATGCCTACACGGTGTCCCTTATACTATTCTTTCAGATTGGGATTCCTTTTTCACATTGAGGTTTAAGTAGGGATTATATAATGGTTTTGGTATGTAGGTACATTTGAGCACAACCATTCACCCTCAGACGAGCATTCAATAAAAATGATCAATATAGGTACTAGAAGACATTCTTTGAGAATGTGTCCAGGATTTTAGAGGTTCTTGGTGGAATCATATACCTCTACTTGACTTCTTCTATAATAAATTTTTTTTGGACGTGACACATATGTCTCCCAATGATGATTTATATGGTAGGTCATGTGGTTTAATCTTATGGTGGTTAGAATCAGGTGAGGTATCCTTACATGGACCTCATCTCATTCAATATACATAAGCGAAGGAACATGGAATCCGAAAGAGAATGTGTCTAAATTGTTGTAGGAATAAGTCATACGTCAATTTTTTCCATCAACCACTATATTTTGAGGTCATATATCATGTATTCTTATGTGTTTTGACTGGACTTGGGAATCAACGATCTAGAAGGATGTTTATTCTTTCACCTCGGTTCCTTAGACCCTTTTAGGTTTTGAAGAGAGTCATCTCAGTAGTGTATTTGTTATAGTTACCTCATATGTATCAATCTATACATGCCTTAACCCATGTTTTATAGCTTCACAGATACCACCCATATATGTCTCATATCATTTATCATAATGATGTTTAATTAGAGTAAGATAAGTTCTCTGTCGTGCATCCTATCTGAAGTGTGTACTAGATAACGATGGCACTCTGATAAATATTTGGTACTCGTGTATAAGTGTTATAGAATATTGTTCATTTATAGGATGAGACTTGGGAGAGAGATTCTGATATATGTGCTCAGTTTTTATAGTTATTTTTACATGAATCTTTAACACCCTATTAATGTAAACTCATGGACAATTTTTTTAATGGGGGTGACTGTAATTACCTATTTTCTTACAATAGGTATAGATACATTAAATATTGGGTAAAACCTATTTGAGGTTCTCTTTTGGTTTGGACGCAGATACTATACATTTTTGCTGGTATTTTTTTGTGGGATGAAAATGGCGGGGGATCTGGAATGTGGTTTCTACACCCATTCATGATGTGTAAGAAATACACGATATTTACTTAATTTACCTCTTGTATTCAATACATGATATGAATTGGTATACCTAGACACATGCATAATGTTTGTTGGTTTTTCATAGTGGAATGAAAACTTGATAATTACACAACCTATAAAATATACATTTCATGTAAATGTTTTGTTTTATTTAAAGGGGAACAACACTTTTCATTTTCCTCACACCTCCCCAATATTTTATCTCAAACAACAGATCCTCTGCTGTTAAAGCTTCTCACAATTATAATTCATGTATTTTATCTAATTTTTTCTTCTAGAATCTAATTCAATATCTATCTTTTGTATTGTTTTTTCCACTTTAATATATCTATTCCAATAGATAATTTTTTTGTTCTTCCTCTTATCAATAGAGTTATTTTTGTGTGAGCTTATATGGCAAATTTTTAGGGTGTTGTCCTTTTTTCTATTTTATTCTGATTTGTACCAAACCAAATGCCAAAACATGACAAAGGTTCCTCTATATGAATATGTTATGTGGTATAGTAAATATACATAAAGTCATTTTTGCTTTATTTTATGTTTCATGAGGCCACATGCCATATTTTCCATGTTTTCCATATACATACAAATAATCATTATCTTATTTGTTACCCTTTATAGAAATGACCTACTATCAAATTATTCATGTTTGGATAGTTACCCTTAAATGTTTTCACCACTTGAGGTGTGCCTATGGAATTTCATCATGGTATTATAAATTCTTAGGTGACTAAACCATATTCTATATGGTTTTGGCACGACTACCAAATGTGATGACAATAAGGAATCAAATGGAAAGTGAGTGGTGAAACCACATCATGTTTTTAAATATATTCAATGGTTAAAACCTTATTATAAAGGAATATTAAAATTTTAAAAACCATATTTGAATCCATTCACATGTGATACATAGACATGGATTCCCATATACTTTTGAAACTCATGAATAACATCCATAATAATTTTTATACTATGTAATATATTACCTTATAATTATTATACTCGGTCATGATGTCCCTTATAATTGAGATACTTGGGAATGGAATCCCTTATACTTGTGAGAATGGCTCCTTTCTCTCCTGGTTCTCTCTCCCGAGCGTAGTTCCTCTCCTTTTAGGGTTTTCTTCCCCGGTGATGTATCGGCATCCTGCTCGCTCTGTTCCCCCTCGTCGGCTTCCTCCTCTTCAGGTTCATTCCTGCGCTACCGCTTGATTGTCGCGCGTCTCGGAGTTGCGGCGTCTCTTTCCGACTTCTTGTCTCTCGGCGTTCCCTCTTCAGAGTGTGTCTTCTTCGCTTCTTCGCTTCTTCGTGCAGAAACCTTGGGGTAAGATCTGGTGTGCGGATTTCGCATCTGGACTCAGATATGTCGCTGGGTTTCTTCCTCTCCCCGTAAATCCATTCTGGATCTAGGGATCTTTCCCCTCTTTCTTGGGTTTGATTGTTCGGTCATCCTTTCTCTTCTTTCATTCCTTTCTTCCCCCCGATCTGTGCGGTCCTATCTCCCTGTTGAAGCCCCATCAGTTTTCCTCTGCTCTTCCCTTCCTGTTACCGCATTTCCGACCCCACATTGGTCCGGTGCGCTGGTTTTATCGGGGAGGGTTGGGATGTGTAGGTTGAATCGTGCCGGTGTCCCAGGAGGTCGACCGCGTTCACGGCGGATTCGACTGTCGGGGTTGGTGGTTCCGGGCAAGGACGAGCTTCTTCGTGGAGACTCTTCCGCTACAAGCTCTGCTATGTCTTCTTTCTCCCTTTCCGCTCTCCCTGTCGGTCTGCAGCAGTGGATTAAAGAGGCTTTTGGATGTGTTGCTTGTTCGGTCAACGACTTTACAGGAGGCACGACCTTCTTCATCCTCGATGTTTGCTGTAGCTATACATTTTTTGCAGTTCATATCGATGGATTGGGTTTGTTCTTCGCTGGTATGCTTGATGGTCGATTTGTTGAAGGATGTTGGGTCTACGCTGGTCATGGCGTTGCAGGATTCTCTCGATGGCTTGGTTTTGTTTGTTTTTTGTGCTTGTTGTTTGTTCGTATGGCTTGATTCTGAAGGAGGTTCTGGTTTTTGAATTTCCATCCGATTCAAAATTGATTTCGTGATTTGATGATGGAGAGGTTGAAGTTTGAATCTCCGGTTGGACATTGCTGGTGGTCTTCGGAAGGCAGTGTCGAGGCATGGAGGATGTAGTACTTGATGCTGCGATGTCTTTATCGGCGTGTTTTGGTGTTTGTTGCGGCTTTCCGTGGTAGACGGGATGATGGCCACGCAGTATAGACAGGTAAGCTCACGTGATATTTGTTCATAGGTTTTACCAACATAGATCGAATAAGGTATAATCATCTTAGTGTCTTTAAAGAACCAAATCCGACACTTTATAGTTTAATTACTATGTTAGCATTATTATATCTATAGACTAATAATATTATATGCACTATTTTTACACTTCTAAACTTTTGGTGGTGGCCTATAATTTTATCTCACGCCCTATTCAACCCTCTATTTGGCACCCAGATAGTGATCATGGATCTAGGTAGGGACAGGATCAAGAATCCTATTTTTGATATTATGTTTCATTGTATCATGGGAGTGGAGGAGAATAAGAATGATATATGTCTTGTGAAGCTATCTAGATATTTTGTTTTTGTATTTTTTTCTTTTTTAAACCTTTATATATATTTTTCATTCTTTCATGATTATCATTTCCTTTTTGTTAGAATAATGAAATTATATCATTTTTTATATGGAACTTGATATTGTTATTGATGGACATTTATTTTATTTGGACGGATTAATTTCCACTGTAGATTAATATAACTATTACTCTATTTATAAGTTTATTACACTAAGGTTCTACACTGATTGTGATGGTATAGTCTCCCCAATATACCACCATGGACCCTCACTACTAGTCTAAAAATATGGCATATAGTGAGGGACTCTTGAGGCCATCCGACAAAGTAGTATAGGGAACCACTTAGTGGATTCTAGGTCAGGATAATACAGTAGTGATTCCCAAACCACTATTGTAAATAGGTGGTGATTCTTAATCTATTATGAAATAGTAAATTTCATGATATTCCTAATCCACTATGGTATGGTCATATCTATATTTAAACCTAACATATGAAATGTTTTTTATTCCCATGATGGTGAATATCATTTATAAAATGATTATTATATGAACATATGGTTTATGATTCTTCTATGATTTTTCTATCACACTTATAATTCATGCCTTTTTACATGATAACAATTTATTCCATGAATCATGATTTTGATCCACAGTTGATTGGGTTAAAATTTATAACTTTTGAAAATGAGCTCGTAGCCATGTACTTAACTTATTCCTTATTTTGACCATTTTTCAATATCTTGCATGTTTTACCTTATTGGGAATCTATGGACAATATTTTTTATGTTTAAATTCACCAAGTTGTGAACAAAGGTTTTATGTATTTTATTTCAACATGGTTAAAAATGATAATAACGTGATGAGAGATGTTTAAGAATTCACTTAAATGAGATATTAAAGTATTTATACTAAACCATTGTGGTTTCTATGCAGATCAAAATGTTTTATATTGAATATTCATTTGAATCAAAATAAAATTTTTGTATAAAATGCTTGGGTCCCTATAGTTGGTGTTACATAAGTGTTTAGATAATATTTTGAGATTAGGATAAAAGATCTTTGGAAAAAATTATAGGGATAAATATATGCATAATATAATATCTTGAAGTGTTTTTAGGAAAGATATTATGTTCTTTCTCACTATGACTATTATTACTCCTACTATTATTTTTGTAATAATAAGAAGTGAAAAAAATTAGAATCTTCATTGAAAACATCCATAACTTTTATGTTATTTTGGTATGTCATTTATAATATACTTATTCATGTCCCGATAAAATGAAAATATGAATGGGGTGAGATCAAATTCTTAGTAAGGGTAAGAAATACATTAGAAGATATCATAAACATAAACACTAGGTATGGTGAATAACTAAAAACACATACCTTTAAAAACAAACTTGAACACATTATGGAAGGAAAAAGAGATGAATAAATAATTCCTTAATAAAGAATAATAATGAGTATTCTACTAGGTGAATAACCTCATGAATGTTAAATTACGATTTTCATAATAAGGGATTTCATAATGCCAGAAATCATAAGCATTCCATCAAGGTCTCATGCTAGGACCCTAAATAATCATTTTGTCAAGGGTGTGTTCAGAGACCATAGTTTGTCTCATGAGAATATTCAATGCTTTGAGGGGAAATTGATGACCTCACCTGTCACTTACTAAGTCCAATTCATTCCTCATATGAATGTAGATATACATAAATAATATATACTTTCATATTGAAACTAACATATGAATGAAAATAACTTCCCCAAACATAAACACTCACCATTCAGATGAATATAGTGAATGGTTTCAAGATAGTACATCCCTAATCCAGCTAATCAAAAAATATTTAAGTACATAAATTAATAAGTCTAAAACATCCTCTAAATGCAATTTATTTAGTATAACCATATTAGGTTCATTCATGGCCTTTTGATGGGTTAAGATATTCAATTTCATTATTGGGAGTGTTTTCTTTTGTGGTTTTCAGGATTGGATTAATTATATTCATGTTTGGATAAACATGTAGAATGATAACGGTTGTCCATAATATAATTTGAATGTTATCTATGAATGAAAAGAAGATTACATGGTTATAAAATTCGTTTGTTTATTGGGAGTGAGGATAAATCATTATATAAAACTTTAATGACAATTATTCGGGTTATTATGAAGTTTTTTTATCACAATAATATCATATTGATTAATAAATTAATATCATGTGCAAAAAAGGATACAAGAACCTTACATAAGTTATAATACATATATTATGGTCTGTTTCAACCATCAAAATGGTTTCATGACTAGAATTGTAAAGAGTGATTGAAATTGAAAACCCATCTTCCTTGAATGTGATAATATAACATATCTCAGATGGTGTTTTCATTTCTAACATAAAATAAGGGGAAATGAGATCTGATTATGAATTATTACACTATCATAACAACATTCCAATACTTGTAGGGTAATGGAGTTATCAAGAACATTTGGATGAAAGTATGTGAGGAAAGAAAAAGAAAATAAAGTGACTGGAAATAAAAGAAATTACTAGAGGAATTTACCTCTTGAAGTTATATTCCTTGAGTTACACTTTATGGTAGATGTTTTGGTATTTTTATGAAACCATGGGATGTTGTACCTAGGGGAGGAGTTTGGGAGGAGATTTGGGTAGAATTTGGAGAAGGCATGAGGCTTGAAAGGAATGAAGAGGAGTGAGGGGACTTTATAGTGGAGGAGAGGAGTGATTTTTGATTATCTTATTCATTATTCTATTATTTCCCTCAATACAACTGATAGTTTTGATTCATGTGACACCTCATATAAATAAGTGCACGTGAGTTTGAATCAAGTGTTCTTACATTTTCCATGATGATAGGAATAGTGAATATAACTCAAAATGTATATATACAGCAAATTACCATATTTTAATATTCATTAAAAATTCATGTATTACAAGAAAGTCATATCCTAAATAAAGGAATAGTTTACTAGTTTTGGAAAACTAGATACATAAATATGTTAAACATTACATCTTTAAAGGAAGAACAACGTTGGAAATCCTTCGAAAACATCAATAACTCCTTGGTTATTTATACATGTCATTCATAATATATCTCATCATGTCCTTGGAAAATGAATCTTAAGAAAATGGTGAGACCAAATGCTAGTTAAGGGTATGCAATACAGTGGATGATATCCTGAATATAAAAATTTGGCATGGTGAATAACTAAAAACACCTTCCATTAAAAATAAACATGAACACATTATGACTGGAATAAGAGATGAATAAATAATCCCATAATAAATAAATAATCATGGGTATTATACTTGTCTAATAACTTCATGAAATATCAATTATTAAATTTATAGTGAGGGAATTCATAATTCCGGACAACATAAATATACCTTAAAGTCCTTGTTCTAAGACTATAAATAATCATTTTGTCAAGGCCTTATGCAAAGACTGTAGTTTGTCTCATATGACCTACCGATGCATAGAGAGGATAATGATATCCCTACCCATCATTTAGTAAGTCCAATTCATTCCTCACATGAACTGAGATAAACATAAACAACATATACATTCAAATTTAAACTAATATATGAAATGAAAATATATTCCCCGAACACTAATAATAATCACTGACCATTCATAGTGAATTGGTGAATGGTTCTAAGATAGTAAATCTAGATTCAATGTAATCATAAAATATTCAATTAAATATGGTAGATGATATCATACATAAGAATCAACAAGATTGTTTAAATATATGAAGATTCTATTATAAAATCATTGAGTAATTCCTGAGATTAATACTCTTTTACTTTGAAAAAAATAGTTCTTTTTGAAAATTCATTGTATTAAACCAAAAGTTATGTAAAATTCTTTTTAAATGATAAAATTATTTATTTTAAAATATAATGGTTTCTAAATAACAATATAGAGTTCCCTTGATAATAGGTAGGAATTTGAGAAATTTCCTTGAATTGGCCATGTATTTCGGGAAGAATTTCTGAAAGATGCTTTTAAAACATATAACTACCCCTAAATGAAAGAAGACTTATGGTTGGTAAACATATATATATCATTATAAGAGAATATATGAGGAGTAAATATTAATAAATAAAAATTTAATTAAGGTATGTAGAGAATAAAATTAACCTGGATGAAAACGGAGGTTCGAGTAGAAAACCTTTACATTAAGTCTCACGATGTTCCTCACTTAATCTTAATGACCTGAATAATAAAATTTAGGTTCATAAATTAATAATTCCACAAACTCCTCTAAATTTAATTTATTTATTACAGCTTTATTAGGTTCATTCATTTCATTTTGATGGGTTAATATATTCAATTTCATTGTTTGGGAGCATTTCTTCTTTCATTCTCATGATTGGTTTACTTATATTCATGTGTGGATAAACATGTAGAATGAGAATGATTTTTGAGAATATAAGTTGTATTTTTTTAGTGAACAACTATAAGACTACATGTTTATAAAATTCATTTGGTTATTGGTAGTGAAGATGAATCATTATATAAAACATTAATGATAACTTTTTGGGTTAATTGGCGGGATATTATCACAATGAGATCATTTTTATTTATAAATTAATTTCATTTGTATAATAGGATTATAGAACCTTAAATAAGTTATAATACATATATTATGGTATGGTTCAACAAAAAAAATTCATGACTATAATTGACGATGGTAATAGAAATTGAAAACTTGTCTTCCTTGACTGTGATAAATTAACACATCTTGGATAGCATTTTCATTAATGGCATAAAATAAGGGGAAAGAAGATATGCTAATTAATTATACCATTATCATAAAAAAATTCCAATATATGTACTATACTACATTTATCATAACATTTGGAAGATAGTATGTGAAGAAAGAAAATTAAAATAAAGGATCTTGAAATAAAATAATTTAAAAGTGGAATTTACCTCTTGACGTTATCTTCCTTGAGCACCTCTTTAGGGTATAGGTTTTGGTATTTTATGAATCCAAGGGCTGGTGTATGTGGGGGAGGAGGTTTAGAGGATATATTGGTTAAATTTAGAAAAGTAAGCAGTCTTTACAGGAGTGAAGAGATGAGGGAGTGGGGGGGGGGTATAGTGGCAGAGATTAGTGATTTTTGATTATCTTATTCGTTATTTTATTATTTCCCTCAAGACAACCAATAATGTTGACTCATGTGACCCATAAAAGTAATAAGTTCATGTGAGTTAGAACTAATTGTGCTTACATCATCCATTATGCTATAAATATTGAATTCAACTGATAATGCATATATACGGTAAATTACTGAGTTTTTCAATTCATCAAAACTTCGAGTATTTAAAAAAATCTGAAAAATCCCCCTACCCATTTTTCGGCATGTAGAATTCCAAATTGTAATCCATTTATTTAAACTAATTTTATAAATATTATTAATATAATTTTTAAATAAAATAATAATTTATATGAGAAATAAAAATTCTAAAACAATAATTTGTTTTACAACACCTCGAATAATTAATCAAGATCTCATTATCTTATAACCTTAAGAAAATAAAATAATAATATGATTTACTATTCATAAGTTTCATTTTACTATTCAAATTTCTATTCACATTACTATTCATAATAAAATGTTACTATTCACCAAAAAATAATTTTGTCTTATCAGACACTAGATATCACACTGAATGCAACGGTGTATGTCAGTTTTTCAAAATTTAAATCGTAAAGGTGAAAAAATTATGTTTACTGGCTAGGTTATAACAAAGTAGTGTTTTATGAATGTAACACCCCAAGTATTTTAAAATAAATTGACTACATGAAACACTGAGTCTCTAAGAAACACAAAATTGTTATAACCTAGACAATAAACATAATTGTTTCCACCTCTGAGATTTGAATTTCAAAAAACTGACTTACACAATTCAGTTTAGTAAGATATTTAGTGTATGATAAGACAAACATAATTTTTTGTTGAATAGTAACATACCCTTATAAATAGTAGTATGAATAGTGATTATAACCTTATGAATATTAAATCATATTATTATTATTTTTTCATATGTTTATAAGATAATGAGATCTTGATTAAATTTTTAATGTGATATAAAATGAATTGTAGTTTTAAAATTGTTATTTTTCAAATAAATTATCATTTTAGTTAAATATTGAATTAATGGTAATTTGAAAATTATTTTCAAAACATGTAATTCATTTTGGAATTATATAGTTTGATAAATGTTTAGGGTGAATTTTTGGGATTTTTTTGGAAATACTAGAATTTATTTGGAATAGTAAAATATGGTAATTTACCGTATATATACACTTTCAGTTAAATTCAATATTTCCATCATCATGGATTATATAAGCACACTTGGTTCAAACTCACATGCACTTATTACTATTACGGGTCACATGAATCATCACTAATGGTTGTATTGAGGGAAATAATAAGATAAGGAATAAGATAATCAAAAAGCACACCTCTCCTCCATTATAACCCCCCCTCACTCCCTCTTCTCTTCACTCTACTAAAGCCTTGGTCCATTTCTAAATTATGCCTAAATCTCCTCGCAATCCTCTCCGTAAGTCAAGAAACCTATGGATTAATAGAAACACTAAAATATCGTCCCTAAAGTGGCTCTCAAGGAAGATAAATTCAAGAGTTATACACCACTTATGATTTATTTTATTTCTAGTAGCTTTATTTTCTTTTTCATTCCTCACCACTTTCATCCAAATGTTATGATAACTCCACTACCTTACATGTAATAGATTTTTTTTTGATAATATAATAATTAACCATCATCTTTCATTTCACCTTATATTATGTAAGAAATTAAAACCCCATCCGAGATGTGTTATTTTATCCCATTCAAGGACGACGAGTTTTCAATTTTTATTAGCATCTTCAATTCTGGTCATGAAACCATTATGATGGTTGAGCCAATCCATAATATAAATATTATAACTCATGTAACGTTCTTGAAACATTTTGTTCAAATGATATTAATTTATAAATTAAAACGAGCTTATTATGATAAAAAAATCCCAATTAACCTAAACATTTGTCATTAAAATTTTATATAATGATTCATCTTCACTCCCATTAACCAAATGAGTTTTATAACCATGTAATATTATCTTGGTTCACTAATAAGATAAAACTTATATTATGGACACCCATTTTTATTATACATGTTTATCCATACATGAATATAAGTTAACCAACCATGAAAACCAAGGAAGAAAATGCTCCCAAACAATGAAATTAAAAGAAAAAAAAATAGAAACTCTTATGAAAACATCCATAACACCTAGATTATTTACGAATGTCATTAATAATATACCTCTTCATTTACTGGGAAAATGATAAATAATAAAGGGGTCCGCTCAAATTCTCATTAAGGGAATGGAATACAGCGGAAGATATCATAAACATAAACATTAGACATGGTGACTAACTAAAAACACATGCCTTTAAAAATAAACTTGAACACATTATTGAAGGAATGAGAGCTAGATAAATAATTACATAACAAATCAGAATTATTGGTCTTCTACTAGTTGAATAAACTCATGATATTTCAATTAATAGTTTCATAATTAGGGAATTCATAATTTCAAACATCATAAACATATCATCAATGCCTCATGCCGATAAAATAAATAATCATTTTGTCAGGGCCTTGTGACTGACCATAGTTTGTCTCATGAAACCTGCCAATGCATCGAGGGGCTATATATGGCCCCACCTGTCACCTAATATGCCCAATTCATTTCTCATATTAATAGGTATAAACTTAAACAACATATACATTCATATTAAAACTGACATATGAAATATAAATAACATTCTCCTAATGTTATGCATAAACACTAATTATTCATTTTAAATTGGTGAATGGTTTTAAGATCATATATCCATAGCCAAACTAATAATAAACCATTAAATTAAATATTGAAGATTATATCATACATAAGAATCAATAAGAGTGTTGAAATAGATTAAGATACTCTTATAAAATCATTGAGTAATTCTTGACATGAATACTTGTTTACTTTGAAAAGAAGAGTTCTTTTGGAAAAGTATTTCTATAAAACTGGAAGTGAAGTAATATAATATTTTTATAATAAAATATTTTATTTTCTAAATATAATGGTTCCTAAAATATTTTATAGTGTTCCCTGTATAATAGGTTGGAATTTGAGAAATTCCCTTGGATCTTGCTTGTATTTCGGGAAGAATTTTTGAAATATCCTTTTAAAATATATAACTCCACAAAAATGAAAGTAGGATTCATGTTGGTACACATATATAGAACATATTAAAAGAATATATGAGTACTAAATAAGAATAATTAATAATTTAATTGATTTATTTTGACAATAAGAGTAACTTGAAAAAAAAATGTAGGTTCGGGTAGAAAACCTTACCATAATTCTATTTCTCTTCCACACATGATCATAATGACCTGAATAATCAAATTTTTATTTTTCAAAAAAAATATTATTTTACTTATAAATTAAAATTAATAAAATTTAGAAAATTATTTCAAAAAATGGGTTTTTTTGAATTCTACACGTCAAATAATGGTTAAGGTGAATTTTTGCGAATTTTCTAAAATACTCAAATTTTTTATTAATATTAAAATATGGTAATATTTTGTAAATATACATTATCAGTTCAATTCACTATTCCTATCATAATGGATGATGTAAGAACACTTGGTTTGATCTAACATGTATCTGTTACTATTGTGGGTCACATCAATCAACATTATCTATTGTTTTGAGGGAAATAATAAAATAATGAATAAGATATCAAAAATCACTAATCTCCTCCACTATAACACCCCCCTCACTCGATCTTCACTTAACTCCTCTCAAGACTTTTTATATTTCTAAATTCTACCAAAATCTATTATCAAGCTCCTCCCCCACGTCCAATATCCCTTGATCTCATAAAAAGACCAAAACCTCTACCCTAAAAAGGATATTAAGGAAGATAATTTGAAGAGGTAAATTCCACTTTTCATTTCTTTTATTTTAAGTACCTTTATTATCTTTTTATTTCATCACCTTAATTCATAAAAATGTTATTATAAAGAAATTAACATACATGTAATGTAATTTTGTTATGATAACGGAATAATTCATCATCATATCTTATTTCACCTTATTTTATGCTAGATATGAAAACACCATCTAAGATGTGTTAATTTATCACATTCAAGGATGACGAGTTTTCAATTTCTATTATCATCCTCAAATATGGTCATGAAACCATTTTTTATGGTTAAAAAAATAAAATATGTATTATAATTTTTTTAATGTTCTGGAATCCATTTGTACACATGGTATTAATTAATAAATCAAAATGAGCTTGTTGTGAAAAAAACATGCCAATTTACCCAAATAATTGTCATTAATGTTTTATATAATGATTCATCTTCACGCCCAATGACCAAAAAAATTAAATAACCATGTAATATTTTATTTTTTCACTAATAACATAAAACTTATTTTCTGTACAACCATTCTCATTCTACATGTTTATCTGTACAAAAATATAAGTAAATCAATCATGGAAACTAATGAAGAAAATGCTCCCAAACAATGAAATTGAATATCTTAACCCATCAAAAGGACACTAATGAACCTAATAAGTTTATAATAAATCAATTAAATTTATATGAGGTTCTTGTATTATTAATTAATGATCCTAATTTTTTTTCGTGTCAATAATATGTAGTGAGGAACACCTTTAGACTTAATGTATAGGTTTTTTACCCGAACCTCCATTTTAATTCATGTAATAATTATTCTCTACACGCCATAATTAAATCCTTATTTATTCATATTTACTCTGGATATATTCTGTGAGAATTTTCTAAATATGTGTACCATCCATAATCCTTCTTTCATTCATGGGGAGTTATATGTTTTAAAATGATCTTCAAAAATTTATTTCCTGAAATACATGCCCCATTCAAGGGAATTTCTCAAATTCTTACCTATTATCAAGGGAACTCTTAAATATATTTTTGAAACCATTATCTTTCTAAAATAACTCATTTTATTATGGAAATTCTATCTTAATTAGCTTTTGGTTTTATACAAAGTCTTCTCCAAAGTCACTCTTCTTTTCAAAGAAAAAGTGTATTTATGTCAAGAATTACTCAATTATTTTATAAGAGTATATTCATATAATTCAAAACATTTGTTGATTACTATAATGATATCATCTAACTTATTTAATTGAAGGGTTTATTATTAGTTTTACTGTGGATGTACTATCTAAAAACCATTCACCAATTTACTCCAAATGGTTAGTGTTTATGCCTGATGTCTTGTGAAATTTATTTACATTTGATATGTTAGTTTAAATATGAATGTATGTTTTATAATGTTTATACCCATTCATATAATGAATTAATTTGACTTATTATGTCAATGGAGGGGCTCTCTATACCCCCTTAATCAAGTAAAAAACACATTCATACTGAAGGTAAGAGTTTTTTATTTGAACAACCATTTTCATTCGGGTTACTCTTATTCTCTACTTACCTAAATTAAATTCTTATTTATTAATAAGAACACCTAATATATTCTTGTGAGAATTTTTTATATATGTGTCCCAACCAGAATCCAAATATAATTTATGAGGAGTTATATGTTTAAAATGACATTTCAAAAAATCATCCTGAAATATAAGCCCGATTCAAGGTAATTTCTCAAATATATACATATTATCAAGGGAACTCTATAATCTATTTTATAAATAATTATCTTTTTTAATCACTCATTTTATTATGTAAATACTATCTTATTCACATATGATTTGATAAAAATACTTTTCCAAAATAACTCATGATTTTACTTTTAATAAACGTAATTCTAATGGATCTAGAATGTTGAATCGTGTGGTTTTTCTTAGAAAAAAATCTCATGACATATATAATGATGAGCTTATGAATGATAAAATTTGGTAGAAATATATTAATAAGACCTTAATGAGTAATAATCCATGTTATTTTAATGTGTATTCTAATCTACTAGTGTCTTTTCAATGGATATACACCATTGATAATAAATTTTATATTATTCTGTTATTTGAACAGGAAATTTTTCCCATCTATTCACTACAAAAAAAAACAATACATTAGAGGGGGTTATTTAGAGGGGGTTATGCAAAACCCCCTCTAAATTAAATTTATGTAACATTAGAGGGGGTTATTCACAACCCCATATAATTATCAAATTTAGAGGGGGTTATGAACCCCCTCTATACTCATTTTCTATAAAAATTATTGAGGGATTATGTACAACCCTCGAAAATCATCAAATTTAGAGGGGCTTATAGAGACCCTTAATTTCTTAAATTAGAGGGGGTTTTGAACCCCTTCTAAAATTTTTAGCATTATTTTTTGAATATCTAGTTAGATTTTAGAGGGGGTTAAACCCCCCTCTAATATCTTAAATTAGAGGGGTTGAAAACCCCCTATAATGTCTTAAATTAGAGGGGGTTCAAAACCCCCTGTAATTTCATAATTTAGAGGGGGTTCATAACCCCCTCTAATGTCATTAATTTAGAAGGGGTTTAAACCCCCCCTCTAATGTCTTTAATTTAGAGTGGGTTCAAAACCCCCTCTAATTTAAGAGATTAAAGGGGTTGTGAACCCCCTATTTAAAAAAAATAAATTTCCATAATATATATATATATATATATAAAATTAAATCACAATATATAAATGTATTTAAATACATTATATGAACATATTATATAAAATATTTGTATGATTTTATTTAATTTTTTTTATATGTATACATAAATATAATTGTATAATATTATGTAAATTAATATATATTTATTTGTATAAATTGTATTTTTTATTATATTAATTATTTATAATATAAAATCATAAACATATTATTTAAATATATACATAAATATAATTTATCTAAAAATATATATCATATAAAAACCCAAGCTTGTAGTTTTTATAAATTATATTATAATAATAATAAATATATTTTTATATAATAGGTTTATGGATTTATATTATATATAATTAATATTATATGAAATAGAATTTATACAAATAAATTTATATTAATGTATATTTATTGAAATAATAATATATATTAATGTACATACTAATAAATATATGTATTTGAAATACATTATATAAATATTTTTATAAATTGTATTTCATATAATATTAATTGTATAAAATATAAAATTGCATTTTATATAATATTAAGTATATTTTTCTATAAATTGTATTTCATATAATATTGATTATATATAATATACATATTAATTATATATAATATAAAATTATATTTCATATAATATTGATTATATATAAAATACATATTAATTATATATAATATAATATTAATTACATATAATATTTATATTTGTATAAATTTTATTTCATATAATAATAATAATATAATAATTTTTTATAATATTATACAATTTATACAAATAAATATCCTTATTAATATATATAATAATAAATATATGTATTCAAAGACATTATATAAATATATTTTTAAAGATATTATATAAATATATTAGGTAAATACTTATATATATATATTCTTTAAATATATATATATATATAATATAATATAAATATGTATTTAAGTATATAAGTAATTTACATAAATATATAATACAAATGTATTTAATATAATATATATTTGATATAAATCATAAAATAAATATAGAGTTTATAAAACCAACAAATATTTTTTATAGATTAAAAAATTGATGTAATAAGAATAATAATAATTAATAATATTATTTCTATCACATACACACACATATTTCAATATATACATATATAATTGTGTAATATATTTAGGAGATATATAAATATATAATATAGAATATATATAATGTCATATGCAAATAAATATAGTAAATAATATATATATTATTATTTAAATGTATGTAAATATATTATGCTAATGATATTTAATATAATAAATAGTGAAATTATATAAATAAAATAATGTTTAGTTTATATATTAAAAAATGGTTTGTCTTAGTGGTTCGATGGTGGAAGTCCAAAGGTAGCTGTTGCGGGCGGTGCGAGTTCAAATCTTAGGAACCACTATTTTTCATTGGTGTGGGAATATTTAGTGTCTGTGGAGGTTGGGAAGCGGGAACTGGATGGGGCTTTAGGCCTTTGGGTGGAAACCATAGGGTGGCTTCGGGGTGGGGTAACGGGAGGAAGGCGAGGGCGGTGGGGGGGGGGGGGACGGGATGAAGGCGGAAGGGAGGCTGAGGGAACCAGAGGCGCTAGGTGTGCTTGGGAAAAAGTGAGGGGAGGGAACTGAGGGAGGTGCTTGGGGGTGTAAGAATGTGGGGTCAGGGCCGATTATAAACAAAATGAATCTTTAGGGGCCATTTTCACAACTGCCCCTAAAGTAATCTCTTTATTAGGGGCGGTTCAACCCGCCCCTAATGCCTCCCAACTAGGGGCGGTTTTAACAGTTTGTGATTTTTTATCAACATTAGAGGGGGTTTAAACCCTTGCTAATGTAACCGCTGCTAAATTCACCATGACATTATCAACGCTTAGTCAAAACTGCCTCTAATATAAGTAGGTGGCCACATTAGCGGTGGTTCCTCACAACCGTCGCTAATGTCTTTAGAAGTGGTTATAACCCCTTCTAATGTGTCCATTTTTTGTAGTGATTTATCATATATAAGGAAAATATCACTAATGGTGGAATATTATTATGTATATAAGAAAAAATGATTAAATTGACATGATATAATGGTATGTTTTTAGGATGATATATTTTAGTAATTTCATCCCTTATATTCTACATAAAAATGGATGAGGAATTATTTGAGCTTAATTAAAAGGTTGATGATTCCATTGGTACTTATGATACAAATTTTAAAATACTTTTATGGTATGATTCTGGGATAATAATCATAAATTAATGAAAATTATATATACTCTCTGGTGGCTTAAAAAAATGTCTCTAAATGGCATTAGCTATAAGAGTGTTTAATGACTATAAAGAAGTCGTTCAATGAGAACTCAAGGTAGAAATAGAAAATGGATATTCCCACAATTACCATGGTCTGAATGAGATATGGAATATAAATTCTCATTAAAATTTAATAAATTTCATGGTGGAATAAAATTATAGTAAAATACATGTAAAAAATACCAGAAGAAACCTTAGGGTAGTTTATTCAATTGAACTGGTAGGTTCTTTAGATGTTCAAAGGTGGGTCTTAAGGACTATGATTCTCAAAAAGTTATGATGTTCTATTTTATAAAATGGATGAATGGAATATGTAAACTAATTAACCACCAATTCTCCAATGCACAAAATATAAGGAATATAGGATTTTTGGAAACTAGTTCACAATGCCAAAGGTTTTTTATGTTGTTCATACTAATAAAAAATTGTAGTTAGATTGAAAATGGGAAATCTCATTCAATCATGACAACCAATGTGGGTTATGAGAATATTCTGGTTAAAGTTACACATATAATCAACTCTATAAACACTAATGTATTATTTTTTTCTTCCTCTAGTAGATGCTTTATATTTATGGAATTTTACAATGGTGTTGAATTACCACCTCAAAGATTATATGTTGAGTTAGGTGTTAAAACTCTTAATGATATGATGGTCACATATCAAGTAGAAAGTTACTCTATGATATATGGTTTTTAGAAGATGGTTCTTTTAAATATTTTTCATTATAACCTACAATAATTTCATGTGGTTTTAGGCATATATTGGATTTATTAATATAGATACAATATCAATTACCTAGAATAGGAAAAAAAATTTCTCATTAAATATAAATCAATTATCATTTATTGGTGTGAGAATGGATATAAATATTCATTTGAAATTATTCTATGTTTTTTATAGAATCCTATCCATGAAAGGTATTTACCTTGTATAGTTCGGATGAAACTCTCAAAATCGAGGATACACTTTTTTTACAATATTTTATTGATGTATTTCTAGAAAAATTTACAAATCATCCAATAAATTGTGATGTTTAGTTTTAGGTAGATCCCACCCCTGATACCACAACATTTATAATGACTCTTTATCGAATGTACCCAATTTATTTTTATGAATTGAATAATAAAATTTAGGGAAATCATGATAAATGATTAATTTACCCTAATTCATCACCATGGGATACACATGTTCTTTTTGTTAAGACAAAAGACAGGTCAATATGAATTTAAATTAATTATCAAGAACATAACATGATCACTATGAGGAATATGTATTCTCTACCCTGTATTTATGTTTTTAATGTAAATTTTTAGGAGATCAATATTGATCCACAATTTACCATTATTATAGGTAACAATAATTGATTGTAAAGAAAGAAGATATACCCAAGACATCCATCCATACAGTGTTTGGGCATTAGGAATATATCTGTATGTCATTTAGACCAATTAATTCCTATAGTTTCTTTATAAATTTATTTAATATAGTATTTATAGAATAAGTTTCCTAGTTTATGGTATGCTTTGTACATGATATTATTATATATTATATGATTAATTAAATGAAATAATATAACTTTATCATTATACTAAAGACCATAAGACATAAGTTCTTTTTTTAAAAAGTTACCAAGTGTTAATTTTGGATTTAAGAATTTTCATTCAAGGGTTATATAATCTCATGTGAGGATATTGCAGTGGATCCTCCCAAGACAAGAGTAATTATGAAATGGTTGAGACTGACCATGGTTACTAAAATCTATATTTTTATTTGGTCACTTGTATATTACCAGCGCATTGTGAGATATATTTTAGGACTATCTAATCCAGTCACCAAATTGACTTTTTATGGGGTTATATTCTTCAAGATATATGAATGTTGATAGAATATCAAGGAACAAATAATAAGGTAGTTCAGTGAACCTTTTCTTACACGACCCTGTAATGGAGAAGGCTATTTCATTTATAGTGATGTATCAAAGGTGGGATATGAATTTTTCCCCATGAAAAATGATATAGTGATAGCATATCAATAATGATAATTGAAAATAATAGAGAAAAATTAACTGACTCGTGATTTGTAGATTCCATAATTAATAATTATTTTTAAGATATGGTGGAATTGTATTTATAGGGAAAGATTTGACATATAGAAGGATCACAATATTTAAATTTTTATCTTCTGAAATAAATAGTTGAATTTGTTCCAAATAAAATGATGGGAATTGATTAATGATTATGAATTCTGAATATATTAAAACCCTTGGAAGGAGAACAAGGTGGTAGTTTCATTGAATTGGCGGGACCATGCTAGTTTGGACATGATGAGGATTTAACAGGATCAAAAAATTATGTATTTGAACATGATAGATCTTTAATTTATATTGAAAGGGGTTAGATATTACATTTCAAAAATAAATGTCCGATAATCAATCCATTTGGATATTAAGAGCCATAAAGGGATAATGTAGAATTGAATAAGAGGGAAATGAGGGTTCTTGAGTTAATAATGATATTGATATAATCAAAAGGTTTAGAATATTGTATTTGTCCCATAAATATAATAATTGAATAATGAACTATTTTATGACCCTCAAAGTTCATAATTTATTATACATCAAGGTTGTATAAAAATTTATATATTTATGAATGAATATTTCTGGTTGGGAAATATAAAAATGGGTATTACAGAGTATGTATCTCAATGCCTATTATTTTATCTTGTTAAGGGTTTTAGGAAGATTAATAAGGGGTTATTATGATCATTACCCATAACAAAATGGAAATTTGAAAAAATGACTATGTATTTCAAGATTGTAATCCCCAAAACATGAAAATGAAACAATGTTTTTTGGTTTTTACTCGATCACCTTATGTAGTCATCATACTTCAATGACATCATAGGTGATTTATCTCTAGATAAAATTTATGGGCTATACATTAAAGAAGGGTTGATATTTCATATAATACCAAAATCTATTTTCTCTGATCATGATCCAAGGTTTACATAGAGTTCTGGTGAATTCATCAGCAAGATCTGGATTCAGATTGTTGTTTCAGTTCTTATTATCATCCTCACATATATAATATATCTAAGATGTCTATTCAATCCTTAGGGGGAATAATGATATCTTGTATACTGTATTTCAAACATGGATGAGATCAGAACATTCCACTAATAATTTTTTCTTATAACAATAACTTTCACTCGTGATTTACAATGGCACCATACGAATCTCTCTCTGCAAGAAAGTTCGGAATCTAAAATAATGGGATAAAATTTAAAAAAGAAATATATATTTACCTAATATAGAAGATGTGAAAAATAATTGGTCATTCATTATAAAATAAGGGTCTATAAGAGTCAATGGAAATGTTTTTCAGATAACCATTTGTGAGATGCAGAGTTTTAATTTTGTGAAAATGTATTGATATAAATATACCTTTAGAAGAAGGTTATAAAATTTTAAAATAAAGTAATATTGATCCCTAGATATGTCTATACTATTGAAATTATTGATCATATTGTTACATTAGCATATCATTTATCACTTCCAAAAAATATCCCTCAACTTTAGTATGTGTTCCCTATAACTTTTTTAAGGATGTACATATCTGATCCTTCACATATACAAAATTAAGAGTTAGTAATGATTTAGAGTGTCCTCTATAATGATGAACATCTAGTGGGGAATAAATATCAAATATATAAATTTCTGAGAAATAATACCACTAACATGGTAAAATATTTTAAGTAACCCATAAATAATTGGAATCAACTTGTGAACATGATGACATGACGAAATAGAGATATCAACAATTTTTAAATTTGAGTGATGGAATTTTGAGTGAAAACTTCATTTTAATTAGGGTACAATATTTCACCCCAATATTTGATGATATATTTCTCAAAATTTATATTTTATTTATTTGATAGATATCATTACAGGAAACAATTATTCTAACAAAAACATGTTATAATATTGAAATATTATAATTTAAATGTTGTAGTTACAACATGGTATTTGAATCGGATGGTACCCAAATTCTAAAATATATAAAAATTTCCTTATCAATAAAAATTTATTAATTAATTTTTACGAAATAAGAACAAAATTTTTAGTAAAGAAATTTAATTCTATTAGAAAATACATTTTCTTAAAAATGGTTGTTGTTTATTTTTTAAGGTATTTTAATAATTAATTTTTAGATCTTCTAGAAATTTAATAATAAAAAACTGATTATTTATTTTGAATTAGGTGTCTGTATTTTTTAAATAATTCCCTTATATTTTTTCCAATATAAATAGTTACTGTAGTAACTTTTTATTACTATGGTAAATATGAAATTTGTCAATTAGTGTTTATAGAAATGTTATAAAACATTAAATTCACAATTATACTTGAATTTATTTCATTAGATGATTATATTTCACATATAATCATCCAATATTTCAAAATATGACCTTTTGTTTCTATTTAACTTTTATTTTGACCAATATAATATTTATTTGAATGATAAATTAAAAAATGCAACTTTCCTTATTTTCATAACTATATAATTTTATTACAATGATAAAAAATATTATTTCCATTTATAAATATTTATTTTAAATAATAATTAATTTTATAATCATGATAATTTATTTTTAATATTTAGTGATGATATAATTGCCTTAATTTCATATGAAATAGTGACATGGTTCTTGTACAAGCAGTAGAAAAATCAAGTAAATGATTTTAAGAAATATACTTGTAAATGTTTATTTATTTATAGTGTCATGTGAATTTTCAATATAAATATATAATATTGGTAATGTTTATATGGTTTATATTATAATTACATTGCATTCATGTTGTCTTCAAATTCAAATTAAATGAATAGTTCCAAAAATGATATTATTGATATTTTATTATAATGAATATTTTAATAAATTATTCTCAACTCATAAAAACCACATAATCAAAAAATTTAATTTTACATGGTTTGAAATACTAATCATGTTCAATTTATCTATCACTATGCCTTTTAGTATTAATTTTTTTACCCTAAAATAGTATAAAACATTGAAATTGTCGAAATTTTCAAAAGGGTAGATATGTGGTTAAAACTAATAGATATGTGTGAAAACATAGTTAGATATTTTTTAAATTTCATTGAATGATATTATTTTTACTGATCTAAGTATTATCTTTTAATTATATCATTTTGAACCAATTCTTCCATGAAAATTAGTTAATATTAAATTAAAACTTTATGATTTTTTCTGGAGTGCCCCTCCCATCACTTTTTAAAGGGTTACTTTTCTCCTTCATTTTAAAAATGTTTGAGGCTTATAAATCATATAAATTCATAAATATTATCATCCCATATTCCTTCAAAACATCTTTGACTGTTGGATATTTTAGAATGACCATCCTTTTAAGGATTAAGGTTAAACATAAGGGAGGTTTCCCTACAAAGAGGTATAACACTTAATCGATCATTTTTAATTTTATAAATTCTTCTACACATTATAATTCCATGGAATCATAGCTAAAATAACTATTTAAAAATCATAATCATGATTAATTTTTATTATTATTATGGAACAACCATTATCCACATTAATTTTATCCTAAGTAAAGTGAAAACATTGGTCATGCATACGTATGACTTATCATCTTCACATGGCATTATAATTAATTTTTCGTTAACACTTTTCTTGATAGGTTATAATGATGTATTACATAAATATATATTTATATATATATATTCTACTTGTTATATAATTATTTTTCTAGAAATATAATATCATTTATACCTTATGACCTTCCCATACATTGGAAAAACATAACATTCAACCTGTTAACATGTGAACTATGACCTCTTGATGTGATGTAATTCATTTTAAATTCCTATTTAAATGGATGGTAAACCAATTATGAGAACAACAGAAGAATTGAGGGGCTAATAGATCACTTGGGTAATAAAAACTAGAAAACATAGTGAATAAGGGAACAAATGACAATATTAAAAAAACATGCATAACTGATCAATTCGAAAATAAGGTACAAACACAACCAAATAATAGATAACCCATGTCATGATAACCATGAACAAAGTGAAGGAAATAACAAAATAAATACCAATAGATGAATTCACCAAAATATGTCCTCGCTCTATTTCTGAATAATAATCCATGCACATCACAAGCTAAAATCAACTCCCTAGCAGAGGGCCCATTCCTTTGTCCTCATATGCAATCAATAAATCTACATGGGTACCAAATAGAGTCATGATGAGGGTGTGAGTACATCTCATTAGGCCACCAACAATGGTGTATAAATAATATCTAGTCTAAATAGACAATTCCTATATGTATGAAATAAATGGAAAGGTAAAATAAAATACAACTCATGTTCCATTAGTTAAAAATATTCACCTTAACCACTTCCCTCATTGTTTCCATTTTCATCAATTATATCTTCTTCATTACTAAATCTTTTTTCATCACATGATCCATGGGTTTGTAAATTACATCATTTACACAATATATTAATCCGGTCAATTTCTTAGAATAAGGGAATAAATAAAGTTCCCTATCAATCTAGGGATTAACATTTCAAAAATGTTTACATCACGCTTACCTTGGATCCTCGGTCTAGGTAGTATCATAAAATGAAAACTTTAGGAGTATAGATCCTTGGTCCCATTCCCTAACCCATTCATTATGTGTTAAGGTTTAGAGCCTCAGTATAACCCATCTGGTGGGAATAAATACTCTGGTACAATACCCCACAATTACCAATCCATGTTTATATTCTTATTCAACAATTAACCATATATACCATTTCAAAAATTGTACATATTCAATACACTTAACAATGAAAATTCATATATTTTACCAAATATCACAATATAAAGAAATAACCCATGGACATAATTACCATTTATAATGGTTATACCATTTAACCTTTCTCCCTTATCATACCTTAACCCATTTATCATATTTAACAACTCCAATACATTAATTCATTTAACCCATTCAATAATTTTTATTCTTTATTCAATTTATTTCATTCATTAATTCATATGCCTTAATTAATTTATTTATTTCCATTAAAAATAAATAATCCATTTGATATATTCACATTAATCCATTTATCCTTTTAACATAATGAAAAAAATCCATTATTCCATTTCCAAAAACTGGACATAGTCACTATTAGTTATTCTATATCATTTAACCTAGCATAAAAATAGTTTCATCATCTTCTCTACTTTGTCATAATTCAATTTCAAGCTTAACATTACCATGTTCCCTGTTAAAGAATGTTGGCGCACTCCATGGGTGGTCTTAAACCATTCAAATTACCCTCAACACATTTCACAGGGATCATGATGGGTTAATTTTAACATTTATCCAATAATTTTACGAAACACTATAAAAAGTATTGAATTAAAACAAATAGATAAAAAATAAACCTACCACAAATGCCCAAATAAAAAATAAATATATTGGATTTATCTTTTAGAGAGCCTACCTTGAAAAATAGGATGAACAAACTATTAACCTTAACCATTGATCTGGATTCTCACCCTTTTAATCCCCAACCTAGGTACTACCGAAAGAAGAGGTTTTAGGGATTTGGAAGAAGAAGAATAAAACCACAATACTGAATCTAGATATTATAATAAATATTAGTGTTTGGCTTACCATGAACATCAATCCATAACCAATGACACTCCAAATGTCACAAAATTTAATGAGATCCACCCTTTTGTTGATTTGGGGGTCTTGATTCATCACTAGGGATAGTAGAGGTAGAAATGGTGTTAATATTGGGTGAGGAAAATAAAATCCTCAGGTGAAAGATTTGGAATTTAAAAATTCTTAATAGGGTGTCTAGTTTGACTTCACTTTTTCTAAATTCTGTGTGAACCATGTGCCTACCTTTGTCCAATAGGGTCCATGTCACACAATTACCTAGTGATTCCGCATGGTTTGAAAAACTATGAGCCAACCATGTGGAGTTCATCGGTCTATTTCTACATGGTGTTTCATTCAACATTCCATAGTGTGTTTACTAGCGAACCCCTCCTCCTGATTAGAATGTTTTTTGAGAACAGTTATCCCTAATCATGCACTAACCATGTGTCATGCGCATGATGACAATTTTTATCATTTATTTGTGTCTTGAACCATTGGAACAACCCTAATCCTCTTCATAAACCTAGTAAAAATTCCATTAACTAGTTTTAAGTCATTTAAAATAATATTTAAACCATTAAATACCTCCACGAATTCTAGGATCTTATAACCTCCCCACCGTATAATGGATCATCCTTGGGTTGAACTCCTAAGATTAAATGAGCTTCTCAAGAAAGGAGTTTGGGTCATTGATCCTACATATCTGATTATATCTTCTATGTTTATTCCTAAACATTACCATGATGAAAAAAAACTAAAACCAAAGGAATATACATTACCTGCATGACATTTTTATTATGATCTACAGCACAAATTGAACGTTTCTCAAAGGATGCATCACCCTCAAACTCAAGATCCTAAATAACAATCATAGGAGTTAGGCTAGGTTGATACTACTGAAGATATGACACATGAGAACCATTATCCATACCACTATACCATTATTAGAGAGTGAACTAGTATCCCACTAGTATAATACTCTAAAAAATATCAAAAGGACCAATGTACTTGGGTGCTAAATTACCCTATATTCGAATTCAATGATGACCCAACCTTGGTAACACCTGAAGAAACATACGATCACCAACCAATAAATCAAGAGGTCTATGATTCTAATATAAATATTACTTCTTACTACTCAGATCCACTTCCATACATTTTCAAATCATCTAAATTTATTTCTATGTCCCTTTCATGAGAATTGGAACCAATAACTCAAATTCCCAAGCCTGCATCCAACATAATGGAGATCCACATAGTCTTCCAAATAGAGCCTCAAACAGTGCCATTATAATCGTAGCATGATAACTATTGTTGTAGGTGAACTCATAAATTAAAAAATTCTAATTCCACATTCCACCAAAGTATATGAAACATTACCTCAGCATGTCCTCTATTACATGTGTTTTACACTTTCATTTCTCATCCATCTATGAGTGAAAATCCATACTCAAAAACACATATGTATAATGTGACTACTTTAATCTATATCAGAAGCATGATGTGAAATGGGGATCATGATCTAAAACTGTGGTTCCCAAAACCATGTCCAAATTCACTACCTATCCATAATACAACTCACTCAAATGATCAAGTATGAAGGTATCTCAAATCAGCAAGAAGATGGCCAATTTATTCAATCATTCCACAACTACCTAGATCACATTATTCTTTCGAGGCATCCTGTAAAGACCCGTAAAATTCAAGGGAAATTTTTTCTTAATTTTCTTTAGAATTTTACAAGAGCGCGGTTTCAGACGGCACCTGATTCCGAGGCCCGGAGTGCCCGGAATTAATTTCCGAAGTTTGGCTCGAGTACGTTCAGTGAACGAACGAGCGGGAATTTCTAACTTTTGATCCGGTGCTCGGAATTGAAATCCGAGGGCACCGATGAACTCGCAGCGCCGATATTCGCCTAAGGAGACCTTTCCCAAAGTTGCGTTTACACGAGGGGAGTTGTAAAAAAATAAAATTGTGAATGTTAAAATAAAAATTTAACTTCAATTTTTATTTTTATCTTCCTTAAGTGTTTTTATCCTTTGGGTGGAAGTTGGGTGACAACCCAACTTCCCTTGGGAGGTTAAGTGGGTGGTGGGGCCCACACGAACCCCACCCCTTCATATTCTCTAACCCTCCCCAACTCACAATTAATGATGTAAACTTAGGTTATAACTTATGTCATTAATAAGTGAGTTAAATTAAAGTTTTGAAATTCAAACTCTTGAATTTCAATGGTTGGTGTTGTGTTAATAAATTAAGTATGAGCTTAATTTATTTTTTTTGGGTTAGTTCCTTTGTTCCTTGAGAGGTGGAGAGCATTTTCTTCTTCTTCTTCATCTCTGACGAAGATCACGAAGAACGCTCAACATCACGAAGGACACACAACTTCACGAAGAACGCGGCGTCCTTCTTCCACGACGTCGGACTGCAACGCGTTGGTTTTCCTCCACGACGCCGCAACGCATCCTCTCCGCGACGTGCTTTCCGCGGCGAACCTTCGTCCGACGCTGCAACGCACTTTCCGCGACGTGCTTTCCGCGGCGAACCTTCGTCCGACGCCGCAACGCACTTTCCGCGTCGTGCCTCTCACGGCGAACCCGCGTCCGTCTACCGCGATGCCGACGACGTCTTCTTCCGTGACGACCGACCTCCGTGATGTCCGATCTCCGCGACACTCGTCCTTCGCGGATCGTTGACGAGCTCCGCGAACTTCCTTCGAGGTAGGGGTTGTACCTTTAATCTTAATTTAATTTACGCCTTCGTAAATAAATTATTGGACCACTTGTTATCTTTCACATGGGAGGGGATCGGACCGTACCAACACGGTCGATCCTCCTCCCAAACCTTGTTGTTGGATTACTCGTGGATCGAAGAGGAGGCGGTGCGGTGCCGTGACACCGCGCAAGGACGTAGAGGGCTTCTTGGGAGTGCGCAAGTTTGACGCGCCACTCCGGACGACGAGGGCCGTGGTGGTCTCCCACAGCCGGACTGAACAAGCCGCCGGAGCAATGAGGCGCGGCCCGTTGGCCGCGGCGGAGTAAAGGAAGTGCGACCGTTGGATGCAACGCCGCCGCGCCGCATCAGAGGAGGAAACAAAGGCGCCGCGGCCGGAGCGGGGCCGCGGCGAAGGCGCGCGGTGTCGTCGCACCGCGCCGGACGACGAAGGCCGCGGCCGGTTCCGGGCCGCGGCGGATCGAGAAGACCGGCGGCCAACCGGGCCGCCGGTGTCGGAAGTCGAAAGGGAACCGGCCGGCCAGGTCGGGCCGGCCGGAAGGAAGTCAAACCGGGGGAATTAATTTCCCCCGGTTAACCTTTAATGGCCCCCAATTAAATTGGGGGCCGGTTTTCATTAGAAGGGGGGGGGGGGCAGCGCCACCCCCCGGATCCGCTCAAAAGCAGGCCCCCTCATGTGAGGGGGCGGTTTTTCTTAAAACCGGCGCGGCACGTGCCGCGCCGCCAAGGGAAAAACGGGGAGGCGGGGGTCTCACCCGCGCACCGCCTGCGCGCCCAGCGCGCCGCCGCGCCGCCTCAGCGCGCCGCCGTGCCGCCTCCGCGCGCCGCCTCGCCGCCTCCGCGCGCCGCCGCGCCGCCGCCGCGCCGCCCAGGGGGGGGTCGGGCCGGGTCGGCCCGGACCCGGACCCCCCGTTTCGAACCAGAATCGGTTTTTGGGCTATATCTTGAGCCTCGGACCTCCGAATGACGAACCGTCTGCGGCAACGCGATCCTTGGATCGAGACGGTCGTTTCGGTATATCGCACTCAAGGTTTCAGATTACTTTGAGTTCGGCCGGGTTGGTTCGTTCACGAAACCAACCGGGTCTTCGGAGCGGAAACGCTCATATCTCGAGCTACGAACGTCCGATTGACGCGCCGTCAGTCGCGATGTGTTCCTCTTAGTGAGACGGATCTTTTGGCATACTCCGCCCGAGGTTTGGACGCAGGTGGAGTACGGCCGGGTTGGTTCGTTCACGAAACCAACCGGGCCCTCGGAGCGGAAACGCTCATATCTTGAGTTCCGGACGTCCGATTGACGTGCCGTCGACTTTGAAGGAATCCTCTAAGTGGGACAGAACTTTTGACATACTCCGCCCGAGTTTTGGATACAGTTGAGATATGGCCGGGTTTGGTTCGCTCACGAAACCAACCGGGCCCTCGGGACGAAAAGGCTAATAACTCACAGACCGGGCGTCCGATTGACGCGCCGTCTGTTGCGTTGAGACTCCTTTGACGAAGCGGACGTATGTGGCACTTCTTCGTTGGACTTTGAGATACTTGGAGTATCGACCAGTAGCTCGTGGAGTGGACCCTCCCGGAGACGAGTGGGCGGGGGAGCGCTTGGGTGTAGCGGCGGACCCGTGGTACTTGACAGTGGTGGTGCGCTTGGATGCAGCAGCAGACCTTTGGCGGTGGAGCGCTTGGTTGTAGCGGCGAACCCGTGATACTTTACGGAGTGTGTGTGCTTGGTTGTAGCGACAGACCCGCGACGGTGGAGACGTGCGTGCAGAGTACGGAGACCGTGCAGCCGGCTGAGACCTGACGACTGCTTGACCGACTCGACTTGGAGTGAGTCGACTAGCCCAGTGGACGGAGCGCCCGGTATTTGGCGGCAGACCCACGGCAGACGGAGCGCCTGGTAGTTGGCAGCAAACCCGCGGTACTCGACAGGAGGAGTACCTCAGTAGGCTATTTGGGTGAGCGCCCAGTAGTTGGCAGCAGACCCTCAGCGGACGGAGCGCCCAGTAGTTGGCAGCAGACCCGCAGTACTCGACAGGAGGAGTACCTCAGCAGTCATAGGTTAGTGAGCAGTACCTCGGAGTCGTGACAGGACTACTGCACACTTCAGAGACGGGGCTCTTCAGCAGCTACGGTTTCGATAATGAAAATCCTGGTTTGAGCTGAGTCAATGATCTTTGTGTTTCCTCATGATTGAGATGGGTCGCTTGATAACTTAGGTATATGTATGGGCATATACCTGGGTGATAGTTATCCGTTGATTTCATAAACTTGTTATAAACTGTGTGAACTTGTACTGTTATCCTGTGTGGATTTACTGTCTACTCTTCTTGTGGATTGGGTTGTTCTTGGGCTCGGTGTTGGAGCCGAACGGAAATTGGTGACATAGGTATATGTATGGGCATATACCTAATCAATACTGGATGTTACTTTGTGATTGTATCTTCTTGTGGTTTATCCTTTGTGGATTTCAGGAGACCTTCGGGGGGTCTCGGGGTCCCTACTGAGTATCTTATACTCACCCCTGCACGGGCTATGCCCGCACTTCGTTGTGTTGGTTGCAGACGACGGACAGCGCTGACTGCGGTTGAGGCTTACGGAGTAAGTCGGTACCCGGAGGAGGACCACTGAGCGGGACGTGCTCGGAGCGGACAGTTGGACCCGAGGAGTTGTGGAGCTATCCGTACCTACCCTTCAGGTAGGATCCGTGGTGGACGATCCAAGAGCTGAGCCATCTGTACCTACCCTTCAGGTAGGAATCGAGGAGGACGTCCCAGGAGCCGCTTGTACCATCAGTTGCTGTTTTCCCTTTTTGAGTTGTACTTTACTTTACAGTTGGGCTTGTATTTCCGGCCCCTTTTTTTTCAGCACAGTTGTTCTAGTTTTGTGTACTTCTTTACTTCCGCTTGTTACTCTGAGGTGCTTGTTTACTTTAGTAAGGCAATGCCTTCCCTTTTTACTGGGATTTTACACCTTGGTGCTAGTCGCCAGCCCCTGGCCTATGGAAGGCGGGCTTGGGGTAGTCACGGCACGGGCCCCGAGGGCGGGTCGTGACAAATTGGTATCAGAGGCGGTCGGTTCTACCGCAGACTCTGATCTTTTTTCTATGTGAAGCAATAGTGTTTAGTGTATTGAGTGTGGTTATCAGTCTAGGGAGTCCAGTGTTGGTGCGGCGGCCGACGTATCCGTACACCAGGACCCTGACTTCTGAATTCCGACTTAATGCACGAAAACACTGATTACGTGTGTGTTTCCAAAAAGGTTTAAGTCAGCTCAAACCAGGTCAGCTCACCAGGTATAAATCGTTGACCGTGACACAACTGTTCAGGATGTCACCATGCAGATAGTTAGCTGGAGTTCCGAGAGAGTTTTCGATGATGGACCACCGAGCAGCGAGACTCCGGTGCAGGGCTCTTTTTCAGTGTTGGCACCATCGGGTGGTGTACCAGCAGCACCACCACCCATTAGGCAGCAGATGCCACTAGCTGACAGTGCACGCTAGCAGAGCGCGATGCACGAGTTCCAGCAGTAGAGGCCTATGAGGATACGAGGCGAGACAGATTTCCCAGGCAGCAGTGGACTGGATGGAGGTGGTTGCTAGAGTTCTACGCCTAGCTTGGATACTAGTAATGAGGCTTCGGTACGCGAACCGATACCTGGGATAGTACCTACGGGTAGTGCGCCAGCTATGTCACTACCTGTTGGTCAGCAGACACTACCGGCGGTACTGGTAGCAGAGACTCACAGGCTTAGTGCCTTACATATGTTTTAGCACCAGATATCCCTCAAGTTTCGAGGTGAGCCTGACTCGTAGGCGGCTGAGGACTGGCTTGAGGAGGTGGTTGTGAGTTTTCTGGAGCTAATACAGCTTCGACAATACGACAAGTCGGAAGCAGAGCACTCAACGTGGCTTACCAATCAATCTTGGTACTCGTTGGTTACGTTGTGATCAGTTCTTTAGACTCGAACTTCTGAGCGAAGTGTGTCTAAAGGACATCCGAACCATTACTTTTCCTCTATGAATTCCTACCTATGCTAGGATGCTAGAGAGAACCTTTGTGGTTGTGAACGTTAGCAGTGAAAGGCAGGAAACTAGCGCCAGTCTCAGAGACTTAGGCGTGTAAAATGTTTCAGGAGGAGGAAGTGCTAAGGACAGATGAATCTGCAGGGTAGCAGACGTGGAAGCGGAGCTTAGAGAGCAGCATGTGGTGGTGTACATTTCGACATGTTACGACCACCCGACTTAGTAGTCCCCGCCAGGCTCAGGGAGCAGGAGGGCTGGGGAGGAGAGTAGCTGCATTGCGGTCAAGGAGTGTGACCCAGGATCTCTAAGAATGATTCGGGGTACGAATTACGTCTACTACGAGCTGCCATATCTATAGACATAAGAACCAATCATTCTACCCTTCCGCGAATCATGTCCCAGACCTAGAGGTTCCGGGTAAGCCGTAGACTTGACCCTCACGTCTGGAGATACCTTTGGGAGGAGACTCGATAATCACACTTACGCCGACGGTGTGATTTGACCTCGAGGCGAGAGTTTCAGTTGGAATCTCTTGGTGGCAGCGTAGAGGCCTTACGACGTTGATCTGGGTAAGGTTTTGATTCACAAATCATACCCCGGTTGACTGTTTTAGGCAAACGTCGGAATGGGTTTTCCTTGGTCGGCGAAAAGGAAACCCTGGGCAGCACATGTTAAACTCAGGCATAAGAGGGTGTGACCGATCACTCTTGAGTTGGTCAACCCTACCCTTGTGGCAGCAGGAGTTTTTAGTTTCAGTTCTATCCTAAAAAGGGAAACCTCTTGAGTTCGAGGGTGACGAACACGTTCTTATACGGTCTCAACCGATGAGGTTTCGGAGATGTGGCTGAGGCGGCATGTTATCTCCGAAGTTCGATGGACCCTTTTGATCTTCAGCAGGGTAGGCGAGGAGGTTTACCGCTTGACCCTACCACCTCAGTCGCACCGGGTGCATAATGTCCACCACGTGTCTCAGCTGTGGAGATACGTGTATTTTTCTTCACACGTCATCGACCCCGGGGAGTTGGACGTCGATGACAGGGCGACAAGCACAGAGGTTCTAGTAGAGATCGAGGATCGACAGGAGAAGGTTATACGTGAACGGTTGCTTCCTCTGGGGTGCTTCTCGGGTAGCACGAGATCTTCAGGTGAGCATATGGGACCGTAAAGCTCAGTTGCGTGCTCAGTACTACCTTGTTTCCCTTAAGTGTGAGTTGAAGCTTTACGGGGACGTAAAGCCCTGAGGTGGGAGTAATGTAAAGACCCGTAAAATTCAAGGGAATTTTTTTCTTAATTTTCTTTAGAATTTTACAAGAGCGCGGTTTCAGACGGCACCTGATTCCGAGGCCCGGAGTGCCCGGAATTAATTTCCGAAGTTTGGCTCGGGTACGTTCAGTGAACGAACGAGCGGGAATTTCTAACTTTTGATCCGGTGCTCGGAATTGAAATCCGAGGGCACCGATGAACTCACAGCGCCGATATTCGCCTAAGGAGACCTTTCCCGAAGTTGCGTTTACACGAGGGGAGTTGTAAAAAAATAAAATTGTGAATGTTAAAATAAAAATTTAACTTCAATTTTTATTTTTATCTTCCTTAAGTGTTTTTATCCTTTGGGTGGAAGTTGGGTGACAACCCAACTTCCCTTGGGAGGTTAAGTGGGTGGTGGGGCCCACACGAACCCCACCCCTTCATATTCTCTAACCCTCCCCAACTCACAATTAATGATGTAAACTTAGGTTATAACTTATGTCATTAATAAGTGAGTTAAATTAAAGTTTTGAAATTCAAACTCTTGAATTTCAATGGTTGGTGTTGTGTTAATAAATTAAGTATGAGCTTAATTTATTTTTTTTGGGTTAGTTCCTTTGTTCCTTGAGAGGTGGAGAGCATTTTCTTCTTCTTCTTCATCTCTGATGAAGATCACGAAGAACGCTCAACATCACGAAGGACACACAACTTCACGAAGAACGCGGCGTCCTTCTTCCACGACGTCGGACTGCAACGCGTTGGTTTTCCTCCACGACGCCGCAACGCATCCTCTCCGCGACGTGCTTTCCGCGGCGAACCTTCGTCCGACGCTGCAACGCACTTTCCGCGACGTGCTTTCCGCGGCGAACCTTCGTCCGACGCTGCAACGCACTTTCCGCGGCGTGCCTCTCACGGCGAACCCGCGTCCGTCTACCGCGATGCCGACGACGTCTTCTTCCGTGACGACCGACCTCCGTGATGTCCGATCTCCGCGACGCTCGTCCTTCGCGGATCGTTGACGAGCTCCGCGAACTTCCTTCGAGGTAGGGGTTGTACCTTTAATCTTAATTTAATTTACGCCTTCGTAAATAAATTATTGGACCACTTGTTATCTTTCACATGGGAGGGGATCGGACCGTACCAACACGGTCGATCCTCCTCCCAAACCTTGTTGTTGGATTACTCGTGGATCGAAGAGGAGGCGGTGCGGTGCCGTGACACCGCGCAAGGACGTAGAGGGCTTCTTGGGAGTGCACAAGTTTGACGCGCCACTCCGGACGACGAGGGCCGTGGTGGTCTCCCACAGCCGGACTGAACAAGCCGCCGGAGCAATGAGGCGCGGCCCGTTGGCCGCGACGGAGTAAAGGAAGTGTGACCGTTGGATGCAACGCCGCCGCGCCGCATCAGAGGAGGAAACAAAGGCGCCGCGGCCGGAGCGGGGCCGCGGCGAAGGCGCGCGGTGTCGTCGCACCGCGCCGGACGACGAAGGCCGCGGCCGGTTCCGGGCCGCGGCGGATCGAGAAGACCGGCGGCCAACCGGGCCGCCGGTGTCGGAAGTCGAAAGGGAACCGGCCGGCCAGGTCGGGCCGGCCGGAAGGAAGTCAAACCGGGGGAATTAATTTCCCCCGGTTAACCTTTAATGGCCCCCAATTAAATTGGGGGCCGGTTTTCATTAGAAGGGGGGGGGGGGCAGCGCCACCCCCCGGATCCGCTCAAAAGCAGGCCCCCTCATGTGAGGGGGCGGTTTTTCTTAAAACCGGCGCGGCACGTGCCGCGCCGCCAAGGGAAAAACGGGGAGGCGGGGGTCTCACCCGCGCACCGCCTGCGCGCCTAGCGCGCCGCCGCGCCGCCCCAGCGCGCCGCCGTGCCGCCTCCGCGCGCCGCCGCGCCGCCTCCGCGCGCCGCCGCGCCGCCGCCGCGCCGCCTCCGCGCGCCGCCGCGCCGCCGCCGCGCCGCCACCGGCTGCCGCCGCCGGCCGCCGCCGCCGGCCGCCGCCGCCGGCCAGGGGGGGGTCGGGCCGGGTCGGCCCGGACCCGGACCCCCCCGTTTCGAACCAGAATCGGTTTTTGGGCTATATCTTGAGCCTCGGACCTCCGAATGACGAACCGTCTTCGGCAACGCGATCCTTGGATCCAGACGGTCGTTTCGGTATATCGCACTCAAGGTTTCGGATTACTTTGAGTTCGGCCGGGTTGGTTCGTTCACGAAACCAACCGGGTCTTCGGAGCGGAAACGCTCATATCTCGAGCTACGAACGTCCGATTGACGCGCCGTCAGTCGCGATGTGTTCCTCTTAGTGAGACGGATCTTTTGGCATACTCCGCCCGAGGTTTGGACGCAGGTGGAGTACGGCCGGGTTGGTTCGTTCACGAAACCAACCGGGCCCTCGGAGCGGAAACGCTCATATCTTGAGTTCCGGACGTCCGATTGACGTGCCGTCGACTTTGAAGGAATCCTCTAAGTGGGACGGAACTTTTGACATACTCCGCCCGAGTTTTGGATACAGTTGAGATATGGCCGGGTTTGGTTCGCTCACGAAACCAACCGGGCCCTCGGGACAAAAAGGCTAATAACTCACAGACCGGGCGTCCGATTGACGCGCCGTCTGTTGCGTTGAGACTCCTTTGACGAAGCGGACGCATGTGGCACTTCTTCGTTGGACTTTGAGATACTTGGAGTATCGACCAGTAGCTCGTGGAGTGGACCCTCCCGGAGACGAGTGGGCGGGGGAGCGCTTGGGTGTAGCGGCGTACCCGTGGTACTTGACAGTGGTGGTGCGCTTGGATGCAGCAGCAGACCTTTGGCGGTGGAGCGCTTGGTTGTAGCGGCGAACCCGCGATACTTTACGGAGTGTGTGTGCTTGGTTGTAGCGACAGACCCGCGACGGTGGAGACGTGCGTGCAGAGTACGGAGACCGTGCAGCCGGCTGAGACCTGACGACTGCTTGACCGACTCGACTTGGAGTGAGTCGACTAGCCCAGTGGACGGAGCACCCGGTATTTGGCGGCAGACCCACGGCAGACGGAGCGCCTGGTAGTTGGCAGCAAACCCGCGGTACTCGACAGGAGGAGTACCTCAGTAGGCTATTTGGGTGAGCGCCCAGTAGTTGGCAGCAGACCCTCAGCGGACGGAGCGCCCAGTAGTTGGCAGCAGACCCGCAATACTCGACAGGAGGAGTACCTCAGCAGTCATAGGTTAGTGAGCAGTACCTCGGAGTCGTGACAGGACTACTGCACACTTCAGAGACGGGGCTCTTCAGCAGCTACGGTTTCGATAATGAAAATCCTGGTTTGAGCTGAGTCAATGATCTTTGTGTTTCCTCATGATTGAGATGGGTCGCTTGATAACTTAGGTATATGTATGGGCATATACCTGGGTGATAGTTATCCGTTTATTTCATAAACTTGTTATAAACTGTGTGAACTTGTACTGTTATCCTGTGTGGATTTACTGTCTACTCTTCTTGTGGATTGGGTTGTTCTTGGGCTCGGTGTTGGAGCCGAACGGAAATTGGTGACATAGGTATATGTATGGGCATATACCTAATCAATACTGGATGTTACTTTGTGATTGTATCTTCTTGTGTTTTATCCTTTGTGGATTTCAGGAGACCTTCGGGGGGTCTCGGGGTCCCTACTGAGTATCTTATACTCACCCCTGCACGGGCTATGCCCGCACTTCGTTGTGTTGGTTGCAGACGACGGACAGCGCTGACTGCGGTTGAGGCTTACGGAGTAGGTCGGTACCCGGAGGAGGACCACTGAGCGGGACGTGCTCGGAGCGGACAGTTGGACCCAAGGAGTTGTGGAGCTATCCGTACCTACCCTTCAGGTAGGATCCGTGGTGGACGATCCAAGAGCTGAGCCATCTGTACCTACCCTTCAGGTAGGAATCGAGGAGGACGTCCCAGGAGCCGCTTGTACCTTCAGTTGCTGTTTTCCCTTTTTGAGTTGTACTTTACTTTATAGTTGGGCTTGTATTTCCGGCCCCTTTTTTTTCAGCACAGTTGTTCTAGTTTTGTGTACTTCTTTACTTCCGCTTGTTACTCTGAGGTGCTTGTTTACTTTAGTAAGGCAATGCCTTCCCTTTTTACTGGGATTTTACGCCTTGGTGCTAGTCGCCAGCCCCTGGCCTATGGAAGGCGGGCTTGGGGTAGTCACGGCACGGGCCCCGAGGGCGGGTCGTGACACATCCTTAAGAGACCAACCAGGAAATCCATAATAATGTCATCCCATTTACACTCCAAAATGGGAAATTTATATAACAAACCACCCAGTATATGATTCTCAACCTGTACCTACTGACATGTAAGTCATCGTGCCCTAAAACCATCAACCTCATTCTTCATCCATGTCCACCAATACTGCCTCTGAATATCACAATACCTTTTTTTCATGCAAGGATTTACTTCCCCATATGATGTATAAAAATAACTCATCATATCTTCTCATGTACACATTGGCATGTCAACATAGACATGAAACAAATGACCTCATTGTCTCAAATAGAAAAACCATAAGGAGACTCTCCACCTTTAAGACTTTCCCTTAAGACCAAACTTTATAAATTTTCATGTTGGTTCTCCTTGATCCATATCTATAGTGAAATATCAAATACTATGTATGTGAGCTTCATCTTCCATGGGCCACTAGAAACTCAAAATTTATCTTAGAGAACAACTCCAACATCCTACACTCTGAAATAGATATTTAAACTACCTGATTTTGAGCCTTCCGACTCACAAAATCTACAAAATTGTTCTCCTTTCCTGATGTGAAAACCAACATAAAGTGATAATACTTCATGTACTAAACCCATATTCAGTTATGAATATTCATATAATACTGAGCTAAGATTTATTTCATTATTCTATGATTGGTTTACACCATAAACCATTCTCCCAACATGTAAATCCACAAACACTTCAAAGCATAAACTACTACGGCCAATCCGAGATCATTCATTCATGAGGACTCCAATTCCTTGAACCATATGCAACCATCATATCATCTTGCATCAATACATCCCTTATCCCAACACCAAATGCATCATAATACAAGGGTGACCACTTACCTAGCTCAGCTAGGATCATAATCATGTTGGTGTTAACAACTTATCTAACTTTTTGATGGCATTATCGCATTCCCCAAACCATTGAAACTAGATTCCCTTATTGGATAGTCCTGAATGTGGTACTTATAAAATTGAAATGTCTTTTATGAACCTTCAATAGTAGCTGGACAATACCATAAATCTTTAGAAATTTGATACATTCTTAGGCTGCTCCAAATACACAACTGCTTGCACTTTCTCCAGGTCCACTAACAAACATTCCATGAATATTTATATTACTTTTACATATATCCTTATAAATATTAATTTAGGGAATTATTTATCTTTCAGGATTTAATTTTACAAAAAATTCTTCTTCGGAGGCATGAATTTTCACCATCGAGTTCACAAACCCTTATTATTAATCATTTCCTTATACATTTTCTTATTCTATTTAGTATTGATTGAAAAAATAACAAAAATGTAAATTTATTAATCACTATTACAATAAATTATTTTAATAATTTTTGGACTACACTTATGTAGACCATGATATTCATTAGATGTTGTTAAAATTATATTGGTTATCATACTGCTTATGGGGACTTTTAGGAGCCTCATCTTCTTCTTCCACCTATTGAATATTTTTTGGGCACATAAAAGTTTCCTTCCTGATTTTCCAACATTAAATTCATATGAGAGGTATTTTATATATTAATATTACATTGGTTCTTGTGAGATTAAATGTGAGGAGACGTATTACATTATTAACTTCTCTATCATATAAATAAACATCCATGTTGTTTTTCTTGAATAAATTTATTATAATTTTCTACAATGGGATTATCCTTATTCATGTGATTCTTGTATTAAATATAGAGATTAAATTTTAATCATGTGATATCATTTTATAAACCATTTAAATATTAATGGAACTATATATATTGATTTTTTATTGTTCAAAATATCTCAGTGAATACACCCACATCCTTAATAAAATATCCTCAGTCATTCATGTCACCAACAATATCAATCAACTAGTTAAATAAATTTTCATCAAATTTCATGGAAAAATTTATCAAATATTACAATTTATTCAAAACAACAGAAATTTTTCCTTTTTTTTGAATTGACTTCATATATGTTCACCAATATCTCCCTCCTCACCTAAATGGTTTGAATACCATGACTACTAAATAATATAAATTCGACTACAATCCGGATAATGTATTCTTCTCATTAAATTTTTATCCAATTAACTATTATATTTATCTAATCCAGTTCCTTTATTCATCCAAAATACATTAAATATATTAATAATTTTTGTAAAGGAATTCATATCAAGAGATCAAAGTAGTATTTCATATACATTCTTTATAATTGAAAATTATATTCATTGAATATTTAGATAACTTTTTGATATGTAAGAGTCAATGTGTTAAATAATTTTAAATTAAAACCACCCAAAAAAACATCAAACTATGAGGTCATTTATAAGGACAATATAGGAAATATCGTAAGAGAATGTAAATTGGGTTTTGTTAATGTAATATGTTTTTAACATTGTCTACTCACAGTAAACCATATTCAAGTGAATAGTTAATACATGTAGTTTTCTCTATATCTCCCTTTTCATGAATATAATAAAATTATAAGGAACATGTGAATTTATCGGTCCACCTTCAATGTGGTGGATAGTCGGAGCAAAGAAAATTCACTTATCCTCTTATCTGAATAACTATTATCACTAAATAAAAATAATTTTCAGATGACTCGTGATCCTTTAATGATCACAACTCTTTCCATGTATGAGATCATTTATCATAATATGACCCTAATTCCATTATAAAAAAAAATCCCAAAATAATATGATATAACCATTAATATAAATGTGAAATAACTGGCCTTATCTAATTTAGCCTTATGATTGGACAACTCTTTAAGAAATAGTGTACAACACATTTTTCTATTAGACTTATTCTATCAGTGCCTCTGTCTTTTCAATCATAGGGGAAATACACTCTCATATTTTCCTTCTACTTTTTTGTTTACATCCTTCTCTTTCACATGTTGATGTTAGTTATTTTTTAAGAAAATGAAGACAATAGTTGACTCTTCATTTTCTTATTGAATCTTTTAATATATTCTAATTTTCATAATGTTCTTTATTTGTAGTCAAACAACCTCTAAAATGATCATTAAAAATTGAATTCCTGAGACAATTAAACATAAAAAAATTATATAACATATATAGTAAATCATATATTTATTCTTTGTTAGAAAAAACCAACATGCTTACATATTATCCATGATACAACGTATTTTTGTTAAAATAACACCCCAAAAATTAACTCTTACTAAAATGAAAAAAAATTATTATATAATTTTAAAAAATTAATATAAAAATTAATATAAAATAAATATAATAGGGTCAAGAATCCAATGTATCGGTTCTCCAATTCTCTCACAAAGTCCCTAATAAGACACATTTACTCATAATGTATGTATTGAGGAGAGTTTAGTGACTAACTTGAATTTATAGGAAGTGGCACCACCTAGGTGTCAATAAAATCATAATTACCATATATCAACCCTTAATGAAATGATTTTTTATGATAAATACAATAAATATTATTTTCATATCTGCTACTTAGATTGAATCGGGCTCGCTATTTTAAAAATTATATGTTTCATAATTTTATTATTATTCATCATGTATCTATAAAAATTCCATTTTTAAAAAAAATGGGATCATCTAAATCATCAAAAAAATGTAGAAAAATATTTGGAGACAAAAAATTTAAAATATGAAATTCATATCTCAAAAAAACCAGACTAGTGAATCTTACCAAATTTCAAGTACATAATTCTAAAAAACTAAACTTTCTATTTAATATCTAGGAATTTCAATATATTTTTTTACATTATATGAAATTATTTTGAGACTACACCCTTTGAAAGCACGTGATTCCGAGGCCCGGTGAGCCCAAAATAGAATTTTGAACTTTTTTTATGTTCACTTAAGTAAACATGCGAGTGGATTTTCTAAATTTTGAACCAGTGCTTGAATCAAAAAATTAAGGTCACCATTGATCTCAGAATGCCGGGATTCCCCTAGAAAGAACCTAAATTAGACCAACATGGTTCAAACAAAAAATTTAGTTTTCATACATTTTGGAAAATAATAAAATAACTTAAAAAAGTTATTTTATTTTTTTTTCACACCATTGAGCGGTGGAAAATGGTGTTGCGGTGTGATGATGAGGTTCATTAAAAGAAAAATCATTAAAGGGTTGTTTTTATAGAGTATAATAGATACTATGTTTCCTAAATGAAAGAGTGTAACGATGCGACGTCGCAACATAATAAAAACCCTACAACACATTTTCTTTTAATAAAACATTAGGGAAATCAATTGGTTAAATTTCCTCTGATGAACTTATGGGAAAATTACACCCCTAAAATAAAGGATGAATGCTGTTTGGATCACTATCAATGTTTATGCATTACAAAGAATGGGATTGGGAAGTGAAAAATGCAAATATAGCTTGAATCATCGATGATGGAACGATTCAATTACGAACATCAATCGAGGTAGGGGTTTATTTGTTTTACGTTTCTCCACATTCTTATTCTAAAAAATGGACCATGATCAACCCAAAAATAGGTTTATCTGTGGATGATTAATTATCGTTTGATAGTAATGTTTCTTCGGTCTTCTATTTGTGATTGAATTGTTATTGATATAACATCATCCCCAAAGCTCCCATGTTTTAAACCTCTAACATTGATGGCATGGGTCAAGAAGAACAAGGCCCAAGCCCCTAATCTTTTGCATTATTCATGTATGTATCATCGAAATGGTATAAAATAGGATCTGATGCCTTTTTAAGGAAGAGGGGATCCCCTGGAAGCCATTGGTGCATGCCACGCGAAGAACGAACCACCGGAGCGGACCCGGTGGTCTGTGGAAGAAAATGCATGTGCACTAATAGATTTGGGGGTAGCGGTGCTCTACGATGGCATGTCAGGAGGATGCCTCGGTTAATAAACCTTGACGGTGTGGAAAGGGCCACTGGCTAGCGGCGGGTGGACGTGGCCACCCTGCTGCGTTGGTGCGCTGCAGACGCAGCACCGCGCCGTGTCCCCCAAGGAAATGCCTCAGTATATCGACCGCAGCTCGGGAAACTGTACTCGTGGATGACCCGCGAGGAAAGGAGGAAGTTGGATGTAGCCTCCTGCCATGTCTCAGCTAGGTAGAGAACCAATTTGCCTTTGGGAGACCAGGGTTGCCAATGGGACAGACTGGAGGCCCAACAGGCCCTTGACCCAATGGATCGGGCCCAGGCCAGTTTGGGTATTTGTCAGGTCAGCATACTCGGGATGGTTTGATGGACCCCAATCTAGGTTAGTTCTGGTCAGTCTGCCTGGGATGGACTGGACTCAGACCCAACCGTTCCCTTTTTAGAAAAACATCAATATCTTACAAATCGAGCGTCTGATTGATGAGTCATTTGTGGTGCTGGAACCCTTGTGACAAGGAAGATATTTATGACTACTCTATAGAGTATTTCATGGAATTATAAATACAATGAATGGATTAAGGAGCAGTTATCCTTAGATCAAGCAAGCTACATACGGAATCCCTACGGTTGGCTAAGACCAAAAGGCTGCTGACGAGTGACCCTATGTGAATCGGATACTATGGACTAGTTGGAAGTGTCTTATGTGTGACCCAGATGGCCCATGTTGGGGAGCATCTTCTATGTGAATTAGTAAACCCAAGGTAATCGATAGGAGGAGTACCTCAGTGTGGCCATAGATGGGAAGCGACTTCTGTGTGACCTACCATGCCGACAGTGGGAAGCGTCTTCTGTGTGACCTAGCATACCCATGATACTCATCAAGGATTAGTACCACAACGGTCCTAGGTTAGTGTGAAGTGACTTCTATATGACCTGACAAGCCCACTATACTCATTTAGGAGGAGTTCTCTTGTATCCCATGGTGTTTGATTATTTTACTAATGGTCTTACTTTCCTACTCTAGAATATACCAAATTTGAGTTGTCATGCTTCATGATCATGCATAGTGATCATTCTTTTTGGTGTGTTTGTGGGTTTATATTTGGTATTTCATTTTTTATTTGGGGTACCTACTGAGTATATTATTATTCATCCTTGTATGGTATTTTCCTACCCTTGTTGTGTCTGGTGAAGATGACCGCCGCCTTAAAGGAGGACTCGGTGGCTCAGGATTCGATGGTTCTTAGTGATATAAGGCGGGTGGGGTGTACTTATTTGACATTGAGTAGCTACATTGTACATACCAATCAGGTGGGGTTTTCAGTAGATGGCTATAAAAATTTCCTTTTGTACATTCTTATTTTCCAGTTAGCCTTTTTGTTGGCTTTGTATTCAATCCCATTGGACATTCAGTTGTACTTGTACTTAGTGATTTTTTGGGGCTTGATTATTTATTTTTCCAGCTTTTGGGCATGTTTTCTTTGTCATGCGTATAGTTACTCTAAAAAATGCACGCCACTTCTAGGTTTATACCTTCAGTGTTAGTCGTCAACCTCTAGAATTCAAGAGGTCGGCTTGGGGTATGTTAGGGAACAAGCCCTGGGGGACGGTTCATGACAATGTGGTATTAGAGTTGGTCGGTTCTACCATAAATACCGAGAGACTGTTGATTTTTATTGGGAAAACAATGTTAAATGTTTTCAGTTCTACTTTAAGAATTAGTGAGTACAGTTTTGGTGGGGCGGCTGACGTATCCCTACACCCAGACCCTGAATTCTTCTTTTCAGTTTTATAAATTAAAAAAATGGTTGCATAAATGTCTCCTTATGATATTCTTGAATAATATTCAACTCATTAGGTATAATATTCTAAATATATAACATCTTGATCTATTTAGGGATTCCAACTCCCAGATATCCAGCTAGGCTTCTGATACTAGATCGTTTAGAAAACCCACCTTGTGATGAGGCATCGGTTCATGGAGTAGTCCAATAGATGGCCACACCGAGTGGTGCACTGGTGTTGCCACCAATCATTGATCAGTAGTTACTACTGGCATTTCCAGTAGAAGATTCACGCATTCTCAACACGTTTTATGAGTTCTTGGGATATAGACCTTATAGGTTTAGGGGAGAGATAGATCCTTAGGTCACTGAGGACTGGCTGGAGGCAGTGACACGTGTCTTCCACTTATTGAGGAAATCGTTGGTCCAGATGGTGATCTTGGCCGCATGCCTTTTACAGTGCTTGGAAGATAGATAGTGGTGTTTTAACATTCATAAGAATGATAGGGATACCCTCACTAGGACATACATTTTTGGATTTTATAGGAGGAGTTCTTCCCCATGACTTTGTATTCTGTGCACCTACAAGAGAAGATTCTCCTACAGTAGGGAAGCCTTTTAGTGGCTATGTACTCTACAAGGTTAACAGACCTATCTTGCTACTTAATAGATGTGGTGTAGGACCCTTATTTTAGGGCTTGGACCTTTGATCATGAACTCAGATTGGATATCATGGCATCCATGGTGTTTCCCAACATCCCAACTCAAGATGGAGGGATGGAGTGAGCCCTTCATGTGGAAGGATTCCTTGTAGAGAAGGCACCGACAACTGGAGCCACCAGCAGTCCTCTGGAAGTAGAGTCTTCAGTGGCAAGAAAAAGGAATCCAAAATGGGGGCCTAAGTGGGACAGTTCTTTCAGGGGACAACCCTAAAACACATGGTCGGTAGCACGAGACTCCCATAGCAGAGGGATTCAACAGGGAACCAGGTTGTGCTACACGTGATGTGGTCAGGGACACGTGGCTAGTGACTTCCCCACCCACCACACAGATGATCATAAAATGGTCGAGAGACCTCTAAGAAAGTGGTAGAGGTTCATGAGAGGAGGTACATAGGGTGGTGAACGTGGAAGCAGAGTAGACCAAGTGGTAGGTGGTGGACAATGGTTCGAGGTGCTGCCACCACCACCCCCACATAGTCCACTACAGGACTAGGTAGCTGATGAACTGGGTGAGGCTAGCTTCAGGTGATGGAGGCCTATGACCGCGAATCCCTAGATATTATTATAGTTAAGATCTACGTCTTATCAACATTATATGAAGTTCTTATAGACACAGTTTCCAGTCACTCATTTTTTCCATGGACCTTGTTTGAGGCTCGAAGATTCTGATGGAGTTGTTGGATCGATCCTTATGATTAGATAATCCTACAAGAGGGTATTTGATGAATACACACTAGTACCAGTAGTGTGAGAATACTCTTGGAGGCTAGATCTAAGGTTGGGATCTCCTAGCAGCAGTGTTGAGGCTTTACGACGTTATCTTGAGTATAAATAGGCTATTTATAGTCCATGCTTAGATAAACTTTTTTGGGTACAATGTGTGGAGTGTCCATGAGGATGGGGCCAGGTTTTCCTTCACTGACGAGAAGTGAAAGTTTGTATAAAATTATGGACTTCATAAGAGGATAGTTCAGACAATCACCCAACAGTTGGGTAGCCTCACCCTCTATTTGTTGGAGGAGAGAAGTCCAAACATTCTTTTAGTGGTGGACGAGTATGAGGAATTATTTCCTTAGGATGTTCAGGGACTACCACCTCATAGGGGGGGGGGGGACTTATGCATCATCTTGTACTCTCATAAAAGATAGATATCCACACTAGAATATTGTATTTTTCTAGCAGAGCTTTTCTAATTGAGGGTATATGTGGAGGACTTATAGGATAAGGGCTTTGTGAGACCCAACATTTCACCCTGGGCCACCCCAGTGTTGTGTCTCAAGAAGGAGGACAAGAGAATGTGGTTATGTGTGGAATTATAGCACCTGAACTAGATGACCATGAAGGAGATGTATCTACTTACAAGGATTGATGACCTCTTTGATCAGATGAAGGGAGTGAGGTGGTTCTCAAATATCAACCTCAGATCAGGCTATCATCATCTTCAAATATGGGATGAGGATAAACTGAAGATAACCTTTAGATTCCGTTATGGACACTGTGAATTTTTTATGATGCCTTTTGGCATGACCAATGCCCCAATAGTGTTCATGGGACTCATGAATATGAACTTCCATCCTTACCATGATCGATTCATGGTAGTCTTCATTGATGTCATATTCATGTACTCGGGGTCAGAGGAGGAGTATGATACACACATGCTAATAGTTCGGGATACACTATGACAACACTAGAATAATGGTAATCTCTCAAAGTGCCAGTTTTGTTTTGGGGAGGTTCGCTTTAAAGGACATGTCATCTCAGAGGTTTGAGTTTTAGTGGATCCAGTGAAGATTGAGGTAGTGCTTTTTTTGGAGCCACCTAGGGGCATGACTGAGGTGCATAGTTTCATGGGGTTTTATGGATAATTTCTTCGGTTAGTTCTCGTCAATTTTAGATTAGAATATCCTTTATTAGCCATGACATGTAAGGGACACCCGTTAGTGTGGAAAAAGATGTTCGAGTGTATTTTCTAGGAGTTGAGGCATAAACTGACGAGTGCCCCAATATTTAGACTACCGGAAGAGGGCATTGGGTATATATTTTTATATGATACATTAAGAACTGGATTGTTTTGTGTCCTTATGTAGAAATGAGAATTTATCACCTACAGCTCTTGGAAGTTGAGGTAGAATGATTAGAACTAATGGTCCCATGACCTAGAGTTAGAAACAGTGGTCTTTTCCATGAAGATGTGGAGGCACTACTTGATGGGTGAGTAGTTTACCGCCTACTAAAACCGTAAGAGTCTCTGGTATATCTTCTCATAAGAGGACCTGAACTTGAGATAGAGGCGATAGCTGTAGTTCCTCCAGGACTATTACTTGGAGATAGTCTATAATCTTGGGAAGAGGAATGTGGTGGGAGACACGCTCAGTTGGAGGATTAGTTTACAACTGCAAAGTTAGGCAATGGATATTCTAGCCACACTAAAGATAACATTTGTGGATTATAATGGAGCAGATTACCCTTAGTCAATTATTTTCACTCCCTCACTCTTAGAGCGAGTTAGAGAGGCACAACTTGTGGATGTTGATAGTGAGTCCTGACAAGCTCTGTTATCCCCATTACAAGCTCCATATTGATTTTCTATAGGTGGGGAGAACACCATACTTTTTAGAGGGTGCACCATAATACCATTGATATTATGGGAGGAGGTGTTGAGGGAGTTCCATACATACCCTTTGGTAGTACATCCTAGGGTGGAGAAGATGTACCAGGACCTCTGACGTCAGTAATGGTGGTCAAGGATGAAGAAAGTTATGGAAGAGTCTATCTCATGATGCCTAAATTGTTAGAAACTAATGTTCAGGCATCATTTCCAAGTAGTCTTGGAACAACCACATGTGGTATCGGAATGGAAGTGGGATGGTATCTCCATAGACTTCATGATGGGATTTCCACACATTTCCAAGGGCCATGATTCTATCTCGGTGACCATTGACCGACTCACCGGGTCAGATCACTTATAACCCATCCAAGAGCAGGGATCGGTAGGGGGAATTAGATACCTCTATGTTCGAGAGATAGTATGACTTCACAGGATGCCTTCAACAATCATCTTAGACCATGATGAATGATTTACATCCTAGTTCTGTATGGGGTTGCTGGAGGCATTCAGGACTTAGTTATGAATTACCACCACTTTTCACCCCCAGAAAGATGGTCTGATAGAGCGAACCATAAAGACCTCATAGGACATGATTCATGCTTGTGTCATTGATTTTGGTCATAGTTGGGAGGACCATCAACCACAGGTGGAGTTTTCATACAACAACAGCTATCACTCCACCATTAGCATGGAACTATTTGAAGCCTTGTACGAGAGGCCAACTAGATCACCTCTATGATGGACATACCCAGGGCTGTCGGCACTCATGGATCTAGATCTAGCATGGGCTACCACGGAGAAGGTGTAGATCATCTAGGAGTGGATGAGTAATCCACAGAATATGTAGAAATTGTATGATGATAGGACGTGGATACCCATGGAGTTTGACAAGGGAGACCATGTGTTCCTTCAGGTCTCACCCCAACAGGGATTGCAATGATTTGGTTGGGGAAGAAATTTATCTCTAATGCTCATTGGACATCTTCAGATTCCTAGAAGATATAGAGAGGTGGCATAATTTGAAGCTTTTCCCCCACAGATTCCCTAGGTGCACGATGTTTTTCACGTGTCGCAGCTGAAGAGGTACATGCATTATTCATCGCATGTCAACAACTAGGGAGAGCTAGACATTGATCCGGGGGAGATGTTTGTGGAGTTTCTAGTGGATATAGAATATCGATAAGAGTGGGTCCTTTGTGGATGGTAGATTCCTTTGGTCAGCGTTTAGTGGAAGCATGAGAATCTCTAGGAGAGCACATGGGAGCAGGATTCTCAAATTCATGCTTAGTACACCAATTTTTCATTTAGACTTTGATTTGGATTTCGAAACGTAAATCCATAAGTTGGGGATAATGTAATATCTCATAATTTCTATAGATTTTTTTAAATTATATGGAATTATTTCAAGTCCACATACTTTGACATCACATGATTCTGAGTCTCGGTGAGCCTAAAACAGAATATTGATCTTTTTTTATATTCAACTCTATAAATGTGTGAGTGGATTTTTATAAATTTTGAACCGGTGCTCGGATAAAAAATCAGAGGGCACCGTTGATTTCAGAATGCCAGGATTCATATAGAAATGACCTAACTTCAACCAGAAAGGATCAGGTAGATATATTTAGTTTTTTGAATTTTTAGAAAATAATAAAATAACTTTAAAAATATTATTTTATTTTCTTTTGCACTGTTTAGCGGCTGACTATGGGGATGCAGTGCGGCGACGAGGCACATTAATGGAAACTCCTTAATGGATCTCTTTTGTAGAGCCTAACAGATTCATTATTTCATAAATTAAAAAACATAATAATGCTATGTTTCAGCATAACCTAAACGATGCAATGTGTTTTATTTTACTAAAATTTTGGGGGAATTAATTGGTGTAATTTCTTCAAATGAACCTAAAATGAAATTCCTCCCCTATGATGAACAATTAACACCGATAGGATCGTGAGCAACATCTACGATTCATGAAGAATGGGATTGGGAAGTGAAGAATTCCAATTAAGCTTTAATCCTTGAGGGCGGAGCACATCAACGATTATCACTGATCAAGGTAGGGGTTTATTGGTTTTACGTTTTCCCCCAATCTTATTATAAATTATGAATGCAGATCAACCCACAAACAGGTTGATCCACATATTGTCTATTCTTATGGGAGGGTGATCTTTCTTAGTTTTTCTAATATGAATTGAATTATTCTTTATAGAACATCATCCCCAAGCCTCCCATGTATTAAACCTCTAATATGAAGGGAACGGGACGATACAAAAAATGCCCGATCCCATCCGATTATGAGATCTTCATGGATTTATCCTTGAAATGGCAGAAAGGAGGATCCAAATCCTCTACAGGGAAGATGGGATCCCCCGGAGGCTGTAGGATCTTGCAATGTGAAGAACAGACCATCAGAGCGGACCCTGTGGTCCGCATAATAACCCGTCGGTGCACTGGTGGTGGCCCACGGTGGCGGCCATGGGTAGGTGGTGGAAGGCTATGATGTAGCACCTATATATCGCTACGGTCAACCAATCATGGTGGTCTGGAATGGGTCACTAGTTGGCGGTGGGTGGACACGGCCACCCTGTTAGTGCACTGTGGACGCAACACTGCGTTGTGTCCCAAGTGGAAAAGCCACATTCGATTGACCATGGGTGAAAAAACATTCCCTACAGATGACCTACAGGCAAGGGAGGACGTAAGACATGACTGCTTATCACCTCTAAGATCGGTGGAGAATGAGTCTGCCTCTGGAAGTCCGGGCATGCCCGTGGGCTGGACCCGACCTGTAGGCCAGACCATCCCTAGCGTTCTGAACCCACCCCATTGGGTCAATACAAACCCATGACCCAACGTACCGAACCCAGGATGGGCCAGGTCTGGGTCGGTTCAGCAGACCTGGGTCGGGACGGGTCGGGTCGGTCCAAACTAGTCAGACAGGACCCAGACACAACCAACCCATTTTTGAAAAAACATCAATATCTTGCAAACTTGGCATCTAATTGACGAGCTGTTTGTGGCATCAGAACCCTTGTGACGAGGAAGATATTTTGGAACAATCTATAAGGGATTTAATGAAATTTAAAATTTAATGAATGGATTATGGAGAGGTTCTCTTAAGATCAAGCGTGCTATGTGCGGAAACCCTGCAGTTGGCTGACACCTAAAGACTGCTAATGAGTGAACCTGTGTGTATCAGATACTATGGCCTTGTGGGAAGAAACTTCTATGTGACCTAGAAGTCCCATATTGGGGAGTATATTTTGTGTGACCGGATAGACCCATGGTACTCTTCAAGAGGAGGACCTCAGTATGGCCATAGGTGAGAAGAATCTTCTGTGTGACACGGAATGCCCATGGTGGGGAGAGGCTTCTATGTGACCTAGAATACCCATGGTAGTCATCAAGGATTTCTACCAAATTAGTCCTTGGTTCATGGGAAGAGGTTTACGTGTGACCCAATAGTCCCACTGTACTCATTTAGGAGGAGTTCTCCAACAACACATGGTGTTCGATGATATGACTAATGGTCCAAATTTCCTACCCTAGAATATACCTACTGTGAGCTATCTTTCTTTATAATCATGATTAGTTATCATGAATTTTGGGTTATTTGTGGATTTATTTATTTTATTTCCCTTTTTTGGGGTCCTTAATGATTATATTTTCACTCACCCTTTCACGGCCTTCGCCTTCACATGTTGTGTCTGCTGCAGACGACCACCGCCTTGATAGAGGAATTGGTGGCTCATGTTTCGGTGGTGCCCAGTGAGACTAGGAGGGCATGGAATACATATAAAGCTTCCAAAAACTACTCTATACATTCCCATAAAGTGGGATTTTCATCGGATGGCTACCCATAGTTCCTTTTGTACTTTCCTATTTTCCAGATAGTCTTTTTATCAGGTTTGTATTCTTGCCCACTTGAATTTTAGTTGTACTTGTACTAAGTGGTTGTTTAGTGGAATGCTTTGTTACGGTTCTATATTTGGGACATGATTGTGTGTGCATGCATACAGGTACACAAAAAAATTCTTCCCACTTAGAGGTTAATTCCTTTGACTCTAGTCGCCAACCCCTAGCCTTGGGGAGGCGGGATTATGGTATGTCAAGGAACGGGCCCCATCAGTTGGTTCATGACATTATCAATCAATTATTGGGTAATGGGGTATCCTCTAGGTCCCCCTATAACATTTTCTCATCTTGATTCTACATTTCCATAGAAAAAATAACATATTGTAGATTTTAATATTGTGTAGGACCATTTGTGAACTATCATAAATCATTTTTAATTACTTCCTTAATATAAAACCATCCTCAGAAAATATATATCAATATCCAATTATATATAAGTGATTGAAATTTGAAATATAAATTTGTGATATGAAAAATATAATATAGGAACTCTTTTTATATGGTACAAAATTTTAGTTGATCTGACACATCATCAGAATAATATAATATTTAGGATGTAATTATAAATAATATGGAGAAATTTCAACCTAATCTAAATGATCTATGACGTCATTATATGGAACCCATAAAGAATAAATTTTACTCAACCTAAAAATCACAAGTTATATAAAAGTACAAGAATATTTACGTTTTCCCCATACTATTGTGAATCAGTTGTTCCTTCTTGATATTTTATTGAACTAACTCATACCCAATCACTATATGGTATCTGATATCTGTAAAAAACTATAGAAATCTCAAAAAACACCCATAAAATTACTCATAGAATTCCATGATAATTGTGTACTGTAATTTTATTCTCTTATAAAAACATCTCAACAGACATGTATTTATCCAATGACCCACATAATTCTAGCCTAAAATCTTAAACTATATCTTCTAACTTCTAAATAATTTACATTATCGTCTGATTCATATAAGGAATGAAACCATAATTAGATCTATCAAATTATTTATTATTTATTTTATGTTTTTATAACCCACAAAAATTGAATTTAGAAAAATAATGATATATATAATAATGAATGAAACTCTAATAAATTATTTTATATCAAAAAATAAAAGAACATTTATATTCTTTTAATAAGATATGCAATTAAATAGTCCAAAATCATTCCAATTGGTTCATTAAGTTGATGATCTTCATGAAGATTCCATGACCCTTCATCTAATTCATATACCATTTCACTCGACATATAAAATTTTAATCCTACATCAACTATGTGAAATGTAATAGATAACACAAAAAATGCGGCACATATTTCTTATAGTTCTCATGTTTAGCGGGATAGAAACATTCAATCTACTCATATACACCACAACTCACAACATGAAATCAATGTTAATGCCTTAGGAAAAATTTCATATTTATAACTCTTTGATATATCATTAAGGGGGATTTTTGAAACTCGCTTAATGAATCCTATTAATACTATGTGTAATATATTGAGATTTAAGTAACATAAGTTATGTTTGATAAATTGTATGATACACAACATTGAGCTTAAACAAACCACAAAATATTATTATTTAAATTTGTTAATTATAAAATATATACTTAATTAGTTGGTATAAGAATTATTAAATAATTTTTTGAAATATAAATAAAGGATCAAATCAATATAAATTTATTGATTAATGATTTTTAAACAAGAACATAATTTCATAGAAACCTATTTTATTCTTCAAAGATATGTTATATTCAAAACATAATTTTTAAGTGAGTAATATAATACAAAACTATAAATTTATAAATATCATTTGATATATTAAAATATCATTTTTAAAATTATTATATCAAAATTATCCTATGGGGAAATTTTCAATTATTTATAAGAAGTTTGATTTTTCACTGAATAGTGAAAGTACTGCTTTTTATTTAAAACTATATTTTGTTATTATGTATTTAAAAATTAATATTCTATTATTGATTAGTTTTAAAATTTAATTAGTTCATTTATATTTTAAATAATTCAATTATGGTTTTTTCAATAATGTTATTTTTTTATTTAGAATAAAAACATTTTATATTTGAAACTGGTATTTTTCTTAAAAACATTTTTTCATTGCGTTTTGTCATATTAACATTAAATTAGTAATTTCCAATTATATATAATTAATCATGAAAAATGGATTCCATATTCTTAATCATCAGTTCCATATTATTTAAATAGGTCCCTTTTTTTTCAATATGAATATTATCCAGAAAAATCTTTGTTAGTTCTGTAATGGGTAAATCCAGTCATTAACGTCACATATAAAATAATAAGCACTAGACAATGACCATGAAACTTTTATTAATTTTATTTGATACTTAAATTTACTCCATAATAATCCAATATTTTATTATATTACCTTTTTTAATTTATATTTGATTATGACAATTATAATATTTTATATTGAGAAAATAAAACAATCCCACCCTCTTATTCAAAATAAATATATCATTTTTAATATGTGGATAAACATAGGTTAAGTTTAGTTTAAAATATTATTTTTATATAAAAATGGTTAATATTCATCATGTTAATTTATTTGTAATATTTATTAATGAAAATATTACCTTATGTTCTTACACAATATTGACTAAGTAATTATTCAATTATTGAAAAAATAACATAAGTGATATTAAAAATATTAATAGTGGTATAGTTTGAATGAATTAATACAACCAAAAACTTTTATAGATAAATAATAAATTTCAGGTTTGTTCTAAAATATATTATTAGATTTTAATTATATTTATTGATGTTATAATTTCAATGTAAATTAATTTTTTTGAAATTGATATTATTGATATTTTTTGAAAATAATATGTTATTAAATGAAATAAGATTACAAAAAATCCAATAATAAAACAAAACAATAATTTTTTGTTAGAATATCAATAATTTTTTATTTATTCTATTTTTTACAATTTATATTTACTATCATGACCCTTATGTAATAGATAACATTGTTATCAAGGTACACGCGAAATGGGATAACGGGGGATACACCAAAAACATAAATATTAAATTATAGACAAAAAATTTTATAATTTTATTTTTTGAGGGGATATAGACTAATAATCCTATTATATTATAATATTATCAATTTTTATTCATTTCTATATAAAAATTAATTTATACTATTTTATATTTTAGAAAATCCCTAGAGTTCCCCTACCCTCTCTTATAAAAGGGAACCTATTATCCTCTTCACTTCACAATCCGGAAAATTTTATCATAAAAAACTAATATAAAATAATTTACCACTTTCTAGTTGAATAATTTTGGTAATAACAGATACCTTATAGTTCATAAGGTGTAATGAAATGAAGGTTATCTGAATAATTGGTACAGTACTTAACTGAGAATTTTCATTTTATTTCTTCTTCCACATCATTAAAATAAACATAAATTAATATGATATAATAAAGTAATTATATATGATATACGAGTATGTTATTTTTTAGAGTAGTACCCTATTTCTATCTCCATCCTCCAAAAAATGGGAATGGAAGTCATCATTCTTGTGTATAGCGAAGTACCTCCTCAAGGACCAATGAAATTTGTTTTCCATCGCCCCTCTTAAGGATGGATATATTTATTTAATTATTTATTAGATATGATATTCATTAAACATTCATATTTTTTCAAAATAGTAGTATAATATTTAATGTCATACCATTCCATTTACTGAAAAAGGATAACGTCCTTCATGGATACGTGTGGACTACCCCATCCATGAAGTGACATGTTTTGTTTCTCATCACCACAACTCATGGATGAAATATATTTGTATTTTTTAAGAATAAATATTGTATTTATTATATAATTATTATTATATAAATAAAATAATAATAATTACCTTCTTACAGTAATGATCATAAAAAAATGGAAACGTTACTCATGCATACATACAACCAACTATCTCTATTACTATTATATAGTTGATTTTTAATGACCGTCATTTATGATTGGTTTTAAAATTTGAATTTAAGTATAAAAATGATAATTTTACCATAATTTTTTTAGTTTAGAAAATAATTAATCCTTTGATGTCGGTTAATACGACGAAGTCATTCTAAAATACTAACCTAAAGGTCCCCAAAACACCTAATGTGGACTTAAATGATTTTATAATAAAATAAATATTTGTAATTAATGAAACAAATGGATTAAGGTTAGGGGATTAATCAAATAATTTTTTATTTTAGAAATAATATAATTTAAATTATTTTATTATATAGGTGTTAATGGGCATACAATGAAAGTATGGACTCTAGGTAAGGGATTTCATCTCAATTTCATTTCTTTGATGTAGAATTTATTTTTTTGAAAATATTTTTATTTTAAATGTTGTAAATACATCAATTTTACATGATATATACTTATTCCTACATACATAATTTTATCTTATGCTATAATTTGAATTATTTTTTTCCATTTTTGTACGTGAATCTTAAATGGTGGTAAAGGGATTACTAAATCAATATCCTAACATTAGGTTATAACTATTATTCATTGAATTTTTTACATATTTATGTATGAATTGATATATAATTTTTTTATAAAGTATTGGAAAATATTTCTATTGGATTTACCATAATTAAATATAATATATCCATTTATTAATTTTCAACTCAATGGTGTTATCTTTATAAGGGGTTTTTTTATATCAAATTATATTTCATTGAGATATACATTTATTATATGATCCTATCTTATTTTATGAGGTGTATATAATTCCCCTTTTGAATTTTATAACATGATAACACATATATTAATTATATATAATGTTTCATTTTTTTCCTTTCACATGGCATGCGATTGAAAAGTTTCCAATGTTGAAAAGGATTTATGTTACAATCTATTTTTCCCAGGATTGTTTATGTTCAAGGTCCCATGGAAGGGAATCATATGAGCTTATATTAATATTTTTTTTATATTCTCATATATTTATGAATGTGTTTTATAGTATTAATTTTAATTTCCTTTATTATGGATTAATAATACATCGAGAAATTAGTATTAAAGAGACACTGATATTGTATCTTATTTTAGACCGATAATTATTCAATTCCATAACAGTTTTTTTTAAAAAAATATCAAAAATTTTATTTTGTAAGTATTTTTTTTGAATCTATTTTACATGGTCTTTGACCTTCTTATAAAAGTTATAAAATGAAATTTTATAAATTTTTCCAGATGGGTCACTTTTGACTCTCTCTTCAATATGATTAATAAAAGATGTTTATTTTTAATGTTAACAACCTAAATGAATTTCCAATATTTAATACCATTATTTTAATTTAATTTCCATTTATAATGATAACATTTATTTTTAAATAAATTTGTTCCACAATATCAAGTACATTTTCTATTATTATAAGTGATTTTTTAAGAGGAAATGGTGTTTTCCTCAATAATCTCATTAATAGTCTTATAATGGTATTTACATCCACCGACATAAATAATCATTGATGTTACTTAAAATCCACTAGGGATATGTTTTTATGATATCATATATAATATTTCACTTGATGGACTATGAGATTGTCACAGAACCCATTTTGTTTCCACAATTAAAAAAATCTTTGAAAGAAGATTCTCTATTGTTAAGAATAAAAAGTGATGGATGAAAGATTTTTTATTCATTATTGGTATGTTGAAATTATAGATGAGAATGGGTGAGCATGATAGAGCTTATATGAAGGGTTTATCCCCATTACATCTCATGAATAATTGTGAGACTAATTGATATTATGTGATTGGTGTTCCTAAATAGTGCTCCAATGATTTAGGTTGTGTTCCTCATCATTAAAGGAAAGAATGATGGAATTTATAGAGGGTTTACACAATAGATTAAATTACTATCTAGTTATTTATAACATGTTTTTAATTTATTTTATATAAATAATGTTCTTGGATTCGAATACATTTTCATTTATATTTTTATGGTTTTAAATGTTTCCTTTGATCCAGATTGACATCACATGGCTCGAGATTTTTTATTCCTCGGACTCTTGCCTTGGATAAATATTTATTCTATGCTTCATATATTATTATTTATTTATTTATAGGTTTAAAATATCTAATGTTGTTACCAAATTTTTTTTATTCCCTCATACCTTCATTTTCACCTTATTCTTACTTCTAACATTCAACATTTAATGTTTATACTTACCCTTACTAAGAATTTGAGCACATAATTTATATATTAACTTCTACCATGGTCATTATTAATAATGATAGATTTTTTTGTCTAGAAATATTTCATATGTGAATAAATTTATGGAAGATGTGGAAGAGTAAATATGGAATATAAAAACCTTGGTATTGTGGGAAAATACTTTCATGGAGTCATGTCTGTTGTTTTTTAAGAGCTTCTCGTAATTATAAAATAAGTTGAAACTAAAAAGGTACTTGGGTATATAAGTGATCCAATATCTCCTTTTGATAAGGTATTTTTTGGAAAGAAAATATAGGTTACATTTATTGGGGTCAAAACCAGAAATGTAATGTTTATTTTCCTTACATTGAATCTGGGAGGGTGGGTTCGGGGATATTAATCTAATTTAGAACTACATATTTCCCCTAAAATAGGATTAAATGTTCTCCAATTTTAGAATTTTTTTCTGATATCCCCAATATAAATTTTATATCACCAATCATTTTTATTAACCTTTAAAAATTATGTGTCTTTTAAAATATAAATACCCGTAATGTTAGTATATTCATTTTAAGTTAAACTATATTTCTTATTGAACCATATATATGCCTATAATAATAGGTTATACAATTATATTTAACCTATAAAACACCACTTCATTGAGTTATATCATATAATTATACCTCAATACATCTTTCATAACTTTATAATTTTAATGGTATAATAAATTTCATTGTTTTTGTTATTTGGTGACTTGATTCATCATTTATTTATCATATTCTAATACTTCTAATATACAACTATCCTATGAATATTTTGGTGTAGGTTGACTAAAATTACTCACTAGTAGGGAACATCACTTAAATATTTGATGTCAATAACAATATCTCTAACTTCTTGCTATGGGATATGTAATCCTACTCTTGTGGTTTTAGATTCCATCGGCCACAAACAACTCATGACATATACTTCATTAAATCACTCCATAAATGAAGACTAAATTAATCATAGTATAACCACATGTTTTATACTCTGTTTTGGTATCCTTGGCACTATCTAATTAAACAATTACCTTTTTAAATCATCAAACATTGTGTAATATATATAAATTCACTAAAATAGATTTTCTTTTTTTATAAATATAGTTATTCGTGTTGTAATTTTTAATAAATGTAAAAAATATTCACTAATATATATCTAGGATTAAAAAAATATGCATTATAAAACCCTTCTTCTTTGTCACTTTTTCTATGTATACCATGATCTACAATGGATCCACTTATACCCTATCCTTTGATATGAAATTCCGTAAAAAAAATGCTTTAAAATAAGTAGGTGTCACCTAAAAATAATACTATAAAAAAATATACTCTCAATGTAACAAGAAAAACTATAATCAACTAAATAGAATGTTTCGTCTATTTTATGTAGTAAAAATGGATATTATCAAAAAAGGGGACCTTTAACAAGTCTATAATGGTTTAAAAAACAATTTAATGACACCCAAGAAAATATTAATTTAAATCATCAATGAAATACTATACTTTCTATATAAATATCAAAATATAGTCAAATATATATCATCATATTAATAAAAAAATAAATACTCATACAGGGAAAACAAAAAAACATTTTACCCATTTTCTTATTGAGAAGATATTTATTCCTTCATAAAGTGTATTTTTTCTTTATCATTTCATGATTAAGGTGATTGTAGCTAATGAAAAGTATTATACAATTATTTTTATTCTTATTAACATATATGTGTTACACCTGAGGAAATTTACTAAAATTTATAATTAAATTCTCTATAAAGTTATCAAATTATACTAGTTTATCCCCCTTTATAGTGATACCCCAAGAATGGACTTTTGAAAAAAAAATAAAATAAGTTATAAATGAATATTATAATTTAATAAACCATTGAATACATCATATATATAGAGAATCTAATAATATTAAACAATATTTATTAGTGATCTCCTTAGGTTCATCCACGAGACCTATATGAGTTTCCTACTCACTAATGATGAAAAAAATCATTGTTCCAGCCTTTTTTTTTCACCCTCCTAAAAATAAATCAAACCATTATGCAATAATGACAATACATTTCATCCAAAAATTGATTTCTTAAGGAATCATATGAATAAATAAAAATACATATGTGAATTCATCAAAATATATGATAATTTTACATAAGTAATATATTGTAATAACCTACCAAGATAAATTATTTATATGTCTTTCTTAGAAATTTATGGTTGATAAATTGTACATGAGTATATATTTCTATATATACCCTAAAATTTATATACAATTAATATAAATTTTTAAAATAATATTTTTTAGGTTGGTTAATACAATTTTTGATAATTTGTATGCTACAAGAGACTTAATGTATTATGTTAATTATAATATATTATTTTTTATTCTATACATGAATTTTTAGAAACATTTTAATGTATCATAAAAGGAGTATAAAATTTAAATTCCAAAGCTACTATTTACTACTAATAGGTTTACGAAAGGAATAACATAATTGTTTTTTCACATTTCATGGGGGCCAGGAAGTGCCCATGATTGTTTTCTTATTAAAAATAATAATAACACAATTTTACATCAATTTATTCCTTATTACTAAATATAATTAGATATAGCCGATATAGTTCTTAAATTAAGAGTGTGGTTGAGAGAGAATCAACAATCTAGAAAAGTTGTTATTTAAGGAATCGATAATGGAACACAGTGCAATCATGGTCTTTAATAATCATTGATCCAAGTAATAGGTAATGTTTTTTATTGCGTTATTTTTCCACATTTATTTTAATTTCTTTTATGATTAAAAATTATCATTCCCTATAAATAATGGTGATTTTTTTATTATTTTAATATTTCTTCTTTGTGTACATGATTAATATTGGGTGATTAAAGATTAGTGAAATCAATATATATTGGAAAATATTATATGGTTCTATCACCATGTAAACATGGTTGAGTTGCATTCCATATAGGGAATGATCATGCATGAATGTGATTTCCTGTGGCATATCTCATAAATGATTAACATTTCCAACCACTACCCCTTTTCTATATACCACCCATGTCTGTTATGAAATTGGAGAAGGGTCTATATCGCTCAAGTGAGATGATGGAAGTGGGTGTAGATTGAAGATAACAGTATCTAGAGAATGACATAGAAACGATGGTGGTGGAATATGAATAATACTATGTTGGTGGTATACACCGTGAAGGACAAACCGTGAAGGACACACCGTGAAGGAAAAACCGTGAAGGACACACTGTGAAGGACAAACCGTGACTGAAATGCCGTGAGCTACTCACCGTGACCGAGACACCGTGAAGCACTTACCGTGAAGCACTTACCGTGAAGCACTTACTGTGAACCACATACCATGAAGACTATACCGTGAAGAAGACACATTTACATAATCTCTGTGACACCATTTCTTAACTTTTTTTCAATATTATTTAAATAATACTAACGGTCATATTTGATGTTTTTAATGCAATTAATGTTATTTAATGATAGTTGTTGGAATGTCAGGAAACCGTATCTCGTACCTATGAAAAGGGAATCATTCCTACTGCCAGAAAGAGTGTAATATAAGGAAGATTGATATGTAGTACACGCACAAGTGTAAGAAGTGGTGTGCAAGTGTGACGATACAACAAGAAGAACTTACATACACCTGAGAGCACTGCGCTGAACAAAAAAGAACAATCCTGAGAAAGAAGGAGATTTCTAGACTTTCAAGGAACTCTCATGAGTGAAATACAACACCACTGAAGAACACACGACGAATCAAGAGATCATTTTCACTCCTGTAGAACACAAGCTGAACTACGACTCTCTGTTTTTCAACAGAAAAACCAGAGGACTAAGAAGAAATTCTGCTGAATCCAACGAGTATAGAGATGCATTGAAAATCACTAGAGCTTTCTAAACTCTTATCTGTTCTCTCTAAGTGATTTGTTTATTTACTTTTGAGCAGTGCGGTGTACTCTGTATATCTTACACACATACTGTCTCATGCCCTGAACTGGAGGATATCAAAATCCTCACTTCAAAACTATTAACTATTGTTTACCCACGTCAACTGTGGAAGAGGTCCTTGTGTGGCCTGATCTCTATTTCATTTCCCATGAAGAATATTGGTAGAGGTCCCTGCGTGTCCTGGAAAGTTGTGTAAACTGTTGTTAACCCCGATCCAGGGTGTGGATCAAATTTATATAAATTTGAGAGGACTAAGTCTCGGCTTGAGACTGAACCTCTTGTTACATCTGCTGTACATCTTTAGATTAAGTTTAAATTATACTACATATATTTTTTATACTCTACTGCTATTACTTTGAAATACAAGACTATTTTAAAGCTACTTTGATAGTTAAATTAGCAAGTGTTTACACTTATTGTAAATCAGTAGGTTAGTTTCAAAAGTTAGTTTGATCTTGTGGTTAAATTAACTGAGACCTAATCAATCTTTGAGAATCTAAGTTAACATTTACAATATGTATAAATTCACTACTATTTAACTTGTTTTATAAATTGGGGGATTTTAAACAGACAATATTTTAACAGAAATTTTAATTGGAACTCAATTCACCCCCCCTCTTGAGTATCCACTCCTACTAACATTTGGTATCATAGGTTGTTTTTATTTAAATATTTTTTTAAATACTCTATTTTTCAACTGTGATTTTAGTTTCATCTTTAAAGATCTTAAATTTCTGTTAGTTCTAAATTTTATCTCTTTAAATTTACTTTCTAAAATCCCATTATGGACAATAGACTAGAGGGTGATGCTACTAACATGCCACCTTTCTTCAATGGTACAAACTATGCTCAGTGGAAGCTTAAAATGAAAATTCATTTAGAAATCATGGGTTTTGATATTTGGATTGCTATAGAATATCAATATAAAATTCTAGAAACTGAAAGAACAACTTGGGATGAATCTACAAAGACTACATACAATAATAATTGTAAAGCTATGAATGCCTTGTACTGTGCTTTAGGAGATGAAGAGTTTAATAGAATTTCTGCTTGTAAAACTTCTTTTGAAATTTGGGATACTTTAAGTGTTTCTCATGAGGGAACAACCAATGTTAAAGAAGTGAGATTGAATACATATACTATTAAATATGATAATTTTAAAATGAAAACTGATGAACCAATTTCTTATATGTATCTCAGATTTAATGAGATAGTCAATACAATGAATTCACTCGGTAAAGCTGTTCCAGCAAAGGAAAAAATTATGAGGATACTAAGATGTTTACCAGACTGATGGAGAGACACATCTGTTTCAATTAGAGAGTCATGTGACATTGCTACTCTACCTGTCAAAGAACTCATTAGTAAGTTTATGATGTATGAGGAAGAACTCAAAGTGAATAAAGAGGAAGAGGATGAACCAAAAAGGAAATCAGTGGCTTTCAAGACTACTTATTCAAATAACAAGGACAAAGAAAAAGCTCAAATACAAACTGAAAGTTCAACAAGTGAAAGCTCAGACTCTGATAGTGATGCTGAAATGGATCAGATTGCCAGAAGGTTTAAGAAATTTTATAGGAAGAAGAAATTTTTCAGAAAATAAAATTACAAAGGAAATTATGACAATAATGGACATTGGAAGAAGGACTGGAAAAAGCCAGATAAAAGTGATGAAGTTTTTTGCTATGAGTGAAAAAGAAAATGACACATTAAATCAGACTACCCAATGATAAAATTCAAGAAGAAATATGATTACAAGGACAATAAGTACAAGAAAGCTATGAAGGCTACCTGGAGTGCTTCTGAAGACAGCACAAGTGAATCTAAAATGTCTGATTCTAAAAAGAATCATGCTAACATGTGTTTCATGACAAACACATCTGAGGTAACCTTAGATACTCCTGTTTTAAATTCTTATTATTCTAGAGATGATGCAGACTCTGATTCTGATTCTAAAAACATGACTAGTAAGGAATTATTTGAATAATACAATATTCTTAAGGAGAGATTCAATGAACTTAAGGATAAATACAAATCATTAAAGAAACAACATGCTCTCACTACTACTGTTAAAACTGAACTTACTATTGAAAAAGATAAGAATTCTCAACTGTTAAAGGAAAATACTGAACTGAAAATGTCAAATGAGAAACTTAGAAAAGACTTAGAGAAGTTTACAAATGGAAAATAAACACTTACTCAAATGTTAGGTAAATAAGTTGCACCTAAATACACTACTGGAATGGGCTACAAACCTGGATAGAGACAGTTTACTAAGAATAGCTTTATTCCTAAATCTGGACAGAATACTACTAGTTCTAGTTCTGGAAATCCCTATGCTTCAACTAGTTATTCACATAGTTATAAATTAAATAGAGTTTATGTTTTAAAATCTATTGATTCTGTAAATTATATGAGATCCATAAGACAAATATGGGTACCTAAAGCTTTGATTGCTAACCTGTCTAGACCCAAGAAGACATGGGTACCAAAATCATACTCTATCTAAAACTATTTTGTAGGAAACATGCTTGAAGAGTTACCACAAGAAGACATGGTATTTGGATAGTAGATGTTCAAGACACATGTCTGGGGATTAATCATGTTTCAAGAGTTTAATAAAGGTTGATGGAGGCTATGTCACCTTTGGTGATAATTCTAAAGGAAAGATCATCGTCCTAGGCCAAATTAGTAACACTGATTCAGTTTTAATTTCTAATGTTTTATTTGTTGATGGACTGAAATATAATCTTTTAAGTATTTCTCAATTATGTGATGATGGTTTTAATGTCAAATTTGAAAATGATTCCTGTAATGTTTTTAACTCTAAAAATGTTTTAGTATTTTATGCTTTAAGAAATGAAAATGTTTATGTTGTTGATCTAAATTCCTTAGATAAACAAAATGTTACTTGTTTAAATGCCTTTCATAAAGAATCTTGGCTTTGGCATAGAAGATTTGGACACTGAAATATACACTCACTTATGAAACCGACTAGGAAGAACTTAGTTAGAGACTTACCCAAACTTGAGTTTCCAAATGACAAAGTTTGTAATCCCTATCAAAAGGAAAAGCAACACAAAATCTCTTTCAAACTAAAGAAAGAAGTTTCAACTTCTCAACCTCTCGAGTTGGTTCACATGGATCTATTTGGACCATCTAGAGTTTCTAGCTTAAATGGGAAGCACTATGTCTATGTCCTAGTAGATGACTTTTCTAGATATACTTGGGTATACTTCTTAGCTCACAAAAGTGAAGCTTGTTCTTATTTTATTAAATACTCCAAGTCTGTAGAAAACCTTAGTGGACTTAAGAATAAAACTCTAAGAAGTGATCATGGCCGTGAGTTTGAAAATCATGAATTTGAATCCTATTGCTCACACAATCGATATAGTCATAACTTTTATGCTCCTAGGACACCTCAACAGAATGGTGTAGTAGAAAGAAGAAATAGAACCCTGCAAGAAATTGCTAGAACTATGCTTAATGAATATGACCTGCCTATTTACTTTTGGGATGAAGCTATGAATACAACTTTTTATATTATTAATAGAGTCTTAATTAGACCAGTTCTTAAGAAGAACCCTTATGAGTTGTGGAATAATAGAAAACCTAAAGTTAGTTACTTTCGAGTCTTTGGCTGCAAAGTTTTTATTCTTAATACAAAGGATAATCTGGATAAGTTTGCTTCTATGAGTGATGAAGGAATATTTTTAGGATATTCTTTAACCAGCAAAGCCTATAGAGTTTTCAATAAGAGAACCAAGTATGTGGAAGAATCTATTCACATCAAATTTGATGAAACTGATCTACATGAGTCTAAAACCTCTCTTGAAAATCTTGAAGAAGATTTATCTGTTCTGGACCTTAATGATAAAGTCAATGAACCTGCTATAAAGACAACCAGCTCTGGACTTATCCCAGAATCTACTTCTAATAAACCTGAACCTAGAGAAGAACCTGAAATTTCTAGTCCTACCTTTACTAGATCAACTAGAATTCTAAAGAATCATCCTTGAGATGCTGTTGTAGGAAATCTTGATAGAGGGACTCAGACTAGAGATTCTCTTAGAAATCAAGTTGAACATCAAGCCTTCTTGTCATAGCTTGAACCTAAAAACATTGATGATGCTATTAATGATGAATTTTGGGTAATTGCTATGCAATAAGAGCTCAACCAGTTTAAAAGAAATAAAGTGTGAAATCTTGTTAAAAGACCTAAGGAAACTTTCACCATAGGCACTAAATGGGTGTTCAGAAATAAAATAGATGAATCTGGAAACATAGTTAGAAACAAATCTAGGATAGTTGCACAAGGTTATAGTCAAGAGGAAGGAATTGACTATGAGGAGAGTTTTTCTCCTGTAGCCAGATTAGAGGCTATTAGGATTTTACTTTCTTATGCGGCACATCTAAATTTCAAACTATATCAAATGGATGTCAAGAGTGCATTCTTAAATGTATATATTGCTGAGGATGTTTTTGTTGAACAACCACCTGAATTCTCAAACCCTCATTTTCCAAATCATATTTTCAAATTATCAAAATCTCTATATGGTTTAAAGCAAGATCTAAGAGCTTGGTATGATAGATTAAGTACTTTTCTAATTTCTAAAGGTTTTACAAAAGGTATAGATGACCCTACTCTTTTTATAAAACGAATTTCTAAATATTTTTTAGTTGTACAAATTTATGTAGATGATTTTTTTTGGATCTTCAAGAAATTCCCTATGTACTGATTTTTCTAAAATGATGCAAAATGAATTTGAAATGAGTTTAATGGTTGAACTAAAATTCTTTCTTGGTTTTAAAATATTTCAAAATGATGATGGAATTATTTTAACTCAATTTAAATATACTAGAGATCTTTTAAAACGTTTTGGATTGTATAGCACAAAAATTAGTGACACTCCCATGAGTACCACATGTAAGTTGGATCTTGATGAAGATGGTAAATCTATTGATCAAACCACTTATAGAGGAATGATTGGAAGTATACTCTACCTGACTGCTAGTCATCCTAATATTATGTTTAGTGTGTGTATGTGTACTCGTTTTCAAGAAAACCCTAAAGAGTCACATTTAAATGCTGTAAAGAAAATTTTCAAATACCTCAAGCATACTCCCAATTTAGGACTGTTTGATCCCAAAGGACAATCATTTGAAGTAGTTAGTTATTCTGATGCTGATTTTTCTGGATGTAAGTTAGATAGAAAAAGCACCTATGGAACATGTCATCTTTTAGGCAAGTCACTAGTATCATGGTGTAGTAAGAAACAAAATTCTGTTTCATTATCTACTGCAGAAGCTGAATACATAGCTGCTGGAAGTTTTTGTGCACAAATTTTGTGGATGAAACACACATTACTAGACTATGGATATCATTTCAGACATGTCCCAATAAATTGTGACAACAAAAGTGCTATTAATATTTCTAAGAATCCTGTTTCTCATTCTAGGACAAAACATATTGATGTAAGACATCACTTTTTGAGGGATCATTATAAAAAAAGGTGATATCACTTTGGAATTCATTGGTACTGAATATCAACTTGCTGATATATTCACTAAACCATTAAATTGTGAAATATTAGACTACATCATACATGATCTTGGTATGATTAATCATAAATAGATATCTTACTGATCTTAATGCTTAATACTTTACTATATTTTACTTTACGGTTTCATGCTCACTGTTTTATAGTTACTGTTTCATGCATACAGTCTCACTATTAAGATCTTGTGCTCACGGTCTGTTAACTCACTGTCTCACCGTGACTGCACAGAATGGTCACTGTCTCACTATGACAACCACCAACTATCTCACCATGATGACTGTTTTTTTCACACCGTAATGCCTACTCACGGTCTCACCGTGAAAATTATTTATATTCTTATTTTAACCCGTATCTCGGTAAATTTTATTTCACTACTATTTGATTTCCCGAGTTTTTGTTTTTATGATGATTGAAATTCCCAAATGATAAAACATAAGGGTTTCATTCAATTCCTTACATGAACTCTCTCTTGAACGTTCTTATTCTTGAAAACCTTCTCTTCCCTGTCGCCCGAACCTTCAGTGGATGCCAAGGATGAAGCGTCCATCTTCACCCTCGTCTGAGAAGTGCCGCTCTAAGATACAGAAGAGGATACTGAGGATAGCTCCTGAAGGACCTCTAAACCCAAACTTGTTAAGCCGTACTGTTGTACCTGAAAAAGAAGTTTTCCCTGAGTGGTTGTTGTCTAGCAAGTCGTTAATTTTGAATTTTTTAAGAGAACAAGGATGGATTGAATGGTTCTCTGGACAAAATATACCGATTTACCCGAGGTTGGTATCTCAATTCTATCAGTATGTGAAGTTTTCCTTTGAGTTTGGAGAAAGTTTTATGGTGACCAGCTAGATCAATGGTTAGAAGTGTTCTTTCTCTTCAAGGCTGTGGGCTGTATTCGTGAGAATTCTACATGAAGGAGTTTGTGAAGACTAACAGAGAGACCCTCCTCTATCTTCTAATATCTTCAATCTGGAGAATGCTTTGGAAATCCTGACTGGAAATGGCACCAAGCGAAGGGCTATATCTACTGAATTAGATGGGGAGACAAGACTTGTTTTCAAATTTGTTCAGAATTTGATTAGTCCGAGAAAAGGGTATTTTGCTGTAATGAAGTATCAGGATGTGTTCCTGATTCACCTGTTGAAAAATGTCCATAAGATCAATCTATGAAAGTATGTTATTAACCATATCTGTGAGCTGATCAAAGTCACTTCCAAATCCACCTCCTTGTTTTAATCAAGGATGATTTCAGCCATGTTAGTTTCTAAAGGGATGGTTGGAACGAATGAAGAAAAGTTAGAGGAATTTGATTTCTACTTATCCATGCCTATCATCAGAAGGATGAAGATAAGCTGGAACCCCTAGAAAAGCAGTGGGTTGAGGATAATGATCAACATTATAAAAAGTTTAATCCTGTTGATTATCCAAGAAGACCTAAGGATCTATCTGATCCTGATTTTGAACCAAATGAAGTGGCTGAGTATTCAGAAGAAGAAGAAGAAGAAGAGGAAGTAACAGCTGAAGTATCACCAAGATAAGAAGCTGGAAGACATCCAATATAAATAGTTCCTATTGAAAAAGAAAGGGTTGTTGTCCCTGTTGTTATCCATGCTGGAATACCTCAAGGAGAGGAAGTTGCTGTTGGTTTGAGAGAAGAGCAATCTCCTGCTTCTAGTGAGGATTTCAATCCAGAAACTCATCCTAATGCTGCAATAAAATTGGTTTTTCCTGATTCAGAACAGCAAGAAACCATAGAGACAGATCCTGTTGAAGTGGATCTCCCTATTGAGAAAGAATCAAGTCTGGAAGCTCAAACAGTGGAACAATCAGTTCCTGAGATAATTCCCTCTGCTGAAGAGAGGATGGAAATTTCCTTTCAGCTGGCAAGACAAGAGTTTTCTAAAGAGATTAGAGATGATTATGTGGATCTTGATCATGTTTTTGAGCATATAGTCTCTGAAATGGAAGCACAATTTGAGGGGGAGGAACCTCAAAACCTTGAGATTATGGAAGCTGGATATGCTGAAGCTTCTCAACCTACTGTCACATTTTTTGTGTACATTCGGTATGAGTTCCCAAGATTTTATGATGTGAATTAGTCACAGTAAGTGACTACAACTGGAATGGATATTTCTTCTCTATTTCAACTGAAGTCTATAGCTCATCCAGAACCTCAACCAGAACCTCAACAAGAACCAGAACCAGAGCCCCATTCTCAATCTGAATCAGAATCAGAATCTGAATATGACTCTGAACGTCTACCTTTACATACACCCTTACCCAAGTATCACTCTTTTGTGACTAAAGATGATCTAAAAGTTTTTGGAGAGACTCTGTTAGCTGGAGTTGAGAAGATCTTGTCCTCTCAACCTTGTCCAGTGACTCAACTGAGTCAAGAAGATGCATCAATTCTCTTGGAAAATATTATATTGCATATTTAATCAAGGATGATCTGAGAAATTCAAGAAGTCAGAGTTGAAAATAAGCTGCTAAGTGATGATGTTGAAAATCTGAAAAATATGGTAGCAACCTTGCAGAATGAGTTGTCTTTAAGATCAGAGCCTGCTCCTGTCTCTGCCCCTGCACCTATTGCTTCTTCTCCTGAGCCAACTGATCCCACCCTTTCTATGGAAATTGTGTCTCAAGTGCATCCATATCTACTATCTTTTGATGAAAATATTGGAAAAAGACACACCAAGATGCTGGAATGCATGAGGGAGCTTGTAGAAAATCTGAATAAACTCACAGATGTGTACACTGGATGCCTGAAAAAAGTTCTAAAACAGATCAAAGTTCTATCATAAGCTGTAAAATCTTCTCCTATTTCAGGTCAACCTTATGTTCCTCTTTTGGATGAATCTCTGTTGAGATCCATAATCAAGGAAGAACTTCAGAATGCCTTTAGTGGATTGGATTTGTCTTCTTTGTCAGAAGTGGTTAAGAACAGTGATCGAGCATTGAACTTGGTTAGAATTCATTCTAAGATAGCCAATGATGCTCAATAGGAGATCACTAAGAAAATAGATTTTTATCTCTCTCGGATTTTCTCCAAAAGTGATATGACAGATCACTTTAGATATCTTGTGGAAAACTTGAAAATACCTCCTGTAACTCAAGCTTTTAAAACTCAAGTTCAAAAACTTACAGAGTTCACCAGATTGTTGAAAAAATTCATGGAGAATAAGGACGATTTTAAAAAGTCTATGCAATATGGTGGTGAAATCATTACTGATTTCATCAATATTTTGAAGACATATCTTCATGTGAAGAGTACTGCTATAGTTGCTCCAACTACTGCACCCCTTAGACCTGGTCTACCTGCCTTAGCATCAACTGCCATGTTAGTCAGCTAAGCTCTTTCTCAGATCCGGCCAGACATTCTTGACCAACCACAACCTAGATCTTCTACTACTCCTACTTTGTCTCCATCTGTTTTTGAAGGTCTACCCTTACCCTCTTTTTCGACCACATCTATTCCTTATTCTACTTCAGCACCAGCACCTGCTGCTGCTAAAGGCAAGGAAAAATTGGATCCCTGAAGAGTCTAGAGACTGTTTTATTTTTGATGGGATGTCATTTCTTGTTTCCTGTTTGTATTTCTCTTGTATGATCTATTCTGAACCCTTTTTAATGAAAAATGCATTGTTTCATTTCATTTTCTCTACTTTTTGATAATCCCAAAAGGGGGAGAAAAACTACAAGTATCAGTACTATAATGAGATATGTTATTATCAAATCTATTATTCTCTAATTTTTTATAATTCATTTCATTTATATTTTGACTATAAATGATTTGTGATCATCAAAAATGGGGAGATTGTTGGACTCCTCATGTATTAATCATGTTTTAATGATCACAAATCATATTACTGTTAATTAATCTCAATATTAATTACACATATTTCTAATGCTCTTCAAGTCTTATGATGTTAATTACTCTCTTTATTATTTACAAGTCTTATGCATGATCACAAATATCACTTATATTATCAAGTCTTTATATTTATGATTCAAGTTCTCTTACTCTCTAATGATTAAACTTAATCCAAATTCTGCATATTACAGTTTAAGTATAAATACAGATATTTGTATAAGTATAGACACATCGTGAAGGAAAAACCGTGAAGGACACACCGTGAAGGAAAAACTGTGAAGGACACACCGTGAAGGACAAACTTTGAAGGACACACCGTGAAGGACAAACCATGAAGGACACACCGTGAAGGACAAACCGTGAAGGACACACCGTGAAAGAAAAACCGTGAAGGACACACTGTAAAGGAAAAACCGTGACTGAAATTCCGTGAGCTACTCACCGTGACCGAGACACCGTGAAGCACTTACCGTGAGGCACTTACCGTGAAGCACTTACCGTGAACCACATACCATGAAGACTATACCGTGAAGAAGACACATTTACATAATCACTGTGACACCATTTCTTAACTTTTTTTCAATATTATTTAAATAATACTAACGGTCATATTTGATGTTTTTAATGCAATTAATGTTATTTAATGATAGTTGTTGGAATGTCAAGAAACCGTATCTCGTACCTATGAAAAGGGAATCATTCCTACTGCCAGAAAGAGTGTAATATAAGGAAGATTGATATGTATTACATGCACAAGTGTAAGAAGTGGTGTGCAAGTGTGACGATACAACAAGAAGAACTTACATACACCCGAGAGCACTGCGCTGAACAAAAAAGAACAATCCTGAGCAAGAAGGAGATTTCTAGACTTTCAAGGAACTCTCATGAGTGCAATACAACACCACTGAAGAACACACGACGAATCAAGAGATCATTTTCACTCCTGTAGAACACAAGCTGAACTAAGACTCTCTGTTTTTCAACAGAAAAACCAGAGAAGGACTAAGAAGCAATTCTGCTGAATCCAACGAGTACAGAGCTGCATTGCAAATCACTAGAGCTTTCTAAACTCTTATCTATTCTCTCTAAGTGATTTGTTTATTTACTTTTGAGCAGTGCGGTGTACTCTGTATATCTTACACACATACTGTCTCCTGCTCTGAACTGGAGGATATCAAAATCCTCACTTCAAAACTATTAACTACTGTTTACCCACGTCAACTGTGGAAGAGGTCCTTGTGTGGCCTGATCTCTATTTTTTTCCCATGAAGAACAGTGGTAGAGGTCCCTACGTGGCCTGGATAGTTGTGTAAACTGTTGTTAACCCCGATCCAGGGTGTGGATCAAATTTAAATAAATTTGAGAGGACTAAGTCTCAACTTGAGACTGAACCTCTTGTTACATCTGCTGTGCATCTTTAGTTTAGGTTTAAAGTATACTACATATATCTTTTATAATCCGATGCTATTACTTTGAAATACAAGACTATTTTAAAGCTACTTTGATAGTTAAATTAGCAGGTGTTTACACTTATTATAAATCAGTAGGTTAGTTTCAAAAGTTAGTTTGATCTTGTGGTTAAATTCACCGAGACCTAATCATTATTTGGGAAGCTAAGTGAACATTTACAATCTATATAAATTCACTATAGTTTAACTTGTTTTATAAATTGGGGGATTTTAAACAGGCAATATTTTAACAGAAATTTTAATTGGAACTCAATTCACCCCCCCCTCTTGAGTATCCACTCCGACCAACAGATAGGATTTACAAAGAACTAGCACGTGGAAGGAAGAATGATGTCAGCTAGTGGACCATCCATATAGAGACCCAAGCTTGATGTACATGGAAATTACATTACTTTTGCGGAATACTTAATACATAACAAAAATTGACACCCAAGGACCATAATAGTTTAGTGTCTTTGGAAACTCAGAACATAATCTTCTAATCATTGTGAAAGATCTTCAACATCTCCCATAAATATCTTCCCTTTTGTTTTCTTATCTAAAACCTTTATTAATATCCTGGGAAAAAGAAAACATATAAAGGGTGTGATAAAATTCTCAGTAAGGGTAAGCATGGATAAAATAAAATAAACCATTTACATATGAACTTAACAACATGAACATAAAGTTTAAACATCAAAATCCTGTGCAATTGCATAAAACATGGCAGTACGTAAGGCACCGATCATAGTGGAACATCAATCATAATAAAATAGCATGGAAATAAAACATTTAATTATGGAAAACCATTAAGCACATGATATTATTTCTATAGTAGCCAAGGCATTTATGCCAATACCATCTTAGTGGACAAAGTCCCTTACTGAATTGAGTTCCCTCCTTGTTCTAGTCCTGTATCACTGAACCGTATTAACTTTCCATTCCATCCATGTCTATATCATGAGATATAAATCTTTACCTAATTAATTGGAGGGAGATATAGGTCCCACACATCTCATAATGAAATCATTCTTACTTGTTCCAAAAAATAGACATAAATAATTCATCATAACCCAAAGAATAAAATGGGTTTCATAAACATCATCCCATCATAACGTAATTAGTATAAAACAAATGGATATCATTTCATCGTAAAAGGAATAAAAACATGTAAATAATAGAGACAATATACTTGAAACATAATCATAATTTCATCTTATATGGAAAATAGTTTTGACAAAACACTTGAAATGAATTCTTGAGGAAAATATCCTTTCTTCTTCAAAATCATTTTCTTTCTCAAAATGCCATGAAATTTTAAAAGAAATGGATTTTGTTTAAAATAATCGTGAAATAATTTAAAGGAATATTCATGATAATAAGGAGTTATGAAACCATAAAAATCTATTCACACCGTATAAATTAAAAAAAACATTCTCCTCATACTTTTAACAGAAAAGTCAAAAAGTACCACGTATGGTAAACAAAAGAAATATTCCTTCCATAACACAATGTAAAAGTAAAAGAGGGATAAAAATGACTTTAAAAATTCATGGAAAAACATTTTTATGGAAATGGATGAAAAATATAACCCCATTAAATACTTACGTATAAGCAATATCAGATAAAAATGAGATTGCAAAATTATCCCTTACCATAGGTCCAATTTCTTCCGTACGTGTCTGAAACTATTGTATAGTGGGTTTAAAAAATATTATTAACTTGTAACAGAACCATAATAATATTTATCATATCATATATGATTCACTTATGACTTTATATTACCCGTTCTTTTGTCAATTCCATGTTAAAGCAGCGTTTTGGGTAAAATCGTATCATTTATCGTACGTGTTTGGACTTGTTGTTCTTCATATTATTACTTATATCCTGATTTAATTAATTCCAGAATTTAAAACATGATTTATATATAATATATATATTCATAATATAAATATATATGGTAGACCGATAAATGGAATGAAATACACCATTCATGGAGACAGTAGGTCGTACGTACGTGGAGACGGTAATCTGTACGTACGCACGAGCGATGATATCATTCCCATGATTATTGAATGGAATTGGAGTGGATAATATAATATCTCAAAATCATTATGATTTTATAATAACCATATATAGTTATTCTTTACACCATTATACCCATCCAAGTAAGGTGGTGGTGGAAAAACAGATTACACCACGGCGTGGAGATGGTATTCTGTATGTACGCACGCGCGGTGATTTTGTTTCCCATAGGATGGATAGAAGGTGAAATGTGGTTGTCTCATATTTATAATAACATATCAGTGTATTAGTGATACTAATGATATTAATTTATAATGAAACAACTAAAGAAGAAGAAGTTGAATAAGAAAGAAACCTGAAAGAATCGGTAGAAGATATTACATCTTTTTCGACGCACCTCTTTTAAGATTCCTCTTAAGGCACTAGAGTTGGTCTTTTGAGAAGACCAGAACCTCTATAATATAACTAGAGTGGTTTAAAAGAGAAATTTTCAGGGGTTTTCCGAGCTTGAAGGCTCAAAATTGAGTGAAGAGGAGGGGGAAGGAGGTTCCCTTACATAGGAGAGGAGAGGGCACTTTTGGAAACCTTAAAAATATTAATTAATAATAAAATGAAACCCCACTTAAAAAACTCAAAAAATGACTCAATTCTAATATGAGATGAGATAGGGTTGTAATTTCATCAAAAAATAAAATTTAGACATGTTTTAGGATTATTTTCAACCTTATCAACTTGATTTATCATTATTTAATCTACTTAATTTTATTTGTGGTAATAAAATTCTAAATTGTTATAAATACATACTTAAATTTTGTTAATTTTCCATAATTTTATATTTTATATTTCCTTTTGACCATAAAATTTTCAATTTGTAGTTTTTAAAATATTTTGTGACTTTTAAATAATTTAATAATATGTTATATCAATAGTGTCAATTTTGACACTATTCATTATTTGAATTTAAATAAAAACCACACAAAAGATATGCTAAAAAAATATATATAATAGATTCCTAAAATGTCATATTCATCAAAAAAATTCATGGATAACATTAATTTTTTCATATATTATTTATTTTAATATTTTTAGAACCATTTATTTGGTATTTCTATTAATAAAATAATTACTACATCACTTTTGTATAATTATTTAATATAATTATTTGATACATGAAAATTAAAAATAAAATCCTATGATGAAGATAAGTATAATACCTTTCATAATAATATTTTTACTCGGAATTATCATCTTAATATCACAACATTTAAATTGTTATATTTATTAAATTATGGAGGTGACATCTTTGACATCAATAAAAATAAAATAATATATATGTCCTGATAGGTTTTATAAGTCTCCAAATGGCCCACAAATCTACCCTTAGATGATTAGTGTATAGATATACTTGAACAATAATTTTTAGGCAAGTTTATTGTCTTTTTGATCAGTATTGTTATTTTAATGAAAACTATTTTAATGATTTTTCATGAAATAAATAATTTCTACATTAATGTAGAAGCTATTAAGGTAATTAAATATTTATTAAAAATTAAAAATAAATTACCATGATAAAGAAAAACATTTTAGATTTAAAACGACTATTTATAATCGAATTTATATTCTGTATAACCTTATATTAAAAATAATCTAATTATTAAAGTTTGAGTGAGACATATTTCACTTTCCTTTAAATAAGAGGTCTGAATCAAATACAAGTGGGTTACATTAGATTCCATTTAGACCCAAGCATGATTTCAGGCAAAATATAATCATCCAATTATACTAAGACAACTGTTAGGGTAATTTTATAATATTATAAATACCCTTAATTACTTGATTTACCTTTAACTATGGTAAATAAAATTTACCGTAGTTAGTATTCATAATGCATAAAAATAAAAATTAGCTTATTAACATAATTTGGAACTAATAATTCAAAATATGGAATCAACTTTTCCAAATTCATAACACAAAGTTTTCATTATTTAATTTAATATTAATCCCACTGATGAGAAAACGAGTTTTAAAAGTTAAAACATTGCAAAAATTGAAACATTTTTACTTATGAATTCATTGTAAAGATTAATTATAATGACTTAAATTATATTAAATGGTAAAAATATATTCTATTTATACTTTAGAACCATTAAATATTATAATTTAACCATATAAATTATCTCGATGAAAAAAATTGTTTTTATTTATTTTTACTATTCATCAAAATAAGAAACTTATCAGAAAAATATCAAAAATTTATCCAAAGTAAATTTTTATATCTTAATTTAAAAGGAGAATTTTATTTTGTTAAATTGAACTTATAAACATGTCAAAAACTATATTTAATGTGGGTGCACCATTAAAAGGCAGCAAAACTGCATTTTTTAAAAAATACTTATTTTACCCCAAAAATTTATTTCGTTCTCCTACCATGTTATATAAAATGTGTAAGATTAATTATAATGTCATAAAACTCAAAATTTAGTTACTAATATTCATAACGGCTATTTCATAATAATATTATAACAATATATCGTTGTTTAGTGAAACATAGTATTGCGTACAACACACGCTATTGAGGAAGGTTTCTCTTGCGTGCAACACAAGCCATGAATAGTGTGTGCGTATAATATAAGATAATATGGTGTTGCATATAGCACAAGATAATTTTTGTGTAACGTACAATACAAGACATCAAGGAAATTAAAAGAATATTTTTCATAAAATGTCGAGGTGTTACATTCCTGACCCTTTCACTAATTGAGAATCTGGGGCGAGACATGAGTGGGGCCTGACAATGTTAAGTAATGTGGTACCATTTTTTAGGTATCCATCATGAAGAAAATGTAGAGTTTTGGGCAACCTCCATTGACTATAAATCATGATACTTTATCTATAAAGGGTGACATCCAATTTTGGGATCACATAACCAAATCCATGTTGGTAACATAACCAACTTAATTTAAACTTATACTAAAACTAAAATGTTTGATTAATGTCACATGCGCAGATGGTGTTCCCTCCCCCTCTCCAAGTGCGCCACGTGTCATGCCTAGTGGCCATAAAACTAACATATCATAACTAACATAACATCAGGATTTTAATAATACACATTTAACATTGATACATTCCTGTAATCATTTAGGTTCATAGTTTTATAGTATGACAGAAATTATTAAATAATTAAGTGATATTCCACACATAGTACTTCATTTTCAACAAAATAGGTTATAAAATTTAAACCCTTGATTCATTAAAGAATATTTTCCTTCATTTTTTATGATCAAATGTGATGTAGATATTTTCCATGCTATAGTTATTTCATATCATTACATCCAATTAAAAAACACATTAAAATGTTGGATGAGAACAAAAAACACACTAATTGATATAAAAATATAAGAAACTCATTATTCTAGTAAAAATAATGGAAACAAAAATAAATGTTTAAATTTTTTCACAATAAATGTGAAAAACGAAAATTTTCCCAAATAAACAATTTAAAACCTCTACCAATCATATTAATGCTATTATGTCCTCCTGGGAACACATCAGTAACCAAGAAAATGATTTTTAGTGAAAAGATAGCTTTCACTTTTCAAAGTTTGTATAATTTATTTTTGAAAGATTAATTTTTATATTTAAAACTCATTGAAATCAAATAAATACCATGTATAAACATTTGGAAATAATATTCATCGCTCGTGTTTCACCAGTATGAGATAACTCAGAATCAGCTAATTCCAAAAATAATTTATCTATTGCATAAATTTTTACCTAATTCATTGGAGGGATATATCCAAGACCTACCCATAAACATATATATATTCTAACAGTAATTAAAATTATAAAAAATATCGAATATTTCATATTTAAATTATAATATAATTTTGAACCCATAATCAAAATCGCATTAAATTTACTCAAAAAAATAAGTATAAACATCCATTTATTTTTTTCAAAAAATAATTCATAGAAAAATTGAATAGTATATTCATTGAAAAATAATATAAAAAATTATTTTCTATTATTTATAAAAAAATAATTATTATATTCTTTGGATAAGGTGGTCATGTAGTAAGCATTACAAAAAACATTCCTTTCACACTTTTATAAAAAACCATAATTTATCATATAGAAACTATATGGTATGTTACTTATTAAAACATTGTAATGAAATTAAAAAATTATATCAAACCATTATTTTAGTATTACAAATAATATTATTTAATCTATTTTAAGAATATGAACGTGTATGAGAAATAATTTAAAATAATACGTAAAAACATTTAAAAATGATGTTTTAAAGAGGAATATGTTATCTTTTGTCTCCTATTACACTATACATTTTCTAAATCCTAAATAATAAAATTATATTAATTATTTAAATGATTATGAACATTATTCATGTTTAATACATTACTGTTAATCCTTTTATTTCATTTATTACCATGTTTTATTTAGTTACCAAAGTTTATGTCATGTTCTTAAGGTCATTTCGTCAAAATCATCTTTGGTGTGTTGAAATTGGTAAAGGGGTTCATGGTTCTATAATCACCTGAATCATAAAATTGTTATATTAATAGTTATTTTATTTTAATAATACTTTTAATATGATTATTGTAATTTTTTGATGAAAATTAAAATATATTCTTCCATGGAGATTGTAGTTCACACCTATACAAGATTGATATTTTCAAATTTTTATCATATGAAAAGAATATATAATGAATTATCCTAAAATAAAAATATTATTATAGAAAATATATTTAATAATTAAATCCATCCTTTTGAGTATCCATGTGAGGTTATGAAAAATGATTTACAATGTTTCATGGATATGGTTTTCTACAAGTACAAATGAGTGAAGTTTCTATTTTCCATTGGATAAGAGGAAAATAAAGATGATAAAATTTTATATTTTAAAATAAATAATTATGTCATAATAAACATATATTACTATTACATAGATCTTTATATCCAGCAGTGTGAGGTGGTTATAAAAAATTAAACACATCATTTCTTAGTGGTTTCACTCCACACATACACATGAGTGATATTTACATTTTCCATTTGATTGAATTGAGAAAAAAAACTGTTTTTACATCACCATAGGTAAATAGTAAATAAACATGAAATATTTTGGTTAATACTAAAACCTATTCCTTGGATATCATTATAAGGAATTCAATTTAAGCCTTACAGGATTGGACTTTTGGTGAGAAAAGTACCTCTAGAAGTGGTGGAGTAGATTTTTGGAGGTATTGAAGTAGATCTTGGTCACCTATGATGATCAAAGTGTGTGGAAATGTGAGGATAAGAGATTTTCTTAGACTTGTGAGAGGTTTGAAATATATAAAAAATTATGAACATTAAAATTTAATAAATATACTTCTCATGTAATGTGGCCCAATTTTTTCAAATTTAAGTTATACAATAATTTAGGATAAAAATACACTCATAAAATAAAATGTATACATGTTTTATAGATATTTGAAATTTTATCTCATTGTTTCACCCCCCCATTTAACCATTGTAACCCATACCTTGGTGAATTTTTTTACATGGATACTATTAATTATGAATTAAAATACAATTGGAATCATTACCAAACATGAAAAAAATTATTCCAAATATTTAATCCATTTTATAATATTAATTTTGTGGTAAAAATCAATTTAAATATAAGTTTAAAAGAAACAAAAAACCATTTTTATGAAAATTTCTTTAATGAATAAAACTATTTTTACAGACTACTCAAGTATAATATTAATTAATATTTAATTAAAATGATAAAATTAAATTAATATATACTTAGTTTACCATAAACCCAAATCATATTAGAAAATAACCTTGTTAAAAAATGATTAAAACAGAAGAACAAAAAATAGTTTTTATTTGAATAAAAACATTACATAGATTTCCAAAAATTATGAACACAGATATCTAAGATAAACATTATAATTTTAAATTAATTATAATACTTATTAAGTATGTATGTTTCTAAATAAATAGTTTGTTAAAAATTCAAGTCATTATTATATAATGATAATCTCAAACAAATTAATGTATTTGTAAAATTGATATTTTTCACTATTTAACCCAAAATCAAATATTCTATAAAAATATAAAAACATTATCTCAAATTTATTATTAAATTATTATTTCATAAATTAATTACATTTAATAGATATAAATTTAAAATTTTATGAAATTTATATTTAAAATAAACCATTGAAAATAATTAATTACACAAACTAATTTCAATTTTTATTAAAAATTTATATAATATTATTTATAAGACTATAATGAATATAAATCAATAAAATAAATAAAAATTAATCGTTAAATTTATTTATTTATAGGATGCATTTTTTTTCAAATTATTACCACTATAATATATTATTTCTTCATTTTTTTCTTAAAAATGTTTAGGATATTAATCCCTCATATCTTTTTTAGATTCCCATGTTTCTTCTGTATTCTTGTTATTTATCCAAAAAACCTCAAACAAGTGAATTTTTTTATCCAACATATGTTAAATAAAAATTCTAAAAATTCCACTATATTTTCCATATAATAATTATTTTCATCAATCTATACAATGTTAGGGCACAAACATGATGTAAATCAAGTATATCTTTCCCTAACAATGACACATTTATCGAATCATGTACTTAATATAAACTCAGAGGTAAGGCTACTTTGAGAAAAAATAGTTCCACCATATCCAAAATATAACATGGAAAAATATTCCATGGACACAATTTTCCTCTCCGTCCAAAAACCATAACACCTTCCCAATGAGATAATTTTTGAAAAACAGGATCCCCTTTCTCAAATGAAAGAAATTTCTTCTAATTATTTACCCAAATTTTCAACCTACTATATACTTCCATCATATAGTGTTGAATCATTTTTACCTTCTCAGTCATCACTTATTATAACTATATAAAAAAATACTTTTATTGACTAATTACATACATTATAGAGTTTGAAAAAACTTTTAATATAATACCTCAAATGGTGTCATATGTATTCAACAATGAAAACAATAATTATAATAAAATTAATTTAATGATGTTTTATATCATAACTTCCTCGATGATCGAATGAGTAATCATAGACAATACATTAAAAATATGATATTTAAAATCTATCTTTATATTATATCAAGGATGAAAATCTATGTTGAAATTTAATTTAGTACCTAATTACATCTAAAGACCTTTTTCAAAATATAAATGTAAACCTTGGATCAAGATTGTATTTAATTTACTGAAGAAATCCATATAACCTGAAAATCTCATTAGAAAAATGTCTATAAAATTGATCTAATGACATATGATCTCAAATTTCAATAAAATTAATATAGTAAGTTATTAGATCAACAATAACCAAATTTTCAGTATTACATTGGGAGATCTTCAGTAATCCAAAAAAATTCAAGGATATATTCCCCCATTTTTATTAAAGAACAAGACATAGATGAATTATCCAATTATGTAGTTTTAATTCATATTTAACCTAATATGAAGTCAAAAATCTAATGGTAAATTTAGTAATTTTTTCCTTATTCCACCCCACTAATAATATTCTTGAGGTCACTATAAATCTTAATTCAACCCTAATGAACGAAACATGAAGTTTTTTAGCTACAGATAATAATTATTTCTTTGGATGAATATAAATTGCTTCACATAACTCTTTTATATGCCTTATAACACCATATTTTCTAGTATTAAATTTATAGATCTTACCATTATTATCAACTTCTATAATTTCTTGCAACTGATGATCTTATTTCTCAACATTCTTAGTTTTTTTTGAGAAATATTATCTCAATAACACATGAACCGAAAGAGAATGAGTTTCTATAAACATAAAGTCTAGTTAATATATTATCAAATCATTAATTAATTTATAATATTCCAAGAAAAATATAGTTAATGGTGTATTGTATTTTCAAATCATTGAATCAACTACCTTGTTTTCCTTACCTATATGATAGTGAATTCTTAATTCATAATCCTTTTTTCTATCCATATTTTCTGCCTCAATTTTAACAATTTTTTATTGAATATATAATCTAGAGTTTTATGTTCATTATATTTTAAACTTATCTTACCATATAAAAGATGAATCTCTTTTTAAAAAAACTATTGTGTCCATATCATGGAAATAAATATGAAAATTATTCTCATGAGGTATCACTTAATTTTATGTATATAAAATAACATGATCATTATGCGTCAAACAAATCCAAGGAACTTCAATGAAGAATGAATATAAATCAAAATTTCCTCAATTATTTATGGAAATTATAACAATAGAGTATTAAACAATATTATCTTTAACAATATAATAAATTCAACACACTCCATTTTCTAAATGAATTTAGCATCCTTTCTAGATTTATTTGTATGTGGGTAATATAACCAAACAAATTTTCAATAAACCCTTTTGTTTTAACCCAATTATCCAATAAAAATTATTAAATAGCATTAAAAATATTTGATCTTAGCCACTCAAAAAAATATTAATTTATGTTGATCACAATTCATAAATATATGGAAACAATATTCCATGGAATGAAATCCCCAATTACCAAAATTTTTATTTTCCAAATTTTCCATATATCTATATTTCATTTATGATATAAAAAACAATAGTTATATGTTTCTCTTTATATTTATAAATTTTTTATGATTATTTAATTTTATCAATGAATTCCACTATGAATTTATACCAAAACTCACAAATTTGACTATTCCTATATTGATTTACAACCAAGACATCCCAACTTTAAACTGTCCATATTATTTCAATTATATTTAAAAGATATATTCCAATCCCATCTATAATGGGTTTGAAATTTTTTTGATATTTTATCAAATATATGAAATCATTATTATATAAAATTAAAGAGTTATTCTTAAAATAAAATAAAACTACTTCTTTTCTTATCAATTTTTTTTTGAAATCCAATCCATTCCTAGAATAAAATCAAACTACACTAATGAAAATATAATAACATTTTCTAAAAATCGATTCCACATTTGATAATAAGAATGTTCTTATAAATATTTGTTACATAAATACACCCATGGAACAGTTTTTAAACAAAGTTATATCTTAATTTCAGGAGTTGATATGTCCTTTTTTCTTGTAAATTTTCAAAAAAAAATTGTGGAGACCCCTTATAAAAAAATTCAATGTTATAATTAGAATAGTCATGTAATGTACCAATATTGAATTCTTTTAATGTTCCAGAATTCACTGAGGTAGTATAAAATAATTTTTCAAAACCCAACTACATAAAATCCTGATCATTTCCATATTTTATTATTTTCCTCCAATATATATTATTATAGTGGCCCATATGATTAAAATTAAAGAATTTTACAATTGGTTTATCATTATACATGTAACAAAAAAACCACACTCCTTTTTTCGATGACACAAAAAATATTTTATCCTAACATAGTAGAAACACTTCCTCGATCCTGTCAAATGTCCCTTGAAATTTAATTTATTATATTTATTAAATATTGGAGGCATACCTCATGATTTCTTTATTGGAATATAACTCATTTATTGTAACCGCTACATCTTCTTACACGTGTTTTCAAAAGGTATATAACTATAAAAAAATCCACTTTCTTGGTACATATAACAACTTATTTATAGATTTTAAATTCACAAGAGGAAAAATATATTTGTATACATGGTTTTAGTATAGTATAAAATATAAAAACATTACTCTCATAGTTTAGAATTTAATTTTTTGAACACCTAGATACTCTAGTGATGTTTTCTTCATAAGTAGAAACTAATTCATCTTCCTTTTTACCAAATTCATGAAAAATTCATTAAATTTTATATTAAATAGTATTATAGAATGTTTCTTGAGAAAAATATCTATAATGAATATCTAATATGTGGAATAAATTTCATTATCTCTATTATATTATTTATTGAATACCACAAGTAATCATCTTTACCTAAAAAATGGTAAATGAAATAAATTTCATTTGGATTTACTGAACATCCCGAATCCTAAAATTGCCTTTCCCGAGCATTGATCCAGTATACATCATTCAATAAGTCTAATAAACCAAAAAATATTAGACAGTTATTTTTCATTAAATTCTCTACTGTTTACATATTTTTCTTATGATAATTAAATTTCAATATTTTATGGGTTCCACCATTTATTAGCTATCTTAATTAATATAACAAAGCCACAAACTTCTCATCTATATCCTTTAATATTTCCGGTTCATTTTTTGGAAGTATATTATCCTCTTGATTCAATCTTACCTCATCCTCCTTGTTTGCATTGTGGTAAAACTATAATGAACTAGATGTTTATAAATAAAATTTTATTTGGGATTAAATAAAATTTTCTATTATGTATTATGGATACCAAAAAGACTAGAAATTCATTAGATTTTTTATATCATACTGTATATAAAATAATGTTATGAATCATAACCATTGATAAAATAGACATTTAATAGTGATCATATGATTAGTATCAATATAGGATTTTGATAAATCCAACTGGCATTGACAGAGTGATATACTCAACCATTAATATTATACCATTTGAATACCATTATTCATATATTAGAAAGGAGGAATCATCATGGGGATTTTCCCTCGACCAAGGAAAATCTATGATCCAATAACTAAGGCATGACTGAAACCATTTATGGGAGAAATTTAGCCTCATCGATATCATGACCCAAAATATGTATGTTGAAAACCCCCATGAAAATCTCCCTATCATACAACTTACCTACATAGAGTTAAGATGTATAATAAAGTTCTACTTATCAATACTAAAGAAATATGATTATTTATACTTTATTTTCAATATAAAAATTCATATATTTATTACTTATTATTGTAAATTTATAAAAGGTTTTGATTTTAATTTTCTAGAATAAAAATTATATTTTTCAGAAATATGTTATTTTAATTTGTTAATTAATTCAATGAATTAATTAATTTTAAAAATAAGTAATATTTTTTAAAACTATTTTTATTAAATATTATTTATTAATTTTAGTTCATAATACAATTTAACAAAGTCAAATATATTGTTTTGAAGGGTTCAAAAACAATTATTGTCAATAAAAACAACATTTCTCAATAAATGACTTATATTAACTTAAAATTGAAAATAAGCATGTTTTGAAATTTATTTTGGTAAAATAATTTTTTTTTGAATTGTAATGTCACATTTATAAAAAGATGAATTTTACAAAAAATTTCTAAGATAGTCCATTTTTCAGAAAAAAAATTTAATCATGATATAAATATAAGGTGAGTATTATGAAATCATAATGGGCCAAAAGTTATATAATAAATTATATTAATAAAATAAAAGAGAAAATATTTGTTTCCCACTAAATGTAATAGTATTATGAGTTTATTTTTTTTGATATAATGTGTCTTTTATGAATTCTCTAAAACAGATATTATATTTTAAGGTTTTAAAATCATTTCCTTATCAGCATTAATCACTTCCATAATACTAAGTGTAATATTTTATTATACTCATCCTTTGGACTTATAAAAAATGAAAAACACTCTAATTTGTAAAATAACATTCGAATAAACCATTTTTTGGTTTTGAATCATTATTACTTTATTATATAGATTCCCATACCTAAGATTGAGAAAAAATAATGAACTCCCTTATCTTTTCCAATATAAACTCACCCAATATCCCATTATACTTCACTAAAAGATCATTTAGCACATAATTAATTCACACTCATCACTTTATTGTCCTTATATGGTTCCCTCGATCTCTCATGAACCTCCTCCCATGCTTTTTGAATCACCCTCTCATGGTATGGGTTCTCCCTCTCTTCTTTTTATTCAAGAAAACAATTTATGTTATTATTCATAATTTCAATTTTTTATTATTTATTTTTGTTTTTATAAATTAAAAATTATTCCATTTATATTTACATCTAATGAAATAACACATTAAATCTCATTAATCCCACCCACAATCCTTTCTATATTATCGTTATGCAGCCAAAATTGTCATGTGATTTTCTATTTTAAAAGTAAGGGATGCTAATCTCTTAATATAAACATAAGAACCCTCATTTAAATTAGTCTCTTTAATATCAGTTGGTTATATTTTCATTAATTTATTCCCTCTAATTTTTAATTTTATGAATTTTGTCTACATGTAAAAATTTAGTTAGGGCCCTTTCTCTCTTAAATTCAATTCATTCACCATATTTGTATTTATCCTTTTAAATGACAAATGTTTAATATTTTATGACATTAAAAATATCCTCTATTATAAAATTTAGTTCCAAATAATGTTATATCATTTATCCACTCTCATTATATAATTTACCTATGTAGTCTATATGCCAAAATTTAGTGAGGGATTTTTTTCTTACAGTATTTGTTCAAGCATATTTTTCATCTTATGCATTTTATTTAAAATTAGTTATGTTTTAATATGTTTTTACACATCCCTATTACTATATATTTTATTTAAATTTTTTATATTCCTTTTTTCTCCCATTAAACTATTTTATAAATCTTAATGTTCTAACATTACAGTTTTGAAATTTCACTATGAGATTATCATTCAAAAACTCTATATTATGAATAACATCGATATTTCCACTCATAGGTATTCACCTAGACATAACTATAATAATATTATTAGGAAATTTCATGTATTTATTCCAATCTCTTAGATCATGGGATTAAATTTGATAAATAATGATTCTATTTTGACTGATCTATGTGGCATGCTTATTTATGCACATGATATGAAAGACACGAGTGAACCATGAATTATATAGTGATCTAATACATTGGGTAATGTTTTAATCTTAGGAGATTTCCTGAAAGGTATTATGTAGTTAACATAATCTATCATATGAGTTTTCCACCATTTTATAATTTATTGGTTGGTAACCCTGGCCTATGTTTATGATGTCATGTTTAAAGTTTTGGAACATTCCCATGTTTCTTTATTATTATCATGTTATGTCATGAATATTTGTTCATGTTTATGATAATAACCCTTTTTATGTACCATTTATATTCATATTGTCTAAAATGTAATAAATTTTTCATGTTTTTATTTTTTATTCCCTAACCATTATTTATTACATATCCCTTTATTATGTATGTCCCTAAGTAATCCCATACATTTTTAATTATTATAGAATACAATGATCATGTTAAATAAGTTTTTGATAATGGTGATATACCACCTATTTTAAGTTTCAATGTAATGTTCATAATTATCCAAATTCAATATAATTCTCAACCATCTAGGCTGTATTATGTGTACCTTTATCTAATAAAACATGAATTTATGAGTAACAAAGATAATAGTTGTCATTTTTAGTATTAGAGGGAGATTTAGTTATTTGTTGTATTAGGATTAGAAAACTATTATGAATTATTTATGGAAATAATAAACATAATATTACATCCCAAAATTATGGTAAAGTATTGAGTATGTTGTATACCACAAAATTCATCCCATTCTAGATACTACAATTGGATGTGGATGTGACAAAGATGTACCTATGGGTAACTCTTGAAAATAGTACATTTACCTTGACTGGATTGTGAACTAGTGAATAAAAAGAGTGCCTATTGCACACTGAGATTTATAATCCTATGGTATATGGTTTGGTAAACTCACAATATCATTTTAAACCACTATTATGGAAACAAAAATTATTATAAGAGATTATGTTCGAAAATATATCAAGGATAACATAGATGGAAGAATATAAATACAATAAGTTTAGAAAATAAATGCAATTTAAAATTTATCACATTAATGTTATCAGATTACTATTTATATGCTTAATATTATTAAAGTAATCATCCCCAAGTTTTCCTTTATTCTATACAATGGCAGTAAATTAGAAGAACCAAGTAAACAACCAATGTTATGGGAAATTTTGATGACTTCCCAAAGATAGTTCCAACCCAATAAGAGTTGTAACCATTAAAATTTTGATGATAATATCTCAATATAACCATGTTCTAGATAGATATGTAAAATATGAAGCACACAAAAATACCACTATGAAAGATAAATCTATAATTGATATCTTTTGTGAAAAAGGCCTTTGGTTTTCTAAGGGTCATTTTTTCTGTTAATTGTGGTGAAATTGATCAACTCCACTAGGAATATCTTCTACATCCTTCAATGTTTTGAAAAGTAAATTGGTATACTATTTTTTTAGTTTATTTATAAATAATATGATCAGTGGTGGTCATTTATCCATAATACAAATTATTAGGAAGATATTAAAGCAATAAGGTAGAAGGAATTCTGAAAAAAAAATTCAAAACTATTTTCCTCACACTCTATAAATTAAAATGGAAAGGTAATTATTTCCCTTAAGAAAAAAAGTTGATAAACCCATGGGGGTTTATGATAAAAAACATCAATTGACATGAAGGATACACCTTCATCGTTTTCACTACCCTTGAATGAAAATTTAACCTCTTATTTAGTGGGATAAAATCGAGTCTACAAAAATCCATAGATATTTGAGACTTTCATAGCTATAAAGAAATTGTTTGATGTTCCCTCAATGTGAAAATAGAGACATTACCAAATCAAGTGTCTGATTGGGACATGAAGTGAAAATTTGAGTTTTATTTTGGTGGTTATATGGATAAATATAATGTTAATCTAAAATTTCAACATCCCACTTGTCAAAATAGTGGAAATAATAACCCTGAAATTTACTAAAGGGGGTGAGAAAATTCATAGTTGTGTGAAAGAAGGGAACCTAGAAAGTGATTTAGGCATAGAAACCCCATTAAGTAATGTAATAGAGGATTTATCCTGTCAACCAGTATCCATTTTACTAATGTCTCAACTGCAAATAACAATGACACCATCCAATCAAATGAAAAAAATTAAAGGGTGCTCAAAGACACTTAGTGCTAACAACCTCTTAGGAAAAATGGTTAAGATTCTTCCATACCAACCATTAAGATGGATCCGAAAATTAATTGGTGATAGGTACTCTAGTTATTCAGTCAATAATAGAAAACATATTTTTTATTATGGATCTATTAATTCCTTCATATCATAGATGTTTAGTGTCACTGTTCAAACACCACTAAAAATCATGGAATTAGTATAGTTAGTGAGAATTGAAGATTGTGAAGTTATTTCATACCATGTATATAACTCCTTCCTTGAAAAATAATTTTGGTTTAACTTCCGAATGAACCTAGTGATACTCCTATTAATGGATATTGATGTCATTCTTGTTATGTGTTGACTTTCCTTACATAGAGCCAACATAAATTGCTTCAAGAAAGAAAAAAGATATTTGTATCATGAATTTTACTCAGATTATGTACCAATGAAAAGAGAAGGATTAATCTTATTTATCTCCAACATCACAATCATGGATATTATTCCCTAAAAAAGTAATATCTATCTCAATGTATTGATTATAAGGAAAAGATCACCCTTGAAGACATTCCCATTGTGAGTGTATATGCCGAAATGTTTCCTGATGAATTTTCATGAGCTCAAAAATATCCCTATAAAGAACATGATCCTCTTCCATGTATTGATGGAATTTTTGATCAACTATATGGAGGAAGATACTTCTCTAAGGTGTATCTTCGGTTGAGGTATTTTCATGTTTGGTGAATAAGTAGGATATCCTAAAGACTGCATTCTATTAAAGGTATGGGCACTTTGAATTCATAGTGATTCCATTTGGACTCACCAATTATACATAAATCTTCATGAACATTATGACTAGAGTCTATAGAAATTATATTGAAAAATGTTTGGTTGTATTGGTATATGATATTACAAGATACTCCAAAATAAAGGAGGAGCATGAGAAGAATTTAAGAAATATGATAAACATTTACTAAAGGAGAAGATTTTTGAGAATAATTGAAAATGTGTGTATTGGTTAAATGAAGTCTCACTATAATGGAAAATATCAAAATAAATGGGATATATGTTGACCCATCAATGAATAAAAAAATTGATGGATGGGTGAGGCCAACATCTAAGACAAAAATCAATAGTTTCATTATGTTATCTAGGAATTATCATCAATTTGTGAAACATTTATCAAGATTTTCAAACAATATAACCCATATAAAATGGATGTGAGTAATGTGTTTTTAGATTAATGAATATTAAGCGATATTAAAAGAGTTCCAAAAGTGTCTTATCCCTACACTTTTACATACGATACCCTTGACTGGGGAACTTTTTATGGTGTATGACATTACTTCAAAGAAGAGATTGGGTTATGTACCAATGTAAGATGGAAATTTGATAGACTATAACTCAATTAAATTGATGGTTTAGGAACATAACTACCCAATGAATGATCTGGTTTTGGTTGTAGTAATCTTCTCTTTAAAAATATAGTGGCATCATCTTTTTAGGGATAAGTGTTAAATATAAATGTACCATAAGAGTCTCATTTATATATTCACATATAAATAGATGAATATGAACCAAATAATATGGTTTGGGATAATTAAGGATTATTACTAATCAATCACCTATTATCCCAGGGAACCAAATAAAGTGGTAGATTATCTTAGTAGAAATCATCATACAATTTTATCATTAATGAAAATTGAGAAATATTTGATCATCTTAGATTTGGAAAGGATGGACGTGGGAATGATAATGGAAGGAAAATCATTAATTATTTCTTAAATGACTGCTTAACCATCACTTCTAGAGAAGATAAATTATTCTAAAAGGGGTGATGCAGAAATTCCAAAGTTGGTGGAAGCTATAAGAATTGTGAAATCCTCATAGATCAAAATTAATGATGGAGTTGTAAGATTTCTTTCATGACCATGTGTACCATCAAATCATATGTTAATAAAGGAGTAGTTGGATGATGCACATCGCTCAGCCTTCTCCATCCATCCATGAATCAAAAAATGCTATGATATCTAAGAGAACTATTGGTGGTACAATATGGAGAATGAGATCACTAAAAATATATTATGGTGTCTTCTATATATTAAGGATAATTATGAAAGTAAAAAATATAAGGTGGTGGTGAAACAATAACTCTTAACTACATAGAAATGGGTCAATAGAACCATGTAATTTTTTAGTGTACTTCTAAAGAAATAAAGATTAAATTATTTTATATGGGTTAGTGTGGATCATCTAACAAATACTGCTCAATTATTTTTAATTTAGGAGGTCATATCATTCGACAAAATTGCATGGATTTACATTAAATAAGTGGTTAGGTTGTATAAAACACCACTATTAATTGTATCCAATTATGGCCCAATATTTACCAAAATGTTTTGTAAGTGTCTCTAATAAGATCTAAATTCTATTTTATTCTTAAACATAGATTATCACTCTAAATATGATGTCAAATATGAGCAGAATATACAAACCCTTAAGGACATGTTGGGAATATGGTCAATGGAACAAAAACGAGGATGAGTGAAATGTCTTCCTATGTTTATATTATTGAATAATAACAATATCCAATCAAGCATCCAAATGGATCCTTATGAATCCCTTTATGGGCAGAGGAGTAGAACACGTGAATGATGGGAGGAAGTTGGTGAACACAAACTTATAGGTCCAAAAATGGTTAAAGAAATGTTGGAAAAGGTCAATAACATCTAGAAGCACATCAGGACTACTCTAAATCAAAATAAGTGCTATGATAAAAAATTGATGATACATGGTGTTTGAGGTTGGATTAATTTATTCCTTTGAATATCTCCATGGTAGAAAGGCAACATATTTGTGAATAATAGAAAACTAATTCCAAGACACATCAGTCCAAATTAGATTCTTGATCACATCAAAACAGTTTCCAATTGACTAGAAATACCACATAACCTATCTCATGTACATGATGTGTTCTATGTTTCCATGTTGAGGAAATTCATACCATACCCCCAACATTTGTTTCATTCAGAGGTGGTACCTTTTTACAATGATCATTTTTATGATGACCATCCAATAAATATCTTATACATTGAGACGGTGTTTAATGAAACAATACAATTCACCTGGTCGAAGTTCTATAATGAAACCCCAATATTGAATATGTGATGTGTTAACTAGAGGAGGTGATGAAAATGAAATACCCTCATCTATTTGGGGGTTTGAAATAAAAATTTCTATTGTAAAATTTATGAAGAGGGATTATTGAAACAACCCCCAATTTTATAAATGAAATTACCTTTGTGATTGAATTAAATTCCCTAATATGATTTATGGTAATAGAAAACACATGCACTTATTTAGTTTTATAATATACCTTGATATTTAATAGGATGTTATTTATTGTAACCATTGATAATATATTTGTTCAATAAATTTCATATGGTTATTAGTAATTAGGGTTTTGATAAATCCAATTGACGCATCCGAAGGAAGTGATGTGCTCAACCAGTTATATCATACCATATGAAGCACATTTATTAGAGTATATAAGGGAGATATAATCACTGGGAATTAACCTTGACCATTCCAAAGATGACACCCTATAAATAAGGCATGATGAAAACTATTTACAAGATAATTTCAAGATCATTTTGATCACAGAAAAAATATTGTAAGCTAAACCACCACCTTAAAATAACACCATTTCAGACCACATTCTTACGGAGTTTTTATGGGGTGTTAAATTGAAATGTATCATGAACCTGCTAATAAGAAAATTTATATTTAATTTACAATTGAATAATTTGTATATTTACATCTTATTATAATATCTTTTTAAATGGTTTTGATTTTGATTCTATAAAAGGAATTATATTTTTTTGGTATTATGTAATTTCAATAAAGATATTACTTTTGATGAATTAATAAATTTTTGGAATAAATTAAATTTAAAAAAAATATTATTTTTAAATAATATTTGTCAATTTTATTTGATGATATAATTTTACAAGTTCAAAAATAATTTTTATTACGGTCTGAAAATTTTTATTGTAAAAAAAACTAGGTATTAATCAAAAAACATAGAATCACATTTAAAAATATTAAATAAATATATTTATAAAATTATTTGGATAAAATTTATATCATTTATGTAATAGTAACATCAATATTATCCTAATATTATTTTTTCATAATTTTTAAAGATAATGGAATTTTCTCATAAAAATTAAATATAGTATAAATATACGAGTTGTATTATAACATCATAGTGAACCAATATTGATTTAATAAATGTTTTCTTGGGTATCTTTGAAAAAATATTTATTTCACTTATAATATAGTTTTTTTCATGTAATATTATAATTTTAATAATTCTTTTTGAATTATCTAAAACCTGTGTTGTCTTTTATGGTTTTAAATTCATTTCTATATAAGCATGACTCACTTCACACATCCCTAAGTGCAATATTTTATTATTTTTAGACCATTTCTATAAAATTTAATGTAAATCACAACACATTAGTATAATACACTTTAAAATAAAAAGGTAACTTTTGAGGTTTTTATTACTATAGTATATAGAGTCCAAAACCTACGTTTCCGAAATAATAAAGAACTCCCCTCTCATTTCCTATATAACCCCAACAAATATCCAATTAGTCTTAACTAAAAAACCATAGAGCACATAGTTAATAGTCCATATTCTCCCTATATTACTTAAAAGGTTTATACATTATTTCAATAATCCCCTCCCAATATTTTGGAACCACCCTCTCAATGTAAGGGATCTCCCTCTCTTCTTTTAACTCAAGCTCATCTTTTATATCATGCCTCTAAATTGTTATATTTTCTTGTTTTGGTATGTTTTATTGCATCCCTATTACTTATATTTTTATGTAAATGTGATGATATACCCCATTAAATCTCATTAAAACCTCATTTTATCCTTTATGTACACCTATTATGTGGCTGAAAGATTCCTATGATTTTCCATACAAAAAATAACAGACCTTCAACTATTATTTTCAATTTAGGAACCTTATTTAAAATAATCGATTTTAATATCAACTAGTTATGTTTTAATTCATTTATAAAAATACCTTTACTTTCCACTTTATGATATTTTAATGATAGGTCATTTATCCCTTATCATATTGACCTTTACTTAAGTTGTTACCATGCTGATATTTAGTAAGGGGCATCTCTCCATTCCTTTAAATTCAAGAACCTTATTTGTATTTACCCTTTTGAATACAAAATGGTAAACCTTTAATGAATTTATAAATATTACAATAATTTAAAATTGATTTTAAAATAATAAGAGACCATTTATCACATCCCATTGTAACACTTACCAACGCCACAACTATGTTGAAATTTAGAAAGGGATTATTTCCTTCTCCTCATTTTTCAAGTATCTTCTTCATTTTATTTATTTTATTTACAATACCTAATGTTGGTATTTATTTTTTTCACATCCATATGAAAATATATTTTATTCCTAAATGATTATAGACCCCTTTCAGTCCCATTAAACAGTTTTATTAATCTTTATGTACTACAGTTATGTTATCTAAATTTCACAGTGATTTTACATTCCAAACAATTATATTGTGAATAAAATAAATATTTCCTCTCAAGAGTATTAACATAGTCGTGAATATATTAATTTTATTATAGAATTACCTTTATGTCTTATGCACTCATTTATTATAGATATAAATGTGATAAAAAATTATTCTATGTTGAATGATCTATGTGGCACAATTATACATGTGCATGATATGAAAACAATGTGTTTGACCTCAATTATATAGAACTCAAATGCATTGGGTAATTTTTAAGAATAATGAGACATCATGAATGGGATTTGGTAATGAACCAAATCCATCATATGATATTTTAAACCATGTTATGATGTCTTGGTGGCTATATTTATCCAATTTTTATGACGCATTGTTTAAAGTTATTTCAACTTTCCCATGTTACCTATATTTTATCATGCTATATCATGACTCTTTTCTCATGTTCACGATTGTCCCCATTTTTATGTTTTCCTGAAACACCTATTTTCTAGAATGTGATAATTTTTTCATATTATGTTTTTTTATTCCAATACTTGGATTTTTGAATCACCCCTTTCTTATGTTTGTCCTCATGTTATCTGATTAAGTTTTAACTAGAATGGAATATTATGATCATGTTAAGGAAGGTCCCAATAATGGATATATACCCCCTATTCTTAGTTGTTATGCAATGTACAAAATTTCTCAAAGACACTAGAAATATCTATCTTCTAAGTTTTATTATGTGTACCTTTATATAATAAATCATCAATTAATGTGTAATAAAGTCAAAGGATGTCATAAAACAAGTTTGAATATGAATGGATTTTATAAAGAAACATGGAAATCCTAAATATCAATAACAATATAACAACATATTAGAATATATTAACTGGTTCATTTAACATCATCATAGCCTCTATTGTTATTTAAACCCTTTCTCAGACAACAGTTATAGAAACCCCATCTTATCCAAACCGGGATTATGTTTTTATCATTAATGGGTTCAAATTATTAATGTTCTATGATTTTTCTTGGTTTAGGGTTTTAGAAAATTAAGAAATCCATTACATGAAAAAGGAAGAATTTTATGCACAATATACATTTATCAATCAAAATTTATACTTAAATTTAGACCCTTATTAAATTCAATATAATATTCCTTCTTTTAAGATAGTCATCATAGCATAAGTTTTATTGTTATATAATTCTTATGCATCCTTAGATCCCTAAAAAACATTTTAAAATTTTGGATGAGAATATAAAGAAAGTTAATTAGTATAAAAATAAAAGAAATAGGGTGGTCAAGTGAAAATCATAGAAATGCTTAAAAATGAATACATTTTTTCAAAATAATCCTTTAGAACAAAAAATAAATATTAATCACATTTGAAAAATCAACCATTTCTGAGAGAAAATATTTAAAACCCATATAGAGCATAAAAACTATGAATGTACCTTAGGAAAACATGAAAACACATTAAAATATTTTTTTTCTAGAAAGTAAACATTTCAATTTTAAAATAATGTATACGTTATTCTTTGAATAAAAATATTTACATATAAAAAGTGTCATAAGAATAAAAAACTATGTTATAACCAGGAGAACATTTTATTTATCACCTTTATTCACTCATGTTTCACTAGTAATAAAAAACTACAAATCAATTAATTTCAATTATCATTCCTATAAAGAATAAACTATTACCCAATGATTTGAAGGGATATATATTTTTGCCTCCATTAATGATCTAAAATTTACAAGAACCATTAAATGAATGAAAAAATAGAGATACATTCATTTTCCACTATATCACTCATTTTAACCAATCATACAAAATACTTACAATTAAGTCATAATAATGAAGTTAAAGATAATTTTATTTTCAAAAAATATAAAAAATAACATAATAATGGAAAAATGATATTCTTTCAAAAAATATTTAAACTTATTGAGGAATAAAAACAATTAATAATTTTTTTGATGGATGGATTTGATGATAATACAATAAATAATAAAAAAATCATTTCCAACTGTGATAAATAAAATTTAAAATAAAACCCGTAGAAAATATTTGTTATATTCAATTTTTAATCATTTTAAAAATAATAAAATCTAAATTCAAACCATGTATTAGTATAATTTAAGAAATTATTGAAAAAAATTTATGAATATGGATTTTAATGTTAAATATATTAAAATTAATGTTCCAAATATTTGAAAATAATGTTCTAAAGGAAAATACCTTACAATGAGTCTCGACTTACCTTTCAAAATATATAACTACATAAAATTAAAATATCATTTACTATTTAATAGATTAATATCAATTTTCCCTTATTAACTTATTATTATTAATTTTATTCTATTTATATCTATGTTCTATTTAGTTACTGAGTTTGTTAATTAAGTTCGTTCAGTCCAAAATAACTTTGGGGTATTGAACATGACCAAAGAGTTTAGGGTTACATAATTAAAAAATATTAATCATGTTATAGTTATAATGATTTAAAACTAAAAATACCTTATATCCATCCCTGAAATGTATTCATGAAAATAGAAATAATTAATTTAGTAGAGGTTGAAGCTCACATGTACACATGAGTGATGTTTTTAAATTTAAAATAGATAAAAACTAAATAAATTAGATGAAGAATTACCATTAAAAAATCATAACCATGTTATTAATATCATATTTATTTCTTATATAAATCCATATTACCATTCATAGGTGTCATTAATGAAAAAAAATTGCAATTTCATATGGAGATAGTAGTCTGCATGTACACAAGAAAAATGTTCCAATTTTCTAAAGGATAGAAAGGTAAGAGGGTATAAAATATTTTATAATTAAAAATAATTTATATAGATTGAATTGATCATTTTTACCATTCATGTGATGGGGGGATAAAAAAATACTTCACTTCGAGGAGGCAGTAGTCCACACATATGCACGAATGAAAATTTCATTTCCCCTATGATGGAAATGAGGTATAAATAGAAATTCATTAAAAAAAATAACATTTTATTATATTAAAGATAATTTTTTAATTATATTATGATATAAATAATCAATTTTAAGGATCTTTATGAATAAATAATCTTAAATTAATTTAGTTAAAACTTATACCTCCAACTTGATAGGGTAAAGGGAGTAATGAACTCACTAAAAAATTAAGGGACTTTTAGCTATATAACGTGGGGGAGTACCAAAATCTATTGATATATGGTGGAACTATGCCCATTCATCAACATATCTAAAAGGGGACATCAAAACCACCGGAACATATCCAATTTTTCATGCATGAAACCTTCCATCATACCATTGGATAAAAAAATAAATATACCTATATCACCTTCAAAATATACATGAATGGAAAAATGTATTTCATTATTCTTATATATGCGAAAAAATAAATAGGTTAGGTTATTTTTATTCTGAGAACTCACTCTTGATGAAAAATCTATAAAAAATGAAACATTGGTGAAGAGTAGGCCATGTGACAACAAGTAAAAACCTAATTAATCTATGAAATAAATAAATTTTATTTTTTATAAGTATTCAATTCATGGAATATAAATTCAACCTAGTTTTATAAAATAATTTATATAAATTTTCAATTGAAAAAGTAATAGTTATATTAAACAAAAAAATCCCATGGTTTTATTTAAAAGATATATCTCTTATTTTTAAAATATGAAATTGATAAATTGGACATAATTTATGACATCACCATTTCAAAAATAGTTTCATATATATATTTTTTAATTTCTATAAAATATATGATTTTAAAAAATAGTGAAAAATAACAATTTCACACATACTATCATTTATTTGACTATAACATAGTATAATAGCGACTTTTAAGTATATAAAACCATATTTGTATACCAAATATATATTTGATAAATAATATTATTTATTTAAAAAAATAATTAAGAAATTTTAATTATATTTTTGATATTTTGGAAATCATTTTAATGTTTTTATCCAAATAAAAACTATTTTTTGTTATTCCATTTTAATATAGTTTTTCAAAAGGTTCCATTTCATTTTGGTTTAGTTATAAAGTCAAATGTGTATCCCGATGTTTAACATAAATCAATTATTTTTTTAAAAGCATCATTATATCTGATTTTGGGGTCAAATAATTTTTATTATTTAAAAAATAATTTCTCAAAAAAAATAGTGTCTTTTTCTAAGTAATATTTAAGGTTTTTTACAAGATATAGAAATTAAATTTTTTTCAATTGATTTAATATTTTAAATCTTAATGTTTAATATTTTTATAGAGATTAATTTAATTTTGAGTCATAAAAATAGTTTCCATTATGAAATTCTGTATTCAAGGAATGTGTTAAAAGGGTTTGAGACACAAGTTAGACTAATATAAATGGATTCAAATATTTATAAAACATATAAAATTATTCCCTCGAGAGTGGATTTATATGCTAAGAGGTCCTAAATATTAAATTGGAAAATTTTGAACCATTTCCTTGAGAAATAAATTTATTTTATTTTAATTTTTCTATAATTTACAATGGTTCCACTCCACTCACTTATAAAATGGATCCTTTTATCCTCACTTTTACACACACTTTTAGCACCCAATATCAGCCAATATCATCAGAAATACCTCTATTTATATCTCCTCCAAACCTAGTAAGGGTATTGGTCTCACTGAAAAGCAATAAATGAATGGAACAAATCAAGGGAAAAAATAATAGGTCCTCTGATCAAAGTGTAGTGAGAAAACCATCCACCCATAGTATCGGTGAATCACTATATTCCAATAGAGTCACATATGATTACTTTGGGGTAATACAAGGATTACATTTTCATGACCCTTCCACTAGGGCCCATGCCATGGCTACCCCTAGCCCGCCTTACATATGCCAGAGGCTGGAGAGTAGCACTGAGTGAGCATATCCCCAAAAGGGAAATCATTTACCTTTAATCCTGTACATATGAACAAATATAAATCTACAGAAAGTAAAGAAAAATTAAACCAAAATTGCCACTGAATCAACTATTAAGAGTACATTACCAACTGAATGTACAAATGGGATAGAATACAAGCATAAAACCACAAAATAAAAATACAACTACCACGTTCTGTGTGCTTGAGACCCTACCTCATGGGAAGGTGATGGATAGATACCTGTAGCCATAGATGCATGCTTATCCATTCTATCACACTGAACACCACCTACTCCCAGACCAACAAGGCCTCCATAGAAGTTCCAATAATCTACATGAGATACAACATGTAAAGGAGAACCCCGTGCATGGGTGAGTAACACAATACTCAGTAGGGACTCCAAAACCCAAAGGAAAGTCCACAAAGCAAGAACATAAAGCATGACCACAATTAAAAGAAAAATTTAACCATTTATAAATCAAAGTTTAGAAAGTAAGATTATATATCATAATGTTGAATCATCTTGTACTATTGAGGTACACATCCTTATGAGTCACTATGGTTTTCTAGGGTATTGGACCACTGAGGTCTGCTCTTCTAATAGACTACTCAGGTCCACTCAGCTACTAGACCACTAAATCCCGCTTAGCGACTGGACCACTAGGGTCCCCTCATCTACGGTACCACTTAGATTCACTCAGATAGAAAACCACTCATGTCCGATCGTTATGTCCTTCATGACACAACTAGCCATAGGGTTTCCGCACTCTAGTGTGCTTGATTCCAGGAGAATAAACACCACAAGCCATCAGTTGTTTCTTTACATTCAATAAAACTCACATAGATTATACCCAAAGGATAGTCTCATCGCAAGGGTCCCAACTCTATAGAAGGTGTGTAAATCAGATGCTCGGTCTGAAAGATATTGGAATATTATTAAAAAGGGGCTGGCTACATCTGGGCCTAATCCAACATAGCCAGACTGACCCAAACAACCTGGCCAGGGGTCCCACATAGCTCAACCCATTTTAGCCAACCCAATCTGACCTAGTTGGTTATGGGCTGACCTGGTCAGGCCTGGCCTAATGGTCATGCCAATTGGGCCTTGTCTGACTGGCCTGGTTCAACGATGGGCCCTACCAACCGGGTCACCCTCTGAATTTGTTCTCATCTTGTATGGTGCAACTTTGTTGGACTGGTTCTCACCTGTCTAATTGCCTGGTGGCCCGATTTCCCATTCAGCCCAGCATGCATAGGTGGGCCGATTCTTCTCCATCCCAAGGCGCCCAACAGAATGGTTCACTCTAGCAGCCTAGACCATATCATAGGGCTAGCATTGGTTCTACCTAGACGTTGTGATGGTGTCTGATTCACCCGGCCACGTAGCTAGTTTAGGCCGAACACCTCCCCTCTACATGTAGTCCAGTGTGGACCGTGTGCTAGAAAATACCACAACCCACCCCATGGTCCACTCAAACTGACGCAACATCCAACTGGTGTTCCCCCACATGCACCTCCATGGCCATTGCTAGCCTCATCCTCCGCCACCTCAACTATATGCCTCTCACCCATGGCCGCCGCCATAGACCACCACTGTCGTCTTTCGATTTGGTGGCCCTTTCCACCACCTTGGCACTCTTGTACATGACCTTATGTCACCACCATGGCCCGCATGGCCATGAATCTACCTCTACCACCACCAGCTCCCATGTTGGTGGTTGTTCACCTAACATTGTTGTCTTCCTTAGCCTCCTTCCTAGGTATATCCACTGTTTCCATCCTTCTTGGACCATGGTTTTCGTCATGTCACGAATAACATAAAAAATGGAGAAGTAGAAGAATACACAAATAACATACAATGGATGGATCATAACCTTTGTTCATGTTAGTGTGGTTTGTCCTTGTTAGGAGGTTTTATAATGGATAATCAAAATAAGAATCAACTTCCCAAAATTCCTACTTGCAAATTCCCATTTCTCACAAAGATGACCAATTATTGGGTAAATCTGTTAGTGGATTGACCTACATTCATTGTTTAGGATGAACAATGGGGGAAGTAATGACATAAAAAAAAAATGAACCCCAACCTGGGAAAAAAATATTGGTATAGGATGATCATCTATCATCGTCCGTCGATCTCCAGTCCTTAATCCGATCTTCAAGGGCGTCGTCACCACTTCTGACTTACCAATGTTCGTCATTGAAGAGGTTTCCTTCATCATTTGTGATAGGAATTCTAGTGTTTTTTGTCATCCCAGAATCCCTATTAATTGAAGAAGAAAGATTTGATGTGCATTACAGTGTCACCATGGTGATTCATTAATAAGGTTTATTAATGGATTTTTCATTGCCTCGTCATTGTACCACATTACTGACGAGTCACTTCATAACCATGGAGAGAATATAATAAAATAATTTTTTAAGATATTTTTTTTTCATCTCAAAGTCCCAAAAACTATCTTTCTTGGTCGACCCACGTCAGTCGATGTTAGGCCCTTCCTAGGTCAATCTCGAAGCTCTGAGTTTAACAGTGACCTCAGATATTTGATCTAGGCACTGGTTTAAAAGATAGAAAAACCCAACCGTATGATTATTTAATGAAATTAAAAAAATATCTCGAAAATACACTCAGGTCATTGTAGGCCTCAGAATCACATTCTGTCTAATATCTTGGTTTTGAAATAATCCCAATTAATTTTCAAAAAAATACATTGAATTCAAGGGTATGAAATTACCCCCACCTTTAGGGATTTACATATTTATAATCCAAAAAAGGGCTAATCAAACAAAAGGGGGTATTGAGCATGAATCTGAGCCTCCCTCTCCCTTGTGCTCTCCTGGAAATTCTCATGCTGCTAATCAACATGTACTAGAAGAATCGACCATCCATGAAAGATCCTTTTTTCAGTCCTCTATCTCCACTGGGTACTCTGTGAATTTCACCCCATTGTAAATCACTAGCTCACCATGGTAGATGATGTGAGAAAATCGTGAACATAGCTCCTCAACTGGGATATGTGGAAGACATTGTGCACCATCTATAACTACGGTGGTAGAGCCAAGTGTTTTACTACCACAACTACTATTAAGACTTTCAATAATGGTTCGATGAACCTCAAATATAACATGAAACCTCATCCAAATCACTATATCCCTCATCGAGGAGAGAACCGTAAGATTACACAGACCCCCTCCTCAAACTCCAAGGGTCTCCATTGCCTACCATCATATGACTTTTATCGTCTATGTGTAGTCTTCATCCACTCTCAGATTACTTGCACCTTCTCAGTGGTAGCGTATACCATCTTTGGACCCATGATTGCTGACACCCCTAGGTCTATCCAGCATAACGATGTCCTTCATGATCGTCCATATAGTGCCTCAAATGGTGCCATATGGATGGTGGAGTGGTAGCTGTTATTTTATGAAAACGCCACCAGTGGAAGGTGTTTCTCCCAACTACGACCACAATCCAGAATGCAAGCACAAAGAATATCCTCCAGGGTATGTATGGTATACTCCATATGACCATCCATTTGTGGGTGAAAGGCTGTGCTGAATTGCAGCTAAGTTCCAAATGACTCATGCAATCTATTATACAACCAATATGTAAAGTTCACATCATGATATTATATTGTCGGAGATGGGAATACATGGACTAAAATTATCCACTGCACATAGAGGCTTCCCAATATCTCTACTGAACTCTTCTATTGAATGTGTTGGAAGAGGGAAAACATGGTGAGTTGGTCTAAAATCACCCAAATGGTACCAGTACACCTAGAGGTACATGGTTATCCCATCCTGAACTATTTATATTCATACCACATAAACTCTGGTACCTCTAGGTGTTGTGTTAAACCTTTTGGAACCTGGTGCTCACCCTTCACTTGATGACAAGAGAGGCTTCTCAAGAAAGACTCTACCATATCCTTCTTCATCCTTGACCACCAGTATTGTCATCGGGGGTCCTATTATATCTTTAACACACCTAGATGTACCTCCAAATGGGGTGTATGGAACTCCATCAACACCTCCTCTTTCAAAGCCTAAGGTACTATGGTGCATCCTCATAAAAGAATAATGTGCACCCCACTATTCAAATACTCCTAAGGGAAATTCCCTGTGAAGATCTGGGAATGTGTATACTCGCAGCTAGATTCTATGAGTTGTGCCTCCATGTCTCGCTGTAAGAGTGGCAGGGAAACTACCACCAAATGAAGAGAAGTAATCTCCTCTCTATCCAAAAATGATATCTAAAGTGAGGCCAACTTCTCTAATGCCTTATTTAGTAGTTGTAAACTATATATTTTGATGATAGAATATGTCACCACATTCCCCTTCCCAGGATTATAGACTATCACAAAGTCATAATCCCCAAGTAACTCTAGCCATGTCACTGTCTCAAATTCATATCTTTCTGATAAAATACATACATGAGACTATTTTGGTCAGAGTACATGATGAGTCCACACCAGTGTGTGATCATCAAATCCCCTTCTGTATGAGTCTCTAATCGTAAGGATTGATCTAATAGCTTGATTGAAATCTCTGAGCTCTAAACAAGGTCTAAATCAAGGAAAGTATGAATCAAAACTATGTATATAAGAACTCTAGCTAATGTGGAGATGACCTTGATTGTACCTTGTATCATCTCTGGGATGTCAGGGTCATAGGCCTCGATTACCTGAAGCTGAGATCACCCCTTCCCACCGAATCCTGGAGCCCTTGGTGGACCACCAAGGGTGGTGGTAGTAGTACCTTATAACTATGCTCACCACCTACCACTCATCTCGCTCAACTTACACATCTTCCACCTAGGGAAACACCCCATTCCTATCTATGACACTACATCAGTGGTCCCTCAGCCATCTGTCAGTCATCTGTATAGTGTCTCATGTAATCTCGAGCCATGTTCCCCTGCCCAACACACACATAGAATACTATGCTACTCTCATAACTCTCTCTACATAGAGATCCTCACATGTTTAACCCTAAGTCTTGGGGTCATCCTCCAAATAGTCTAGCCCATTTGGGCATCTTCATCATATGTTGGCTTCCCTCCACAGATGACTTGGCCACCTTTCACCATGTGGAAGCTTCCACCATCGATGTTTGCACTGCAAGGAATATCTCTGCTAGTAGAGCCTGCTCCAGCACCCCAGCCTACATAGGGATGCTGTGGGAAATCACTAATGCCCTCATCTCCCACTGGAGTCCCTGCTAAAAGGTTTAGGCAATGAATAAATGTTCTTGTACCATATCCGTAGAGTAACATGAGATATCTGTGAACCTCAAAGAGTACTCGTCCACTGTTGGGATACCCTACTATAAGAGGATAATCTTATGTATACACACTGAGAAAAATTTTCATGGAAGAACTCTTCCCTGAAAAGTCACTCGATGTCAAACCAGGTTAGGGTTTCTTCCTCATGTGTATTAATCATCAAACTCAACCAAATCCTTGTTGATCCCTACAGATAGATCGTGTTAATAAATTCCATCTGGTCAAGTAAAATCATCACTAAGTAGAAAACTACCATCACCACCTCCAGCTAGTCCTCAATGACCAGAGGATCTATCACTCCCCTGATCATCAGATTTCTCCTTCTCTAGAACTCATATAAGGCACTAATTATACAATCATCCTCTATTGGTAGCTCTGGTAGTAACTACTGACCAACGGGTGATGGTATCATTGGGAAACCACTGAAAGGTACCATTATGGAAAAAAATCCCTATACTAAAGCCTTATCACTCATTAGACCATCCTTGTGGTCACATACTAGAATCTAGGCTAGTTGTCTGTGTAGAGGCATCCTGAATGTGATCAAGATGAATCACGATTAACAGATTATACATGGGGAGTTTATTCTTACTCAAAAGGAATATGAGAAAACATTCAAAGATACATGTAACCAGGGTTTTCATGTACTGAGTCAGAAATTAGAATTCAGGGTTCAGGTGTATGGATTTGTTCGGTGCCGCCCCAACACTAGACTCCCTGGCCTGAAATCTGAACTCGAAATACTTAACACTGTTTTCCCATAAAAATTTGTAGACTCATAATTCTTCTAGTATAATCGACCTCTCTTTGATACCAAATTGTCATGACCTATCCACCAGGGCTCCTACCATGACTACCCAAATCCCACCATCTATAAGCCAGGGGATGGAATCTAGCACTAAGTATGCATATCCCAAAAATGGAAGGCATTTGACTTTAAACCTATACACATGAAAAATGCTCAAACTGTGGAAAGTAAAAGCAAAGTAAACCACAACCGTCACTTAGACAACTACTGAGAGTATAGTACAATATGAAAGTACAAAGGGGTCAAAAATAAATCCTAAAACCACAAATGAAAATAAAACATACAAGTTAGATCCGATAAAAACCCTACATGAAGGGTAGTTGAAAGGTATATTCTTGTAGTCGTAGAAGTATGTTTGTCTGTCCTATCTCACTGAGAACCACCTAGTCCCAGACCACCAAGGTGTCTGTCGAAGCATTGATCGCCTACACGATACATGACACATGAGGTCGAAGACATTGTATGTGTGAATAAAAAAATACTGAGTAGGGACCCCAAACCACAAAGGAAAGGCCACAAAAGAAGACACAAAGCAAGAAAAAAAATGAAAAGACATCTCCCATCATATATAAATCAACATATAGAAATTAATATTATCATCCTTAATGATAAATCATATTCTACAACTGAGGGACTCATCCCTTATGAGTCACTATGGTTCGCTCGGCTATTAGACCACTGAGATTAGCTCCACCACTGGACCACGGAGGTCTTCTCTAATACAGAACCACAGAGTTCTGCTCAGCTATTGGACCATCAAGGTCTTCTATACTACTGAACCACTGAGGTAATCTTGGAAACTAGATCAATGAGATCCCCTCATCCTATCCTTCGTGTCACAATAAGTCGTTGGATTTCCTCTCTCTAGTGCGCTATATTTGGGAAGAGTCTACTCATCAAGCAATTGGATTTATCTCGGCTGCCACTAAATCTCACATAGAGTATACCGATAGGATTATGTTTTGGTAAGGGTCCCAATGCCACAGATGGAGCATAAATTAGATGCCCGATCTGAAATATATTGGCATTTTAGTAAATAAGGGTTGGTTAGGTTTAGACCTGGTCCAACTTGGTCGGACCGACCCGACCAACCTGGCCTGCATGTCTCGCATGACCCAACACATTTTGGCTGACCAAAACAGACCCAATTGGGTTAGGGCTGACCCAGTCTGGCTTGGCCCAGTGGCCTGGATCATTGGGCTTTGGGGGACCCAGACCGGTTCGGCTCTGGGTCTAGCCCACCTAGTAACCCAGCAACCCAGTTCTCATCTAGTCTGTTCAAATATAATAAGACCAGTTTTGACTAGACAGGCTCCCCAGTGGCCTGATTTCCCATTCATCTTGGCCCACACCGACTGGCTAGTTCTTCTCCACCCTGGGCCACCCAACGGCTTAGTTCACTCCATCAACCCGACTCGCATTAGTAGTTCGCCATGGGCATAGAACTGAAACCACGCTAGCATCTGGTTTACGCAGCCACATGACTGTATGATGATATCTATCTATACTCTACACATGTTCTAGTGTGGACTGCATGCCAGCACATGGTGCAACCATCCCTATGGGCCGCTCGAACTGACCCGATACCCGACCGACGCCACCTCCCTACACAGCCACGACCCCTGCTGTTCCTGGCCTCTACCACCACAAAATGATGATAGGGCGTGCTACTTCCTGCCTATAGCTACCACCACCATGAACCTCTTGGTCATGTCCTTCCATCGCTACCACGACCCTCTGGGCTGCGACACTCCTGCCACCGTTAGCTCCCATGTCAGTGATCATTCACCCGATGTCGCCCACTCCCTCAGCCTTCTACCTATGTTGATCCATCACTACGGTCCTTCTCATACCATGGTTATCATCATGTCACGAATAATGGATTAAAGGATATAGTAGAATAATATGAAAATAACACAAAAATGATGAACCAAAACCTTTGTTCATGTTGGTGTGGTTTTTCTTTGTTTGGTGGATCGACAAAGGATAATCAAAACCTGAATCCACTTCCCATAATTCCTTGCTTGAAAATTCCCACCTCTTACAAAGATGAATGATCTGCAGATTAATCTGTTAGTGGATTGACATGTTTTCTTCATTTAGGAAGAATAACAGGGGAAGGTAATCATTTATAAATAAAATAAACCCCAACCTAGGGAAAATGAGATCAATCGAGGATGATCATTCATTGTCATCCATCAATATCTAGTCCTGAATCCACTCTCCAAGGTTGTCATCAACGCTTTCTGATTTTTTGACATTATTCATTGGAGATGTTTCCTTCATTGTTTGTTATAGGAATTCTAGGGTTGTTTTTCAACCCTGAATACCTATTTATTAAAGAAGGATGATGTTTTGTGTGTTGTAACATTGCCACGCTGATTCATTAATGAGGCTCATTAATGGATTCAGTGCTGCCTTGTCGTTTTACTGCAGCACTAACAAGTAGCTGTGTAATGATGAAGAGAAAATAATAAAAAACTTATTTTATTTTATTTTATTTTTCATCTCAAATTCCCGAAAACCATGATTTTCATTTGACCCACATCAATCAATGTTAGGACCTTCTTATGTGAATTTTGACACTTTGAGTTCAACGGTTCCATCCTATTTTTGATCTAGGCACTGGTTTAAATGTTAAAAAAACCATCCCTCGCAATTATTTAATGGACATTAATAAATTTTTCAAAAATGTTTCCAGCCACTCCAGGCCTCAGAATCATGTGCTGTCTCAGAGTATGGTTTTAAAATAATCCAATTTAATTTTTAGAATACATTATATGGAATTATGGGGTATTGAATACATTTGTTTATTGTGATTCATGGGATCAAATGGTAGAGAATAACCTGGTTATGAGATTATCGTTGTTTTTAGACAGTTTAGGACTGGCTTGAGAGGAAGACTCAAGTGTTACCTTTGGTATGAATACTTGATGACCAGATGATGGTCCAAGAATCTATCATTCTCTATATTATAGTGAATTTTTGTTGGACTAAGATAATCTAGGAACATGATGTTCTTTATCTTTCATGGTCTATGTTTTAGGGACTCATTAATTTTGAGTGTTACCAAAATATGTCTAGTATGGTGTATGTTCAAGTGTTGTTGGTCTTTAGTAGGATAATATTTCTATCCTAGAGTATAAATCGAGGTTAAATGACCACATTAGGAACTCTATATATAATACATTATGGATTAATTTGAGAATAAGAGTTAAATTACTTCCTTCACATGAATATTTGTATCTTGTATATCCCTTGTTGTATCCCTACCTATTCTAGAGTCTTGGAGATATATCTAGTGATTGTGAGCTTAAAAGTTTATGTATAGCCAACATCTGTAGGTATTATTATTTCTTCCATATTATATTATTCAATATAATCCTTCCCACATCATGATTCAATATTGAGTTATCAGATGCAAAAATATACAATTATCGTTCTCATAGAAAACTGACAAGATAGTCACATAATATATCCAATCAAGTGATTCATGGGATCTTCAATGTTTATGGAGGATGATGAAGCATCACCTTTGAATAACCAACATGATGTGTAATTGATGGAATTTAGTATAGCATAGTGGATGGACACCTAGGGAAGATACAACGACGTGGGAAGGAACCTTCTTGTGTCCAGAAGGGTGGACCCCAAGGATGATCTTTTAGAAGGGAATCAAGTTGAGCATCTGATTGATTTGGAGATGGATTTTTTAATGATATTTTTCAACCACTACCATTTCAATGTGGTTAATTATAGGTTCATGTTGGTAGTACCTAGGGAAGTAGATATATATATATTTTGGAAGGTTATAGCACAGAATTACCTAACATGATTTGATGTATGATTTCATTCTATTCCACAACAGAACATATAATCATATATATTAGTGGGAGTCATTTATTTTTCTTATGTTTACCTAGATTGAGATCTAGAAATCATGATAGATCCCATTACCTAACCCATGCAGCTAGAGACTCCTTCTAAAAGATCCCACGTTCTCACCAACACCAAAATATGGTATGAGCTTCAACATAATGGATAACAGTTATCATGCGACCTCATGGTTTCTGGGATAAAGGCTTACAATTCCATACTTATAATAGATTATCTATCCACATTCTATTCCCTAAAAAAATATTATATAAAATAAGTAGTGCAATATCATGATGCTCTAAAAATGTTTTCTATCATTGGTGATTGGGATCCATATTCAATGATAGAAGACCAATTATATAGAAGATTTAGTTAATCACCCAACAATTTTTTGGTTTGATTCTTTCCATTGTGTACACTTTTAAGGATCATATTTCAAAATCTTTGTAGAAGTATTTGGTTGTTTTTAAAATCGATATTATAGTATTTCCTCATCATATGGAGTCCAATATCTACATTAAAATGCATCCCAAAACCTCATTTATATCGTATGTATCTTATTAGATGGACCCATCTAATGTCATACATATAAAGGTATAACTGAATGACCATAAAAATAACGTGTTCATTAAATCTAGCGTGTTGAAATTACAATCTATTCTATCAATTTAAACCATATTGGATGAGTAATTAAGGCTTTTTATTAACTATCACTACCTTAATAATTCTATTATCAATAGATAATACCATTTTCAAGGAAGGATGGATTCTTAGACTAGATAAAATAATATAAATTCTATTTGAATATGAATAATAGGTTTTGTGGTCATGAGACTTGGGTACATAGGAATGATATATTGAATATATTTTTTAGATGATTCTATAGACATTATGTGTTTCATAAGATTTCCTTTGACATGATGAATTCCTCCCATTGTGTTCATGGGCCTCAAGAACTAGATTGTCCATCCCTTATTAAGTTGGTTTATGGTGGTATTTATAGTTCACATTCTCATATAATTATTATTAAAATATAGGTGTTCTAAGAATGTTTTTGTTCTCGTAGAGTAGAATTGTGATAACCAAATCTATATAAATCTCTCAAAGTCTATTTTATGGATGAAACAGATATATAGCCTAGGAAGTTTAATTTTATAAAGAGTTATAGTTGTAGACCCATGGAAGATTTAGGTAGTTAATTCTTTGGAATCACCAATGATTTGTTTTGAGGTGTGGAGTTTACTAGGGTCTGTGAATTATTATCAATGATTCATAGTGTCATTCTATTTCATCATAACACCCATGACTTCCTCTATGTGAATAGGTAAACAAATTATTCTTTATATGATATTTTAGTGGGTATTCTAGTAGCTGAATTAGAGTATGAATAATTCTACAATTCTATAGTTTTTAGTGGATGGGATCAAGTATGTGGTGTTTTGTATCACCTCTTAGACCAAACATGCTGCTGAGATGATGCGAAGGTAGTAAGTGATATCTTATGGGTCAATGATTCTATGACCTTATGAGAAATATTACACAACCCCCAATCTAGATCTCATAATCTCAATGTTCTACATGATGACAAGTATATATTACCCCATCAGTGGTCAGTTTATAGTTTACATGAACCATAATCTTCTCATGTATATCTTCTCATGGAGATATCTAAACATGAGGTAGTGGTGATTATAATATTTTTTAATAGACTTTGACTTCATGGATGAATATACATTAGGAAATGGAAATGTAGTGTCTTATTCCCTTAGTAAGGAAACTCATTCTCTGTTGATGGAGGATATTTTTGAGCATTTATAAGTTACACTATTTCCCATGGTGAATAAGTGAGATATCAACCATCATTAATGTTACTAATGTCAATTCTGATTCCCCTATACATAAAGGAGGAAATTATCTGTGATATTTATTATGATAACCAACACAAAAAATATCCATAGTTGATATATTTGATGGATTTTTCAAAGGTATATAGCATGTTCTCTACTTCCAAGGGAAGATAGAAGTTTTATATGTACTCTATGAGGTGGTTTTGTGGTGTTTTGACACTTCCCCAATTATTATTAAATCCATATATGGTGGAAATTTACAATGATCGTTAGAATTAGGTTAGGTTTCTAGGAATGAATTGGAGTTGTACTTATTGTCTTATATTACAATATCCCAACTATTAGAGGGTAAAGGAAGAGAACAAGGACTAAGAAGGAGTGTTCTATCCTTTGGTTGCTCTATTGTGAATATGGGATGTCATATAAATATACCTCATAATAGGTCTTCTATGTTCGTAAAATTTTCTCAGTTTTATCTAGCAGATCAATTTCTCACTAACCTTGTCATCCCATTTACATTGAATTAAATGGAAATATTTAGTGGAGATATGGGGATTCTTATACTTATATTAGATAACCTGATTATAAGGGAAATCCATGATGGTCATTTCTAAATGAGATGATCTATTCATTTCCATGTTATCAATATTGTTTAAAGTGTCATTAAATACTCAATTATTTTTGTTTATTGATTCTCACACTTATGAAATATAAAAATATTGAAAAAAAGATCCAAATTATTTAGAATAGGTTAAAGTATTGTGTACTTAAATATAACTATAGAAAGTAGGGTAACATATCAATAGATGATTATTTATATAGTAATATATACCACTCAATTATTAAAAAGGAAATATTGAAAGATCTCTACGGGAGACCTATTAAGTCACCCCTGTAGAGGATATATCGTGGGAAGTCATCACCCCTTGAAACGAAGGTGGTGATATCAATCATAGAGAAGATGAAAGTGATCTGAGAGGGGATTAGAAAATCTCAGATCTATTAGATGTGCTATTCAAATAGATGATTGGGTCCTTTTGATTTTTTTGAAAGAGATCATGTGTTACTGAATGTGACATCATGGCATGGCTTAGGGAGCTTCATTCGGAGATCATGTTTTCCTCCAGGTTCATTAGCCTATTTTAAATATTGTACCGGGTGTGAGAGGCTACTTATCAGTTAATTTTGTCACTACAATTATACCATAACACAAAAAATTCTACATTACATAGCTAAAGAAAATATATTCATGACCCATTACATATTATCAAATTGTATGATCATGATATCAAGGATGTAACCAACATTATAGATCATATAACAGTTATAAGGGATCAGTAGGATAAGATCCTTCAAATTATATAGATATTAAATATTTTTAAACAATGAAATAATTTTATTATATTTGATAACTCATATGAATGTCAGAGATTCATGTGGGCTCAGTTCCCTCAATTTGTTAGGTGTATTTTTATTTTCATTGAAAAATCATAATGATAGAGAGTTTATAGAGGACCTAATGTATTTTGGGTTCAATTTTATTATATTAAATATAATATTTTATATTTTATGGGTATATTATTTTTTGTATAGGATTTATATCTAGTAATAGTAACTTTAAAAATAAATTTTTTCATAAACATTGATTGTGAAATGGTGGGTTTATTTAGAGGTGATATAAAATTTGTTCTCATTTAAGATCCACTGGGTCAGGACCATCCCAAATGATTTATATAAAAACATTGAAAAATTGTTATATAATTATTTAATAATTTTTATTCTATCTAATTAGGGTTACCATTATTATCTTTAAGCTAGAGAGATATAGAGGGAGAGGTGGATCAATAATCAATGATATAGTGAATTCATTCAATTATGATATACCAATAAAGCTTGGTAGAATTGTTGTTTTCTAAAAAACATGATATAATAAGGTATTCGATATCATTTACTCACTATTAATGAATTTATTATGAACCATGTTTTAGAATTTATGTATTCTAATTTTATTTATGCTTCTCAATTCCAATACCCTAGAAGTTTTTTTTTTATTTTTATCATTCTAAAATTATTCATTGTGTTTGTAAATAAGGATGATTGATCAGTATTAAGAAAAATGGAAAATGATTTCAACGATATTATACCTCTATACCCATCACCCTCAAACAAAGAATAATTTTTCTTTGGTGCATCATGTGGCTACTCTACATTTCTTGATATGGTTATTATCTATGTTTAAGAGTCACAACTACCACTGATCTCTCTTACCTCCCTCAACTTCTCTCAAATGATATGTGAATGATTACCGATACTAGAGTTTTATAGATGTATGCATTGAATATGGTCATATAAGGAGTCTCGATCAAGGATTGTTAGTGATTGTAGATACTTTTAATGATTTATGTTGTGGTGGTATTATTTGGAACTATTTCATGATGAGGCAAAACTAGGGTGGTGATGTGCTGGTCTAGTAAGCAGTGGGTGGAAGACTGGTGGTAGAAAGTGGATGTGGTGGTCGGATAAGATACCATCTCATAAATTCTCTGAATATTAGTTAATATATATTAACAAACATTTAATTATAATAAATAATGAATGGATGTGTAATGTGATGTGATTCAATAGTCAATACTAACCCCTTCACATGATGGGTGGAATGAGCTGTCCTAGCTAACGAAACACCAGACACTAACTAAAGTTCCACTATAATGTTGGAATAAAAACCCTACCTAGCCCAAGAGATATGATCCATCCCAATGGATTGGATACATTAACTGAGTAACCTAGCCCTTAAGTCAAGAGGGATGGCATCCCGAGTTAATTTCACCTGAACTAACCCACGGTATATGATTAGCACACATTGGTGCCATGGGTTCATGTGTCACCTGTGAAAGCTGGATGAATTTACTATCTGAGGTCTACCTACTTTCTCTCCAAACATGCCACATTTTCTTACCAGATGAAACAACATGGTCCATACTTCTTAGCGTGACATTTTTTATAGATTTTGATTTTTCACCATTTATTTGGAAAATAAATATCCTATAATGATCATTTTTCAATATAGATTGTAGTGATATTATCAATTTATCAATTTAAGAACATTCATACGGTTATATAGGGATATATATATTTTATCAATTTATATTCATTGGCAGGGACTAGTCATGAAAAAACAAGTGTACACATTGTTTTAGTAATCCCATGGTAGTGTGTTGATGATTGGGAACATATACCTTATATATTAATCGAGTTTGGAACTCCCATTCAATTTTGGTTCATGAGTTATCCATGTTTTGGAATGGGGCTGGTACACCATTTCCCCTAACAAGGTCTGGGTACCCCACTTTATTATTAATGTTAATCAATCACATGATCAACATCCAATGATCAATGATGTATATATATCTACACACTTGGATTCAAACATTCATGATCCATTCTCCACTCATTCCCACAAATAATGACTGGAAGAAACTATCCTTCTAATACTCGAGATCCAATGTGAAACATGAACCACTTTCAATTTCTTACTCACCAAGAACCCATCATCAACATTCAATAAAATTGATCCATAATGGGGGTAACACCCTTAGTGGAAATATTGAATTTCCCACCGTATGACTTCTCATTATTCCAATCCTTGATCATGAACTCAATAGGTTTCATCATCACTTATGTGTCTCTCCTAATCAACCATTTTAATCCTAATTTCCAATCCATGATACCATGCATCCTTAGTGTTGATATCATTATAAGGAAATAAATATCAATTAAATAAAACACCTTGGTCCCCTAATCCCATAGGTGTTTCATTAATACCACTGATCCTCAACCTGCATATGGTCACTCACTGATTCATCACAATATCATCTGAACCCACCAATGATATTCTCATGTAACAACAATTATCATAACTTGATTTAGGAACCCCTGAGTCACATTCTATCATTTCTAGGATCACATGCCAACATAACAAATCATTCCCCTCAAACATTTCATCCTCATCAAACCTATGAACTATTACTGAACTTCTTCAGAACTGGGCATTTCTCTTATACCCTATCCTTCCACGTGAATTCTCACCAACTGGAATGATTTCAAATATGATAGATTCAGTCAACACTATCACCAAACTATTGAAATCACATCTTGAATCAACATGATCAGAAACTCAATCGATCTTTCACTATAAAACACAACCATGATACCAAAATCAGTCAAGATTCAGTACATCATAATCTCCCAAGGAATTTCTATTCTGAAACCATATACCACGTATCCACTCACATTCACCAGTCACAAAACCAAAATAATCTAGACACACATCTCATCTCTAAGGAAATCATAACTCGATCAAATCCCACTCACTCCAGTTACACACACATATCACATGACATATTAAACATTATACCAATCTCAATACTATCCAAATCCATACCAAAAAGGACTATGATCTCCTACCTAACATATGGGTCATATCATACATAGAAATCATCTAAATTGAAACACCTCTTTATTCCTACAGAAAAAATACCTAGGAAAATTAGATTACAAAACACCGATAATTCAGGGTTTTGTATAACATATAAAAATCAACAATCACATTCCTTCTTATCAGCCTACTATTGAAATAATTCTCATGGGGTATCTGCAGATGAGACTAACTCCTCAAGATTCATAATAAAATCCATAAACATATATATATATATATATTGATATAACCTAATATCACATGTTTCAAGTAATATATTTTCATATGTTATGGTTTATTAGAATTCTACCACCAAACTATATTTGAAAACACCACAGAGGATGATGTTTAAAATTTCAACAACAAAACTCATATTATTTTCCGAACATGTATAAAGGAATAAATGCCTATGGAAAACTAAAAATTGACCCCATAAAACCTCTATTTGAGTTAATTCATAGTCATCATCAAGGACCATCTATAAATATATCAACATAAAAAATAATTTGATAAATATATAAGAAAAGATTAATAGAATGACACAAACAAATCATATAAGGAAAACATAAATTGTATAGTCGAATCCTTGAATAATTGAACCCTCCATCATATGTGATATAAATCACAAAAATCCACACATATGGAATATGAAAAAAACATGAAAAAATAACTCATTAAAATATGCCTCATGTCAATAAGCTAATATACAAAATCTCATAATCCATAATTACACAAACTCATGTGTATCACATGAGTATAAGTCATACAAAAATAAAATAAAAAACAAAAAATAAAAAACTCATATCCCTCTAAACATTGAATCCATATTAAAATAGGTGTCCAAGAATAAGAAGTTCAATATTCATCATGAGACATTACACATTCCTATGTCCCATGTCTCTATCTCCCAAAATAGTAAGAAAAATAAAATACTAATAAACTCTATGATATCATTCACAAAAAAAAATAATTCCAAATTTTAATTACCTATCTAGTTATATCTAAAATAACAAGTATAATGGCTTACTGGAATATTAGGCTCACCACCCTATAAGCCAAATACTTTTGACTAGTTGTAGGGGGTCTAGGCTACCACCTTGGGGGTTTCTGTCGCCATATCAAAGTGTCCCATCATATAAAATAACTAAACACCATCCCTAATCAATAAGCCATCAGTGTATATGGAATCATTGTTATAAAATTGTTATAACAAATAAGTATATAGTAAAACAATCATACATAAACATGGTAATACCAGCAAAAAATAAATGACTTCCCAATGGAACAATCTCATTAATATAAAAATACCGAAGGAATAAAATACACAATGGTATATAATATATCACTGAAACTAAACACATACCATTCATTAATCTAAACTGGTATATCATGCTGAATCATGAAAATGAACCCTCTTCACAACACGAACCAACAATCTGTGAAGTCATTTTAGATTCTAATGTTCCTACCCACCCGATAACGATGTGAGTAAAAAAACAGATCACCACCAACTTGGTCTAGAACATAACCTATAATGTAGTGTAAGTACATATGAAATGATTGTCTAAATTATAAAATAAAATATATAACCATAGTATAAATAACCACCATTGACCCTTCGGTTCAAATGTGGAATAATTGAATGGCACATACCTACGATGGTTAGTTATGGAGTTTCTCTTAGCATCCCATGGTATTGTCCCACCCAACATCAAGATTATTGATGATTCATGGAATCATATCCACTGAATCCATTAGTATCATACATATAGTTGATCACTAGGTTGATAAACCAAGTTAATCAATAGTTATCAAGAATAAATATTGATTCCTATTAGCAGATCCATAGGAATCAATAGTCATTAAGAATACAAGTAATCCCTATGAGGTAATACTAGAATACCAATAGTCATCATCCATCAATATTGATTCCTAAGAGATAATCCTATGAAATCAATACTACCAAGGTCAAGTCTGATCCGTTGGATGTATACTTAGGATATCAAAATCCATTGGGTGAAAATTACAAACCCTAGGAATAAATCCTAGGATTTATATAATAGAAGTAATGAATCCTTTATCAATATTGATGGACCATGGAATCCATTGTATATAAATAATACTCACATGGAAGACCATTCCTCCTATAACATCTCATATAAAAAATATTAATGGATTAGGTTATATTCATAAACTAATACCCCAATTAAATGTCTCACACTGATTTTCACAACTAGTAGTCATCATTATGGTAATAAAAGACTCACATCATATATTAAGGTTCTAAGGTGACACCCATAGTCATCACCACATTTCTCAAACACATCCTCTCTAGGTTCAATACCATACTTGGTCACTAATAAGGTTCCAATAAGACTCATCAAACATGGAAACCCTTTTTGAGTACCTAACACAGGGATTAACACCTGTCACTTATAAGAAATAACACACCTCATCATCACCATAAAAATTGAAATTCATCATTGGACTAGAGGAAATGATGTATCAGTATCGCATAAGGAATATGGATTCAATCACATACCCTTCCCAAGTCATACAAGGTTGTTCTTCATAAAAAACATATCCATAAAAATTCACATGTTATACCCACCTAGGTAACCACATATTAATGTGGGTTGAACACATTCCCCATGCTCATCTCAATTATCCCTTGGTCCATAAGGAGTCCCAATATTCTCACATGGCCTAGATGTGGCAATGATCCCATCCCAAATATCAACTATACACAGATATGCATAAGGTTCCTACGTAAGGGATCTAATGTTTTCTTCACATAATTTAATGCATACCCATTAGAGTATCATCTATTTCGAGGTGTAAAAATATAATTATGTACCTTTCAATCAGTGCCCAAGGAACCAGGCCAACACAAAAGGTTACATTACGGCCCTTAGAACTTTTCACTTTCACTAATTTTAAATTTTTTCAAACTAATTAGAATAATTTGATAGGTTTATATCCTTTAGTAGTGATACTACACATATCACATGCCATATAAACAATTCAAATTACCTAGGACGAAATGTATAAGTACAACCAACCTCATTTTCAATGCATTTTACATTTTAATTGGAACCTGACTACTCTCTCCTATGATCATATATGTCAAACTAGCTATTTCCCATCATCACATGGTCATATATCACATAAAAAATAAAAAAAACTAATTATAATATTATTATAAATAATTAATCAATTTATATATAAATTATGAAATTCTTTCTAAAAGGAAGAAATGAATAATAACTCATGAGCACTCCAGCTGCACTATAACAGAAACCAATGGCATGCCAACATCTTGTGTTAATATCCAAACCCATCCCCGCTTAAAAACCTAAGAATTTACATCATTTAAAATTCAAAATTTTTATAATTTGAAACCAAAACCATAAAATAAATCTAATAGTAATTTACCATCACCAAAACAACATGAAAATTCATACAAACATCATCTTGATACTCCTTCAAGATAATCCATACAAAATCCCCCCAAAATCACCCCATATAAATTCGAAATAAAAGGACTAATGGCTATAGGTTCTGTCTCATGTGTGTGCTGGAAGTGGAGAAATAGGTGCTACAATTTTACAATTCAGGGGTGAAAAACTTCATTTTACCTTTTTTAATGGGTTTTTAATTTTGGTAAATGGTTAGAAAAATTGTGTTCCATCCTTGAAACTTATACTATAAAGGTACACCACCCTCACAAAGATAGTGCATCAAAACATCCAAACTATGTATTAACCATACTAAACCCGTTACGAATTGAATTTTAAATATTTAGATATTTTTTCCACTAAGTGAAACTGTGTGCCAGGCCACAATGAAAAAAAATCCACATGTCTCATCTTCAAGGGTTTTTATCCTTTATGTATATATGAATCAAGAAAAAACAATAAAAATTTACAAAATTCAAACTGAATTTCTTTAGACTACCCTGATCACTTTTAGCAGCTCATGATACTTGATCCATAACAAGTAATTTCACATTGGGATTCTCTTACTCTCAAAATTAAAATCATAAAAACCATTAATCAAGTGTCTAATAGGCAAGAAATATGAATATTTAAATTCCCTTTGGAAATTCACAACACACAGGGGATTGAGGTTTTACCTCATTAGTATAAAAATATTTTTTTATAACCCTTGTATATTAATAAATATACAAGGGATCAAACTATCTAATAAATATTGGAGGCCTCTAATGCTGGAACACATATTATATTACTAATTAATGAACTTATTTGGAATCCACTATAGGTAAAACACTTGTCCCAACAATAATTTTAGTTTCCTAAACTACATCTTCTTTATTATCCCTATATCTTTTGATGAATAGAAAATTTATTTTTAAATCTACGTCGCCAACGTGTTTAATCCTCATAAGATATATATGTGTTATTATTATACATTTAAAAAGGGTATATTATTAATATATTGTTCATAATGTGGATGGAAATATATTTAAAAATATTAACGATCTATTTTCTTAGAAATATTATATTCTATAAAATATACCCTAAAACATACAATCACATGTCTATATAATAATCCATGGATCACTATATAGTGTATAAATAAACAAAACTACACAATTTATAAATGATTTTTGTCCCCATATTATAATTTGGGAGATAAAAATTCTTAAAAAGGAATTTTTATTACCCACTTCCTTATTTGAGTTCCCTTTACAGACATACTATACCAATAGGAAAAGAATATTACTTCCATATAAATAAACTAAAATATAATTAATCTGTCACAATTGTCTCACTAATACCAAATTTATATGGATTGAAAATACTAATACGCTTTTTTGGATAATAAAGAATTTGGTTATACAACCCCCATTACTACCTTCAATTAGATAAGGATTGGTCACTAGCAGTATGGGAGTTTATACACATATATGGGAGGAGGTTTCCAAAATAATGAATATATGTTTAACATAAATGTAATCAAATAAAATGAGAAAAAATATAATGTAATATGAATAAAGTAATTACACATAAATAGCCTTATTGAACCACTACAAAAACAATTCCCTATGAAAGAAAATCACATCAATGTGCAATGATAGTTAGATGAATTAAATAACAGGATTAGTTTACAATTATTTGAGAACAATGACCACAAAAAATATAAAAATATATACAGACCAGCTCCACCAACACCATGTCCACCATGAACATCCACATTGAATAAATCACCTAAAAAATAATAAGAATGTCATTACAAAAGTGTCTACATGAGGGTGAGTACGAAATTACATTGTAGGTAAAAAAATTATTAGAAAAATAAAAAATTCATATTCATTCATAAAAAATAATGACATGATTAAATACATAATTTTTTATCAGGCTCATTTTAATCATAAAAATTAATATTCATCTTAATTTTTTAATATATTTTTTAAATCATGGATCATATATGGACTTATACTGAAGAATTAACATATAAATATTTTATAAATAAAAATATCATCAAAAAAATAAATACAAACTAAAAAAAAGATCCAAAAACCACTTCCTAATCCATGAAGAGTTCGCTCCTTAGGAAAAAATGTGAAATTCCACATATAGGAACTATTCTCTGTGAGAATACACCCATTTAATTATAGAAAAATTTATTCTTTGTAAATAGCATAAAACCTAATTTCACTATCTTATTAATAATAACACACTATCATGTTTCACGAGTAATTAAGAGAACTCACAACTCCAAATAATTTTCTCACTATCTTAAAATTGAAATTATATTTTTAATTAAATATTTTCAAAATAAAATTCTATATTCAAAATTGTATATTATATTATGTTTAATTTAATAATTTTAAAAAGTTACTAAAATAATTTATTTGACATTTATTTGGATAAATTAAAGGTTAGTTTCTTGAGTAATTACATAATGGTATAGGTTTAACTAGTTATAGAGATAATCAAACGATGAGAAATATAAGAGGAAGTTGACACCAAAGGATCACAATTGTAATTTACGTAAGTTTTCTGAAGGAAAACATTAGGTCATTCTAAGAATTATTCTCTCAATTATGATTTCTTATTTCATTACTATTTATGATTTTTCTGATTATATATATCAAATTATTGGAGTATTATTTTAATATATATTTTCTCATTTTATATATTTTGAGTGTTGATGCTTGGTGATTCTCTCTGTTATTCATCATTACTCACAAACAGAGTCATTATGTTGATGATCTTAATGTGTAAGTGATGTAGTGAAATTGGAATAATAGATAATTCAATATATTTTTTGATGTTATAATTGAGGAAGTGTACCATATCTTGGTAGTTACACTATTTTGAACTTGAGATCCCAATCAAAATGCTTTAAATCATTACATTATGGATGTGTGTAACACTATAATGGGATTAAAAATCATTATCACCGTGAGGATCAATATGAAACCTTATAGTAACTAAGTGTTTATTTGAAATTCATGAGGTTGAAAATATAGATAATTTTTTTGATATAAGATGGCGATTTATCACTTTATTATCATGAACAAGGTATATATTTCATTCTATTAATTTCAATTTACATTTAGTGTGATTTCCAATTTAGTAGATACTAAATGCCTAGAAGGGGAATTATAAGCTATGTTTGTACCTTTACTATCTATTACCCTATACAAGTGGATTTGACAGAACATATAGAAACCGAACCCTTATATTCATATTATTTAATAATTTTAAAGATAGTTTTCCAAAAAATATATGTCATGGAACTAGAGGTTTTGTGTCTTTGGAATAATTGGAATACAAATGAATCATATTAAACATAAAAATTTCATATTTAATTATAAATACATGTATCTATCTTATCTACCATAGATATTATATGGATATATAGTATATTATATAGAAAATATATAAGGAAAAGGGTGACCTAGAAATCCTGGTATGGGAATAAACATGGAAATAATGTATAACAGGTGAGTCAATTGGAATAAAAGGAAATCATGATGTGGATGATCATAAGAAAAGATAAGTGGATTAATTAAATGATTTCATAAGATATCAACCATGTGTAAATAAAAAAAACATTATATCACAACCTTAATTCAAGGTTCACTCTAATGACCATCAATATAATGAGAACGAAGTACAATTCTTGATTAATTTCACTCCCTAATCCCTTAAATAGAATCACAAGATACATAATGATTTACCCAATTCATTAGCGGGTTACATATTTCAAATCACACTTATCACATAAATTCAAATCATATTTATACATGCCAAATGAGTAAAATAAATAATACATAAATTTTATTCTTTGTAAAACCCATGAGAAGGATATGGGTTTCATAATTACGACTCTAGAAAAAATTGAGGGAAAATCCTAAGGATTCCAAATAAAAGAAGTAATTATATAATTTTTAACATTAAGTGTGGAAAAATGTACATACTAATTGACACTAGTGTTCATATTTAGATAATTCATGAGAATGATTTAGAAAAATAATGAATAAAAATAAACCAATTGGGTAGCACTTTGTAAAATAAGTAAAGTATAATTCTAAAAATGGAAAGATATTATTTATTTTCAAAAAACATGAATTTATAAAATAGGGTTCTCTATAAAATAATTATTTTTTTTATAAATTCTATTGATGTTTTTTAAAACATTTGATGGGGTGGTTCTCGATGTGATACAATAACATGGAAGGTTCCCTTAAACTCTTTTTACATAAAAGTGAGAATTTCAAAGGTAATTAGAAACATTTATAACCACAACAATGAAATTGAAATTTAACTAGTTTTATATTTCAGGTATATATATATATAATAGGTGTGTCAAAATATTATTTCCTAAAATGTAGAAAAATAAGTAGAACGTGGAGCCACCAAGTTGCAAAGGAGGCATAAAAATATTTTACCTCGTGTTTAAAAGAGCATTGTAGATTCATAAAACATATTGACTAATCAAAAAAGGAATATTAAAAACATTTATTAAAACCTTATCCAATTATATTTTTCTTTATGTGTTATATTTTTCTTCATTTGTTCGCCAATTTATTAAATTCTTTCCACTTATATCGATTACATGATGTTCTTAGGTCAATTTATCTGAAACTTTCATGGAATGTTGACCAAGGTAAAACTATTATAATTTTTTTATCTAATATCCATAATTATATATTATTATTCACGTTAAAATTAAATTAGAACATAATTTATAATTTTAAATATCATTTCAATGAATGTACTAAAATTTTAAAAGGTACATTGATTTTTCTTGTTTAGAAGATAAATTTAATATTACCATTTATTATTAACCTTACTTATGAAATATCAGATATTGTATTTCCAAAATATTAACGGTTTTGTAAATAAAGTTTTTTACATAAAATAAATGATTCATTGCATCCATGTTAGAATGTATATAATATTAAAGGGAAACAATATCACATGTAAGTAGTAGTACACATGTATATACAGACGATGGTCTCATTTTTTCAGAACAAAAGGAATGTATACAATAAAATATAATTTCATTTAAGAATAATTAAAATTTTAATAATATAAAATTTTCTTATTAAATAATCTATTTATACCATCCATGAAAGGCGGTGATTAAAAATGGAACACAACCTTCATTGAAGTACTTTTCGGCACAAACACATGGTGACATCTAAATGTTTTTAAATTATTTTGGAAGAAGGTACAAAATGAATATTAAATTATTATTAAAACACACAATAATATTAATAATACTAGTTTAATAGTACTCTAATATATATACGAGTTCTGTTTTGGTAAAAATTTAAAATTATTAAGAATGTATGGTGGAAAATATTAACTCTCACTTTAGATAATCTCTTATAGTCACCATACTATCAAAATCCTTCATGGTCTTTTGGAAAGATAAAATATTTTTTAAGAGTGGCTATGGAAGTTTTTATCTTAACCAAAGGGTATTTTGATTTGTGGGTTGCTAGTGGGGTGGTGGTTCCTTTATTAATTGAAGAGAATGAGATTCTTGGAACATATAACTTATTAATATAAATAGATCATGTGTTTCACACTTCATGTGAATCAAAATTATATAATATTGATTTTTTTGAAGGTGCAAGGTTTATATTTACTTAACAAAAATTTTACCTACATTTTCTTAAGATAATTTATTTTATTTACTCCTTGATTTTCTAATTTTAGATTTTTTGGTTTTTGTAGGTCTACCTATTTTTTACCAAAGTAATTTTTTTGACAAATAAAAACAAATTGAAACATTTTAAATAATTATAAATTAATTTTTAAATATAAATAATCCAATTTATCAAATTAAATTTCTAATTATACAGAATATTAATTTTAACATTAACTCATGTAGCACACAAAACCCCATTTTTTAGTAAAGTTTATATTTAATTGTAAGTTCTAGTTTTAGGATAGAATAATCAATGATGTTGATTATATTGAATTGAAAATTATTATTATTCTTAAAATTATATTTATCAAACAATAAAATATATAGAAAAACTAATTTCTACATATGAAAATTGTCTTAGAATAAAGTGGTAAAAACAATTTTCATCAATAGAGTACTTAAATTTTCAAAATTGATATGTGTGGGTCTTATATATTAAATTTTATTTTCAAATATTTATTTAAAAATATAAAAAATATATTTATAGTAAATATTGTTTCTAATGATTGATGTAAATCATCTATTATAATTTCATTAAAATTGTAGTACTAGTAAAACTCTATTTTTCATTATTCACCAAAAAATAAATTATTTTTGGAAAATATGAAAAATTGATGATAAGATAGTTTTGAAATTATAATTATAAAAATTTCTTATATAAATATTGAATTTATATACTAAAATTTATATATTTATAATTTAAATGAAAATAAAAAATATATTTATAACCGATTTGATTACAAATGACGTTTTCAAACGTTAAGTGTTCTTATTATCATTTACTATAAATTTAAATACTAGAATATTTTAATATTATTGTTCATATGTAATATTTTAAAGGGATTAAATTTAATCTATTAAGATAAAATATAAAATTCTTTACAAAATTGTTCTCTGAATAAATAAATATTTATTATATACTAAATACACATTAAAAAAAATACTTTTATAAATATTTATTTATATTCTAAAATTTTATTTTTCAATTGCATTTATATTAAAATATTTATTTTAATTATATATATATATCATATCCCATTTTAATAAATAAAATTTAAAGTCTATACATAACACACACACACACACACATATAATTTTAATATAATATTTTAAACTTACAACTTCAAAAAAGTTTACCTTAGTATAACTATTGTAAATATGAATGATGACCATATTTTTAATGACCACATTTTCAATGAACATGTTTTCAAATGCCATATTTATAATGAAAATATTTAATTTCTATATATATACTTACTAAATCATTTATTCATTCCAATATCACTTTGAAATGAAAAGTTATTATTTCATATTATATATATATATATATTTCATACTACTATCCCATTTAAAGCTGATCTTCCTCATTATTGATTTTGTAGCAATTTTTTTATCATCATGGTTGAAGATTATCCTTGACATTTCTTAGCCATGATAATTTTATTCTCTTCTATCTTTTCTACTATATTGATTTATCACTATTAAGAAATTTACATAATCCGTGGTGAGTAATAATAAATGAGGTAGAATCCATAGTTTTATGTTGTTATTTTTAATATCATACATATATTTGAATTAAGTGTACTTAGTTCGATTCACTTCTTACAGGCCACAGTTTATAATCATATTTTAATTCTTTTGAAATAAAAGACATATGTTATTTACAATTTTATACAATAATAATAATAATAATAATAATAATAATAATAATTTTTCCTCGAACAGACGGTTTTACATTCTCCCCCTTAAATAAATTGTGTCCTTGTAATTTTAATTAGCACATACTAAGAGAAATAGTCCAGGATATCTAAATTATAGAGAAGATGTAGGATATGTTTTCTAGAGAAATTTCAGCTTTAAAAATGTGGGAAAAATATCAATTTCCTTAAATATTTTTTCTTATAATACTGAGTTTTTTCCTAACAATATGGGCCATGGTTATACCATTATATTATTCAATAGAATCATTATATAGGTTTTCCCTAGTGGGTGTAAATTATTAACCATTAATTGATAGAATGACATAGGTTAATATGAAATGTATTTTCTTTACTTCAAATCATTATTCCTCTAAGTAGTGTGAATAAATTCATCAATAAAATTATGTTAAATTTTTATAAGGTAAGGATAATATAATTAACATAAGGTACATTACTATATACTTTATCTTGGACTACAATAAACATACAATAAAAGATTTTTTGACAATAAAATCATTACTGTTGTGATTTAATGATCCTAGAAAACTTATTACATATATTAGAGTTACTATATTAAAATTCAAAAAAAAAATATAAAATTCTCTATTTAAGGGAATATATACCTTAAATATGAGGATCCACCTCACGAGTAGTATATACATAGGTATTTTATTTTCCACTTGGTATTAATAGTCAATGATGCTCATCAACTTAGTTAGACCTTGGATTAGGTCATTGAATTGGATAATTCAAAACTTCCAAAATCAAATTACAATGAAAAATTATTTGATCTTTATGATTGAGTCTATTTGTTTCATTCATGTAAACTGAACTCTTCATTTTCCAATGGAGGTTTGATGCTCAATGACCCCATATTCCAAAAGTAAATCATCTTTCAATCCCTATGAGGTATTCTCATTGGATCCTCTACCCAAATTGTTTAAAAATAGGTGTTTTAATTTCGATTGATTCAACATATTCATTTTATAAATTTTTATAAGCCACTATACTCTACTTCTTAGGTTCACATATGATTTTTACTATGGTTACATTGTTAGAAATGTTTCATGATAACTAGTTTAGAATAATCACCATATTTTTCAATCCATCTTCCCTTATAATGTGTTTTTGAATGAGTTAATCATAAAATTGAACCTCATACCCATGGTTAAATAGACTCACTAATGTTAAATTCATCACTAAAATAGAAGAGATTACATGAGTAACCAACATTTAACATCAATGGGGAATTATCATGATCCAAAAAAATAAAAGGGATTTATCCTTAAAACCTATTACCTTTTTCCATCATAAATATATCCCATTATTAATTCAGCTAAATCTATATAAATATTATTTTAAAAATGGTTATAATAAGTTTTCTTATCTTATAGTTCCCATCCAAGTATCTTAATGTGACTAGAACAAAAACAAATCCTTCAAAGAGGTTCATGAAACATATATGATCAACAAAATAATATCACCAAGAGTGGATATCTGAGTGTACATATTTAGTCTCACTCACCATTCATCATGGTGATAATTTAATCAATTCCCATTAATTTTTTTTTGTGTGATTTCCCCTAGGAGCGTCTCTACCACATCTGGATCCGCATTCTTGTATCCAGATAGAGAAGTATTTTCTTGGAAACTCACAAAAACTATACATTATACAATGATATAGAACTTTATCATGTACATGGGCTCATATCTAGGGTTTTCACTGATGTTTCCACACATTTATCTCCAAAATAACTATATCATATTCTCATAACAAAAATAATTACCCAATCTTTAAGGGCATATTATTTAAAAATTCATAACATAATTTTCCAGCAAATACAAACTAGGGTTCTGGTGGTATAATGTCATTTGAATATTAGTCATACAAATACATCATAAAAATATAAAAACATCATAATTAATTAAAAGTACACACATGTTTCCAATAGATATTTCAAAACTTCAAAAGATATCCTTGGGGTAATAAATAATAAAAATGGTTACCTAGTAAGAATTGTATGGGAAGGAACATGACAATAAAGAATAACATAAGAGTTTATAGGAATAAAATGATATGATAAAGTGCTTGATCATTTTAATGAGGATATGGTATACTGAAATTACTTCATAGGATCGTAAAAATTCAGAAGAAAAACATGAAATAAATAATGTTAAACCAAAGTCAAGGGTCACACCTAATACTATTATTATAAAATGAACAAAGTCCCATGGATGATTAGGTTCACTCAATAATTCCTTAAATAACATCTCGTGAGATATAGAGATTTAAAAAATGGGTTAGAGGGATATAAAAATACAGGGCAAAAACCCACATAAGTAAAAATCATTCTTACGTGTTTCATATGATGAAAATTAACCATATATAATACATAAGCAGAATCAAACCCATGATAATGAAGTGGGTTTCATAATTATAATTAATGTAATAAATTAAGGCTATACAAAAAGTATTCACAAGAAATGATGGAATTGAACCATTTTTAACATATATATTTTTTAAATGGACATAGGTCTTGATCATGGATTTCTCATTTAAAAAATTCTTAAGAAAGATCTATGAGGTGAGTGAATAAAAATAAACCACTTGGGTGGTGCTTTGTGAAATTAGTAAAATATATTTTTAATAAAGGAAGGAGATCAATTTTTCTATAAAAATATATTTTAACAAAGGGTTCTATATAAAAAAATTATTGTTTTTAGAGTCTATTAATGTTTTAAAGCATTTTTATAAGGGTGGTCCTCGAAGTGAGACCTGAAATTGGAAAGTTCCCTAAAATGTTGCTTGTTTAAAAGTGGGAATTTTAAAGGGAAATAAAAACTTTTATCAACCTATGAATGAATAATATATTTAATTACTAATATATTTAATAAAAATATATTAAAAATTATTATAGGTACATTAATTTAATATTTAATAAAATAGAGAAAATGAATGAGAATGTGTAATCAACAAGTCATGAAGGGGGCATGAAAGATCCCTTACCTCAAGTATGAAAATGTGATGCACTTACACATAAAATTCCAAATAATAAAATTAAGTAAATTAAATAAATCCCAATAATCTTTTCATATATATAATTATATTTATAATGTTTTTTATTACAATGTCTCACCAATTTGATACATCATTTTTTATTATGTTGGTTACTTGAATTTATTTGGTAAATTTCATTGGAAATTTCAGGGTATATTCACAAAGGTCAATGTGTAGTAAAATAGTTTTATATTCACAATAATGTTATATTATTGTTTCATTTATAATTTATTTAGTTCCAAATTGAATATAGGTAAATTTTTTTTCCATTAATGGACTCAAATTATAAATAGTACATTGGTATGTCTTTTTTTACTATTTAATTAATTATATCCATTAAATATAATTATAAATTATTTACTATCTAATAACATCATTATAGTATGTTAAAAAAAATTTATATAACATTTGTATACCACAAATTTATGTTTTATTCCACCCATGTTAGTCAGTAGGGAAAATGAAAGAGAAACATCATCAGTTGGAGGAGGTAGTTCACATATACATATAAACAACACATTTATTTATTTGAGAAAAAAATACATAAATAATATATATTATAATTTTATATTCATTAAATATAATATATCTTATTAAATTACCTTTTTTAATGATACATGAAATTCAGTGATGAAAAATAGAACCCCATATCCATGGATGTGATAGTCCAGATGTAAACATGATGAAAAATTCATTTTCTGAAAGGTTATACAGAAAGGTATAAAATGGATCATTAATAATTATAAAAAAAAGAATTTTGATAAAAATGGTTTTAAAATACACTCATGGATAGAAGGTTTTTTTATAAAAGTATAAAATAATTAAGAATGTGTAGTGGAAATTACTATCTATCACTTTGGACGTTATCCTTTATCCAACACCTTGGGGTACCTAATTTTAATATATTGGACTAATATATGATTATAGAACATGGGTATAGATTTTAGGAGAGGCAATTTGACATATTGGGTCAATATTATGTTGATTTGGGTGTGTTTAGGGGTGGATGGGTGGTGGTTCCATTTATAAGTAAAGAGATGGGTTTTTTTGGAACATACAACTCTTTAAATTAGTGAGATCACATGTTTCCATGGAATGTATAGAAATAGTAGATAATAATAAATTTTTAGAAGTTTTAATGTATACAAATCCTCAACAAAACTTTTATACAAATTTTTTCATCAATCTCTTATGTCATTTACTCATTGTTTTTTACTTTAAAAATTTCTTTTTTTAATAAGGGAACTGATTTTTGCTGAAGTAAATTATTTTTAATACTAAAAAATTATATTATAATTATAATATTATTATAATAAAATGAATATAAACATAAAATAAAATATAACAAAAATTCATATGTGTATGGAAATTGAATTTTATCATCAGCGCACATAGAGCCAAAAAAATCTATTTTAAAAAAAAGTGTGTTTTAAGAATAAGTTTAATAATTATGATAAATTTTAAAATTTTATTGATTTTATTTCATTTAAAATTTGTATAATGTTTTAAATAAAATTTAGTTAAAAATAATTTTTTTTTAAAAAATAATTCCACCATCTGTCAAGTTTATTAAAAGTAACAGACAATAAATGGGTTTTGTTAAAACATTACCAATATTTTCTAAAATATCAATTGTAGTTTTTAATTATCATAAAATTATTTTAAATTAGTTATTTTAAAATTATGAATTATATTTTATATATTAAAAAGTGTTTTCAAAGAGTTCTTGATGTCCTTCTTTAAAAATTTCTAAAAAGTTATAGCATTAGAAAAATCAGTATTTTTTATGATTCACTTAAAAATAAATTGTTTTAGAACAATATAAAAAATTATTATATGATAATTTTGAAATTATAAATAGAAAAATTTATTTATATATATCTTATTCATATTATAAAATTTATAAATCTATCATTTAAATGAAAATAAAAAATATAATAAAAACATATCTTAATAAAAATCATTTTTAAACATAAAATGTTCTTAATATTATTTCATATAATTATATAATTGAAATTATTTTATTATATTAGTTAATATATAATATTTTAATGAATTTTTATTTAATTTATTCAAATGAAATATTTAATACTTAATAAGATGGTTCTTTACAAGAAGAAATATTTATTTCATACTAAATAGACTTTATGAAATCAAATTAAAAATAATTATTTATATTATGAAATATAGTTTTACTGAATCATTGATTTATAAATATTTATTTAAATTTTATATATACATCATATAATATTTTATTTATATTAATATTTATATTTATACATAATGAAAAAACATATATATATATATTTATAATATTAATATCATATTTTTATTTCCTTGTGAGTTATATGATTTCAACATACTACTTACCAATATATGAATTTAGTATACCTACTAGATATAATACTATTGAACATATTACAGAGAACCATATTTTCAATAAACATATTTGTAACAGTTACATTTAATTCTAAAATTTAGAGTTACAAAATAATTCATTCATTCCACTCTCAATTTTTATAGCATAGTTCATATTTAATATTATAGGTTTTTTATAATTATTTATCCCCTCATTATTATCTTCTTCATTATAGTATTTTTAATTGGTTATCATGTACATTGAATATGATCCACATGATTTATTTTTTATGAAGTTTTAATTCTTTTATATATGTTTTCCCCTATTGATTTATGCAGTTTTAATTGATATACCTTATCCATTGTGAGTAATAATCTATGTTGTGATGTACATTGTTTTCTATTATTTTGTTGTTATTATCCACTTATTAAAAATAATGTGTATTTATTTTGGTTCATTAGTTATAGAAAACTTTTTCTAGTCTTATTTAAATCATTTTAAAAGAAAAATATACATTCATAAACATTATGAGAAAAATTATACTAAAAATAATAATAATGGATCCAAAACCATATGGTCTTATTTATCAACTAACCCCTTTACTATATTTTAAATTGTAACTATATATTAATTCAAGGGTTATCCAAAATAATCAATATTGACATATAACACATTTCTCAATTTAAACTTTTTTATAATGATCCTTGATCACTTATATGAAAATATTTTTTTTGAAATCTCATTGGAGGATATAAACTATGAATGTATTCGTAGGTAACCAAATTTTTTAAGGATTTTTTTATTTTTATTTGTTATTTGTTATTTTTTTTAGTTTAAAAATTATTGATTCAAGACCCCTAAATTTAACTTATAAGATCCTTTAGTCAAAAAGAGGAAGAGGGGTATATTTTAAACCACCTACAAATGAGTAGTTATTTTCAAAATAGGTTAGTATATATTATTAAATTTTTTATACTCCCTCTTTAGATGTTACAAATTAAACTGTAAATTGTATGGAATCCTCAATTAAATTAGTTAAATTTATATTTTAGGTTATGTTTTGGGGATATAAATAATGGGTACCCACTTGAAGTATGTTATTTCATTTACTTAGGTTACATGTTACATAGAAGTGATGTGGTGCCTAAAATTCAACAACATATTTTAATGAATTTAATTACTTATCATATTTGTGGATTAGATTGATAACATTTAATGAATTTGGTTAAGGATAATTTCTTGGGTTTGTAAATATTTTTATGAAATGGAATAATTTCATACATTGTGTTTAAATATTAAATATACATTTATTTAATTGAAGTAATTCAAAAATATTAATTAACCATTTTGAAGTTTGAAAATATGGTTAGGAAAGTGTGTGTAAAAAGTCTATTTTAAATAAATATATTAATGAAATGAATTATATATAAAAGACATCTTGTTGTAGGAAACTATAATTAAAGAAGAGTTTTGAAGCATTCTAACCACACATGTGTGAACATTATAACCCACAGAGCATTCTCCTACTTTTTTTCAAAGTGGATAAAATACCACTACAGAGGGTGAGAAATTATTTATACATGTGATTCTTAAAATCAGGTCATATAGGGATCCATAATTTTATTTAGTATACTTTAAAGTGTGTTTAGATATTATCTTCATATAGAAAGTGTAGATTTATTACTTCATTTACATGATAAGTAAATAGATACGAGCGAGTCTATTAATTTCATTTTCCCTTTAGGTGAATTACACTTCAATTGATGTTAAATAATTTATATTTGAATACGAGTCTACTCTTGTACCTCCACTATTTCCCACTATGTTTTAATAGAAACTAAACGTCCTTCCAATATTTTTCTTGTATTTTATAAAAAATACAGACAAATACAAGTGCTTTCCAAATGTATTATTCCAAATAGATAAAACATTTCTCATCCAGAAAATTTATATAATGATCATTATTTTCTAATAGTAATTTTCTAAATCAATGAGAAACTTAATTATTTTAAAAAATAATAAGAAAAATATGATAAAAATATGTCAAATATATCTAGATTTAATCACATCTCAATGTAAAATATTATATTCATAATTAATTTACCATATTAGAATCATCTTCTTGTTACAGAACATTTCAAGATAATGAAATATGATATGAGGATAATCCTTTAAAATTCCCTCACACTATTTGCACAATACATAGATGTATATATGATTCAATGAATGACATATTCATTTAATTGTGTTATTTCTCTCCTTAAAGAAAAATGAATTTTAATGATCATCAAAGGACTAGTATTTCTATTTAAGAGGTTTTCATCATCAATTTATAGTATCATAAAATTATTTAGAAAATAGAAACTATCAAATTAGTATAGAAAAAAATTTCACAACCAAAAATCCATTTTGAAATATTAGAAATAACTATATGATAGTTTTTAGAGGCACTACGAACCAAAAAAATTAAACTTGTAATTTAGGGTATTATTACCACTACATACCTAAATAAAATTACAAGAATTTTGGATACTCATGGAATGATACATCAAACCTGATCCCTTTTATTTTTCCCTCTAATGTAATGATCATTGTATCTCTACAATATGACTATAAGAATCCCATATTAAATATCACATGATATAGATACCCATGACATTTGTTTAGGTAAACATTCATGCCAATCCACAATACAAGTTTTGTCTCATTGAGGAATATCCTTGACTAAGGATAACTGTGTCATATAACGATTTTCTTTATATCACTAAAATATTTCATATGAAATTTCACGAACCCCTACCACCAAAGATGCCCCTCCTGAGCTGGAAATGGTGAAAGGGAGATAATGACCCCCGAGTCCCGCCTCCAGTAGGCCTCAGAGTGGCAACTAGCACTAAGGGTATGAGTTTTCACAAATATGGGAGGCATTTCCCTCTTTATTATTTAAGATCAGTAAAAAGGACGAGTCAAACACCAAAAGAAAAAAAGAACAAGTGAATGGAAATAAACCCAAATCAATCCCACATGCATGTTTAAACAATTATAAATCAAAGTACAAGTACAAGAAATCTCAAAAGTACAATAGCAAAAGAAACAGGAGTATAATAAACTGCAAAAAAATCCAACTGTCCTAACTAGTAGGGTCCCACACGGCCCTGGTAGTCCTCCTGGAAACCTAAAAGTAAACGTAGGGTGATCATACAAGTATACTTAGTAGGGAAACCTAAATCTCTCGTGCACAAGTGGGGAGACATCCTAATGTCCCGTGAGAACAACAGAAGAAACCAAAACCTAGAAAAGAATTCTATCCACCCAACCTCACTAACCACGCTCATCAAAAACACAAAACAACAGGTAGTAGTAGTATATAAGAACAAGATTATTGGGTACCTCACACAATTTCCCACTAGTTAGCTACTCTTCCTAACGGCGAACATACTAACGCTACCACACTCTTCCCGCCCGCACACACCTGGGCCTCAATAACCACATATCCCGCCCACACACACCTAAGCCTCACAACCACGTATCCCGCACACACACCCCTGGGCCTCATAACCATGTATCCCACCCGCACACACCTGGTCCTCATAACCACGTATCCCGCCCGCACACACCTGGGCCTCATAACCACATGTCCCGCTCGTACACACCTGGGCCTCATCTCGAAGATTCTTGGGAAAAAGTAAACCTTCCCGAAGAGTCTTGGGCTAAAACCACCCCAATAAAAACCTACCTGAAGGGTCTTAGGTGTAAGGTCGCCTCAAGCCATCACAACCTATGGAAGAAGGAGCAGGAAGGAGCTAGTAACTAAGGGGAAAACACCCTCTCCCATGAAATGGAAGTGTTTGGCACTAAGTGCTCAACATAGGTGGGGTGCGACAAAACAAAAAGATACAGATATATATATATATGTATACCAAACACACAGCCCAACCTATGGATTCTAAACAGAGAAACTGAGCACGTGCCTCAGCACTACTACTATGAAGCATGCATACAACAAACAACCCCAACCCCATTTAGGTTTTCACGTTTCAACAGAATTAGTTTATTAGTTCCTTAACTACTGGGCAATTAACTGCAACTGACCATATTCAATTATTTGTAAAACATATCCCTACCATCCACAATTCAAGTTAGGAAAACCCAAGCAACACAAACAAGTCCCTTCTTATTTACCAACCTACCCCATTGAATATTATTCCCATTCCATTACCATGCCCCACCATTCATTAACTCTTCCACTTTTATTTAATATTCACAACCCAAAGTTCGTCCATATTCAAACCCATCCTTGCAGCCCCGCTTCCAACCACCATAACCACAAACACACAAAACTCATACATCATCATCCCTTGATACCATTTATCACAGCCCTGCTGCCCATCACCAAAATACCATTCACACTAACCCACAACCAAGCCAACCGCAACCCCACTGCTCACCCGATCCACAACAACCCACAAAACACCCCCTTCACATAAATAAAACCTAATTAGCACCAACATGTTTATTATTTCAGTTTTGTTTAATCAGGGTGATCACACAAGGGTTCCGGATTTTCATTTAATCAGCCAAATTTATGTGATTAACCAATTTCCACATTCCACAAATTTTCCATCCATAAACGGTCTAGAAGGATAGGGCATCATTTAATTGCGTAAGGAAAGGACCCCAATGACCGTGATTTTCAGTAGGCATAATCCTATTCAATTCAAAACATAATATCACAGGATATAAAAAAAGTAACTGCATTCACAAACTTTCCATCCCCATCATATAAGCCATTTATTATCTTTATTAAACTAGATCAAAAGTGTTTCACGTAAACAAGAGAACACCCACCCCACATGATGCACAATTTAGAGAGACAAAGGTAAATAAATACCTACCTCAATAGGTTTTGATAAAAACGCGCCCCCTGATCAGCTTTAGAAGATGTCCATCGGCATCCGTTGCTTTTGTCAAAACCCGGAAAAACCTCCTCGGTTAGAAGCTGGGAAGGAAAGGCCAAAGGGAAAGCAACAAATCCAAGCTTATAAGTTCCTCCTCATCGTTACGATCCCATGGCCGCTAATGGATTGTAAATCGGCGGTCAGACGTAGATGTTATAGAATAAAAGAGCTTTAGAGTCTCTTGGGAGAGCTCTGCTTGAAGGAGAGGGGAGGAGAGGAGTGATTTGAAAAGGAGGAGAGGCCCACTCCTTTTATAGGAGAGAAAAACTAAAGTACCCGGCGTGTACTCGCCCATTTCACATGGTCGCCATGAGGATTCCAACACAGCCTTCAACGCGGAACATGGTCATTTACTGGTCAACACACGGTTTGAAGGTAATGCGTACGCGGGGAGGAACTAAACAACGTGTAGTATGGGATACACAACATGTACTTATTTATTTCACACAGCAAGGACACGACTCTAACACGGCACACAGTCATTGACTGGTCAACACACTGTTTGAGGGTAACGCGTACGCAGGGAGGAACTACACAGCGTGTAGTATGGGATACACGGCGTGTACTCATTTATTTCACATAGAAAGGACACGACTTCAACATGGGGTATACCCGGAAAGGTGGTACACAGCGTGTACTCAAACTACATGGTGTGTAGTTACAAAATTCTAAAAAGTGTGGGAAAAGTCCCTTATACCCTCTAGAACACTTCATGATCTTCTTTTTGAAAAAGGAATGGGCCGAAGCGGTTCGGGCCATTACATCAGATACCTCATAAAACATTCTCGTCCCCGAGAATTCAGAACCAACCCAGAGGAACCCAACAAGATACCTCTTAGGGTTCTCGTTATAACAGGGACTCATCCAACAACCCTAATCATATGTGTTAGGAATTCCTTCTCCTATGTCGAGATATTATCTGCTTTAGGTGGCACTGACTCACCTGCACGGGTTTAATCGCATCCTCATTAATGCGTCTTGATTAATAATTGGGTCTTCACACTTCTATACATTATGATTTTTCAACTTACACTGCCCCCAACACTGTACAACCAACACACTGCCCGAACATGTTGTTTGGGGAAATTAATTCTCTTATGTCGAGATATTATCCGCTTTAGGCGGCACTGACTCACCCGCACGGGTTCAATTGCATCTGCATTAATGCATCTCGATTAAGGATCAGGTTTTCCCTTTCCCACACATCTGGACATGTTACACACTTCTATAGAACAAGGAAACAAAATGTCCCACAACCGAAAAGCCAAGCATTCCATATATCAAAGGTACAGAGTATAACATCAAAACAAAGATTAGAAGAACAAGTAAAAACACAAGTCAAAACAACTCTGGGTACTGAGCGTGCATCTGGGCCTCCTGCTACCAAGTGATCTCCTCGAGGCCACCATTCCTCCACAACACACGAACCAAGGCGATGGTTCGTCCACGAAGAACCTTCTCTTTATGATCCTCGATTCTGACTGGTCATTCCTCTAAGGTTGCATCGTCTCCCATATCTATTTCTCCCTAGTCGATAATGTGAGAGTCGTCGTGTAAGTACCGATGAAGCTGGGAGACATGGAAGACATCATGAACCTTCTCCAACTGAGGTGGTACGGCTAGCTGATATTCCACCTCGCCGACTCGCCTCAGCACCTCAAAAGGTCCGATGAACCTAGGGGAGAGCTTACTCCCTTTCCCAAACCTCCACTTCCCCTATCGAGGGGAAACCTTTAAGAACACATGATCTCCCACCTTGAACTCCAAGGTCCTCCTCCGACGATCAGCATAAGACTTATATCAGTCCTGATCCACTTTCATCCTCTCACGCACAAGCTGAACATTCTCTTTGGTGCTCTGTACTACCTCTGGCCCAAGAGAACCTGTCTCACCAACCTCTGCCCAGAAAATGGGTGAACGACATGTTCTTCCATACAAAACCTCAAACAGTTCCATGCCAATAGTAGAGTGTAAGCTGTTGTTGTAGGAAAACTCTATTAAAGGCAAGTGTCGCACCCATGATCCTCCGAAATCCAGAACGCATGCTCGCAGCATATCCTCCAATGTCTAGATAGTCCGCTCTATCTTCCCATCAGTCTGGGGGTGGAAAGCAGTGATAAGGCGTAGTTGGGTGCCAAAATCATGTTGTAACCCCCTCCAAACTCGTGAGGTAAACCAAGTATCCCGGTCTGAGATGATAGTCTTCAGAACTCAATGAAAATGCACCACCTTGTCTACGTACCTCTGTGCTAAGGTACTCACTGGTCCCGACTCCTTAATTGCTAAGAAGTGAGCTGATTTTGTCAGTTGATCCACCACTACCCAGATAGAATCATAACCACCATGATCTCTAGGTAGTCCTGTGATGACGTCCATTTAGATTTCATCCCACTTCCACTCGGGGACATCTAAAGGATGTAACAAACCACTGGGAACATGGTGTTCGGCCTTTACTTGCTGACACACTAGGCACTTAGCCACAAACTCCACCACTTCCCATTTCACCCAAGGACACCAAAACTTTTCCCTCAGGCCTTGGTACATTTTTGAAACTCCCGGATGTACCACTAAGGCTGAGCTATGGAACTCACTGAGAACTCCCTCACGCATCGCCTCCGGGACAACCAACCTTCCATGGAAAATCATATGATGTTGGCTATCCTCTAACCATCATTCTGGAGCGTTTCCCTGATCGACACGATCCCACATTACTTCTGCCTCGTAGTCCCCCCACTTAGACTCTTCCACCTGATGCAACAAGGAGGACTGCATCGTCATCTGAAACAAACATCCTCTAACTCCTTCTACCCTTGAATCCATGTGTAAGGTAGCCAACTCTCCCATCGCTTTCCAGGCATCAGTGGATTCCCGAACCACTTCCTTATGCGACTTCCTCCTCAGGGAATCAGCCACGACGTTGCCCTTACCTTCAGTGTAAGTTATCTCGACATCATAGTCTTAGAGAAATTCGACCCATCTCCACTGCCACAAGTTCAGGTCACACTGGGAGAAGATATAACGTAATCTCTTGTGATCTGAGAAGACCACAAAGTGCTCCCCATAGAGGTAATATCGCCACAACTTCGTTGCGAACACTGCTGCTGCAAGCTCTAGGTCATGGGTGGCAAAGTTACGCTCATGAGGGTGCAACTACCTAGACCCATAACAGATCACACCCTTCTTCTTCATCAGTACGCACCCCAAACCATGTAAAGAAGCATCACAAAACACCTCATACAACAACCCTTCCTCTGGAAACCTGAGTACTGGAGAACTGACCATCTTCTCATTCAGGTAGTCAAATGCTTTCTGGAACTGATTGCTCCATAGGAAGACCTATTTCTTCCTAGTCAAAGCTATCAATGGAGAAGAAAATCGAGAGAAGTTCAAAACGAACCTACGATAATAACCTGACAACCCCAAGAAACTACGAACTTCTGCCACGCTCTTGGGGGCTGCCCAAGAAACAATTGCCTCCACCTTCGACGGGTCCACTGAAACTCCATGCTGAGACACCACGTGCCCAAGGAAGTGTACTTCTTGCGTCAAGAACTTACACTTCGACTATTTCCCATAAAGCTGGTGGTGTCGAAGTACTTCCAAGACTGCCCTGAGATGCACAACGTGTTGCTTCTCTGATGTGGAGTAGATCATAATGTCATCGATAAACACAATGACGAAGCGGTCCAGAAACTCTCGGAAGAAAAAGTTCATATGTCCCACGAACACAACTGGTGCATTAGTAACTCCAAACGACATCATTACAAACTCGAAGTGCCCATACCTGCACCTAAAATCTGTCTTCGAGATGTCACTATCCTTTAACCTCAGCTGATGTTATCCAGATCGTAGATCAATCTTAGAAAACCAACCTGCTCCCATCATTTGGTCGAAGAGATCATCTATCCTTGGAAGGGGGTAACGGTTCTTGACCGTTACCTAATTCAACCTTCGTTAGTCTATGCATAGCCTAAGACCACCATCTGCCTTCTTCACGAACAAAACTGGAACACCCCATGGCGACACGCTAGGTCGAACAGAACCCTTCTCCATCAGATCGTCAATCTGAATCCGCAACTCCCACAACTCCGAATGTGACATACGATAAGGGGCCATCGAAATTGGACAGGCACCAGGCTGTAAGTCTATCCTGAACTCAAATTCACTTCAGGGGGGGGGGGGTAGAGTCATAAACTCCTTTGGAAAAACATCGAGGAACTCCCCAACAACCTCTGGGACATCCATCATCTCTGTATCAGCTGAAATCACTGATAACCCGCCTAACAAGGAAATGAGATGCTTCACATTCCAGCTTCCTACTTGATAGCTCCTCTCACCAACAAAAGATTCACGCTGCCCATCCATATCAGAGAACACGACTCTTCTTCGGAAGCAGTAGAAAATGGCACTAATAGAAAAAAAACAGTCGATTCCTAGGATGACATCGTATGGATGCATCTGTAGTAAAAGAAGGTCCCCACTAGATCGATGCGGTCCCAACGTCAGCCCACATCCCCGAAAAACACAAGATACACTGGTCTGGACTCCAACTGGTGTACTAAGCACCAGCGGTATGGACAATCTCTCTACGTCTAGTCCCAAAGCATGAGCTAGACCAGGTGCAACAAAGGAGTGAGAAGCTCCCGAATCAAACAAGGCAGAAATGAGGTTGCTGAACAAACAAATCGTACCTCACACCACCTCTGGTCCTGCCGGAGTTGCCAACTATGCTGCGTGCAACTATCCACGCCCATCTCCTCTGCCTCTCTGATGTCGACCACCTCCCCGAACATGCCTTGGTTGAGGTCCATTAGGAGCACCTTGAGGTCGGCCTTGTCCTACAAAGTCTTCCCTCGAAGGAGAAGGGTCCTGCTGCTGCTGGAAGGTCCTCTCCCGCAACTAGTGCTGCTGAGGCGGGCGCTGAACCTGCCCACCTCCACCGTAATATGCTTGGGTCAGGAACCGACTCTGAATGTTCTCGAAACCTCCACAAGAGAAACACTTAGGTCCTGGGCTCGTGAAAAAGGGACGAGGACCTGAAGATCTGAATTAGAATAGCTGGGGCCTGCTCACCACTTGCCTGAATATAGAAGGTCCCTCCACAGGAGACCTTCTACTGACTGCCTTCCCCTTTGACGAACCTAACTGGATCCCCTCAAGTGGTGCACCTCCCTATGAGTGCATCCTCTCTAAAACGTCTGCCTTCTTCTGTACTACCAAGTATGTCGGAAGGGTGAAGGGGGTGACAACATACTGGAGAGAAGGACGAAGCACCTCCTCCAAACGTCTCGCCCGAGACTCCTCATCCAAAAAGAGATACGGAGCAAAGCATAGGAGATCCTTGCACCTGATCCCAAACTCTCATACAGAAATACTCCCCTGCTGGAGGGAGAGTAAATCCTGCCACTTTTCCGCCTTGATCATGGAAGAAAGGAATTCCTCTCAGAACTCCTTCTCAAAGTCAGCCCACAAAACCTCTACCTCTGACCTCTCCCTGAGGTAGAGCATCCACCACTGTCATGCCACACCTCTCAGCTGACTGAATATTAGGAAAACCCAGTACTCTCTCGGAGCACAGATCAAGGTAAAAGTGATACCTAGCTCCTCAATCCACCCCTCTGTCTCTATATCTGAATTACTACCCTCATAATTCTTGAGGGTTTGTCGCTGGAAAGAACGGAGAGGTTTCTTCCACTGGCCATCTTCCTCCTCTTGGTCAATCCTCAACTGATCGACCGCCTGAATCTGCTGGGTCTCGGCCGTCTGAGTCACCCGGGGACGTCTTCCAGGTGCCATAGCTATACGGTAAACAAAGATTGCCTAAACCCAAGTAGTAAGGAATTTTTTCTCAAGGTTTTATTTTATCATTTTATTTCTTTCCCAGAATACCCAAATCAAGTAAAACACAATCATGATGATGCATGTACCTTCCCTAGGGTCTCTACCCTGAAATCAATGTAGTCCAACTTGGTAATTCAGTAGTCTTAGAGTTCTTGCATCGGATCATGGGGGGCTCTAAAATCCCGTTTCCTAGCCGGTCTTTCCTAGCCTATCTCACGAACCAAGATCAACTAACACTGTTGCCCTAGCATACCATGAAATACTCATTATGACTAACTCCAAACTCCATCCTATCTCTCAACCATCAGCTCTAATACCATTCTATCATGACCCCCTCCCACCAAAGATGCGTCTCCTGAGTTGGCAATGGTGAAAGGGAGATAATGACCCCCGAGTTTCACTTCCAAAAGGCCCCGAAGTGGCGACTAGCACCAAGGGTATGAGTTTTCACAAATATGGGAGACATTACCCTTTTTATTATTTAAGATCGGAAAATAGGATGAGTCAAACACCAAAAGAAAAAAAGAACAAGTGAATGGAAATAAACCCAAACCAACACCACATTCATGTTTAAACAATTCTGAATCAAAGTACAAGTACTAGAAGGCTCAAATGTACAATACCAAAAGAAACAGGAGTACATCAAATAGCAAAAACTCCAACTGTCCTGACTAGTAGGGTCCCGCACGGCTCTAGTAGTCCTCTTGGAAACCTAAAAGTAAAAGTAGGGTCAGCATACAAGTATACTCAGTAGGGAAATCTAATTCTCTCGTGCACAAGTGGGGAGACATCCCAATGTCCCATGAGAAAAATAGAAGAAACCAAAACCTAGCAAGGAATTCTATCCACCCAACCTCACCAGCCACGCTCACCAAAAACACAAAAAAACAGGTAGTATTAGTATATAAGAACAAGAGTATTGGGTACCCCGCACCATTTCCCACTAGTTATATTCTCTTCCTAATGGCGAACGTCCTGACGCTACCACACTTTTCCCGCCCGCACACACCTGGGCCTCAAGAACCACATATCTCGCCTGCACACACCTAGGCCTCAAAACCACATATCCCACCCGCACACACCTGGGCCCCATAACCACGTATCCCGCCTGCACACACCTGGGCCTCATAACCACAGATCCCACCCGCACACACCTGGGCCTCATAACCACACATCCCACCCGCACACACCTAGGCCTCATCCCAAAGATTCTTGGAAAAAAGTAAACATACCCAAAGAGTATTGGGCTAAAACCACCCCAATCGAAACCTACCTGAAGGGTCTTAGGTGTAAGGTCGCCTCAAGCCATAACAGCCTATGGAAGAAGGAGTAGGAAGGAGCTAGTAACTAAGGGGAAAAAACCCTCTCCCATGAAATGGAACTGTTCGGCACTAAGTTCTCAACATGGGTGGGGTGCGAAAAAACACAAAGATAAAAAAATATATATGTATACCAAACACACAGCCCAACCTATGGCTTCTAAACAGAGAAACTGAGCACGTGCCTCAGCACTTCTACTACGAAGCATGCATACAACAAACAACCCCAACCCCATTTAGGTTTTCAGGTTTCAACATAATTAGTTTATTAGTTCCATAACTACTGGGCAATTAACCATAACCAACCATATTCAATCGTTTGTAAAACATATCCCTACCATCCACAATTCAAGTTAGGAAAACACAAGCAACAAAAACAAGTCCCTTCTTATTTACCATCCTACCCCATTGATTATTATTCTCGTTCCATTACCATGCCCCACTATTCATTAACTATTACACTTTTATTTAACATTCACAAACCAAAGTTTGTCCATATTCAAACCCATCCCTACAGCCCCACTTCTAACTACCATAACCACAAACACACCGAACTCATACATCATCATCCCTTGATACCATTTATCGCTGCCCCGCTTACCATCACCAACATAGCATTCACACTAACCCACAACCATGCCAACCGCAGCCCCGCTGCTCACCCGATCCACAAATACCAACAAAACACCCCCTTCACATAAATAAACTCTAATCAGCACCCACATGTTTATTATTTCAGTTTTTTTCAATCGGGGTGATCACACAAGGGTCTCAGATTTTTATTTAATCAGAAAACTTTACGTGATTAACCAATTTCCACATTCCACAAAGTTTCCATCCATAAACGGTCTAGAAGGACAGGGTAACATTTAATTGTTCAAGAAAAGGACCCTAACGACCTTGATTTTAAGTAGACATAAACCTATTCAATTCACAACATAATATGACAGGATATAAAAAAAGTAACTGCATTCACAAACTTCCCATCCCTGTTATATAAGACAATTATTATCTTTATTAAACTGGTTCAAAAGTGTTTCACATAAACAAGAGGAAACCCACCCCGCATGATGCACAATTTAGAGAGATGAAGGTAAACAAATCCCTACCTCAACAGGTTCTGATAACAGCGCTCCCCCGGATCAGCTTTAGAAGATGTCGGTCGACGTCCGTCGCTTCTGTCAAAACCTGGAAAAACCTTTTTGGGTTGAATTTGGGAAGGAAAGGCCCAAGTTAAAGCAAAAGATTCAAGCTCAGAAGTTCTGCCTCATCGTTACGATCCCGTGGCCGCTGACGGATCGTAAATTGGGGCTCGGACAAAGAAGTTATGGAGGAATAGATCTTCGGAGTCTCTTGGGAGAGCTCTGCTTGAAGGAGAGGGGAGGAGAGGAGTAATTTAAAAAGGAGGATAGGCCCCATCCTTTTATAGGTGAGAAAAACATAAGTACACGGTGTTTAATTTATAGTACACGGTGTGTACTCGCCCATTTCACACGGTCGCCACGCGAATTCCAACACAGCCTTCAACGCGACACATGGTCGTTGACTGGTCAACACACAGTTTGAAGGTAATGCATATGCGGGGAGGAACTACACGACGTATAGTATGGGATACATGGAGTGTACTTATTTATTTCACAAGGAAAGGACACGGCTCCAACACGACACACAATCGTTGACTGGTCAACACACGGTTTGAGGGTAATGCGTACGCGGGGAGGAACTACACGGCATGTAGTATGGGATACATGACGTGTACTCATTTATTTCACACGGCAAGGACAAAGCTTCAACACGGGGTATACCCAGCAAGGTGGTACTCGATGTGTACTCAAACTACATGGCGTGTAGTTACAAAATTCAGAAAAGTGTGGGAAAAGTCCCTTCTACCCTCCAGAACACTTCATGACCTTCTTTTTGACAAAGGAATGGGATGGAGAGGTCCGGGCCATTACATGAAACTATCACATATAAAATATGATATTTAAAATTATTAAACATGTAAAATAAAGAAAATAACTAATATTAACAACTATTCTATAATTCATATTACATTATATTCATTTTGTGGTTATTTTGTGATTTGTGAAGAATCAATTCCTGAAATATTAATTATGTAATTATAGAGTAGTGGAAACTATGACCTACCACACTATAAATCCAAAAAATATAATTTAGTCACACAATCAATCCATTTAATTTTTTACACATTAAGGAAGATACTAAAATAATCTATCAATACTGATATAGTGGTTCATCATGTTTCAATATCAAATTTTATTGTTTTAACATGATGCTCTCATTTCCTTTGTTGATTATTAGATCAATTCATTCAAATGATATCCTTGGTCAAGTAGACATCTCTAATTGAATTAATAAAAACCAAAATATCAAAAATATATTAATTGTAGATGATTTTAACTGTTTCATTAATCAATATGAATATTTGTGCTTTTTATGGTGTGAGTGATTACATATTCAACATATAATTATTATGATTTTTCAATATTCAATAAGATTCAAGTGTTAGGGTATAACCATTAAATTTATGTATAAGGTCTTGTTTTATAGGACTGTGTATTCCACACATGTATAATAAATTATAGATATAATTTTCAAAATGATATGAAATATTGAATAAATACCAATAAAAATATATTCATCAATGATTATCTTTGATAAAAAGTAACCCCAAGTCTAGAATGTAATATATAAAAATTTGCATTGAGATATCTTCTCTTTTAATTTGAGTACATATAATATTATATTGACATCAATGAAATTACATTATTATAATAATACCTTTAAGATCATACATTTTCCATTGGAATAATAGTAAAAAATATGTCATGTTGAATAAACTTCTATAAACACATCAAGAAAAAATTAGTTACTGAAATATGGTTTTCAATTTGTTATCATGAATGCATACCCTCATTTTGGAAGTCACCACATAACTCTTGATCGTCTCTAGTAGTACCTATCTATTGGAGATCATCATTACAATATAAATCTTCATATTATTTCAAGAGTATAAGTATCGCCAATATCACAGCCAAGGACCCCAATGGTGTTAAATAAGAATAAGATCAACTTATTTTTGTTATGAATGTTTTAATGGTTATTTTGTTATGTTTTTTTAATTAAAATAATTATAAATATTTTCAGACCTATCCTTTTAGATATCCTATAATACATCATAAATTGGAAAGTTGAATCACTATATTCATTAAATGTTTTGGTAAATTTATTTAAAATGTTAATAAATTCATATCATTTACCCATGGGAAATTTACCTTGATCTTTGAGGGAGATATATAAGAGGTATAAAAGATTTTTCCTCTGTAAAGTACATGTGACACACTCTAGGAACCAAGATATTAATCATGTATTATATTTTTTCCTTGAGTTTCATCATCGAGAATCTAGTTTGGTACATTAGTAATTGATGAAATATTCACTCAAATATTACCTCTTCTTTCTTCTAATTTCCATCATAAGGTATTAAAACATTTTCAACAATAAAAATAATCATTTAAATTACCCAAATCCTAGGACGATCGAAACTCATACACCTAGATCTGGTGATAAAATATATATTCATTATATTCTATATATGACACCAACTAAAGTGACCCAAAATGTAGGCATATATAATAAAAATATCAATTAAATAGTAATTCACTTATGTACCGAAGAGCTTTTAGGATTAGATTTTCCTTTATGAATAAAACCATTACTATAAATACCAATAACTTTCTCACCCAATAGACATTTTCCCCCAATAAAAAATATCTTATTTCAAAACATGTCTTCATCATTTCCCCCAAAATTATATACTCATTATATCCTTATAGGTATACAATTTATAATAGTATTCTTAATAATGATGGAAAATGGAATACATAATGAAGTGGTCATATTAGATACTGAGATAGGGATACCATACAATAGAAGGTATCAAATAACTAAAATGCATTAAATGTTTAGAAAGTATAAGAAATAAACAATTATACGATAAAACTATTAACTTGATCACATAATATATCTAATTTAATTTAGATAATCACATGGAAAATATAAAATAATTTCATATTGATATATTACATAATTCATGACATCTACAACCTTACTTATGAGGAATTGTGATAAGAAAACATACATATAAGTATTTTAATATTCTTAACACCCAAGATAGTTTGTATTAGGATACCTACTAATGAATCAAGGGTATATACAAACCAAGACCCCCCAATGACTAAATGAAATCAATTCATTCATCATATGAAAGGAATGTATAAATATAAATAATAAACTTACCTCAGCAAACAATTAACATTAGTATTGTGATATAAAGTAGACAGAAAATAAATTTTACCTTATTAAATAAAAGTATGGGTATCTAGGTGAAGAACCTCAATTCAATAAAAATAAATATAGGTTATCCAAAAATTAAAAACATTAGGGTATGGGTTATTTTTTTTATAGTCAGTGATAAATCATGAAAAAAGTAGGTGATAGATCACTTCCATATATATAATTAATTTCTATAAGTATTCACATATGTAAAAGAAAAGTAATGATTAAAAGTATCATCCTAATAAAATTAAAATAAATTGTATAGAAATATATCATACTTAACACATTCAAATGTTATTACATAAAAATATATCAAGATTTGGATCATTTGATATAGAAATTTCAAGAATTTGTAAATAATTTAATGAAATATCCAAATCATATAACCATTTTGCGTAAAAAATGTGTGTATTTTAGATCACTTGTTGGGAACCACGTGAAGATCGATTTAATACACAACCAACCATTTTCAGGGTTATTCACCCAAGGAAAATCTATGCTAGATCATGTATCCACTTTTTTTATCTAAAAAGGATTTTTATAGTGGGAAGCCATACACACTTTAGAAAAAATAGGCATTCTCATATATCTATATTTATCCATAGGGTTTTGAAAAAATTATTCAAGTACCAAATTTTAAACAATATTAAACCTTGAAACAATGTAATGTTAATGATATGAAATATGGAGTGGAAGATAATCATGTAAGTGGGATCAAATACTATTATTTATTCCTTTAAACTATAAAACCTTATTTAGAAAATAAGAAAACATAGAAAAATGGGAAATTTATTTTAAGAAAACCATGGATACTTGGAATCTACAATTCCTAATTAATAATGGTTTATATGGTGGAAATTTTTTTAGAGCAATAAACATTTAAAAATATTCTTTTCACACTTATTTTAAGAAAGAGAAATATGACCCACGATGAAAATGATAAGATACATTATTAAAAATTGTGGAGAAAGTAATAGATGGTTTTAAATGACCTTAATATATATTTTAAGTATACATAAGAACAATGATGAATAAAAATAATAAATTTGTACATGGAATAAAAAGAGTTGTGTAAAAACATCAAAACATTTAAAGTAAATGTATTAAACAAAAATGCCTTATAGGTTTGGAATCATTTAATTTAAAATACCATAAAATGAAAATGGTAAATAAGTATTTAAACATGATGATTAAATGTATAATATTGGAATAAATTTTCATGAAGATAGTACATACAAAATATAAAATAAAATAATAATTAAAAACAAAACTTGTTTCAATTAAGGTAATTATGAGACTTAAAACTTTATTTCTAAGGAAATCTATAAATTGAAGGATATAGAAAGCGAAAATATAAGTGGATGTGAGTTAAAAAAATAACATGAAAGTATTTATGATATTATAAATATATATATATATAACTACACCATGAAATATAAAAATAAATTCATATCATACAATAAATCACATGAATTAGAATTGAAAAAAATTGAACCTTACCATGAATCCCCACTTGATCATGAATAATTTAGAATCTTATAGAATAAAATAAGACTTATTAATTATATATTTTAGATCAATATTCATATTTACTTCGTTTTATGTTAATCTTTTTGGTTTATTTATTTCATTGTTATTGTATATTTTCAGTAAATATTGATCAACGGTTGTCATGATTTCAACCATTATTTTTTTTATTTATATATAATCATTTTGATCATAAATTTATTTATATTAGTTCATAATTTCTAAACTCATATTATTATATAATATTTATCTTTCTAATAAAAAAATTTAATAAACCAATAGATTTCCCAAAATAGATTCACATTATGAAAATATCTCGGTGTGATCATTTTGTGTTGTTAAAAATCAAAATGATCATTCATTATTAAAATAAATATTATAATACATAAAATTTCTTTAAATAATATTAATAATGTTATAAATATCATATTTAGATACTAAATCTAATTTTATAACCATCCAAGTATTGTGGGGATGTAAAATATAATACGTCATCCATGGAAGTGGTAGTCTGCACATAAAAAGGGCGATGTTTTAAATTTCTAAATGGATGTGATAAATTTATAAAATGGTTATATGTAGAAAATATTTAAATATAAATATAATAATAATAATAATTTAATTTTAATGTAATTAATATTTATTTTTTAGTTTTTGAGGAACAATTAAGAATTCTTGAATGAGTTTGGTCAAAGTGATTACCTCTTCCCTGGATGTCCTCGTTTAGGCATCTCGTTAGGCATTCAAAGATTCATATTTTGGTGGGAATAGAAAAACTCGGTTTCGGGAAGGAGGGTTAGATAGATATTTATTATACTTTTTTTTATATACAATACAATCAATATTTGTGTATATATGAGTGAGTGAAGGCATTCTTCAATAAGTGACTGGACTAGAACTCTTGTAAATAATTTCTTTCTTATTATATAAAAAATTTCATACTCAAGTCTAGTTGAAAAAAATTATCCCAATTATAAATATATTTTCATTTATAGCTATAATAAATTCATCCAATAAAATTGTGACATGTTTTTTATATTTTTGGACTTAACCATTAATTCCCCCCACTCGTTCAACAATTGTAGCATTTACTATAGTGACAATATTTTAAAGTGGTAACAATTTTTTTGGAAAAAATGAAATTATACTCATTAAAAAGTTTTAATATGATTAATTTAGAAAGAAAAAAAATTATTAGAATCATTCTATCAAGGTAGAAAAAATTAATTGTAAGATTATCACTAATAATTCATATAATGCAATTTTATAAAAAATGTATCTTAATGCATAAAAATGAATTTATTATAATTATTTTCCTATTAAAATTTATTATATGATTGTTAATTTATTTTATTGAATATATTATCAATTATTATCATTAAAAATTCATAAATTGTGGATAATTTATTTTCTTGAGATAAAAAAAATTGCACACATAAAAACAATTACTTGAAAACTATATTCTTTTTATATTTAATTTTTTTACCATAATTTATATCTAATTTATAATACATTAAGTAATGATTATGAATTTTTATACATATATAAAAAATCATTTTTAACTAATTTAATAACTTAATAAAATGAATTTATCTTTTAAATAATAACATATAATATATAATAAAAAAATCAATTTTTTTATTTCACCAAGATAATTAAATTAAATTTATTTATTTTTTATTAATTTATTTTGTGGATTATATTATTTTATCATCTCTTAAATTTAATCAATAAGTTTTATTGATATCATTCTTTAAATGTAATAACATTTATAAAAGTGGATATTTTGTTAAATTGAAAATGTATAAATCTATACATAATTGTGAAACAAAATGAATTTTATTATGATAATAATTACATTTTTATATAATATTAAATTCTATTTACTAAACACCAAATTAATTAAGAATATGATAAAATGGGTTAAACAAGTATTGGTGGAAGTCACATTTTGTGGTTCACCTATCTTGGATTTCATAGTGATTTCCCCAAGCATGAACTGATCCCGCAGAAATTTTTTCTCAAGTTTTACTTATCAAAAATAAATTATTATTGGTCTTGGAAAAATCTATGTGATAATAAATTCATTCAATACTTAGGAATACATGGATCTTACGGAATAACCCCACTGCTTGATTCCTTATATTTTATAATGCTATTACATCAACTTATACTCATTTATTCAATGACTATATTATAATGATAATATTTAATAATTATAATTTTATCACATTAAATTGTTTTATTAAATTTATTATCTCTAATTTTTTAAAAATTATGAATGTTCTCTTAATATAATTAATGTTTAATGTTTTTATTTATTTTTTCACATCCTTTTTGGGTATTAGTATATTATTAATGTCAAATGGTTCTTTAAATTGATATTTGTTATTAAATATTTGTTAACACATGATAAAAAATTTAATCATAATGAATATGTATATTTAATTTGTGTTTTAAGTGCTGAATTATTTTATGTTTTTTAGTTTGACCATGAATAAATTTTTTTTATCATATTTAAACATACATTGTGTATTCTGAGCATTAATTAATTATAAGGTTTATTTTATGTTATGAATTAATTTATTCATACCCAATATCATTTTCAATAGAAATAATAGGGGTAGTAAAGCTCATTATGGGAAGATTTAAAATATATACCGAATCAATGGATGATTAATCCAAGTTGGTAACTTATCTAGGATCATTGTTCTCGCATTGTCACAAATTTCAAGTGTGGGAGATATTTTTGTTAGAGATATTTCTTTGGAGTCACCATCAAGGAATGTTATGAATAGAAAGGTTAACAACCTAAAAATTATTAATAAAATGAACCATGATGATTATGGTGAAGTTAGATGTGATGTGGGAGTTGGAGTAATAGTATATATGAGGAAATACATGTATTGTGACCCCCAGCCTCCGATCAAATAACCAACATGACTCGACAAATTTTTAAAAGAGAATAAGAGAAACATGTCTCAGAGTTGATCATGATAATAAGTAAACCATTCAATGGATTGGACTCATATTTGGAGTAGCATAAAGGATATAATATCATTAGGGATGTCACTTGTTATCTTTATTTTCACTTCCAAAACTGTTATATCTGAATTATTTTATTGAATAATTTTTTATTATTGCATCTATTATGACTTATTAATTTTTTGTGGGGTTACTTAGGGTAAATGAGATATTTCATAAACAATTCATGAATGGTTTAAATCATAGATTTTGGATGTTATTTTCCTTAAATTTATCAATTTCTCTTAATCAAGGATATTTTCTTTCTTCTGTTCTAATTACTGACAATATAAGAGTATAGTTTCTTGGCCCATTGAAAAAAACACAAAAGTAATTAAATTAATAATGTTATACTCTTCTTTTCCCCATGAATAATTATCCTCACACTAGGTTCTAAAAATAATTGTAGTTCTTAGGGGTGTTCTTTGTATGGATTGTTCATCCAATTATATTTAGGTGGTTCAATACTATTTTAATTCAATAATATAATTTTTATAAATAATTTCATGAAATAGAAATGATAATTCTTATCAATTATACCCAGTGATATTTCCCTAACTCCATCCACTATTATGATCTACTCCATCTTTATAATTATCCCAATAGTTACAAATATTTCACTATTAATTATTATAATACTTTTACATCCTAATGTAAATAATTATATATTAATTTGGTTGTTTTTCCATGATGATTTTTGTTGTTTTTTAAACACATAAGCCTTCTCTATGGATCAACCCTACTTATAAAACTTCCAGTATTGAATATTTTATAAAGGTTACCTTTCATATATACTAGTCAATAAATATTCTATAGTAATTTTTGAAATTGTTTCCCAGAAATAATGTCTTTAAAAAATATAAATGTACTCTATTTAAAAAATTAATATATATATAAATAAATATGTGAAAATCTTCTCGAATCTCTATGTTATGTGTTTAATCTCACTATGTTAAATCAAACAAACATTTGTAAAAATGGTTGTGAACATGAAATGAAGCAAAAAATTCCTTAATATGAAACCCATTGATTTTCAAATATAAGGGAATGTAATTTTTAAATTGTATATTTTGAAATCCAGAGAGCTAGAATTTAAAATCAAATATATGAATCCACTAGAGACTATAAATCTAGTAACTGATATTTATAAACCTAATAAGTTTCAATTCCATTTAGTCCCCAGTAAACCATCATAAAAATTATATCACTTAGTTCTATGAAATATTATGTAAAAAATACCATATGTCTATGATTCCTTCCATTAATGGCCATAACACTAAAGATTCATTAGAGTTCGAGAAATATTTTTATATTCTAATATAAAAGATACATATAAATTTCTTATGTAAGGAGTTTATTTTGTTAATATTATTTCCATTTTTACTCATGAAAAAAACAATGAGATAATTATAGAATAAATATGAAGAAATATTTCAAGACACATGACAATTTTTTCAACACATTTGTTATGATGTTTTGTCCTAGGAACACCAACTAATAATTGAGGCACTAAATCAAAAAGTTTTCTCAAGATTAGGGAGAGTTATTTCTTAAATCGTGGGTTAGATTTTGAGGACTAAAAATATAATTTTAAAGTCACTGTCTAGCTCCCATATTCATTTAGAAACACTCTATAACATCTTTATTCCTTTTGATTAAAATCTTGTAGGTATGTCATATTATGGGGCTTTATCATACATGAATAGTGAAAATCTAAATTTTTTTGATAATATTTCTCAAAATTCTCAACATAAGTTATATATGAAGATAAAAATTAATTTTAGGGATTCAAAAACATAAGATACAGTTGCTTCCACTGAAACTCACTTAGGGTATAATGTAATCACTATCAAAGGTATATTAATTATATGTAATGATGTCCCAACATTGATCTTGATATTAAACCTAATGTTCATGATCAATTAATAAATATTATGGTAATAAATAATCTAACAATGAAGAATTTGAATTATAACAAAAAATCACTCGAACTTATCTTGTAGAAAACATGGTGTGATCAAACAACCCGTTACTACCCTTGGGATGTCAATAAAGACTAAGAATAAATGTCAAAATATGCATATACCATCATATTCTAATTATTATTTAAAGTGGTTTGTTAGGTAGAGGACCACAAAAATTGACTCCCAATAATATATCATTCAAAATATGGAAAAAATGTTTTGAGTGACTATGGATCTTAGTTTTAAGGATAAGGGAAAGATACCACACACATAAGTAATAAACCCCAATAAAAATGTGATGGATTTCACTATGATTTCTATAAAAAGAAAGTTTTTATGGTACTACCTAGTGAAGATGATATTGAATATTTAACATAACCTTAAAATCAAAAAATACTAAGTATGAAATATGTAAACCATTATATCATGATCTAATTTGAACATAAAAATTAATCGAATCAAAATAAATCTCAATAAAAAAATTTGGATATTAATAAAAGGAAGGTATAAAAGAAAGTATTTGTTAGGATAATGTGGGACATCGACCTATTTTGAGAAATTGTTCCCCTTTCATTCCTTTTACCCAAATAGTAAAAAAAATAAAGATGATCCCAACTACATAAATTTACCTAAATTTAACCATTTTTTTTATATAATCCTTAATAACTATACAATTATGTTTTTAAATTCATAAAAAAATTCAATCAATACATATTATGAAGAATTGTACATGAAAATTATAATTAAGTGGTAACTTTTTTTTCAATTAATTAAGTTATCTTCAGCACTAGAAGACCCGAATAGTTTTTTTCAACTAAAAGTATGAGTATGTCAGGTGCAAAATTATTTTTTGTAACCTAGGTGATAGTGTAATATTTATTCCTCACTTCTTATTCATATAGTTAGGCCTATGAGAATGGAAATAAATTTCTATTTCTCTTCAATTGGTGGATTAGTAAGTCGATAACACTTATCGATGGTTCATGAACTTTTAATAAATTTGGGGACTATTATTTTTCCCTAATATTTTTAAATTATTGTAATTGAGTATGATGAAAAGGATGAATTATCTTAATTTGACATTTATCAACTACAGATGGTCCAATTATTGATGTTTACAAGGAGAAGATAACCCCCTATGCTGTAGATGATCATGATTTGTATCAGGTTTTTGAGAAGTATAAGATTTGTATAATCTACAAACTGATAGATGTTTCTGAATATGTGTTTATAGATGAGTTAATGATGGATTCATATCATATTTTTTGTGTTATAACTCGGAATTCAGCAAATAAACATTTTAGATCATGTTACATTGAATCTTAAATGCACACATAAACATGAAGGATTGTGTAACATCTCATCCCAGATGCCACTAAACTTGTTCCATGATCCAATTTACCATAATACCTTATGTTTTACACTCTAAATAACATAGGATTTAGACTAGAAGAGAGGGTCTATGGTCTTTCTTAGGAGATAATATTGTCTCATATAAGAGTAAACAACATCATAAATAACTAGATATAATCCCATGAAATAAATAATCAGAGTGAGTATGTAGTAAATAAATATAAAGAGAAGTATATTATAATACTAAATGATATTCTATAATACCTGTACATCCATGTCATATATACAACATTGGTCACCCACTGGGCCAACCAAACATACAAGGTCAAATAAATAAAACATAAATATGATCTACCACCAAATCTAATCCGGACTATATACCAAGTTTCTAAGAAAATATTTATTTTCTCCATCCTAATCAGAATAATCCAGACCAGGATCTCTGCCCAATCATCAAATCCCATGCCTCATTCCTATCCATATTGTATTTGTTCTCAAACTGAAATATATATATATAAGGTCCGCACACACAAACCAACGTGCATGTACATGGGTGATAAATAGATCATAGTAGTCCACCACCAATAATGAACCCATAAATTGTTTCTATAGGTGAATTATTATGAAATATTATCAACCTTGCTATGAAATAACTCAAATAATAAATAAAGAAGAAAATATCAAATAATATGTAACTCCACAACCGATCCTTAGGTTCATGATCTTGATCTTTTGGACATGGTTCTATGATATATATCAGAATATATGAATACATATATCTCCCCATATATATATATATATGGATATAATAAAAATTATTTGAAAAATACAACAACAGATCCGTCGGCCTATAATCCTTTTCAGTTGGAAATCCAATGAAGGAAGAACTGATATGGATATTATACGACTCATGTCATTTATAATTAAGTCAATCCTTTACTCCATAATCCTAAATAAAGATACCTTCTTTTTCAAATGATGGAAATAGATCAAAGTAAGCTACTTTACCTTAGGGGTATACATCGCCTAACCCTGGTTTCACCCATACTCTCCTCCAATCACTATAATAAATAATTATGGGTAATAAACATACATTCTTTAAATGTTTCATTGAGCTATATGTCATTCTATTCAACCCATATAATTCCACTAATATTTCTGATTCTGTTGTTCTAATCGTTAGGAAATCATCAGTTTATGATTTAGAAAATCTTGAATTGGATGACCTTTAGGTGATATGTAAAAGGAATTATCTCTAGATCCTAGTATATGATCATCATCCATTAAATCAAATGGTTAAACATCTCACTCCTAGACAAGTCTGGTGAGTTCTATAATAGTTCATCCACCAAACCCTCAAGATAATCCAGGGAATCTCATGGGGAGAGTTTAATCATCCTTAGTAGTATCTCAAATCAATGATGAGAAGAACAATTTACAACACCATTTTCATTTAATGCTCACAATCTGGATCTAAGAAAGTAATTCTAGGTGTATAAATAAATAAGTAATCTCAATATCTGGATCCTAAGTTGTGCATAAAATTTTCCTATGGAATTTGTATGATCAATAGACATATCCCAATAAGTACCTATGGGCATTTCAATAATATCACAATTAGTAAAAAAGGAATTTATGATAGTTCCCATGAATCACATCGGGGCGTCCCCCTCATATATCACATCTTATCTAACAAATTACCAAAAACAAAGAAGTAGATCATAAAATTATTTGCATATCAACATCAAACAAGAGAATTAATAAATAGAGAAGGTGGTGAGGTACTAAATATATCACTAATTCTTCATACTATTGGGATTACAATTTCAATATGAGTTCTAAAGTGACTAGTGCTACCATATTTAAACAAAATCATAACATAATTGACAAATTTCATTGAAATAATTGGAAACCCACTAGTTCACTTATGTCAAAACACTAGATATTATTCTATCATAAGATTATTAAAGTTTTTACATAAATTAAGGCATGCCTTTTGGGGACCTTTAAGTCATATTTTATGAAAATAAATCAGTATTGGTTTAATTAGATAAATTAACTACGAGAGGAATATTACATGGGTTCCTTGGAAAGAATAATGTTATAGAATGAATCCAATGTGGGATCCTATATGTTGAAATATAAGTAGTGGCACCCAATTAGGTATTATCTAAAACAAATAATCAAACAACATCCATTTCTAGAAGGGAATATATCTCTTGGGAGAATTAGTTAGAGTAAAATCAATGTAAGCATCAATCATTGAAGTTAGTTCAGGGACCATATCAAATGAAGGTATTTATTATAATAGATTGATTAATTTTATTACATAAAGAAAAAACATATCCATGAAATATAATTTTACCCAAAACTCCACTTTAGTTTACTCAGATCACCTAAAAGGTTCCACCATTGTGATATAAGAAGAAAATTTCTCAAAATTGACTAGTCATATGAACAATTCTGACAATAGGATGTGAAAAAATGTAAAACATACAATAAGTTATCATTATGCTAGTACACATACTCTAATAAAACTATAGAGAATGTACATAAAAACCCCCAACATATCCTTGTACTTATTCATGCAATATCTCACATGGGGTCTCATTATGTACTACTACATGGCCATGGAATAAATATTGAATGGTTGTGTATTACAACATAGCTTGAAAAAACCTGGGGTTTGACCATGTACTTTCTATGTGGCCATGTAGAACATACATGGGATGTCAAATAAATTACCCTAGATACATAAACATGTACTACTACATGAAATCTACTCAAAAGTACACATTGATCACTTCTAAAAGAAATTTTCTTCTTTGGTACTCAACTACAATGAAAGCTATACCGACAGTTATGAATACACATTGTGAACTCAATGTACATAATGTTTACATTCCCAAAATTCATCTTATATTAATAGTATGAACACACAACTTGTGTTCATGGTACCACACACTATACGATTGGGATTTCATGAATAGAATCTACTACAATCAGAATGAAATACATGTTTTCCCCTATTTATGTATAGATTGACCCTTAGGGGTCCTTAGAAACTACAAATGGAATTTAAAACTACAAATAAAAATATATGTGGTGATTTAAATAAAAAATACAAAAACACTACCATTTGGTGGAGTCCATCTAAGGTTCAACCATATTGGCCTTCCACCCCTAGTGCATTATGATCAACCTCATCTCAAGTTCTGTAGTGGAACAAAACTTCCGCTCTCTCTATCTCTTTCTCTCTCCCTCACACTATACTATATCAACCATCGTAATTGAATCCTAAAAGGTTATTGTGTGTGAATATAGGAGATATATTATAAAATTAAATAGTAAATTAAAAGAATAAAATGGAAAGAAAAAGAAAAATGGTAACGTCCCTAGTTCCCCACAAGAGTTTATGCCTTGCCTTGGAAAACCCACTATTCTAGAATCAATAGATGAGATGAAATCTCATTCTGATTTTCTATTAAAAAAACACCACTGAATGAACATGCATGAATAATTTATTATTTAATTAATTATATATTATTATTTAATATTCTTTGAAATCCATAAAAGTTAAAAATTTCACCAAACATATTTCCTAGGGTAAGCACCCAATTATAAGATCAATAGAGTGGTAAAAAAATTAGATGAGCTAACATACTATAAGAAAATTTATTTTTTCCCTAATGAAAATATGTAGGGAAATATCAAATTTATTCCTAATTTTCGTAATCTATAAAACATGTGACCTTATAATATCCCCACCATAAACCATCTCGTCCACGAGATTCCTTGATGGTAAAATAGTATCCATCATCTCATTCTAAGAATAGGCACATCTAAACTATCTTCACTATCCAATGAATTATATTATGATTTCAATAACTCTTATATGAAGGATGACGTTTAACCATGACCAATCTGATACTCCCCACCATGGGAGCAGCCTTATCTGCACTTTACAACTAAGATTTAAGCCCTAGGTCCCACTATTTTTCCACCTTGATGATGATGAACATAGTGTCCATAACTTCTCATACCAGGGTTCAAACACATAAGAATAAAAACATTTCATGTTCCGACTTCTCATTAATCGCTTCAACTATATAATTATGATTTAAATTTATAATGAGGATCCCAACCTTCAAACATGATATGGTGAAATCTTCACCAAATGGATATTTTTATTGCACCCCTTGAAAAAAATCTAAACATGTTCCTCCATAAAACTAGAAAATATTGTTAAAAATATTGTCTTATGGTCGATGCTCTCTTAACATACTCTAGAAAATGTCAAAAAAAGGTATGATCATCTCCAAACTATAAGTATTCCAATATTTCATTGATAGGTGTGTAATCACTCTCTCAAGCCAAGGTCTCATAAAAATATATTATACTCTCCTTTAACTAAACCCAGACACCATGACTCTTAATAATGTTTTTCTAGTTCCAATAATTAGTTAACCATCCCATCGAACCCAATACAATTTTGATGTCCCATCTACCCTGGAAGGGCATTTATCATTTCATATCAACTGTTGGGCAACCATTCCCACATCATTTATTTGAAACCATAGGTCATATTATCACTAATATCCACACATATATTTAATCA